>OX388322.1:3366725-4566725 GCA_947579605.1 Athripsodes cinereus
CTAATCATGTCAACCTTTTTCCCATTTATTTTTACTCCTGTCCAATTCTTCATTTCTTCTCTGAGTTCATCAATAGCTTGCTGTATATAGCAGTTAAAGAGTGCTGGCGACATTGAGCATCCCTGTCTTACACCTTGTTCTACTCTCGCTTCTGCGCAGCTCTCTCCGCTTTTAATTACAGCCATTTCATTCTTGTATAGGCTCCAGATTGCTCTTCTGTCCTTATAGCTCATTCCTATCTGGTTTAGAGTCTTAAAAAGTTGTTCCCATTCTACTTTATCGAATGCTTTTTCTAGGTCGATGAATGCTACATACGTGTTTCTATTCACTGTTATTCTCTTTTCAAGAACAAGTCTTAGACTCAGAATTGCATCTCTTGTACCTGTCTCTTTGCGGAATCCAAATTGATCTTCTGAAAGTGTTTCGTTTATTTTATTTTCCGCCCTTTTCATTATAATGTTGGTGAGTATCTTAGAAGCGTGTGATATCATGCTTAATGTTCTGTGTTGTTCGCACTTTGTCGTGCCTGTTTTCTTAGGTAGCGCTCGTATCAGACATTTGGCGAAGTCCTCAGGTATCTCTCCTGTGTTATATATTTTGCAGACAAGCTTATACAAAGTGTCAAGCATGCCGCTTCCTGCGCATTTAAGCAGCTCTGATGGAATTAGGTCAATACCTGGTGCTTTGCCGTCTTTCAATTTTGATAAGGCATTATCAAATTCACTTCTTAAGATATCATCTCCATTATTTTCTTTGTCATGAAATATATCAGCATCTTATAACAGGACAAAGGAAATTGTGAGAATGAATTCGATTGGACAAAGCGATCTTTTCCAATTACAATAAACCAATTCTTACTATTTGTTATTTTTATTTTTGTGGCGACTATCTTTATATATTTATTTATTTATTCATTCTCAATATTGATCACAATAATTTATACAATTTTAAAGAGAAATACATTTAAATTAGATATAATAAATAAACAACAAAAAATATTGATCTCCTTCTATTTTGTGCAAATTTTAGACTGCCCTTATAAATGTAGGAATAAGACATTAAATTTGACATCATCTACTACTAAACACTTCTAATATACCTACCACCACAAGTGGAGTAGCCAGCGTAAAAACTGTCAGTTATAAATAAGCAAGACTTTTTTTACGTGCCAACAAAATAATAAGACAAACAGGATGAGTGGCAAACCTCATTGCTGAATTTAAGATGTAAAATCTCTTTTTTTTTTCATTTCGAACACCTGTCTTTTCTGGACAGAAGAAGACCTAGTCTTTTCTGGATGTTGATGTACAAAGATGAATGTAAATAAGTTACGATGGTTTAAGCATATGGAAAGAATGAATGAGGACAGAATGCCCATGAAGATGTATTACGCTGAGAGGAATGGCGCTCGGAGACGTAACCATCTGAGGACCAAATGGCAAGATTATTTAAATCAAATTCTACATGATGGTCACGTGTTGAGCACATTTATCAGGAGAGCATGCATGAGGAATGGTATGACTTTCTACCTACCCCGCGAGGGAAGCGGCGTGATGGTATCTATGTATGTTCCATAGCTGGTATAAATCACGACTTTTAGTTATGAAGAAAATAATTAGAGAGAGAGAAAGAAAAAATTGCGGAGTTGACACACGATACTTTTTACACTATGTTCCCAAGGGGAACTTTGAAGGTCAAAAAAATGATTTCATTCAATGATGAGATTTGTGACCCATCCTAATTAATTATATTTATAATGAAGCTGAAAATACGTTGCGTTGTCAGATGTGTTTTGTAAATATATACACATTTTTCTTACCCTCAAAGTTCAGAGCAGCGCTTGTACTTATAGAGGGTTGATATATCAAAATATTTTTATCCAAATAATCTTAAGAAAATAATATTATTTTATTTAGAGTTAGGTGTGTAGTATGTATGCAATTTCTCAGAAAAAAAATCTTTGTGCTAATTTCCCCTGTGAGAAAAACAATATCTGAAATTGCTTCCCAAGCTCTATGTATTAAATAACATGTACTTATATGTTCATTCATGTATGTAGCCAGTGGCGGTCCTAGGTTTTGCGGGGCCCCTGACTACAATTTGGTGAAAGAATTTCATAATATATATCCAGTTTTAATTTGGTAAAGCAATTTGAGAAAATTCCTAATCTTTTCATTAGTAAAGTTTTTTTTCTTTTCAATATTTCAAAAATATTTAAAATCGATTTTTTTAAGCGCTTGTCCGATTCACCTGCCGTAAAAACCGCTATTGTATATTGTACCACACATGAATAAACGAAAAATTGGTAAATATTAATTGGACCATTCGGTCCAATTCAATTTTATCTTAAACAAGCGTTAGTCGAAGTCATAAACAAGCTTTGGTTGAGGAACATTGTTCCTCATTTCACTTATTCATAAAAAGTATGTTACTATTTGTAAGGAATATATCGAGAGTCTATACATTAGAATTGCTCATTTGTAGAACAATGATAGTTTGATCAACCACTGAGCATAGTACGTACATACATACATACATACATACATACCATCACGCCGCTTCCCTCGAGGGGTAGGCAGAAAGGATCGAGCGCCACTTCCTTCTATCCTTGCATACATCTTTCGCTTCCGTCACTGTCATACAATTCCTCATGCATGCTCTCCTGTTCAACGTGCTCAACACGTGACCGTCCTGTAGGATTTGATTTAAATGATCTTGCCATTTAATCCTCGGACGTCCACGTCTCCGAGCACCATTCCTCTCAGCCAAATATATCTTCTTAGTCATTCTGTCCTCATTCATTCTTTCCACGTGCCCAAACCATCTTAACTTATTTACATTCATCCTTGTTATTACACCAACTTTCATTCCACATTCCTTTCGTATATCACTGTTACGCACACGATCTCTCAGACTTTTACCACACATCCTTCTCAACGAGCATATTCTTCTGAGCATAGTAACCTTAAAAAAAACATTTATAGGGCTTTCGCTGTTTTATTTTTTATTGCACTAATAGTGGTGCCAAGGTATTTACAATGCAAAATGTATGGGTATAAGTACGAATGAGAACTTATTAACATTTTTGGAATGAAACGGAGCGAGCTTAAAATAAAGGCTCCCGGTTAATTTTATTGAAATGCTCTGTAAAAACTCCGGCAAAGAAAAGGTCTCTCACTCTTTACTGTAATTTTTCGAGTTTCCTGTAAAAGGCAGGTGTTCGTAAAAAATCACAAATAAGACATATTATTTAACATCTTCAGTTCAGCGAAGAGTCATGTCAACCATTTTTAATGTCTTATTTTTCATTTGCACATAGAAGATGGCTTGCATATATTTTATAACATGCGGTTAGTCTACTGGGCCTGTAGTCAAAACACATTTTAGTGTTACGTTTCCGTTTCGTTTTCGTTTGAATATTGACGACATTGCGTTTTTGGGTAGATGGCGCTCTTGTAGCTGACTGAACCCATAACTTCTCCAATTTTTTTAATGAAATGTAATAGTTTATCAATTTTTTTATTTTTTTTATTTTCCGACCAAAATAAAGTGTTTTTTTTATTTAATAGTTTTGTTTTTTGTGTTTGTTTCTTGAAATTGAGTGATAAATTTTAATAAAATTAAATCTAATACCTAAAATTTGTGACAATAAAAATAATATACTTACATGATTTGTATTTTAAAAGTAATAAAAATAAATTAAAGTGACAAATAATATTGTAAATGCGCTCTTGAGGTGATTTCATTACAAAAACAGCGCAATATAAGTGATCCAATAATAATAATAATTGCGAGAAAGTGTCAATTTTCAAGCTAAAATATACAATGCCTAATAATAGTGACGATAGATTGATGAAACAGATATAATTATTGTGCGTTTTTGGAGCTTAAAATTGGAGACAATTAGTACCTACTAGGTTTCTAGTCAACGCATTTATATCACATAGATAAAACAATTTCAAGGTGTATGCACCAGTCGTGTATGGATTGTATATGTGTAGGTATAGATTTATTCATAAGAATTTTTGTTGGTCGACGAATTCCTAACATTTGAAAACATTACTTCTCTCAAAACAAAGATGAAATAACTGTGGAGGTGTTTGCAGTCACTAAGATATTTTTATTTATTTATTTTATTTCTTGTATTTATTTATCTATTTATATATTAATATACGAATTACAATAAGTTTTTTTTTATAAAATACACGTACATCCAATGAAGTACGCAAAAGCAATTATATTTCTGTAATGATCAGTTTTTCGATATTCTCACCTCCTCTGCGCGCGATGTGTCTGAAGAACTGTAAAATTCTTTGGGAACATATGACGCGCAGCCTTTGTGCACCGTCAAGTTCATCTTAAATGGAGATATTTGTTCACAGTATCCGAAATATTCTTATTCAGCACCTCATTTCAAAGACATCTATCTTCTGTTTTATCCTCGCACATTGTGTCCAAGACTCAACATCACAAAGAAAATAGAGAATACCATAGTTTGCACCAATTTCTTCTGTACGTATTTTTTACATATCGTCGGTTTACAATGACAATCCACTAACTCCACAAAAGTCTATTCAGAGATAATTGAAATATAAAGTTTGATCTTCTATAAAAACTGAACCACAGGGAAATTCTAAGAAATAATTACTACATATAGAAGATCCAACAGTTTTCTAAATGTGAATTATAGAATAATATATTATATTTTAATTTAATGATAATAATTTTTAAGTTTAAAACACCTCAGTCACCATAAAATGGATTTAGTGGTTTTTCTCTGACCAAGATAGTAAGAAAACGGGTACATATTAATTCAAAGAGTTTACGTGTGTATAAAACAACGAAGGCAGTTATTTCTGAGGCATGTTAAAAAAAATAATGCAAAATAAAATTGGACTATCAGTCATGTCTTTAGACATTAAAAATGAAGATTGTCTTATTAAAAGAATTAAAAAATAATTCTATTATTGTTCTTCACATTTACTCATACTATCGTCAACCGCAGCTTTCGACATACAATCAATTGCCGAAGAAGAGTTTGGAATAATTATTATACCAGCTATGGTATTCTTTGGGTATAACATTAGTTTTGCAAAGTTCCATGAGATCTTTCTTTTTAGTGGCACTTATTAGTAGAACTCTTGTGTACATTTTATTAATTTGTTTGGGAAGAGAAGGATCACTATTACCGACAATTGTGTTAAATCTAGCGTATTGCTAAATTTCAATTCTGTTACATCGTATGTGAAACTTTTTTGTTTCACTATCTATTTGATCTAGTAGTTTTAAATATGGACATCCAGTCTTAAGTGGTATAAACTGGCTCAAATTTCTTAGCCTTTTCAATGCTGCTGTGCATGAAATCTACGTCCATGTACAAATGTCCACTTTCCAAAAAAATTCTGTCCAATCGTGTAAACATGTGGTGATGTTTGCACTATATACCATAACGCAATCTTAAGAGTAAGCTCTTTGAACTTGGACTAGTGGAGAATCCGTGGTGTGTTTGTGGGACGGGTGCACAGAGTGCGGAGCATATCCTCCGGGAGTGCCCCTAGGTAATGGATGTTGGGGCATTTTTGGAATTTGTGGAGACATAGGTTTCTCGGTGGGATCTCCTGCGTTAGCCGGGTTTACCCCCGACTGAGGTAGGAGTGCTCTAGGATTGATTGTTGCCCATTGCGGCGGGGTCTGTTAGGCTAATTCGTTATTTGTTGTGTTTCGTCCTGTCTCCCTCGGTGGAGAGTAGATATGGGTGGGTACAGGAATACCTGTTGGGAGGGAAATGTCTTTACAATACGCTGGTAACGGCGTTTCTCGAGTCTCACCTTATGAAAGCCCAATAACAAGGCTCTGGACACCCTACTTTGGCCTCTGGCTCTAAATTAGGCACTATATTTATTGATAGTTATTATGCTTGATTGTTATTTGTTTGGGTCTTTTGTTGGTCATTTTAGTTTAGGTATCATTAAATATTCATCTATTGTTTATGATTGAATTTCATCCTCCTGAGAGGAGCATCGAAGACGTAAATGTAGCATAAAAGATTCCCACGAGGCGGTATTGACCGGCCACCCTCTCAGGCTGCCCTTCAGGGCCCGCCCGTGAGGACAAAAGTTTAGCTTAGAAGAGCGGATAGATAGAAGTCCCCCGACTTCTGAGATATCCGGGTATGGGAGGGAGTCACCAAATGTTATTTACCATAAAAGTGCAGCAACATTTTTATTGCGGCTCTGGCCACCACATATATCAGAAAAAAAATTATACCTCTGTGACATGGAGTGGTAAAGTGTTAATGTATCGGACCAAACAAGTTCCTATATCACAGCTGCTTAGTTTCCCATTTAATTCTGTCCAACAAAAAGCAATACGCAGCATTTGGTGGTGCAGACTCATAAATGGTGAGGTTATATAGACATATTTTTCAGCTATAATACATTGGACTTACACCAGATGATGGTATTTGAAGGACAACATTCCACTAAAGGCATTTAGTGGATTTTCTCTGTAGCGAAATTGTAATATTTTTCATAAAGAATCTACTAAAAATCCACTTAAGTACTTTAGTGGTTTTTCTTTGTTGTCAAACAGCACATTTTGGAGTTAGTTATTTCTTGGTATGGACATAGTTCAAAAATGGTAGCTTATAGGAGGAGGTGGATTTTCTCTGTAGATAGAACATGTTTTTTTTTCGATACCTTCATATTTAACTCCATTTCACCCAAAATTGGAGTTAGTGGATTTTCATTGTATACCGACGATATAAAGTATTTATACAATGTACTGTTACTATTGATCAATGATTCGCTTGTGAATGGCGTAAATTCGCTGAAAGCGATTTTTTAATTTATAACTACCTACTATTGTTTATTGTTTATTGTAAATCATTCCCCATAGGCCCCTTACAGGACACTTGGGTTCATCATAATTACACAGGATAAAAAGAACAACATTAAAAGAATACATGAAAGAATACAAAGTAGTAAGGCATCAAAAGCGAGACAAAACAATGAAAATTGAGTAAAAAAGTTGCCGAACGTATTATAAATTTGAACATAAATAATAATTATATAATGTGAATAAAAATAATAATAATAATGCATATTTCAGGACTAGAAGGATGTAAAGAGTCCCCTTAGTACCACGTCTTTAGTACAATATTTGATTTTTTAACAAAAGGAACAGAGAGGAAGGACGAATGACACACATTACACGCAACAATTATGTTATAATATATTTTTCAACACTAGCAGGATGTAAAGAGTCCCCCTAGTGTCATGTCCAAAGTACAATATTTATTTAATTATTTATCATATATTATACAAATGTATCGCAACTGTTCATAGCAAAGAGCAATTAACTGTTAGAAATGTATTATTACTTACTCTATGGTTCATAGTTTTTTTATTCTGGCAATCCACTCGTAAATTGATTTGTACTGTAACATAGTTTACTTTCAAATTAAGCGAAATTTTCTTAAAGTATTTGGAGATGCCTCTAATACGTAATATAAAATAGAATAAATCATTTCAACCTTCAAGCTAATTATAGTTAATGCTAGTCTTTGGAAATTGAGTGTCATTAAAAAAATAGATACTTTCAAGAGATCGAAACCTTTTACTGAATGTTCGCCTAAATCAATTTTCTCTCATTTCAATTCCTTTCGTTATTACATTCAGCGATAATGGGGTGTTCACATTTGGCGAAAAACCCCAGGCGAATTTCGTTTGCATAAAAAACAAAATTCGCCGGACGCCCATTGATCGTCACACCTGTTCACACGGTCCACCGATATAGATACGATCTGTCAGATTCGCTTTGATTTTGACGTTGTTTTCAAAATGGCGGACGTCGAGATGGTGATCGCGAAGTGTTTATTATTAGTTGAAAATGTTATAGTAGATGTTATAAGGCGCCTTTTAATTAAGGAAACAAACGCCACAAATTAACAACAGTCACGAAGCGGGAAACATTATAAAAATTATAGGTTACAAAGTTTTTACCATAGATACGGACGACGCGCACATCTACGCATGCGCGAATCGTTCAACCAGAGAAAAAGTTGAATAGTCGTCAACTTGAGACGATATCGTTTTTACTGGTTTTTATCGTTTCAGACTAGCTGTCATTTTGTTCACACGGTTCAAATGGCTGACGATATTTTGGAGTCCTGCAGGGTTACTCTTGACAAAACTAAACACGATCTTAATCTAGTCTTGATCATACGACGCACGAAAGGACTATGGTCAAAAACACCGCGCTACCGCTAACGCGCGATCGGTTTGTGTGTATTTTTGGCCAATAGTCACTTCGTGCGTCGTATGATCAAGATCAAGACTAGATTAAGATCGTGTTTAGTTTTGTCAAGAGTAGCCCTGCTGGCGATATTCGCCAAATGTGAACACCACATTATACATTAATATAGACGAGTCGGTACTACTTCGAATGTATATAGTAACATAGTAGGTATGTAGGCATTAAAATATAATATATATGTCACAATTGCTAAGATCCGCCGTTTTCTTAGCTCAGAATTGAACAATAGAAATTGCTATACTATATTCTACCTAGGAATCTACGTACACAGCTGTATCTGGAAGCGAAACTACTCTATGTCACGAGAAATTACTTTTCAGTTTGACCGATCAAAGTTGTTTCAATATTTACATCTCACATGTCTGTTAACTGTTCCGTGGAGTTATTTTATAAAGAAAAGGTTTCCCACTCTTTTTCTGTATGTTTTTGAGTGTTCTGTAAAAGGCAGGTATTCGTAATACATCTCGTATAAGACATTTAACGTTTTTAAAACAACAATATAATTTATTTATGTAGTACTTAGTAGTGTTATATTTTTTTTCCATATTTTTTTTTGTGCAATATTTTTTTTATTATCATTTTTAATAGTATGCCACCCATCCTGCATGGGTAGAGCGACTTATATATTTTTTATACGCAGTTACTTAGCTGGCTCCTGCATTTGTAAGAAATACCGTGATGGTATAAATTAAATTAATAAATGTTTGTTATCACGAAATCACTGTCAAAAATTCCTGTTGGTCATTGCTACTAAATATTTTTATTTTATCTTCTAATTTTTCCATATCATTGTGGACCATCGATTGGAATCGTCAAGCAATTTACAGTTTCATGTATGATTGCAACTCCAAAAATGACTAATTGCCTTTGTATGAGCGCAATTGGTCATTTTTTAAAGTTCTAGTCAACGTTGTCAGGGTTTCACCACACTTGTTTTTGCCAACCGTTCTGTCAAAAGTGCCAAAAAATGGGACGTCACTTTATTTCAATGAAAATACATACGAATGCTTTATCTAACTAGTTATAAATAAAAAAAAATCTATGGTTTTGAAAGTCGGTAAACATGCCATCAAAAAAAGTTTTACAACGCAATGTTCATACGTCACTCTTCACAAAATTCAACATAGTGAAGTTTCGCTCCGACATAGATCTAGTATGAAAGTATAATTTAAATTGGTAAGTAGAGAGTGTGTGGTACATTCCTGGGGTTATCAGTCTATACGCGATTAATAGTTTGGCCCTCTGCCAACTTACAAAGAGACAATATATTTTTATTATTATTACTACTCAGATATTCTCTAGACAAAAGGAGTCATCAGTAAATTTTATAAATTTACATTCATACTTTTTTATGAGGTATGCAGTGAATGACCAGCAGGGTTACTCTTCACTTAATCTAAATACGATCTTAATCTAGTCTTGATCTTTAATACTACCTCAAGCAAAGTGACTATACACATATATTCTAAAATTCGTACATACCAATCTCATGGTAGCGGTATCGCGATATATATTTATTTATTTTATATAGTAAACAGCTTTGACAAAAAAATATACAACAACAAAATAGAAATATAAAAAAGTAATATAACATACAACATACATCCCTCAAAGCACGAGCTCTGCTCAAATTTGAGGTATTGAATTATATTTTGCATACTCTATAAATGATTATTGTTGCAAATTGTATATTTATTCATAATAAGTTTCTTTGAATTTGAAACCTATAAGTTAATCTACGGAGAAACACTTAAATAAATAAAATCTACAAAAAACATTGAGTAGGTAAATAAAAACATTTAAATAAATTAAATAGAAAAAAATTGTAAACTTATAGACAGATTTCATTTGAATATAGTCCCTTCAAATGAAATTATGAGGTAGTCAATGAATTAATTCCACTTACTTAACATGCAGATCATCCACTGTTTTCTCTGTGATATAAAAATAGAACATTCAGAAGATAAAGAAACTTGAAAGTGATTTTTTTATTAATCTCTTTTTTATTTGATTTTTAATTGTGTTATTGTTTTATGTTTTCAGGAAGACATGGTATGTCTTTCGTGCACAGCCACTGGCGAGAGGGTCTGTCTAGCTGCAGAAGGCTTCGGTAATCGCCACTGTTTTCTGGAGAACATCGCCGATAAGAATGTGCCGCCTGATCTATCGCAGTGCGTCTTTGTTATTGAACAGGTATATAATATATTTTATATTTTTCACACATTTGAGAAACTAATGTAAATAAAGTTTGAGCAGAATATTTTCATAACAACAGTGTAATATTAAAATATATGAACTTCCATCAATCTTCTGTGATGGATTTATGAAGGAAAATTTTGCTCCTGAAATATATGCAATCACTATATCATTTTCCGTTCACGTACTGACTTGAAAATGAATGCATCATTGGAATCAGGGATGTTGCGAATATTCGCATCCGCATCCGCAAATGCGGAGCTTCCGCATGTATTTGGACATCTGCATCCGCATCCGCAATAATCGATGCGGATGTTCATGCGGATGCGGATGTAAGACAATTTGCGACAAGAAAGAAATGGGGCGGGGCCGGTGAATGGCGCGTGCTGTTTGCACTTGACTTAACCAATGGGTACGAAAATAATGGTGACAAGATCCGACGCGTTTTTATTTTTGTCGGTTTTATTTTATTTTTGCAAATAACAAAGATGAAAAAATATATTTCGCCAAAAAATCCATAATATTCATCATCATCATCATCACCCTCAACGCTCCTCTCGAGAGCACAGGGCAGAAACCAGCCTCTTCCATTCAGAGCGTCTCTGTGCCAATTGCGTCACCTCTTTCCACGACATTCCCTGTGCTCTGATATCGTTGTCATAGGAACGGTGTATTGTGAAAGAGGGACGCCCGGGCTGACGGAACCCCTGCGGACGGAAGAACAGTGCTCTTTTTGGCCAACTATCATTAGGCATTCTCAAAACATGTCCCAGCCAGGACCATCGTCTCTCCTGTAGGTATTACGGAATTTTTACTACATAATATTATTGTAGCAAAAATTTCGTCACATATTTGACAGTGGGGCCTACCAACTAAGATAGTTCATACTTTTTTTTCTATAACATCTTAAACATCCGCATCCGCATCCGCATTCAAATCCGCGGATGTGTAAAAAACGACATCCGCAACATCCCTGATTGGAATACATAGCTCAGCATACTGAATCCATTTTTTATCAGGCTATCCAACCAATTCGGCTGTTTTTTGCCATTTAAACAACTTGTATATTATATTAGCCAATAGACTTCCTAACTGTATATCGTCGTTGCATATTCAAAAAGAGGTATGTGCGAACATTTTTATTAATAAGACACTCTTTAAGAACTGTTCATTAGGGGATTAAAATTGTTGTTTGGACTTTTTATTGGCTTATGATATTATTCTTGAAGTATTGGATTTTAATATTTGATACAAAGAATCACTTTATAAAATGGCTATGATATCATTATAAGCAGTTTATTCTAGCAATGTTACAACATTTATAAATTCACATACCCCTTTTGAATATACATACAACGACGATAAATATAGCTTAAATACCCTGCGTTGCATGGGAATCATATATAAAATTGAAAAAACAGTAAGTATGTGTAATTAAAAATTATTTTATTTAGGCAGCAATAATTTTTGTATCAACTATATACAATACACAGTGTCACATTAAAGTAGAGAACAGATAATAGCAGATAATAGAGTTGGAGGCGAGGGCTGATGGAGGCCAAAGCTCGATATGAGCTGTAGGGCCATCGAAGAAGAAGAATAGAATATGTTAGTGAGACTAACAGTATATCAAATTATAACAATGTACATACCTACATTACATACACATACATACCATCACGCCGCTTCCCTCGCGGGGTAGACAGAAAGGATCGAGAGCCACTTCCTTCTATCCTTGCATACATCTTTCGCTTCCATCACTGTCATACAATTCCTCATGCATGCTCTCCTGTTCAATGTGCTCAACACGTGACCGTCCTGTAGAATTTAATTTAAATACACTAGGTCTGCCTCTCTGTGCCAACAAAAAATAAAAAAATATTTTCATTAACTACCTCATTGCTAAATTGAAGAAGTTGAATGTTATATTCGCGACATTTTATGAATACTTACCGAATATTATAATTTTAATTATACTGAAATTAGTTAAATGACTTAAAATTGTTGAGTTGTCTTATAATAAATAAATAATCAACTTATTTAAATTCAAGAGCATATCTGTTTGCAGGTTAGTTTATACCTACATATAACAAATTTGAGAGTAATATTATGCGACATACATAACGCTCTGTACTGTAACTAGTTTACTATACCACTTCTGTATTCAGATGAAATTACATTACAGACAGGGAGAGAGATACTATAAAGAGTAAGTATCACTCGCTTGCATTTGACAGTTTTAAACGTTGTAATTTACAACTCTGGATTCGCATTATTAAATTATGTTCTCGAATAATATTGTATAATGAGATAAAATATATAATGAAATCCTTTATATTAAATGCATGTTTTTATGTTCATAGCAAGATACTTTCCTCTGCATAGTTATAAGTATAAATGTTTCCATTTAAAAGCTTTTATTTCTCAACTACATTCGATATTTAATTTTTATTATTAATTCTTGCCACAGAACAAAGAGCAATATCTTATTGACAAATTCATTCTAACAATTAACCATTATTCGAGGTTATATATTTATTTTATTTATTGCATGTCGGCCGGTGTGGCGCGGAGGTAAGGCTCTTGCATTTGAGTCACGAGGTCCCGGGTTCGATTCCCGGCCAGTTTGCCCTGGCCGGGAATCGAACCCGGGACGTCGTGACTCAAAGGCAAGAGCGTTATATCCGCGCCACACTGGCTGACACAACTGTACACAATACTATTTTATACAGAAATGCATTCAAATTAAATACAATCAATATACAGAAGGCGAGTGTATCGCGAAGGCGCGAACTTCCCAACAAACCCAAAAATACTACTATACTTCTACCTACTGCTACTATTCTATCTCGGCATATCCCAAATGTAGGATAGCTAGCAAGCCAGCTTCAAGCAATAAACATGCAAGCAGTCCTCTCCGTGCGAACAAAGAATTAAGATATTCAGAATGGGTGAAATTTATCGCTGAATTTAAGATGTAAAATTTTTATTTTTTCGAACACCTGCCTTTTACAGAACACTCGAAAACTTACGGAAAAACATGGGAGACCTATTCTTTCCCAGATGCTCCAGAGAAACAATGTATATTTAATAATAAATAATACATAAAATCAATAGATAAATAATATTTTTGAGAAGTATATAAAATGCTACCCCTAGACCTAACAGGTTTATTATGAGTCAAATAGATTTCATATACTTACAAAGAATAAGCTTTTATGTATAGATACGTATTGCAAAGGTTTTATTTATCTTTATACTATCCAAGTCACATGAAGGGAATACAATATATGAAACCGTTATCTATTTGCAGATAAAACAAATCACGACGTATTTTCTTAATCCGAAAATGTCTAGACTGTCGAATCATTTGAAACAAACCAATGATGTGTAGGTATATCCGGGTAGGTACACAAAGAGGAATAAATTCTTTTCAAAAAGTAATACTAGCAAGGTTGTAACTTTCCTCTTTATAAACGAAACTTTCTAGTGATGTTTTCCATTTTGATATTTTTGTTATTATTATTCTATTTTGAATATAGATGAAAGTCATCTGAATACGTTCACTTTGTGAACATATAAGCTGCAAAATCTTTGTGGTGATTCAAGTTTTGTTTGTATAAATAATAATAATAATAAGAACACTTTATTGATCAGAAAAAAAAATCATGAGCAATTGGCGAGCTTATTGCCTGGAGGCAATATCTTCCAGCTAACCAAAATAATGTGTGATACTATGTTGACAATGTGTAATTAATACTAAATGTGAACAGTTAATACTAAATTTAATTATAACTAATTACATTCTTAGTTCTAAGTAGAACATTATATATGTCGTGTTTCCTCTAATAAATACTATAAAATGAAGGATAAAGGCACGGGGAGGAACTTTTTAGGATAAGTCTATGGATTTTATACATGTAGAAATACATGTAGACGTGTGGATAAAATAACTTTAGTACGCTATATCAAGATCATATTGTTGTCCATAGTTTTGTAATATTGATAGGTTTCTAGATAGGTAAATATATTTATATGTATACTGTTTTACGATTTTTAAAAATATGAACATTGGATGAGATCGCGCCTTTGCGATAAACTCGCCTTCCGAATATTAAGAATTGTTAATGTTAAAATTTGTAGCACATACACCAAAGATATCTAGCTATAAATTTAATTAGCTAATTACCTTTTGCACAATTCGCTGATCTTTAAAACACCTATCTTAAGACAGAAAACAAAAACTAGATTTTACCGATGTTTTCCTTTGTCCTTGGTACCCACTTCAGCTGATTATTAAGTTCATTGCTTCCAACAGTCTGAGTTTACTGACATGACAGAAACATTTACTGCATACATATAGGATGTATAACACGAAACAACATACATAATATGTATTCATGATACATAATCAATTCCTTAGATAGTTTAAAGAGTTTGTTTGTGCGAAGAACGAAATGAATATAAATGTAAATTTATATGATAACGTAATCATTGTTTGAAATATTTTTACGTAGTAAATAGAATATTTCTTCTCTTTTCTTCATCAAAATATTGATAACACATCTTTTAGAATTTTTTCATATAAATGATTATTTAAATAATCAACAATGCTTTGGAGCTAAGTGAAAATTTGCAAAGAATAATCTACTACTACTACTACTACTATACCATCACGGCATATCCCACAAGTGGGGTAGCCAGCAGATCAGCTGCATGTAAGAAACATGCAAACTAATAATCGAATAGTATAATGTGCAGATAATGAGGTTTGGGTTCAAATAAAAATGGAATCGAGGACATTTGACAACTAGTGATCAACACTAGATAAATAAATAAAGAATAAAACTTACGACAGTGATCATATTGTCGACCAACGGTACTCGGTGGAAGTTCATGTTAATTTTATAAACATGTGACTTTATAAATCGCTGGCCGGCTTTCAAGAGCTCTTATTATCGTTATGTTATCCTGATAAAGAGAGCGGAAGCTCTTGAAAGTCGGCTCACGATTAATAAAGTCTCTGTAGAAGTTTACATGAAAATGAAGTATGTGTTTCAGTTTTATGTAAACTTAAAGCAGATCACGAATAGAATGATTGTCATCTGCTATGAAGTTTCGTAATTTTTTCTCAAAAATTAATTACAATAGTCTATATATCTAAACAACCACGGCGTTTTCCACTTGTGAAGTAGCCAGCTGAATAATTTCATGTAATGAAATTGCACGTCATCTTCTCCGTGCTAATAAAAGTTACGGCATGCAAGATGGTTGGCATAATTTATTCATCGCGGAACTGACCATGTTAAATAATCAGATCAACGTTGTCCATGGACACTGAAAATGATCACTTAAGCCAGCCTAGAGCCAATTCGTAAGCGTTGGGACACCTTTCTCACTTCTTCCGATTAGATTTTACACAATGTTGCATTGTGTATCATTTGCACCCAAATCCGGTTTAACAATAAAAAAAATAGTAAATATTCTAAACATATGTTAAATAATGTTTTAAACGTGTTGTTTTACGAACACCTGTCTTTTACAGGACACTCGAAATCTAACATAAAACAGTGAAAGACCTAGTATTTGTAAGAAATAACACAATAGTATCGACCTAACGGAATAATTCTAGACATACTGCGCTAGTTTGAATAATGGAAAAGTTAAGTGAAAAGCATTGTATACACGCTAATGCAATACCTATGTATACACACAAGACTCGTAATTGATATAATGGAGTTTTACAAAATCAACGTCGACTCAATCAATAAGACTAGTAATATTTAAAGAGCCATTCACATTTTTACATTTTGGATGATAATTCAGAGTAAAATAATCGAAGCTGTTCATCGAAAATGAACATGTTTGTTTTCACTTTTTATTCTATGCTTTCACTGCCATGTCTATGCTTACGGTCATGTTTATTATGGTTTGACATATTTTCGTGAAAAATAATAATTATTTAAAATCAAAATAAGTTAATAAAAATCGTGTAAGCAGACATCAACGTATCCATTTTTTATTTATTTTGACATTATTCATAAAGAAAAGGGAAAAATAATAGGAAAAACATTTTTCTCGGTCGTTTCATTGAAATAACACATAGTGGAGCACCCAGCAAATAATAATTATTGCTCTCTCACTATTTTCGTTAGCTTTCGGGTATTCTATAACATAATATGCATAGACAATTCACACAAATCGAGATAGTCCCAAACTAAGGTATGAATCTTGTATTATGGGTACTAACGCGACAACACACATATATAATGCACTAGACACATACACATGTAACACCCAAACCCAGGACAATTTGAAAAAGGTCATTCCTCATTTTACCCTGGCCGAGAATTGAATCCTGGACCTCGTGACTCAAAGGGAAGAGCGTTACCTCTGCACCACACTAACCGTCAGAATCAACGATGAGGATTGCACCCATTCTGAATGTCTTGTTTTTTTTTGACACAAAGAAGACGGCTTGCATGTTTATTACATGCAGCTGGTCTACTGGTTACCCCTTATGGCGTGATGGTATATAGTACCTACATATTTTTTTTATCTATACTCAATCTGCCAAAATGAGCATAGCTGATGTCATAATACGTAATAATAAAATCCACGTAAATGTGACATCACTTTCACTATATATGTTCGCTAAACTATTATCACTTTCACTATTTTCACTAATCGTCACATGTACTTAAATGTCTGTTGTAATTGTAAATTGTAAATAAATAAATACTCTTAGAAACTACCCTTACAGAAAATTTTAATAAATTAATGATACACAATACTTCTTTACTTTGTTTAATCTCAGATATTATGACACTTAATATAAAATCTATTTTCTTTTTTTTTTCAGGCTCTATCAGTGCGCGCCCTTCAGGAATTGGTTACAGCTGCTGGTTCTGAAACTGTAAGTATTCTTTATTCTTCTATCAATAGTCCAAAAACAAATAAGTTATAAATTATTCAAAATTCTAAAATAAAAATTAGTAATTATTCTAAATTAAAAATAATCAAAACAGTATATTTAAATTTGATAATGATCAATTCTAGAATTAATTTGTATTAGACATTCCGCGAATTGTAGTGTTTTGTTTAATAATAATAATGGTAATTCTATGTGTATTTTTTGTCATCATTTGTTTCTAACTATTCTTTGTCTTTTATGTTGCTTCGTTTCACGGATCACATCATTTTTTTTCAAATGTGTGTTAAACACTTTTGTTGCACTTTAAATAGTTTAATTATGTAAAAGGTACTAATTTTTTAATAATTTTAACTACCTATTTACTGAACAAAAAACACATATTGCTTTAGCTAGCTTTAAATTTAATTAGAAAACTAATTTTTGGGTACCTACTATCTGCGACGTGGAATCCATAGATAAAAGGAATATAAAATGGAACACTTCTAAATTTTGAATAATTAAATGTCAGTGCAATACGAATTAAAATCGAACATATGAAACGAATTTAATTAGATTATTTGAATTTAAAACCATACCTTTATATATTTTTTAGAATAAACAAAAATCAAATCCGTCATTATGAAATGATAAAGAATAAAGCAAGATTCTTTTGAATTTAATCTGTTAAAATATGATCAAATATAGAATTTCTTTTCTTGTTCCTTCCCGAATAATAACAGAAAATTCACGCGTCATATTGATCATGTTTGATCGGACGTGGAATATTTTTAAATCTAGATCATAGACAATAGACACCATATTATTATTGTTATTCAGTAGAACCACAGACAACAAAAAATAAAAATATTTAGCCGTAAATAATTTATAAAAATAAATAAATGATTTTTCAAAATTAATTAATGAAAATGAAACAAAATATAATTTAGAAATTCCAATGTGACTTAATCAATTTACCAGCCGGCTTTCGAGAGCTTACCCTCTCATTAGTTTTTATTTATTTATTTATTTGATGTCCTCGTTTCGTCTTACTAATATCATATTTTTTTTCATCAATTTCAGGGTCAAGAAAACTTAGTAAGTACCTTTGTGTACAATACAAAATTAACCGTCATTTTTCAACTAAACAAAATCTAATAAAAAGAACGTTTGTCTTTCTCTTTTTTCTTTTCTCGCTTTTGCACAAATAACGCTAATTTGATTGTGTTATTTAAATAAAAAAATCTTTAATTTCATAACATTATTTTTTCTGCTTTTTATTAATTACTCTTATTTCCAATAATTCGTGTAGTGTGTATTTTTTATTTTCTTTTTTTTCTATTAATAAATTACCCAACATTTTGTCGGTAGGACATTTTTTCTATTTGCTGTCTCAAAAAGCAGAATTATTCAAAACTAGAAAAAAGAACGTCAATTTGAATTATATGAAGTGAAGTTGATAAACCAAAGAATCAATTATTATTAACTGACGGAAGTGATAAAAAAATCTGCAAATATTGTAGGTGTGAAATAAATTCTTTCAGAAATATAGTGTTTTGTCCTCTCTGCTTACCCGACTTGGGATTCGTGATATATTATAATATTCCTATTACCAATCACACTATCTTGAACAAAATTAATACTGTGAATTGTGGGGTTATAAAACAAAAGTTGACGATTTAAATATATTTCGAATTTTAAATTTCGAATTTCTTCAGAAAGAAACTGCAAAATACAATTGTAGTTTTAAGAGATAAATATTTCAATCAAAAAGAACACCAGGGATACAATATAATTTATTACAATAAAACTTTTTGTTTAGTTATGAATTTCTTAATTGAATTTATCTTTCCAAATTCAAATTAATTTCGAGATCAAGTTATTCCTCTGTTGATGTTCTCTTGTTTCCTTCTCCTCCTTCTTATTGGATCATTAACCTTTTGTCGAGTTCACTTGTCACAAAATAGAAAATTGAATCGTCTTCATAGAACGCTAGAACTTTTTTGCTCCATTAACCAGATAGAATATCTTCGAGAAAAAAGAGTAATGAACGTTTTTGCTGGAATATCTTTTATCTGACAACTTTACTCGCCTCATTGTTGACCTAATTTTTTTCGTAAAAAGATTGAAATTCGATTACGACAAATATTTTTTTTATATTTTAGCGTATCTGCTCGTGAATATTTTAATATCTCGGTTTGAATATATAAGTCTGTTCCAAATATAAACTGTATTTTTTTACAAATTCCACTTTGCCACTTTTATCGGTAAAACGATGGAAAAATAATGCGTTATTTACCATAGATAAAGTAATGAGTGGACACAACAAAACTAAGCTAAATGCATGTGTTGCTATGATAACGAAACAGGCCTGATTTAGTTGATCTTTTTCCGGTAGTTTTCTTTTTGGAGTTGTCAGTAGTTATTAATTGTGTCGGTGCACACTTAGTAGAATTCCATAATAATGCAATTTGAAACAAGTGTTCCTTTCTACTATTGTTTGTTAATTCGCAGAGAGAAGATTGATAATGACCTTATAAGTCGAAAGACGTCTCTCTGCGAATTAACAAACAATAGTAGAAAGGAACACTTGTTTCAAATTGCATTATTGTCAGTAGTTGTCATGAAATGTCAGTCGGCATTACTTGTAATTATTTTATGATATTATTCATTAAATTGTTGTGTTTTTATGTTCGATATAGAATAAATTGTTAAATATCCAGAAAGGTTTAATAATTATAATTTTAAATATAAGCTAATGGATATTATTTTGTTTAGGAGAATTTGGTACATGATAAAAAATGATGATAGTGTGTCCATAAGTATGGACCATAAGACTGATAATATGTCTATGTAGTTAAAGTTGTGGAAACATACTTCATTCCTTACTTCAATACTTCATTCCCATCAATTGAGAATGTTCCTAAATAATATTTATTTATCTTTTAAAAATAAAACACTTTTTATATTCAGTAGGTTCTTTAACGGTGACATATTAATCGCGAGCCGGCTTTCATTAATTTCATTATTAAAATTTAAAAAAATCTTGTCTTCATAGAGCAAGATGACGACGGATCATAATATGTTAGGGTGCCTGAAAATATTGAAGATATTTATTTCAAGAAATCATTTTATATAATATTGAAGTATTAATTAAACCATAATTCATCCTAAGCTGATTCGTTAGCATTGGCACGCCACTTCTGCTTCCTTCTACAGGGAACTTGCACAAGATGCCGTAAGTCCAAATAAAGCCACCGTAGTGTTTATTTTTCACGAGTGTTTTTAATAAGTTTATTACGAATACTCGCACAAAAGCGTTTATTTAAAAGCTTAAAAGAGTTTTCAAGACATCATATTCAAAAAAGTTAGTTAAAGAATAATCGGTTTCCCATTTCCTTATTTCGTGCGTATTTTTTTAATTCATACAACAAAAAATGTTTTAAAATAGAATGGAGATTTTATAAATAACTTGTTGAAAATAATAAAACGTAAAATATGGTTATTTAGATGACCTACTTTTCACTTTCAGGAAGTGAAAGTAAGAAACCAGACACCAATTAAAAAACATTCGTTTTACACCAGTACTACAGTCACGTAACAGCTCACAAACATAAATAAGTTCGAGTTTTCGTGCTTCCGAAAGCAAGAATGGCAATTTAAAAATATTAACTCATTGAAACGCACAAATAAACCGAGAGCTTTACCTTATTGAAATTATTGAAATAAACAGTTGAACAGAATCAAAACAAACTAAAAACAAAATATTGTAAAAAAAGAACAAACAAATATTCTTTTTTTCTTTTAAAAAAAACGAAAATGTTTTTAGTTTTACTATTTTCTAATAATCAAGTGACCTGGTTTAGACTTAAAAAGTCACTGTCAAACTATTTGTAAGTCTAAACCAGTAGGATTACTCTTGACAAAATCTAAATACGATCTTAATCTTAATCATACGACGTATACTAATACAAGTATACCAATCTAGCGGTAACTGTAACGCTGTATTTTTGGCCATAGTCCTTCGCGCGTCGTATGATTAAGATCAAAATGAGATTAAGAACGTATTTAGATTGTGTTAAGAGCAACCCTGCTTAAATTAAAATAAATTATTAAAAAATAGTAAAACTTCTACAAAATAAACGTTGACTCAAACGATAAATTATTTTTTTCACTTTGAATAACATTTCTTACTAACAACCACCATCACTGTTCAATGTCCAGTTCATCGTTGTATTTGTTTCTATAACAAATTTCACTTTTAATTTTTTTGGTGATTAACACTGTTAAATAACATTTTTGTATTAATTTTGATAAAATAAATAAATAAAGCACTGTATTATATAATCATTTGACACTTATTTAATTGGTGTATTATGTTAAACGTTTTCAGTAACTGAACAAGCAACTAGAAGCTCCGAAGACTTTTCATGTAATACATCCATGTAGAGGAGAATACAGTGTTTTATTAAAATTAATAGCAAATTTAATAACCTATATTTAATTTTTAATGTATTTGGATATTTGTTTTTTGTTTTCACTTGTGATATATTTTGTGTTTCTATGTTTTTATTACAAAAATACTAATGACATTACTATTGTTTCTTTGAAATATTATTTTTTTATTTGTCGTTCAAATTGTGTATAACATTTATATTTCTTTTAAATTGGTTCTATTTTATAGTCATTTTTTTTCGGTTTTGAGTATGTTCAGAGAATAGATGAGGAAAGGATGACGAATAGTAATTTATTTATTTTTGAAAAACAAGCACTGTGAAAGTTCGTCCTAATTAAATATTTAGTTTGATTAAATTAAATTAAAACACTGTGATTTTCACTTAAAATATTATATATTTTCACAAATTTTTAGGACTACATCCATCCTCATTGAAAAATACTTAAAACTGTAGTATTGTAATTAGTTGAAAATACTTAAAACTGTAAAAATACTTAATACTTAAAACTGTTTTTCACTGAGGATGGACGTAGTCCGATAAGCTTGTGAAAATTTATAATACTTTAAGTGAAAGACACAGTGTTTTAATTTAATTTAATCAAACTAAATATTTAATTAACGAAGAATAGTATATAATAAAGACACATGATTAAAGAAAAGCAAGTCGGTTAGGCTGAACTCCTTGTTTATTTCAAAAAAGGTCATATAGGTATGTTTCAATACTGTGTTCTGCATATATTATTTTAAATGTAAGGTATATTGATTCTTGAAAAACCTTCCTTTTTGTTTATTATAAACTTTTATTAAAGGGCGTACCTAGATCGAGGAGAACAAAGTGGTGCAGCTGTCCTCCTTAGAATTTCAAAATAATATGAAAAAAGGGAAAACGTAGTAGAATTCCATAAATATGTAAATAATAAAACACTTGTTTAATTTTACCTAGTTATAAACTTGTAAACCATCTCGTTTTTTTCAGATTTTATGTCTTTGGTTGTAAAATTTATGAGAAATTATTTCTTTATTGCAATATTTTACATTCGTTATGTTAACATTCCACAAAATATTTATGTTCTTCCTTATACCAATACTTAATTTCAACCAAATATCGACTTGTTTTTGTTATTTACTTTCTATTATCAAATAAAAGCGTATTATCTTCGGGAGATATTAAAATTTTACGATGTTTTTCGACATGAAACAGAATTATACAACTGTTTTTATAATATTGGGAGAATTTAATTTCACTGTGTATCTTATATCATATTTCCTTACATAAAAATGTAATCGTTGTTATGCCATTTTGCTTTTATAGCACTTATCAAAAGGTATTTTAGTTACCTACACGTAAACATATCTATAGGTGATAAAACCAAACAGACATTTTGATTAGAGTACCATGTTTACACATTGTAACATTGTACGAAATTCAATCGGAGGAAGTGAGAAAGGCGTCCCAATGCTTGTGAACTGGCTCTAGGCTGACTTTTAAGTTATCACTTTCGATGTCCATGGACAATGTTCACCAATTCCGCTATTGTCACTTGACAGTGTCTACTACTACTACTCCTATACCGTCACGGCATATCCCACAAGTGGCGTAGCCAGCAGACCAGCTGCATATAATAAACATACAAGCTGTCCTCTCCGTGACAATATAAAATCAATACATTCAGGATGGGTGGAAAACCTCATCGCTGAATTTAACACCTGGCTATTGCAGGACACTGGAAAACTTACGGTGAAGAGTGGGAGACCAATTCTTTACCGGTTGCTCTACGGAACAGTGTCTAAAAAGTTGTAAAGTCTAAAAATCGGGAAACAACAACAAAAACCATAGAACCATAGAATATCACGTAAGGATATACATGGGAAGATCACTCGATTGAACTTTTGGGAGTACTTTGGTGCTCTTTGGGTTTTTTCCGGATGTTCTGGGGTGAAAGGTTGGCTTAGACCTGCCGCTGACTCAGAGTTTAACCAATTACGCTCACGCTTGTCATAGAACGTATATTTGTTTCTAATTTTGTTTTAATTGTTAACCATAATGTATAGGCGTTGTACGTTTGATTTCAATAAAAAAATAAGGCTCTCGGTTAGTAAGCGTTGGAACCATAGAGTAAACGCTTTTCTCATTTCTTCCAATTAGATTTAGCACAATTGTTACATTGTGTAAATATGGTTCTCCAATCGATTTGTCTGATTGGTTTTGTCATATGGTCGTTGTGTCCAAATCCAGTTAAACAATCACAAAATTAGTATTATTCTGAACACATCTACAGGTTAATCATATTTTGAACCACTCTAGATTAATCATTCCAAATTGATCACACTCACCGATAGTCAACCTATTTGAATTAGGTAGGTATGTTGTATATTATGATACACATACATATGTGAACTTCCTTGAGGAGTGCATGACACAGAGTTTCGACGCTTATGAATCGACTCAAGGCTTGGTTTAGAGTATTTTTTTTAAACCTAGGTAACATTCCCAATTCCTCAGTCAAGTTTATCATATGATTTAAAAAAAAATAAAAGTTGTATATATCATAAAATTTAATAATTTTTAGAAAGTTGTAGACATCCAATTGCGTCAAAAATTCATAACATAACATCTATAGTTGATTTAAACCTATGTATATTACAGATGCTTTATCTGTTTAAATGTTTATATACCTACTATGTGTATTTGTTAAGACCTGTCTGTGTTTATCTAATCCTGAAAGACTGAAAAATAAATAAAACAAACGTAATTTGTTGTTTTTATGTTCATTGAATATAGAAAACTTTAGTGTTGTGTGTAACGTAACCTATAGCGGTATTCAGAAGTCTATAATAAAACGGTTACTCAACCTTCTTTTGCGTTTCTTTGGTGTATATTGTAATATTTTGTTTACATACCTAATATAAAAATATAAATCAAGAGTCAATAATAGTCAAATAGAATCATCATACCTATAATAAAAAAATGGTATGTTTACTTGGGGCTTGAATTTATTTAGAAGAAAGCTGAAAAACTTACTGCTAGTTTAGATAATAAAAATATATGAAATAAAAACAGTGTATACTTTCACTTGATAGTCAGATTATTATTAAAAGCTTTTCGGACATTTTATATGATACTCGAAAACTTACAAAAAATAGCAGATGATCTATTATTTGCTGGGGACATGTGAAATTGTACATCACTCAATATAATATTATGTTTGTTAGTGAATACGACCACGTACGTTATTCGCCATATTATGGTCTTTTTATTTGTAATCTCTGCTACACAATCAGGTTGTTTTGAATTTAAAATGAGTGGAGTGCGAGTTTCACAGTTTCCGGTTCTCGCTAATATTTAACTTATCTGAAAGTCGTAGGGGTGAAACAGCCAGCAAACAAACGATTTGTAATTCATTAACAATTAAATTTTATTGGTTTTATGTTTAAGGTATTGTGGTATGGGACCTGCGTAAGTCAGGCGGTGCGATATTAGACAACACTGGTAACCACTGAGATGGAGTCGTACTTATGGTTTACCTATTACATTATACCTACTACATCACAGAGTATTTATTTATTTACGGCATAATTGTTTTTGATTACAAGAAATATTACAAGTATACGAGTAAAGTGGGCAATTTTACAAAATACAAAACAATGAAAACAATTGAAAACAAACGCCATGGCTTTTTAACCTATACATTGATTATTGTATTCGTCCATTGAAAGAAATGAATGTAGGTGTTGATATGAATGGGATGAATGTAAGAGCGTTAATGTTTGCCGATGATTTGGTATTGATGGCTGAAAGTGAAAGTGATCTACAGCGAATGATGACGTGTGTGTATGAAAATTGTGCGATTAATGGATTGAGAATGAATGCAAAAAAGACAAAAATCATGGTGTTTGAAAGAGGAAGTGAGAGAACAGTATGCCAGATAATGATTGACAACGAAGTGTTAGAGCAAGTTGACGAATGTGTGTACTTAGGTAGTTTGTTCACGAAAGATGGGAAGTGTGAAAGCGATATTGAAAGGAGAAAAGTTGCTGGCAATAAGGTAAATGGTGCAATCCGACCAATAATTGCAAATAGAAACATATCCACCACAGCTAAAAGGTTGGTGCACTCTGCTATCTTAGTGCCAACACTTATGTATGCAAGTGAGACGTGGACATGGTTAAAGAAGGATGAAAGTGGCATAAATGCAGTGGAAATGAGATCGTTGAGAAGGATGTGTGGTAAAAGTCTGAGAGATCGTGTGCGTAACAGTGATATACGAAAGGAATGTGGAATGAAAGTTGGTGTAATAACAAGGATGAATGTAAATAAGTTAAGATGGTTTGGGCACGTGGAAAGAATGAATGAGGACAGAATGACTAAGAAGATATATTTGGCTGAGAGGAATGGTGCTCGGAGACGTGGACGTCCGAGGATTAAATGGCAAGATCATTTAAATCAAATCCTACAGGACGGTCACGTGTTGAGCACGTTGAACAGGAGAGCATGCATGAGGAATTGTATGACAGTGACGGAAGCGAAAGATGTATGCAAGGATAGAAGGAAGTGGCGTTCGATCCTTTCTGCCTACCCCGCGAGGGAAGCGGCGTGATGGTATGTATGTATGTATGTATGAAAACATAATGACAACAATAATCTTGATAAAAATTAAATTAAATTTGTAATTCCAGAATAAGTCTGATTAATACATTCTATCATCTTCCTCATCACAGAGCCATCTCCATCGAAAAATAAGTCTATTGTCTCAGCATACCTATCACCGAGAACATGCAGACGGTTCACGACTGAATGTATCATATTTTATTATATTAGGTATATTTTAAAAACAACAACTAAATGCAAGGGAAAAACAATTAAACTAATCTCAACATATCTGTGTGTGATAATCAACTTCGGAGGACTTAACGCGACACAAAGAAAAATAAGGCATCCATTACTTTGTAAGGAGTTTCACTGAAACAAAATAATAACACTGGACAATATTGGTTCTTTGAAAAAGTAACGTAACACTCGTATTTGGTATATTCCATAACAAAGTTATTTAGTAGCGACTAGAAAGTTCTAAGTCTTTACTTTAAACATTATTATGTCATTTTTAATAATAGGTTCTCGTTACCGCCTCCACTTGGTGACTTTGAGTTGTTATTCTACTTATAAACAAGGAGTTTTGTGCACAATCAAAAATAAAATAAATACAATAATAAATAACCTTTATCTCATACTATTTTCTGTAAGGATTTGTTTTTATTCAATTCCATAAACAAATACTACTAATATTATACCACCACGGCATATCACACAAGTGGGGTAGCCAGTGGAGTAATTGCATGAAATAAACATGCAGATTCTCCTCTCCGTGCCGTAAACAGATGGAAAGTACCTAATCATTAAGAATGGGTACTAAATGAAACATAATCAAAAAGTTTGTGTCGAGTGGTAAAAACAAACCAAAGTTATTCCCAAGCCATTGAATGGTCCCACAAAAAATACAGAAGGCCTAGTCAAAACACATTTTAACGTTACGTTTTCGTTTCGTCTATATTCGAACGAAAACGTAACGCTAAAATGTGTTTTGACTAGGCGTACTGTAGGTCCCGGAAAGAAATCTCGCGAGATGATAAAAAACAATATGCAATTATCAAAAACAAAAATGGCCAGTAATGAAATAACAACATAATTTCTGAATGTAATCTTAAAATTTTACTAACAGGATTCTGTGTGACTTGAAACCTACGCATACACATTTTATTTTCCTCATTCATACAATTACGGAGTTTCTTACAAGTGGGGTAACCAGCGTGATAAACATTCAAATTTAAGATATTGAGGATGGAAGGCACACCTCGTCGCTGGATTGAAGATGTAAATTTTTTGTTACGTTATGTTTTACAAGTACCACTAGCTTTATACAGGACATTTGAAAACTTACTGAAAAGAGACTGAGATTATAATATACACATTATTATATTTTACAACTATAATATATTTACATTTAATATTATTCGGTAGGTATATAGATAGATATTATGATTAAATTGTGCTTTATTGTAAAAAAAGGTTTGTAACGGGATTTCAGCTTCAAACGATAGACTTTGTACAAACCTACAATATGTTTTCAGATAAATATAATTGGAAGGACCTACATAAATACCGTAGTCATTGACGTGGAAAATTGGCAACATAGCAACATGTCCTTACGACCGTTTTGAGAATGCGAAGCAATATAATTATATTTTTTTTACAAAACATGTTTGGTCGCTAGAGCGATTCAGATGGTCGAATTAATTTTGATTGTTTGATTTTAGTGTTATAATATAATAATACATAGTACCAATTGAGTCTTCGGCAAAGAGTAGGTCTCCCCGCTCCCGTTCTTTTCTGTTAGTTTTCAATTGTCCTGTAAAATATGTATAAAACATCGACACGCCATGTTTTACGAACACCTGTCTTTTACACCCGAATTCATAGTCGTTTACTTGAGTAATACTTGGCCGAGGAGCACTCAAGTAAAAAGCAATACTCAAGATGTGGATGCATTCTATAGACAAACACTGCTCCTTTACTTCGCTAAGTTAACGCTTGAGTCGTGGGGAAAATAATTATTGTGGCGAAAAGTATTGCCACTAAACAAAATGTATTTTTAATTATGTTTTAAAGCATAAAAAACACGGTTTAACTCTTTATTATGGTGTAATTCTTCGATTAGTACTATTTAAATATTGTTTTGTAACATTTTATAGTAAATTTAAACATAAAATGATAGTAAAATGTATAACCTCGCACTATTGTTATATTATAGAAAATGAAGTACACATCACTACGTCTGCCATTTAACATAACCTCAAAAATCACAAACGACAAACCGTCGTCGTTCCCCGTACTTAAGTTTATTGTTCTATACTTCCCTGTCGTCGGTCCCGTTGTCTTGTTTTGTTTTGCGTTTCAGATTATAATATAAGAAATTTGTTTAAAATAAATTATGGATTTATTCATATTTAGCCATTGATCTAATATGTAAACATGTTAGATCGATATATTTAGCAAATTAATCATTAAATATGAAAAAAATAGTGTCGAATATCTAGACAAAATGTAATATCTGCATTGTTATCTGACATGACGATCATGTTATGTATAAAAATTTATAAATAATGTAAGTATTTATTACTTATTTAGCAAATAATTTTATTTATAAATAGGATCTTTGCACACTATATACCTTATTAAAGGTAAATTACTAGAAAAAGGCAAAATAAAATACATCAACGGCGTTTGACATTTCTAAGTAACGCTCAAGTCGTGTCCGACGACGACTTGGGATTCACAGGTACTTGAGTATTACTTGGGTAAGTTTTATATGACTATGAAATGAAAACCGCTACTTGGCTAGCACTCAAGTATCAAGGAATACTCAAGTTACGACTATGAATTCGGGTGTTAATTGACATGCATAGAATAAATAAATAAATAATAATTCCATGAAGTCCAGCAAAGAATAGGTCTTTCACTCTTTTCTATTAGCTTCGAGTGTCCTGTAATAAGCTGGGATTTGTAAAACATTACATATTCGTATATAGTGATGTGGAATTCTCAAGAAATAATTAATCGAGAAATTTCTCGGTAAATTTCTCGAAGTAGAGAATTTTTGTAGATTTTTGTCTATTTTTTATTCAACAGTATAATAATTATAAATACTTTATTTAATCAATCAATAAAAATGTACAAATGTTGAGACAATTTATCACCAATATGGCTACAATTAATTATGGAAACAAAAAAATGTTAGGTGCCTACATAGAAAAAAGTGCTAATAACTGATGAAGAATCTTGATGTTTGACACCCCACATGTCCATATTTATGTTAAAAAAAATTGCGGGTACGTACATGGAAAAAAGTGTTAATAACCTCTGATTTGGGCCTTAATCAGCCCCACAAATTTTTGGATCAATCTGGTTGGCTGCGAAGTGTACTGGGCGAAAGGTTATAATACCACTTAGAAAAATTATGGAGAGAAATTTCTCTTCCATCAGAGGAGAAATTTCTCGTTCTCGAGAAATTTCTTTGGAGAATTTTCTCTTCTCACATCAGACAAACCACATTTAATAACATAGAGGATGACATCTATGTTATTACATGTGGTTTGTCTGATGGCTATCTCACTTGTGAGAAATGTCGTATGAATGAATGAGCCTGAATGAGATGACATCACCATCTAATATCACTTATGCTTCAATACGAAACAGATTCGTTGAAGTGCAAGCTGTGCACGTTTATTACATTTATAGTCAAACCACCGTAGTCCTAGTCAAAACACATTTTAGCGTTACGTTTTCGTTCGAATATAGACGACGTTGCGAGAAAGTGTCAATTTTCGTAGCTAAAATTCAGAAGTATTGTAATACGAAAATTGACACTTTCTCGTAACGTCGTCTATATTCGAACGAAAATGGCTTCGTTAGTTTTCCTTCAGAACATTATAATTATTGAGAATTTAATCCACGTGATCAAGCCACGTAGTTTTCAGACGCGCACTTTTCCTCGCACCCCTTCTTTTAGATAAATACACCCTCTTCGTCATCTTTTCATCATTTCGTTCCTCATGTCCAAACAATTGCTACTTATTTACACGTCTTCTTTATCCACAACACTCCTATTGCATCCGTAAATTCTCCTAAAATCCTCATCTCTCTATCTCGAAATGTCTTACCAGCCATTTTTCTCAGCAGCATCGGGAACGAAGAGTTCAGAACGTAACGCTAAAATGTGTTTTGACTAGACCTACTGGTAGGAAATGTGTGATAGCATGAATGAAAAAAAAATGAGAAAAGGAGACCTGGGTTTGATTTCACCCATCGCCAACTTACTCAACCTTCAAGACGCAAGCATATTATTACTAACTGTCAGGGTATCTGTCGGCCTAGTCAAAACACATTTTAGCGTTATGTTTTCGTTTCGTTTTCGTTCAAACGTGGACGACGTTGCGAGAACGCATCAATTTTCGTAGCTAATTGTGTATTTTAGCAACAAAAATTGACGCGTTCTCCCAACTTCGTCCACGTTTGAACGAAAACGTAACGCTAAAATGTGTTTTGACTAGGCCCACTGAAGTGTATAAAGTTTATTTCAAATCCAGTTTATTTAATATAGTGTTAGCGGTCACAATTACCTGATTGTACATATCGGCCTTCGTTGATATTTGAGTCACGCGATTTAATGCATTCATACACACCCATACACGCTGCATGCGAGGGAATGACTCTGAAATGTATAATTGGCTGTATATTTTATGATACAATACTCATATAATAAATAATTTCTCAACTGAAAGGAAAATAATAGAGGTGAAAATAAGCAAAATATAGCTACGCTAGTTTTCCTTCAGAAAATATTTATTTTAGTTGTTCTTCAGAATTCGATCCACGTGATCAAGCTACGTAGTTCTCGAACGCGCACGTTTCCTCACACCCCTCCTTTCAGACAAGTATATCCCCTTTGTCATCCGTTCCTCATCCATTCGTTCCACATATTCAAGCCATCTCAACTTATTTACACACATTATTTACACACACATCCACAAGACTCCTCTTGAATCCGCTCATTCTTTTAATATGCTCATTTTGTACAAAAGACGTAATTTTCTTCGATTTTGAGATAAATTTTGCCATTGAGCACCCGGTAAAGAATCAGTTTCCCACTCTTTTCTCAAAGTTTTCGAGTGTTCTGTAAAATGCAGGTGTTTGAAAAAATAAAATTACACCTCAAATCCAGCGATGAAATTGGCCACCCATCCTGAGTGTTTAAATTTTCATTGGCAAGGAGAGGACAGTTTGCATGTCTATTACATGTAGCTGATCTGGATCTGCTGGCTATCCTACGTGTGGGATATGCCGTGATGGTATGTATTCTATTGTTATGATACCATGTTTTTTCTTCTTCTTTGTAAACTAATTTTGTGCAATAAAGATTATTATTATTATTATGTTAGTAGTAGATAAATTTTGAAAAGCAAATGTGTGTACAAATATAACTTATAATATGTATGTAGCTTACTTTTCAACTCTAGGTCGATTATTTTTCACTTGAGTTAAAAGTGTAAATTATTTATAAATAAACTTGAAATAAACACTAAATAATGATAGATCATGTTTATGTCATAAAACCATGTTTATTTAATTTAGTTCTATGATATTTTTATCTGACTTATTTATTTAATTCATAAGTTTTGAGATATAAATAAACTCATACATCTGGAGGGTTTCTCTTGAGATAATCTAAATACGATCATAATCTTGTCTTGATCGTAACTTACTTAAGATATAATATAGTCAAAAATATGTGCACGCCAATCCCGCGATAGCTAAGAATAGTCTTTTTCAACATTTACATGAGTATATTTTTTTTTTTATTTAAGCACATCTACGGCTTTCACCTTTTACATATTGACAACAGAAAAATGGTTGAAAAATTATGGTTGTATTATGCGATATAACATCAAGCCATTATTATCAAGGCATGATCACATCGAGCCATCATTAGATCATTCTCATTGCATGTATTCCGCATCAGTGGACATTGCGATAAGTGAGGATCACTTTGCACCTCCCCGCAATCGCAGCTAGTGTCCTCCGCATCCAAAAAACCCTACCTCTGCTGGCTACTTTTGCACCTAGTCACCCCAACCCTTATTCTGTTCAGTGTCTTCCACGTGGGGTAGCTCAAAATATGCACGGTGTTTGTGCTATCGGATGGCATTATCCATGAATTATCACCAAGTTCCTGCCTTCAGCTGTAATGATCCTTGTAAGAACGTCTTAATATTGCTAGTAGGTAATAATTATAACTTCTAATTAGAAATAAACATAAAATATGTTACATTTTACCTTATTTTACCCCAAGAGATCACAAAGAAATGAATAGATAGAAATCATTCTCTCGAAAATAAGACGTTATATGTACAAATAAAATATTATTATCTCATTCTTTTGAGAGCAATAATTTATTACTCGGTACATGATGAAGCAATGAGGAAAAAAGTAAAAGTAAAGATTCAGAGATTTTGTAAAGGGTAGATGATGTTTTATCAATGACTTTTATAGTATAGAATAGACTTGAAAAAAATTGACTTTGTGTCAAATTGTGCAACCAAAATAATTTCATATCATACATCGATTTCTTCATTCATATCTCTCTCGTTGTAGATGCATTTACATAAAAAAACTATGTTACTGTTGATACAAAATATATTAATTATGGTCCATTCTCTTATTTGATTTCGTTGTTTATTTTTTATGATGTCTCTTTTGTGTTATTTATTTTGTTTCCCACTTTGTTTCTGCTGCAATCGCCTTGGCCAAAGGCTTTTATGATTTCAGTTTAGCGTGAATTTTTTAAGACAGTTATAACTAGAAGTGCACCTTTTCACAATAATGGTGTTCTTCTTGTCCTTGGGCATTTATGAGTCCCACATGGTGGTGGGGTCTGCCTTTCTTGTTTTATTTCGATACTTGGTTCTGTGCAGTGCATCCCCATGGGAAATAATTTGATAATAATGGTCGTATTGTGTTAGTAATTAGTTTCTAAACTTGAGACTTAACCTCTGATTTTTTTATTGCAGAAGCCCTTTCAAAAATAGAACAGGTATAAAAGTTGTAAAATACTGACATGTATTAGAAAGAGGGAGACCATTGCCATCATAATATTATGGAGGGAAACGACAAATGTTTTTTGTCATATTGTTGATTTTGTAACATGCTTTCCGGGTAAATTTGTACTTTATTATAAATGTCATTGTTAGTGATTGATTAATTAAGAACAATCGAATTTTATATGAAATCATTATCTCGGAAATAAGACGTAATACTTACATAGGGCTTATCTATTTCTTTTGAGAGTAATTTGTAATTCGGTACATGGTGAAGTAATGAGAAAATAATGTAAAGGTAAAATCTCAGAGATTTTGTGAAGGGTAGAGTCCTTTTTCACACCAGAAGACAAACAATGGTCTACATTTAAAAGACTACGGACAGGGAATGGTAGATGCGTAGACCGTATATTATACACCATAGCTTATGCCACACAATAAACCATTTTGTGGAATGTGCTTTGTATGGCTTTGAATTTGGTTGGAATGACCTGATTGAAGTGACAACCGACGCAGCCAAATGGCTAAGAAATATATCGAGGGTATGCAACCAAAACGCACTAAGTCAGGCTAGTACAACAAAAGTTGTCAAAAACTATTCAAGTACATAATTAACATTTTTCCTATGTTTGTATTTGTTTGCAAAGCCTAAAAGTCATTTACCAATATCATCTTAATTAAAGTTCAAACAATACATGGCGAATTCGTATTTATCTAACCAATTTTTTTTCATTAAACTGCTATCATCCCATCTCAAAACTAGAATGACTTAGTGCATTTTGGTTGTATACCCTCGATATTTACCTATGAATATTTGAATTCATAATGCCGTAGATGCTTATACATAACAAAACACGATTAACTTGGGAAACACATAATCTTTTTTCATTGTTATTATTGTCCTGCTGGGTTACACATGACATGATACGATCTTAATAGATCTTAATCTTGTCTTGATATTAAACACTGCGATGCACGAAGTAACTACATATAATATAAGACACTTGCATGCCAATCCTGTGGTAGCTGAAAAAAGGCGTTTTCAACAACGTATTATTTATTTATTTATTTACGGCTAATTAGCCTTTTACACAATATTTTGCATAGGTACAATATCTTAAAAAAACCTAGGTAACAAACACAAAGTTAACAAATCAATATTACAAACATTTATTTTATTTTATTTGAATTAAATTATACCACTTCCAGCTTGACAGTTGTGAAACCTAATTGCTAGACAGTGGACATACATCTATCATTACAATTCTAAAAAAACAACACAAGGCAACCAAAATAGAATATCAATAGATAAAATTAACAGAAATTTAACAGAATCTGATAAAATTATACTTCAGCAAATGAAAATTAAAATGTTTTAGAAGTAGGTATACACACTTAAGACAAAAAAAAAATGGTATTGTTATGTGACATAACCCCAATAATGTAACAGACAATGAAATATACATTAATATTGTTGTGATATTTATCTATTTTTCAGAAATAAATATTCCAATTTCGTCAAAAAAATGTTAAAAATCAGGCGTCTGATTTTTTTTTTCACGAAATTAATACGACTACAAATCAGTGAAGTTAATTTCATAAACGTGTAAAGTATCTCACAGAGATACTCAAGGTACAAGATATCAAGGAGAGAAGAGGGATGGGGGGGAGGCGGTGAAAATGGGTTCTTGAAACCCCCGACTTAACAACATCTGTCCGTACTTTAGTGGAATAATAAATTTTATACTTGGTTAGTTTTTGGGCTCGTCTGATTAATCCACTAAATCTACATGAAAAGATACTCACTCAGTAGGTATAAAAACTGTAAAGGCGGAAGGGATATTCTGACTGAGGAACATGGTTATATTAGGTACATTTATTTCAATGCTGATTCTAGCCAATATATTGTAGAGCTTTCGGATTATAAAATATCTCTCATCTTTTCTTTTAAGTTTCTAGTAAAAGGCAGCAAATATTCATAAAATCGAAGGTATTTTATGGGTGCTCCGAGCACTCTCTTCCTTCTCCAACCACGTCCAATTTTCGCTTGCATACATACATTTTGTTGGTACAAGAATGGTATTGTTCCGTGGAGCACCGGGTAAACAATTGGTCTCCCACTCTTCTCCGTAAGGCAAGTGTTCGACAAAATTAAGACATTTTAAATCTTAAATTCAGCGATGAGGTTTGCCACCCATCTTGAATTTCTTGATTTTATATTGACACGGAGAGGACAACTTGCATGTTTATTATATGCAGCTGATCTGCTGGCTACCCCACTTGTGAGATATGCCGTGATGGTAGGTATAGGTAGCAGTAGTAGTATTTTCATGGGTTAGAAATGTGTCGAACATGGCTAAAATGCTGGTGCACAATACCATTTTTGTATCAAGAAGGACGAGAGTGGAATAAATGCTGTAGAAATGCAATCACTGAGAAGAATGATTGGTAAAATATTGCGAGACAGAGTGAAGAATGAGGAAATCACTGATATCAGTGGGCCTAGTCCAAACACATTTAAGAGTTACGTTTTCGTTTTCGTTCAAACGCGGACGACGCGACGTTGCGAGAACGCGTCAATTTTCGTAGCTAAAATACACAAGTAGCTCCGAAAATTTACGCGTTCTCGCAACTTCGTCTTGTTTGAACGAAAACGTAACGCTTAAATGTGTTTTGACTAGGCCTACAAGCGAATGAGCGGATATGAGAGGATTGTTATAGATAGAATGCGTATACAATAAGTAACGATGGTTTGGACATGTGGAGCGAATGGTCGATGCGAAGATAACGAAAAGGGTACCTATACATATTTATCTGAAAGAGGGAGTGTGAAAAATCACGGATGTCTCAAGGACGGTCGCGAGTAGACTTAGAGAAATTGGCGTGCATGTATGAGAAACTGGATGACTGTGGCGGATTTAATGCAAAGCAACATCTTCCAGCCAACCATTTGAAAGAGAAAAAATAAATATCTAATAGAAAAATATAATATCTAAGTATTAATCGAAAACTGACTCTAAAAAAATGGGAGGCCTATTCTATTTAGAGGAATCTGCGCGAGATTAATGAAATGATAACATTATCAACATTCTACAAAATCAATTTTAGGTTAGTTGGAAGAGATCGCGCCTTTGCGATACACTCGCCCTCTGTGGCTCTGTATATTGATTATATCTAATTAGAATGCATTTTTCTATAAAATTGTATGTTTTGTGATCATGTACAGTAAAGAATGAATATATTAATATTATATCAAAAAAAAAAAGCCAACAAAAACCTATCGGTACATAAAATTAACAGTTCATTATTTTCCATTATTGAGTCGAGGGTTAACACAGTTTGTCGATATTGGAAACACATTTTTAATTAAAAGTACATACAAGAGGTATTATTCATTAATATGGATGTGTAATAATATCTCTATTATCCCATGAAATGACCACAAACACAGCTTTGTGTGTGAGAGAATGATGTGAATATGTAGTTATGTACATGGGTGTACCCAAGAGGGCTAGGGGTATCTGCCACAGATTTTTTTAAAAATAGAAGGCCTATATGATCTTGAATTTAGAAAGAAAGTAGACAAAAATTAAATGATCGAGAATGAAGATTCATTTCAAATAGAAATTGTAGGTATTTTAGCCATATTTTAGCTACGAAAATTAAATTGTGTTTTGACTACGGCCATCTAAATTCCTATAAAACCAAGTTGTTTAAGTCGATAGCATATAAGATTCTTATGTACTAATCATTATTTTTATTATATTTTAAAGTATGTAAAACTGCTAAAAACTTAAAAGCTACAGACACATATAAAAGTTATAGATAAAAGGTTAAAAAAAGCTCTGTGGAGTCCTGGTAAAGAATAGGTCTTCCACTCTTTTCTGTAAGTTTTTGACTGTCCTGTAAGAGGCAGGTATTCGTAAAACCTCATGTATATAACAATAAGCATATACAATTCAGCGATGAGGCTTGCCACCAATCCTGATTGTTTTATTTATTAATTTATTCTTTACTGACTTTGATTACAAACAATTATATAGAAGGTATACATTCATGTTAGATACAATCAATACACAGAGGGTGAGTAAGTGAGGGTGTTTATCGCAATCTCTTCCGACTAACCCAAGGCATGGACAAGACAATCTACATGTTTATTACTTGCAGTTGGCCCGCTGGCTGCTTCACTTGCGGGATAAACCGTGATGTTATAATATAGTATTTAGTTAATTACTCATTCTTAACATTACATTAATTTTACAGAGAAATTTCAAATTAAAACAGTCAATAAACAGAGGGCGAGTTTATTGCATGGGTACAATCTCTTCCAACCAACCCAGGTAGTATAAGAGTAGAAGATTAAACTTTCAATATCAACTACCATCCAATACCATGTACCACAATTATTTTTTAAGTTGCTACCCACCCCTATAGGAAAAAAACTTGGATACGACCTTAAATATGTATGTAATCCCTTGTGGGGTAATAGGTGAACGTGTCTCTGAGGTGAATGTTTCTATTCTCTGAACCCTCGTTACAAATGTGTCAATTACTCTTGATTCATAGCATTGAATACTAACGTTTTACAAGATTTCAGGTATAAGTAATATTACACCCCTAAAACAGGGGAAGTTTTTAAAGGCAGATATTTATAAAATTGTGAAGAGAATACCTAGATTGCTCTGTTCAAATATTGCTTAAACTCAAATACCGTATTTTAATTTTTATCAACTAATGTTAAGAATATATAAAAAAAATATTGTTTAACCGGATTTGGACACAACGTGCAAATGACATTACCAATCGGACGAAGTGAGAAAGGCGTCCCAACGCTTACGAATTTACTAAAGATGGTTGCTTCTATGGTTTGTAAAAAGTGTTTCTCGATTGGTAGAACTTATATCGTGACAGTGAGAATGGTGGAATATGTGAACGTTGTCCGTAGACACCGAAAGTGATCACTTAAGCCAGCCTTGAGCCAATTCGTAAGCGTTGGGACGCCTTCCTCACTTCTTCCGATTAGATTCTGCACAATGTTGCATTGTGTAGACATGGTTCTCCAATCGAGGTTTCTGATGAGAAACTGGGTTTTTTTTAGGAGTAGGTATGCTACAAAAATTCAAGAAAAAAAAACTTAAATTTTGACTTTAATTTTAAATCAAAAAGTATAATTAAAAACAGTTATCATAGCAGAACATGCTGCAGAAATTTCACAAGTGCGCATGTTGTAACTATTTTTAGATCATATATAAACATAAAATGATCAATTGGCGAACTAGTCGAATCTTCCAGCTAACCAAATGTATTCTATACTTCTGCAGGGTTACTCTTGACAAAACTAAACACGATCTTAATCTAGTCTTGTAAACATGGTTCTCCAATTCAGATACATGCAAGGCAATCAATCTAAATACGATCTTAATCTAGTCTTGATCTAAATCAGGGGTTCCCTAACTTCTTTGGGTCGCGCCCCCTTTCCTACCAAAACATATTTCCGCCCCCCCCCCGCCCCCCGATTTTTTTTTTAGGTTTATCGGGTCAGAAACGAACGTTGTTTAGGTATGTGAGTAGCCCACTTTATCTCTAAATAAGGTCCACTACAGGTGGCCCGCGCCCCCCACTTTGAAAACCGCTAATCTAAATCATACGACGCGCGAAGGGACTGTGCTACCGCTACCGCGAGATCAGCATACACGTATTTTTAACTAATGGTCACTTCGCGGGTCGCATGATAAAGATTTAAATCGTATTTAGATTTTGTCAAGAGTAACCCTACTAACCCTAACTACAAGTAGGTTGTAGGTTGGTTTGCGCTCTGTGCCAAATCCAGTTAAACAAGAAAATAATTGTAAACATCTTTTAAATATTTATTTTTTTGTACATTTCTTTTTTAACACCACGATCTTGTTAAATTGTCCTCCTGGGGGCCGTGACCGATACGAATCGCTATAAACGATAAAGAAAATGATTTTGATTTCATTGTTTTTTTTATTTCTAGGGTAAAGGCACTGGCTCCGGACACAGGACGCTGTTGTACGGCAATGCTATTCTACTCAGACACCAGAACAGTGATATGGTAAGTGGAATTTAAATTTAATTTAGTTAAAAAATATATTTTGTTGCTACTACAAGTTCTATACCATCACTGCATATCTCAAAAGGGGGGTAATCAGCAGATCAGCCGCATGTAATAAACATGCAAGCTGTCTTCTCCGTGTCAACAAAAAAAAAGAAGATATTCAAGATGGGTAGTGCCAAAACTGATCGCTGAATTTAAGATGTAAAATTTCTTTATGTTTTCGAACTCCTGACTTTTACAGTCCCGTGGAGCACCCGGTAAAGAATTGGTCTCCCACTCTTCTGCGTAAGTTTTCGAGTGTCCTGTAAAAGGCAGGTGTTCGAAAAAAAATAAGACATTTTACATCTTAAATTCAGCGTTGAGGTTTGCCACCCATCCTGAATGTCTTGATTTTATATTGGCACGAAGAGGACAGTTTGTATGTTTCTTACATACAGCTGATCTACTGGCTACCCCACTTGTGATGGTATAGTAGTAGTAGTAGACTTTTACACTACACTCGAAAACTTATCGAAAAGAGTGGGAGACCAAACTTTTGCCGGAGACTTCATGGAACTCGTGCATATTTAATTAAACATTATAAAAGGTAAAATAAAATAAAAATAAAATAAAGGTAAAATATATTAAAAAAGGTAAAATAAAAAAGGCAGGTGTGTGTATAAGAAATTGTATAAATGTAGAAGAAGCGAAAGAAGTGTATGTAAGAATAGATATATAATGGTGTTCCGTTCTTTTTGCCTACCCCACTTGGAACACGGCGTGAGGGTAGTAGGTAGGTAGTAGATAGTTTGGGAACTTACTTTTATTAATATTTTTAATTACTGCATTGGCTCATATTATTCAGTTTTTTTGGGTAGATTTTGGTTCTTATTAAAAAAAAATAAGAACATAGTACATAGGTAAAGTAAGGTTGTAATGCGTTCCTTTCCTCAAGCTACTTCATGTGCCGTACCCGTACCTACATAATATTATGTTTATAGCAGATTTATAAACAAATGTACATAGGTGTGAACGAATGAAAATATATGTTAGATCGGTGAGTATATAGTTGGGATGATGCCGCAGAATTTGGTCGTAAAAATCAAAGCCATAAAATAAATGGTAGTAGAAAATTAACTACCTACCTAGAACCATAGACGTATCATTTCAAATAGACTAGAAAATTTGATTTGCTGTATATTTTTTCAAAGTTGCGATACAAAAACTATGAAAACGTGAAATATCTGTCTCAAATTCCTATAGCAAAACGAAAATCTGGCGAGGCGGGGGAGGGGGGGTAGAAACGTGAATAAAATGACATTTTTTACTTAAATCCCTTGTACCAAATCGTAAAAACCGGACTAGGTATATTTAGTTTTATTATTTTAAAACATTATCAACAAACTAATTTACATAAAAATAAATGTGATGATATGCAGTGGTGAGATTATCACTATATCAATGATTTCTTTCACCTAACCACGTATATTCGTGACTGTACTTCGACCGCATTTACGAATGTCAAAATTACATAGACATCAAGCACATCACAAGTAGGTAGATACATAAGATACAGTTAAACGTACAATTATACTGAAGTATTGGGTATGGTAGACTGTTATCTGTCACTAGCAGAATATTTATTTATTTAAAAAAAGTCCAAAGAAAGTTTATAATAGAAAGTTATTTTAAAGGCCATTTTCGTTAAGTAGCATTCACATTGCTTCACTTTGGATGATCATCCAGAGTGTCAGGGTCAAAGCTGTTCATCGAAAGTGAACACCTCTATTCACATTTTTGTTCATCCTATGCTTACTCATCATGTATTTTCGTAAAAAAAATTAATTAATAAATAAATGAAAAATAACAGTTATTAAAATTAAAAAAAATGAATATTATTCTCCACTGCATAATAATTTTGTATATGATTCTGACTTTCAATACTAATTCGTAGAGAATAAGACAAATAATAAGATAAAACTTGTTTATGGTCATTTCAGTGAAAGGACTTTTCATCAAAATTATGTCGGGTGGTAATTGCTTTCATCCGTTATCGCTAGTGATCACTCTTGATGAAACGTCTATTCACACCTTTTCATTTTAGAGGATCATCCAGAGTGATCACTGAAAGTGAACAAATGTGAATACCCCTTTAGATATTTAGCCTAAACATTTATAATATGTGTGTTTCTTCGGGTGTAAATGTATTTAAAAAAAAGTTTTTTTCTCTTTCGTTTCACTTTTTTCACATGTGTACGAAACATGAAATGTATTAAATAATGCTCGCAAAAAAAACAATAAGATGAGGAGTACCTAATGCTAAAAGTTGGGAAAAAATATTTTGTAATAAAAATAAATAAATCTGAAGATAATAATGTTTTAAATAAATCTGAACTTCTAATTAATTTATTGTAGGTACTGTTTACAATGTTTATCTGGCCATTACTTTGGAGAAAAAATAATCCATTGTCTTTGTTGCTTAGGTTATAGTGATTTTAATCCGAAGAAATTAATTCACCAACAAAAATCAGATAAATATTATAATATAATAACTCAGAAGCCATGCAATATGATTCTATTGTCTATCACCCGCCTGCTTCAGCTAATATATACCTAGACACCCTGTATATACATTTTTTGTATTACTGTTACCGCCACAAGTGGGGCTACCAGTGAACTCCTTACATGTAACAGATTCTGCATGTCGGAAATTAATATTAAACCATTCAGAACGAGTAGCAAAGCTAAGGATTCAATGGGTAAAAGTAATATGGGTGATTTGTTTGAATATAATATTTTTATTGTATGCGAACTTCAATTTTTATTATAAAATAAATTTACTAAAACAAATTGTCAAATCGTTTAGCAATAAAGTGTTCAACAAAGTGTAAGTACACTAAATTGAAATAAAACATGATCAGCTTATATTATAAGTATCAATGTTTATTATAAATAAATAATCATCAAACATTATTAAATAATGGTATCTGTCTGCAAAATCTACCAAGTGTTTGGCAAATTACCAAGTTTGCAAAACTTGTTGCCTACTCGTACAATAATATCAAACCAACATACTCCTTCCTCTAATATTTCTTCAAAGTTATTTCATAAACTGTCAAAATGCTCGTTGTTTATGGATACAAACTTGATAATATTATTATTGAGGTTATGTGTTCAAGGGAACCCCTGTGTTTGACATTACATTATTTGGCATTGACATTTGTCTTGAAAGTTTCGAACCGATATTATCAAAAAATATTCGAAAATTATGTTTACAAAGTTAAATTTTATGATAAGGTGTACACTTCTGACTTTCCTACATTTTGTATTGGTTTTTGTTCGCCACCCCCCCTCGAGTGGGTTGGATGTTGGATCACTTAAGAAATCAAAATCATTCTTGAGCGATTTAAACTATGTAGTACAAATCAAATACAAATTAATGTAATACATCAAAAAGTTGTAGCGATTCAGTCGAAATTACTATTCTTATGGTATACCGTAAGATGCTGTTTGCTCTTTTGTGACACCTACTTGTTACTTGTACATATCTTGCTTTTTATATTAAAGTATTTACACAATGTGTATATTATTGCATTTCAAATAATGTGTCTTTTTTTTGCAGTACCTCGCTTGTCTGTCAACATCTTCATCAAATGACAAGTTGGCCTTCGATGTGGGTCTTCAGGAGCACTCCCAAGGAGAGGCCTGCTGGTGGACAGTGCATCCTGCTAGCAAACAGAGGTTAGTAATATGTTACAGCTTTATTTACATTGCAGCATAATACAAGTCTTTGGTACAACTTATATAGATATTTTTTTAATTAATAATTTTCTAGCCACACCTTAAATTGATTGTTGACTCAAATTAATGAGATGAAGAAAATGAATCTGGTGTAATAACCAAGATAAATCTAGATAAGTTATGATGCTTTGGGCTTGTTGAAAGAATGAAAGAGGATAGAATGACTGAAGAAGTATACATGGCTGATAAAAAGGGTGCTCAAAGATGTGGTTGTCCGAGGATCAAATGGGTAGATCACATAGACTAGATCTTTAAGGACGAAAATGTGTTGAAGACAATGAATTGGAAAACATGCATAAGAAACTGCATGAATGTCGCAGAAGCAAAAATCCTGTGCAAGGGCAGGAATAAATGGCACTCGATCCTTTCTACATACCACGAAAGGGAAATGGCATGATGGAATTTCAAATCTATAACTTGCTTATTAATTGTTTCTCATCGAGGCATTTGTTTTTCTAGATCTGAGGGTGAGAAGGTGCGCGTTGGAGACGACTTGATTCTTGTATCTGTCGCCACTGAGAGATATCTGGTAAGATGCAATCATTCATGAATTTTGTAGCTATGCAGTATTTGTTTTACATCAGGATCGAATTGCTTACAGTAATTAACAGTACAAGAGTTGATGTCTAATTATATTTGTCTTTTCAGCACACAACTAAAGAGAATGAAGTATCGGTGGTGAATGCCAGTTTCCATGTAACTCACTGGTCTGTACAGCCATATGGCACTGGTATCTCTAGGATGAAGTATGTGGGCTACGTGTTTGGAGGAGATGTTCTTAGGTTTTTCCACGGTGGTGATGAGTGTCTCACAATACCGTCAACATGGTCCAAACAAATGGGACAAAAGTGAGTACAAAGTGGGACAAAACTTGAGTTTGTTCATATATAATTTATTTATTTATTGTTTAAATGAAACAATGAACAGCATTACAGTAAAAAACCTTTTCGCTGTCATTGTACGTAAACAATCAAGACAATAGTAAAATATAACATAATATGTAGGTTTATATGTATGTCTTTTATAAATATATTGATTGGTTAAGTTACCAGAAAGCGGATCCCCTGTACAAATTTACATCATTTGCTCATGTTCTTGGATAAAAAAATATGTAGGTAGGTACTTTATTAATTACTAAAGATATTGCAACTTTTGTGATATCAAGTCATCAAATTTGTGTGAAGAGCGAACATTTCATTCTTCATTTTCAAATTTTAATTTTACTATGTTTATATTATCAACATTATTTTACAATGTATTCATATTACTGTGTTACATTAATATTTTTATTAATACTAAAATAATTAGGTTAAAACACTGTAACTTTCACTGCATAAATTTTATTTTGGCAGAGGCCTTTCGGACTTAGTCCATTTTCAGTGCTTTCTAAGTTGACGGCACTGATGATGGACTAAGTCCGAAAGGCCTCTGCTAAAATAAAATTTATGCAGTGAAAGTTACAGTGTTTTAACGTAATAATTTTTAATAATGAACTTTCATAAGGTTACCACCGAAAAAATAGATTACATATTAATATTTTTGATTAATTTGGCAGTAATGTTTTGGTAGTTTATAACATTATGACAATCTATCTACAACAACCATTCCTGATGACGAAGTTTAAATAAGCAAAATAGTTTTAGTAATTTTTTTCAACTCCAATCGTTAATTATTTTCATTCAAAACCTTTATATTTGAATTTCAGCATCGTAGTTTACGAAGGTGGCTCCGTAATGTCACAAGCTCGCTCCTTGTGGCGACTTGAGTTGGCTCGCACCAAGTGGTCTGGTGGTTTTATCAACTGGAATCATCCAATGAGAATCAGACACATCACCACAGGAAGATATCTTGGAGTGAATGAGGCTAATGAACTATTTCTAATGGCAAGGTATGAGCTGTACCTTAATTTAAATTTATAATTGCCCTTATCATTTTGATTGAGTTTTTATAACAAGTCACTTTGTGTCTTTCACCATTGTTTTAATGATATATTTGTTGAATAGTCAACAAATACATCATTATAAATCAAACTTCACACATGTAAAGTCAGTCTAATAACTTTTTGAATTGCCTGTCGGAGTCCTGTTTAAACATATATTAATGCACATAGCACTGGTGGCAAAGGAATCCTTGTTTACGGACTGAACGACTTAACTGTGAAATTATTGGTTGTATCAACATATATTTTTCAAAAATACAATTTAATATTTTTTCAGGACTGAAGCGACCACAGCCTCTTCAACATTCTGTTTGAGGCAAGAGAAAGATGACCAGAAGCTTGTACTAGAAGACAAAGATCTTGAAATTATAGGAGCTCCCATTATTAAATATGGTGACTCAACAGTCATTGTGCAGCATTCTGAAACGGGACTTTGGCTCTCGTATAAGGTACACATATTGATTCGAATGAGTCACAATATATCGGATCAGTTTGCATCAAGCTTGACTCTCTTTCTTCACTTCTTCCTGTGCAACAATTTTGGATATTTGATGTTGTGTTAATCCAGTTTATTTAAATCAAAAGAAAATGAAATTGATAAATTATATCCTTAGACACCAAAAGTGATTATCTAAAGTAGTCTAGAGTAAATTATTAAGACAGTGTTGGGATGGCATTCTCAATTTTTCCAGTTGGATTTCGTACAATCCAATAAGAATGAGTCTTCTGATTGGTATTGTATACTGAAATTTAAACTCAAAGCCAATAAAACAAACAAATTTAATATGATTGTATATTGTAAACAATATCATCTTTAACTCTTCGCCCGCCAACGTATCACCGGTGATATCACAAAAAACAGTGTCCTGTGCGCCAACGTCGCACCGGTGATATCGGTGACTTATTTACATTGTATTATATCTATATATAGGTATACTAGTATAGAAATCAACTGTGTGTATTCGACACATAATAGGCAACAGTATTATAAAATCCATGTCACAATATAATTAAATGTCAAATAAACATCGAAATATTATGTGATTTACGATTGTTTGTTTTGTGACGGCGTATAATTGATACCTAGGTTTACCATATTGCGGTGGGCTAGAGGTTAATGTTTACATTTAAATTACTACTAACTAACTATCTCTTCATTGTACCTCGTATATTTTCCTCAATATACAACAGGTGTCAAATGTCAACAGCAAAAAATACTGCACAATAATCACAATTAGTGATGTGAATGGGTTAATTAATATCTGAATACTGCACAATAATCACAGTTAGTGATGTGAATGGGTTAATTAATATCTGAATACTGTACAAGAATCACAGTTAGTGATGTGAATGGGTTAATTAATATCTGAATACTGTACAAGAATCACAGTTAGTGATGTGAATGGGTTAATTAATATCTGAATACTGCACGATAATCACAGTTAGTGATGTGAATGGGTTAATTAATATCTGAATACTGTACAAGAATCACAGTTAGTGATGTGAATGGGTTAATTAATATCTGAATACTGCACGATAATCACAGTTAGTGATGTGAATGGGTTAATTAATATCTGAATACTGTACAAGAATCACAGTTAGTGATGTGAATGGGTTAATTAATATCTGAATACTGTACAAGAATCACAGTTAGTGATGTGAATGGGTTAATTAATATCTGAATACTGCACGATAATCACAGTTAGTGATGTGAATGGGTTAATTAATATCTGAATACTGTACAAGAATCACAGTTAGTGATGTGAATGGGTTAATTAATATCTGAATACTGTACAAGAATCACAGTTAGTGATGTGAATGGGTTAATTAATATCTGAATACTGTACAAGAATCACAGTTAGTGATGTGAATGGGTTAATTAATATCTGAATACTGCACGATAATAACAGTTAGTGATGTGAATGGGTTTATTAGTATCTGAATAAGTTACAATAACATATGTATTCAGTGTTGTTAATGTTGTATATTTAATGTTTCAGTCATATGAGACCAAAAAGAAGGGTGTGGGTAAAGTTGAAGAGAAGCAGGCTGTCCTGCATGAGGAAGGTAAGATGGATGATGGATTGGACTTCTCCAGATCTCAGGAGGAAGAGTCTAGGACAGCCAGAGTCATCAGGAAGTGCTCATCACTTTTCACAAAGTTCATCAAGTAAGGAAGTCATAATTATGTTATATGTTTTGTATTTATTAATTGTAAGAGACTGTCTTGGAAAATAAATAAAATAATAAAAATATTTCATCTTGAAAAGGAAAAGGGACTTGAAGTTGTAAAAAAAAACACTTTAAATTTTATTCAGAACATAAATTTATCCATCAAGTGCACTTAAACCAGCCTAAGCTGATTCGTAAGAATCGAAACACCAAAGAGGGTTTGCCACAATCTGTTGGTTGTGCAGATGATGTGTCTGTTAAGTAATATTCTTAAGATGAATAATTAGGATTATTTATTTATTTTATTTATTTATTTAAAAGAAACCCTCAAACAGCAGGTAGAATCTGCTGGTTTCAGAAGGTAATTAATTAATTTATTATAGGTAACTACATACCAGCGGCGTGCCTTCCATACATGCAAATATGCAAAGCATGCCCTACAATAAATGTATAATCTTAAAAATTGTGTAATATAGTAGTGTATTAATATCATTTTAAGATTATTCATGAATTTCTAACTACTAAAGTATGACATTTTTCAAATATTTTAATTAATTTTAGGGCATGCGTTGCATATTTGCATGTATGGAAGGCACGCGCCTGCTACATACCTATAATAAATTCTTTCTTAACTTGCAGTGGCTTGGAAACTCTGCAAGAGAATAGAAGAACATCTCTATTCTTTGCTTCTGTAAATCTAAATGAGATGGTAATGTGTCTGGAAGATTTGATTAATTATTTCGCACAGCCAGAAGAAGATATGGGTAAGATAAAATAAACAAATTCATACAAGCATGTTAAATGAACAAAATGTAGAACATTATTTTTTCATTATCACAATGGTGAAGAGATGTAAAAAATCACTCATATAAAGTTATTCTTTTTTTTTTGTACAAAATTGCTGACAGCCTAGATAACTAACTCTCTTTCATAGTACATTGTTTTTTTTTTATTGGCAATTCTTACTGTTTATGTAAATGATGAAAGAAAATGAAAGAAGTTTGTTAGTTCATTTGTAAGATTTGTGTGGACCGAGCAATTAACCATAATTTTGGTATTATACATGTGTCTCATCTCATTTTGTTTGTTTATTTCAGAGCATGAAGAAAAACAGAATAAATTCCGAGCTCTTCGTAACAGGCAGGATCTCTTCCAAGAGGAGGGTATTCTAAATCTGATCCTTGAAGCTATTGACAAGATCAATGTCATCACATCACAAGGGTTCCTGGCTGGTTTCCTTGCCGGAGACGAATCTGGACAGAGCTGGGAGATGATTTCTGCATATTTATACCAGTTGTTAGGTAATTTCGACATTAATTTTGTTTATGACTTCACGAACATATTTTTTTGACAAAAGATCTTATTGGATATCCTGAAAATAGCTATTGGAATATATAATTAACACTTAACACTCATATTTTTTTTATGTGTTGTTAGTTCACAAATATTTAAATTTGTAGCAATAAGTCAAAATATATTTTTACACTTGTTGCAATAAAAACAACATAAAATCTCTATGTATTGACAAAATTCATCCAGATAAAAAACAAGTAATATAAATGTTTTTTTTATAAAATTAGGTAAGAAATTATTATGTGTAATAACTTCTTCTTTTTTTTAGCTGCCATTATCATGGGTAATCACACTAACTGCGCCCAGTTTGCTAATTCCAATCGTCTCAACTGGCTGTTCTCCCGACTGGGTTCTCAAGCTTCGGGGGAAGGCACAGGAATGTTAGATGTACTCCATTGTGTACTCATAGACTCTCCTGAAGCTTTGAATATGATGAGAGTAAGTTTCACCACCAAACTCATTGTTTACTGCAAAAATTTGAAATATATTTGGGTTCATTTTAAACCTAAATTCGTATTTAACTATTTAATCTGGCATTGGATAAAACTAATGTTTTTTGTCGTTTTTCAGGATGAGCACATCAAAGTAATTATCTCTCTCTTGGAAAAGCACGGTAGAGATCCCAAAGTCTTGGATGTGCTTTGCTCTCTGTGTGTTGGTAACGGAGTGGCTGTTAGATCTTCACAAAACAATATCTGCGATTACCTATTACCAGGAAAAAACTTACTTCTTCAGACACAGTTAGTGGACCATGTATCGAGGTATGTAATTCACTCCGTTTTATTGTATCTTTCTTCTGCTTTTTGTATGTATCAAAGGAAATCAAATAAAATATATTTCAACGTCCTCTAAAAAGTTTGACAAAAATGTGAAAAATTAAGAATCATTTTCCCATGGCTTTTTTTTACATTTTTATGTGTTTTAGCATTTTAAGTCTCAAATTTATGTTTATTAGATTGGTAAGAAAGGGATATTGATTGGTTTGCTCATTGTTGTTTTTTAATGTTTGTTCTTATTGTTTCAACTGTTTGATCCTTACAGAATAAATAAAATAAAAATATCATAGGCATTGCGTATTATCATATGAAACTGCATCACATTATCACACACAAGTATAGCTTTTCTTTAAATTTTCCTGATTGACTATAAAATAAGCTGAAATGTCCATAATGAGACACATTAATATTTCTGGTTATTTGGATGGATCCATCAACCTTATGTTACTTTTATAATTTTTGTTTCAGTGTTCGACCCAATATATTTGTGGGTCGTGTTGAAGGATCAGCTGTATATCAGAAGTGGTATTTTGAGGTGACTGTGGATCACATACAGAAGACAACACACATGATACCACATCTTAGGATAGGATGGGCTAACTCCACTGGGTAAAGTATACGCACACTTTATTTCAATATTTGACCAAATATTTATTTACCTATTCGTTCATTAATATTATCCAAATGGAGAGAGCTGTAGAAGAAGGCTTAAGACGCACCTTTTTGCTGGAAGTTTCGGTTGATGGATGTGGTATATGGCATTTTTGAGGTCATGTTATGATTAAATGGCACTTTACAAATTTTCCATATATATGTATCAGATTGTGTAGATTATAACGAGCCTCACATTATGTAGCCTATTTAATTGTATGATATTTCATTTCAGTTATGTTCCTTACCCCGGAGGTGGTGAGAAATGGGGAGGCAATGGTGTTGGAGATGATCTGTACTCTTTTGGGTTTGATGGAGCCTTCCTGTGGTGCGGAGGAAGAAAGACTCTTGTCAATCAGACACATACCTCGGAACCTTACATTAGGAAAGGTATTTCAAATATGTTTTTATAAATAGCAAGATCCTGCATAATTGTGGCTTTGCCAAACAAAAATGACTGACAAGTACTGCCCACCTAGACATATTGCATATGGCGATCGACTACAAACAAACTTTTCGACAATGTACATAATAATGTTTTGGTCAATGTAGACTAATATTAATATCTTATTTTATTTATTGTGCTTTTTATTTATTTATTTTATTCTTCACTGTACCGTCAAATTATCAGTTACACACTTCAATGGGCAGAGGGAGAGTTTATAGCAATGTTGCAATATATCCAACTAACCCAGTTTACTCTAACTTTTTAAACTTACTTTATCATCGATGGCTATATACACAATAAAAATACAAATATTTATTTATTAAAACAATAAACGACCTGAGCCTTTACAATAAAGCCCCTTATCTTATTAATAAATATGTACGCCGTGAAACTACACTATCTCAACAGACGCCATTTTTCAGTACGGACGTTCAAAGTTTTGCTTGTCAAATGTTAGTTAACACGAAATTACTCTTAAAATGTATTGTGAATGATTGCTATTAATCATATCTCTCTGTTTTTTGTAAAATTTCACAATATGGTATTGTTTTGCATACTTTTTTTATTGATGGTTATTTCAAAATATAACTCATTTTCAAAATAGACGAATATATCATCAAAAAGAGCATGAAAAGGACTTCAACACTACAGCCAAAATTCGACATGGTGTAGTTTCGTTCCCACATACAGAAATATGGAATAAATTAAGCAAGTATTAAAACACTAATCAGTGCAAAAAATTGTGAGATGTGCTTAAACACAGTAAAAAGAAGCATTAGTAAATATTCTTAAACAGTTTTTAAATATTCAAATGTATTTATTAATCGTTATTTGTGCTTTTTCCAGGTGATGTGGTAGGCTGTGCCCTGGATCTGACAGTTCCCATCATTACATTCATGTTTAATGGACAGAAGGTTGCTGGGAGTTTCAGAAACTTTAATTTGGATGGAATGTTCTTCCCAGCTGTTAGCTGTTCTAGTAAATTGAGGTAAAATTATTTATGTTACCCATTAAGTAGGGTTTCACGCCTGGGTATGTGAAGATCTTGAATTACTAAACACTCGACATCTCGAAATAGAAACGGTATTCCAATGCTTTCGAATCAGCCTAGGCTGGTTTACTTTGAAAATTTTTTGTTTTAAAAAAAATTGCTTGTGGAATTAAAAATTTTATCACTTTCTATATACATATAATTAACCCAAAAATTTGATTTGAAATAATTTTGAGTTGTTTGATCAAGTCTGCAAAGTTATAAATATTTTTAAATAATAAGTTTTAAACTATTATCGTGTGACAGTCAACAAAACTTATTATTTAAATATGTCGCATGTGTAGGAGTCAAATCGTAAATAATTGAATTAGCAATGTTTTTCAGTTGTCGCTTTTTATTGGGTGGTGAGCATGGTCGTCTTCGTTATGTACCCCCACAAGGAATGTCTCCACTGGTGGAGTGTCTGATGCCCCAACAGACCCTGGGTTTGGATCCCTGCTCCTATTTTGGTAACCTCAACAAGTGTGTGTTAGCTGGACCATGGCTCGTTGAAGATGATACGGCCTTTGTCCCAACACCAGTCGATACATCTGCAGTAAGTTAATCAACTAAATACTACCTTATTTCTTTACATTTTTACTTATTTCATTGTATATTTATATTAAACCAAATCTTTCATGTATTCATTCATACCATCACAACATCACCTCTCTAGTGAGGTAGCTAGCGGACTAACTGCATGTAATCAAAATGCATGTCAAGTCTGCGAGCTAATAAATGTTAAGGATTTCAGTATGGGTGGGATACCTGGGATACCGCTGAATTGAAGATGTAAAATGTCTTAAGCAAGGTGTTTTAACAAATACCTACCTTTTACAGGGCACCTGAAAAATTACAGAAAAAAGTGGGAACTTATTCATTACCAGGGACTCCATGGTCCATGGTCCGATGGTGCGAAAACCAAATAATGTTATCAATAAAAGTGATATGCACATGATTAATGTAATTAATGTCACCTTTAATAAAAAAAAACCTACTTTAATTATCAATCCATTAGCAAAAGAGTTAACATAGTTACTTGTTAAGTTTTTGAAAGTGTAACACACATTGACGCTTTTTCAAAAAGGCCATACCTACCTGTGATGTGTACCAGCAAGGCTACTCTTGACAAAATCTAAATACGGTCTTACTCTAGTCTTGATCTTAATCATACGACGCGCGAAGGGACTATAGTCAAAAATACGTGCATACCAAGCTTGCGGTAGCGGTTGCGCGTCATTTTTCACAGCAGTCCCTTCACGCGTCGTATGATTAAGATCAAGACAAGATTAAGATCGTATTTAGATTGTTTCAAGAGAAACCCTGCAGCTCTTCCCTATTATTAATAAAATGCAATGGAATGTATTTGTTTCATAGTAATTACAATTGACTTAACAATGTTAACTGAGCTTAAATTAAATGTTGTTTTTTTGCAGATCACTCTAGCATCATACATAGAGCAAATAAGAGACAAACTTGCTGAGAACATTCACGAAATGTGGGCAATGAACAAGGTAAGTAAACATATAAACATACATTTCTGCGTATTTTAATATGAATTTTGAACTTTTACCTGAGTAAATTCTTAATGACATGCTCGAAGTATGATATAATAAATTGTGTGTTGTTCTTCAATAAAACACTGGGGCTTCACATTTTAAGTGTTTGTTCAAAGATGTCTAACAGTTGATAGAGAGCTTCTGAGCCCTGCAATTCTATATAAATTATGATGCATTTACTAGTATGAAGTTAGTTCCAAATGATTCTATACAAAACTAGCGCCTCTGGTGGCAGAAAAATGAACTTAAATGGCATTGTGGGAAATTTGAGATTATGTTTCCTCCAAATCTCACCAGTGCCTTTGCATGTAAATTCCTCAAATATCATTGTACAGTTAAGAATAAAATAAGTAAACAATTTGTATTGTTATTACTTTAGATTGAAGCAGGTTGGTCTTATGGTGAGAGAAGAGAGGATATGCATAAGGTTCATCCTTGTTTGGTTCCATATGAGAGACTTCCTGCTGCTGAGAAGAAATATGACAGTCAACTGGCTGTACAGACACTTAAGTAATTGTTTTATTTATATTAAATGAAAACAATGGTTAAAAAACTAGTCAAGTTAGAATAGGAAGAAAATGATTATATTTGAATGGCAAAATAAATTAATAAAAAAATTTACATATAATATTTTTATAAATTTTTTGATTGATATTTTATAAATAAATAAATCCTTGCTTGCCAAAATTTAACAAAAATATACAGTAATATACAACATTACAAAATATAAGAATTAACTAATTAAAACCAAAAGCTGGTTGGCTGGAAGGCGTTGCTCTGCAACAAGTCCGCCATATGACAGAATACTGCTTGTTTTATGTGTAAGATCGAATTTCTTATGAAATCCTTAGTTTCATCGACTTCTTTGAAGTATTGTTTTAAATTTTCATCATTTTTTTCTGATTTTGCAAACACTTATAATAAATATAGTACCTAAATGTCAATTTTTTCAATTGAAAAATTATTTTTTCAGTAAAATGCACTCAATTTTTATCATTTGTGAAATTCCTATCTTTGATAATTTAACAAAATCAAAATTATACTTCTACATATTTCTGAATCTTTCGATTGCCACAAAAATTCTTAATTGTGGAAGAGAATTTTCCAGAATAAAGTAAATCTATCTATCTACATGTACCATCACATCATCTTCCACAAATTTGATAATTTAACAAAATCAAAATTATACTTCTACATATTTCTGAATCTTTCGATTGCCACAAAAATTCTTAATTGTAGAAGAGAATTTTCCAGAATAAAGTAAATCTATCTATTTACATGTACCATCACATCATCTTCCACAAATAGGGCTGCCAGTGGATTAACTGCTTGTGTTGCTCTCTGTGATACAAAAAATATTTAGATATTTAGGATGGTAGTTGTAAGGTAAATTATTTATTCTGTTTTCAGAACAGTCCTTGCATTAGGCTATTATATAAGTTTAGACAAGCCACCCGCTCGTATCAAGAACATTCGTCTTCCTAATGAGCCCTTCATGCAAAGCAATGGTTACAAGCCAGCTCCCCTGGATCTATCAGCTGTGACATTGTCTCCCAAGATGGAAGAGCTGGTAGACCAGTTAGCAGAGAACACACATAACTTGTGGGCAAAGGAAAGGATACAGCAAGGGTGGACTTATGGGCTTAATGAGGTAATGATATTTGTATTTAATATTCACTTATTATATAGTAAAAAGAATTATTATAACACAAAAAACACATATTAAAAAATCCCAATATGCATACCTACATCTTTTTTTCTTTGCCTTAGTTATTTGAGTGGACTATTGCATCTAGGTTATTCCTCCAGCAATCTCTGTCCATTACTACTTTTTGAGATCTCTGACTATTCAAAACTAAATCTTTCAATGCACTCCTAAGACATCTGCTTTTACCAATATCTTTCAGGACTTTCTGCTCTCTTTCCCAGTTTCCAAAGATCTGTATGGTAGCTTGTTTTCTAGCCAGTATTAGTTCATTACCAGGGGCCGTAGACAAACCGTACTTAGCGATCGACTACTGGCGAACTTTTTGACAATCTACCTACATGTACCGTATAATTATGCGTTATTGTTGCAATTATTGACGAAAATTTGTTTGTAGTCGATCGCCAAGTGTGTGTTTGTCTACGGCCCCAGATGTATTTAAGATAATATTTTTATAGGTAAATAAAAACTTATAAAACCTTATGTTTTAGGATTCAGATATGCGTCGTTCTCCTCATTTGGTGCCTTATTGCAAAGTGGATGAAGCTATTAAGAAAGCAAACAGAGATACAGCTTCAGAAACTGTGAGAACTCTTCTAGTTTATGGATATAATCTGGACCCACCAACGGGAGAGCATCAAGAAGGTTTTTTTGCTACTTCTTTCTCATCCTATTGATTTGATATATAAGAACCCAGCCTTTTGTACTTTATTAAGTTGTACAATAATTATTTTTTTATATCCTGGAGAGGTACTTCAACACCATCTAACTCGTGAAATTCATAAATGTCAATTTGAAGCTCTTGAAAATAGACTGTCCAGCCTCAAGAGTGATAAAAAAAATGGATAGTTTTACGATTTTGAAAGTCATCACATAAATTGTCAAAGCATGTGATAACCATAATTTATTTTCAAGAATGGATATTAGACTTAAAATTTATATTTTTTATAATATAGGATATTAATACATTTTAAACATTGCAGCTCTTCTTGCGGAGGCATCCAAATTGAAGCAAGCAGCCTTCAGGACGTACAGAGCCGAGAAGACGTATGCTGTCTCATCTGGAAAGTGGTACTTTGAGTTTGAGATTCTGACAGCGGGACCAATGAGAGTGAGAATCAATTTTCAAAATTATTGTTCATTACAAAAGTTATTTTATAATTTCTTATAACAAAGGTGCTATTTTATTTGTCATAAAGTTTGTTCATATTTTTCAAACAAATGATTAATTTGTCAATTAGTTTATTTTCTTTCTTTCATTCATAAGAGAGGTAAAATGAAAATAAAAAAACATTTGCATCATTTGTCCAGTTAGTGTAAACGGATCTATACACAAAAAGAAATTTTGAAATCACGACAGATATAGTACCTACATCTTTAGTCTTCAATATTGTTTAATTTGAAAATTTATAAAAATCTTTTATTTTTGTCGATATTTAAATTTTATTGAGTATCTGCAATCAGATTGGAAATAAATATAGAGATTAATCAAATATATTTTGATAACCAAAAGAAAATACAAAATGTAATTATTATTGGTTTAGGCACCGATAAATCATGCATTGTTTGTATTTTAGGTTGGCTGGGCCCATGCAGACTGCCCCCCTGGCATGATGTTGGGACAGGATGAAAGCTCCTGGGCTTTTGATGGATATAACGTAAGTTGTAATTAAGTCTTTATAATACTAATTCATATTCAAAATTATCATTACCTTTTCAGCAAAACAATTGAGAAACAATTTTAGAGATCTTGTCGATGATAAGTCCAAGTGTTGTATAGTATTAATTCATGTTCAATACACAAGAATCCATAATTTATCTATGGTATTTCAGTTGTATTTCATAATTTATCTGTAGTATCTTAGTTATTTGAAGTTTGATTAACAGAGAAATTACATAGATAAAGTTTACCACAAAAGTTTTAGTAACAAAATGGGAATGATGAATAAATGTTGCCAGTATATTGAAGGATGGATTTTCCTTACCATGAATTCATTTCATATTTGGTTATTTGAGGTACTGATGAAGATTAGAAAAGAAGTTTTAACGAGATTGACAGTGATTCCTTCCATTCCATAAAGAAAAATTCTAAAATTAAATACATTTTTTTAATACGCTTATAAAGTGTGATGTCATTTGACATTTTTACGCTCAAACCGTCAAATTTTGTCTCACTTTTCCATACAAAAATGTATGCTAATAGCAAAAGTTTATTAAGTATTAGGTCAAAATGTCCTATTTATTAACCTAATGCTTAATAAAACTGCTTTGTAACACCAACTTTTGTATAGAAAAGTGAGACAAAGTTTGACAGTTTGGATAGATGATAAAAATAGATGATGTCATACTTTCCGAGTGTACTATAAGTAGATAGCAGTCGCGTGCCTGCCATACATGCAAAAAAGCACAGCATGCCCATAGAATCTATGAAGAAAATATTGAAATCATCAAAAACTAGTTTGAATTTGCCGCCAAACATTTCGTTGCAAAGAGAATGATTTACAAAAATATACGCAGCAAATATACAATTTTTGTAAGTTTTAGAGTTTTTATCAAAAGCGCGTACTATTTGTATTGAAGTGCGTGTAAAATCGATACGTTATATTGACTTTTTTTAATAAAATCCAATAATTTACCGTGATAGCTAAATTAATGGAATAGTAAGTTATTGCTTTATACGTAGCCTCTGTCTCACTAACACACACTTAAATTTTAGTGTGAATACGTAGTAGGCAATGACGCGCCATACATGTGTATTATTGGGTATGTTTGGTTGTATGTGTGCAATCTTAAGGACAAAATAAGCAAGCTTGCACGAAGAACGTTTGGGTGCATAATGTACCTATATGAGTATGTTTTTATTTGTATTGGTTGTGTGATGATTGTGTGAGTCGTGCGTAACGTACTAGGCAGTTAAAAATAATTTGAAGGTAGATACTATGTGCAACCGCTAATAGTTTTTAGATTTGAAACGTTCTTCATAAAGGATTGATTAATATTATGATGGATGCGCGAGACAAAATAAATTGTATAGAAATTACGACATTTAACTTTAAAGTTACTTACATACTAAAAAATAGTATTTATTTGTATCGCAGACTTCTTGTATTTTATTTATTTATATTAAGGACCCATGAAGTCTTTGGCAAACAATAGATCTCCCACTAAAGTTTTTAAGTGTCTTTTAATAGACATCGAATATAAACCATTTAATATTTTAAATTCAGCAAAGGGGTATGTCAACCATTCTGGATATCTTTTTTTTTTTATTATTATAACGAATGTAAGACCAACATGAAAAGCCTAGTCCCGTCTCCGATATATATACCTATATTATATTATTCTCAAGGACGTCCACTCGTTTGCGAGTAAAATAGTATATTTGTACAAAGCATGCCCGATGTGAAAAGCCTAGTCCCGCCACTGGTAGATAGGTATTTGTTTGTGATTTTGATTGACCGTTATTGTGCCCCAAAATTTTGATATAGCATATCTCTGAATATTAAATATATGAATTTTTGTGTTATGGAGTTAGATTGTTGATAAAATGTCTTATTTTATTATGTATGTATGTATGTCATAAAGATATGTTACCAAATGAATAATTGCAAAAACAATAGGTTCAAAAAGTCCACGGAGGTTCCACTGATACATTTGGGGCACAGTTCAAAGTGGGAGACATTGTGGGATGTTTCTTGGACGTAACGGACCAGACTATAAGTGAGTGGAGACCACATGCAACGTTGCCTTGTCTATTCACTGTGTCTTAATATAATATTATATGTCACACATCTACGCAGTGTCACATCTCTCATATTGTTATTATTGTTTATTACTGTACCCATGTGAAAACCTAATCTATTTTTTTTTATTATTTATAATCTATTTGTTATTTTTTATATTTTTAACAAGTCAAATTGTCCCATAATTTATGTTTTCAATGAAATATAATACATGAACTTTAAAAATATGTATTGAAATATTCAGAGTATTGTTTCCAATCATTGTTCACTTCGCAAATCATTGTCTCTGATTTGGAGATTATAATTTCATATTAAAAAGTATTATTCATAATATTATCTCTGCTTATTCTAAAGTATTTAAGCAATCGTAGTTTATTTGGTATTTCTTTTGACAATTTGACTTGTAGCTTTTTTGTGTTTAATGTCAGTTTTCCCCTAATTGTGTATGTTGAATACACTCCACAGATAAACCATAGACAAACCAAAATATTATAATTATGATAACTGTCAAAATGTTATGTTATTTCTCTCATTATTAGGAAGAAAAGGTTTACTGTAACGGAGCCGAATCATTCGGAAAGCAGTGGACAGTTGGAGATGTTGTTGGTGTATTTTTAGATCTGAACGATGGGACCATAAGTAAGACAATACAATCGCTTGGCACGACTGTCAAAATCATAGACAAAAACACTTAATATTACTTTTAGCATATTATTAAATATATTGTCTCGCTTGGCATATTTTATATAATTTAATGAACATCAATTCATAATAATATTGCTGTATAAAAACAAACATTGATATCCACATTTTACTGCAATGTGCTGTGGATATCTGATAATACAATATATCGCTTGATAATATTATTTATAATATTTTTATTGGCCTTTTTGTTCTGCTGTTTTTACATAGTTCAATTTGAAATTTTAATTCATCAAACTAATTTATTAGTTGTCTGTTGCATAATATTTTTGCTATTTAGATAAATCTTTTTTCCAAATTTATCTTTAGATTCAAATGTAAAAAATGAGATCTATTACATGTTTTAAACCTCCAGTTATTCGCATTGTATGATTATTTCAAGAATTATCACCAAAATTCTTATCGTTTGTTTTGTTTGAAACACACTGTTTTTATTTTTTAGATCCTACGTTGCTTTTACTATTTGACGTTTTAGTTACACAATATCCCAAAGGTTTTTGACACCATTATTTCTGTTTTGACAGACGGACTCAAAAAAAAAACAAATCAGTTTTGATCTGACTCACAAAAAATACAATATTGGTTTCAAATGGAGTGAAAACCACCATTTTTATGTAGAATAAAATCACCAATTTTAAATCACATAATCCCCCAATTCATTTTATCCTCATTTTCTATACTCTGTAGTTCTTTTTACACTCTTCATTTTTTTTTAATATTGCCAGTATATTATTTAAATCAAGATGTAATGAGAGAATAACAATTTAGTAGTGGCAGCATTTTTTTTTATATTACAACACAGACAATCTCACCAGTTTACTTAAACCATAGATTATTTCTAATTTCAAATTTTTGATACTTATAATACAAGATATGAAAATTAGACGAGTTATAAAAAATCGTCAGTAGTTTGAACAATGAAAAAAATTGTTCCACGTTCTAGAAAATAGTTTTAGACGTACTTAGTATTTAAATATAAATTTAAAATATGCACTTTTAAGTGTAGTGTAAGCATACTTAAAGTATAAGAAAAGAATATTCATAAAAATAAAATAAGGATTGATAAGATTACATAAAAGTAAAGTATTACATAAAGACTAGATAAAAATTGACTTGAGACATGAGCAACACATTCTTGTATATAAACATAATTTGGTTTCAGAACAACTTTTTGAATAAAAATTTTAAATCTGTGGAGTTTTTTTTTTCATTTTTATTCCAAATTGATTTCAATTTATATATTTTTTGGTTTTACCGAAATTCAGCACTTTATAAAATCAGAGTTTATTTGTGATTTGATTCCAATTCTTTTATACACTTACACATTCATGTCAATGTCCATAACTCATTTAATATTCCTCGTTTTAATGTTTTATTTTAACATTTGTCACGTCCAGCCACTAACATTCTTGTCAATATTTTTTTTACCATTTTAACTATTAATGTTAATATGCAGAGCTGGGCATCATTAACTCAACCAATTTTAATGTGTTAGCAAATTAATTAACTTGCATTACATATTAAATCATTAATGTTATGGAAATGTAATGCATGTTACCGTTGATTCCTAAAAAGTTATCAAATTTTTGACATTGGGAGCTAAAAACAAAAAAGGCTGCAGTGTTTTTTACAAACCACTACCTGTGATAAGAACCATGTCTTCAAATGTCGCCGGGGGAATTTTGCCAGAAAATGTAATGGGCTTCATTTAACTAAAACTTGTTAAATGGAAGTCACAGAAGTTACAAAATTGAGTTTAATTTAAATCACAATTTTACTTTTAATTAATTTATGCTCAGCTCTGTTAATTTGTACATATTTTAAACGTCACAACATGTTCTAAATCTTTTGAGTAACCATCTTTGTTGCTTTTTATTATTACTCAGTGTTGCCGCCATAAATAATGTACAATTAATTTTATTTAATATTGCTGCTTTGTTTGTTGTTGATCAATCTGCTACCGCAGTGTTAAAAATATACTACCATTACAATATATGTTTAATAATCTTCTTTTTAACATTTGGTAAATAGTGAAAAAATTGTGTCATAATCTCCTGACAAGGTTTAAAATAGAATGTCTGTGTAATTTTTACTAAAGAATGTAAAACAAAATCAATGTCAAATATATAGTTATGTTCAGAAATATCATGTAAGTTTTTACATTATATATTTACTCCTAAATTTTGAAAAAGATACCTTTTATTTTTAAACTAATTTATGTTTTTATCATTTATTTTAAAAAATGGACTGCATTCCACAATTCTCTTAAATATAAAAATGTAGTAAATTTAAAACAAACATATAAAAACTGTAGGGAATGTCTTTTCTATAGCCTAACTGAACTAGTTTTGCAGAGAACACTTTAGTTAGATATTTTTGTTTTGTGCTTTTTTCGTTTATTGGATTTTAAAGACATCTTAAATTTGTCCTGTTTCCAGGCTTCTCTCTGAATGGAGAACTCCTCATGGATGCCCTTGGAGGAGAGACAACATTTGCAGATGTTCAGGGAGACAATTTTGTGCCTGCTTGCACTTTAGGAGTAGGCCAAAGAGCAAGGCATGTATTAATTTTTTTACATAAGTACACTGACTTTAAGTTATTTTGGGCCTGTTACACTTGTAACAACTTCGATACAATGATTCATTCTACATAATGATTTGTAATCATGGTATTTATGTATCTTGTTGTGAAACTTATATTTGTTTATAATTGCTCGATAATAACAAGTGCCAAAATTGATTAATATGTTAGAAAATTAATGATAGTAAGGGATTAAAAATTATCGGAAACAGCAATATCAAGTTGCTTTTGTGCCAAATAAAAACCATTTTATTTGTTTTGGGCATTTATAGAAAAAATAATTTGTTAAAGAATGTGTGTGCATGGTAATTTGAATAACAATAGCGAAGGTGAAATTTCTTTCAATAATGCAAAATAAATTTATAATAAACTCGATGAATTTGAATTTATGAAGAATCTTAATATCTTACACTTAGCAAAATCTCGTATTGTAGAAATGGAAAAGGTTACTAGAAGAATTTGAATATGCTGTTTGAAAGTATGAGATTTCCCTATAAGGTTACAGACCACCTCAGTGTTACTATGGTTTATTTTAAATGATCATTATTTTTTTCATTTTCAGGCTAATATTTGGTCAAGACGTGAACACCCTTAAGTTCTTCACTACATGTGGTTTACAAGAAGGCTATGAACCTTTCTGTGTGTAAGTAAAAATAAAACTAAATAAATATTAAAACTCAGTTACAAAACCGAGCACTGCATATGTGAAACTAATTGTAATTCTTATAGGAATATGAAACGTGCTGTGACATATTGGTACACCAAAGATCAGCCAATATTTGAGAACACAGAAGATATAATTGATGCTAAGATTGATGTCACGAGGATACCAGCTGGATCAGGTAATATCAAATCAAATTAAAATATTTTTATTAAATTTTAACTTCCCACCAAATGATAGCATCTTTATTTGAAAAAAATATCATGTATGTGTTCTTTTCTTTTAATTGTATGTCACTCACTTATAATGTTCTGTTTTCAGATACTCCGCCTTGCATGAAGATCTCCCACAACACATTTGAGACTATGGAGAAAGCCAATTGGGAGTTCCTGAGGCTTTCATTACCCGTTATATGCCATTCTGAATTCATTGAGTGAGTTGAATCATAATACTTTTTCTTATCAATTTGATAAGCAGTATTCTATTCTCTCACACCGTATCCCAAGTGCTTTTTATTTTTTAAAACAGTATTAAAATTCTGGCAACATTAAATGTTCATTTCTAAGTCCCATAATTGTGAAAAATATATGAAACTGATTGAAGTTGGTTATCATAGATTAAATAGATATATTTGTATTAATATTTCAGTGAGAATGAGAAAGGCAGACGCTGGCAAGAAATTAAGATCCGTCAGAACAGACTGATGGCAGAGGCAGAGCAGAACAATACATCCGCACATCTAGACCATATCATGAAAAGTGGCTTCACTATGAATGACATCAAAGGTAAAATTATCTTGTCTATGAATGGGGTATGTTAGATATTTCTATGAAAGGTCACAGTTTGGGTATGAAAGAGAATGAAAGATGCAATGATGGTGGTGTGAAGGAGATCAAGAATAACAGGGTGCCTGGAAGTAAAAAGTATGAATGGGAATGGCCGAACGGTTGAGAACTCGCAGTCGTGCGAGATGTTCGTGTACATGTGGAGTTGTGGGTGAGGGATTTATAATACGCATGTAAGTAAGTCGAGTCGTCGCGTTACTGTATTGTAAATGTCGTTGGATTGAATAAATGGTTTAGTTAAAACAGTCGTGTTTGATTACTCCTACCCTCACCAAACTCCGCAACTCAACTTCATCTTCTCATCATCCATTTTCAGGATGAATGGTAACATAATCACTGAATAGTAGACGCTGAAAGTAGGTATTTTACAACAACATACTTCATACATGACACTCGAAAACTTAGTATGGTTAAAGTTTGAAATTGCAATGATTCTTTAAACACCATGTAATATGTTTCCTAGTTTTATAGATGTCGTGTTAAAACTACGCACAATTGAAAGTCTCTATTTGCTGTTGATATGCAAAGAAGCCACAACTTCAAGTAAAACAATTTTTTTGTCTGTAAATTGGAATTTATTTGAAATATAATGTCTTTTTTCTTTGGTAGGCTTACACAGAAATTATGAAGATGGAGGAGAACATGAAATGGAGCCTCCACAACAGCCTTCAAGTGGAAGGTTGAGCAGACAACCAACTAAACCTCCTCGGAAGGGATCTGTTACCAGGCAACAATACGGAGAAGGAAGTAAGTAAAAAAATAATATTAGTTACGTAAAAGCAAAAAAATGTCAAATTCAAATAGGTACCAATTTTCTATGAAAATTCGTGAGGTATAATTTTTTAACATAATGTTTTTTTGTTTGTTTTCTAGTGGATAGCTTAGGCCCTGCAAATGGTATGGCGAGATCAAACAGTGAAATGGAAATGGCGAGATATCTTGATGGTAAAGATGATAAGAAGGAAAAGACAAGAGGAAGATCACCATTCAGGTAAATTTTACAAGATGTCCTCATTTTTTTGATCAAGTTTTTTACTAACCCAAATTCACTCTGAATACCCTCACAATATGTGAAGTAAGTTGACTGGAAGACATCAAATCTGGAACCTTTCAGTTGAAAGTCCAAAGTCCTACCACCAAGCGTTTAACCACCTCAAGTTTGCTCGTATTTTTTATTATCTTATTCATCATGAGAATGTCCTATTCTGTTTCAAGTATATACACAAAATCTTCTTTTTTTAAAAAGAAAATGTATCTGTGTTTTTGTTATTCAAATATAACTTTATAGACCTTTCACAGTAGGCTCAAAACTTGTGTTATGCAACAGGAGTTTGTTGGCAACTGGGATCGATCCGCACACTTCCTATACATGAGGCCAAAACTCTACCTCCAGGCTATTGAGAAACTCATTTCTGAATATTTATTTAAACAATTTTCAAAGATTTATTTTGTAGGTACTTATAATTTTTACAATCCTTTCATGTCTTTCAATCATTATGGACAAAAGTTTGGATGAAAATGAGTATGTATTTTAATGTATATTTAACCATTGCAAATAAAATCTTCACAATCTAATCAAAGCAGAAGAAATTTACTGTGTTGAACCAATTTTAATCATTGAGAGAGATATCTTTCATCTTATTTCAAATTGTTTTAAGCAAGGAGTACTTTTTCTTATTATTCGAATCTTTAAATTTCGATTCAATAAATCATCATCATGGTCCTGCCCTTAAATGCTCCTCTCAGGAGTACAAGACAGAAACCAGCCTCCTTCGTTCAGAGCGTATCTGCACCAATTGAGTCACCTCTTAAATATTATATTCTTTGTTAAATAGATATATATTACGTAAATAGTCATATTGTGACTTTGTCATTAATTTTACTATTTACAGTTGCAATCAAAATTTCATTCCTCTTTGTCATGGTTTTGAATTATATGAATAAAGTAATGAGTTTGATTTAATGCATTCCAGATTCTTCTCTCGCAAACGCGGCGAGAGTGGAGATCGTGCAAAGAGTGGCAAATCTAAGACACCGGAATTATTGGACGATGTATCTCCTGAGAGACCTAGAATGCCAATACAGAAATCTCCTACAATGAACAGAGGACCAAACCCACAAATTAGAATTTCACAGGTAAACATATTATAATACAAGATGTATAGGAAAAAGTAGAAAACAAATTGATATCTATCTCTTAGTAAAAAATATTTTTATATTAAACAGCTTTTATTTAGCACAACAAATAAGACGCGTTTACAGGTTTCAATAATACAACAAGTGACAGCTTTGACATTTTAAGCGGGAAAAAATTACATGAAACCATAGACAACAAAGAAGCCTGATCATCAATCATTATTCTCAACACTATCCTTGAAAATAAATAATGCACTAACAAATAAATTGCCGTTGTCTTTTCTAAGCCTTGATAGTTTTGTGGGTTAAATCTACAATTATTATATTGTTTTCAGTCTAATTTGTCAGCCCCTGCCCCTGAAAGACAGAAGCAAATGACTACCAATGCTCTCACTGGAGGAGGCACTGAGATCATTGGCAATGAAATATTTGATGCTGAGTGTCTCAAACTGATCAATGAATATTTCTATGGTGTCAGGTATGTTAAATTAATCATTGATGAGAAATTGAACTAAAATTACTAATTACATTGGATGCATTATACATTTAACTGAGTGGTCATAGTATGTAAAATAATTGTTTTGGTGCAATGAATGTCACTTCTATAGAACATTGTTAAATGTTGCCATTGCTACAATATTGTTTGAAGATATGTATAGACCATTAAAGGATGACGTCACAGAAAATCATTGAGGGTCATCAGGCATCCCAACACAACAGAAAAAATACAACACATTCACAGTGTTTACCAACTTGACCATATTTTATTATTCAATCGTTCAAAAACTAACGTTATATTAAATAACATGCTTTCAGTATAAGATAATAAGGTACATATTTCTATAAAAGAAAAAAGCGTACCATGTGAAAGAAAAAGCTTAAGGACGTATCTATTTCTAACTGCGTAGTTCTAAGTATGTGTGAAAAAGAGATAAAGTACCCTAGCACACGCTATCTCAGATAGTACATATTCAAAGAGCGTTGTCATGTATTAAATGTATACAACTGTCAGTGTTAGTTTTGTTATTATTTTGTCGTGTGCTCAAATTACAGTGTAATATTAGGTGGAACGCCTAAAGAATACCTAATAATCAAAAAAAACTGTCAGTGTCGTTTTTGTTATTATTTTGTCGTCTGACTTTCTTTTTTTCTCTTATGGTATAACATCCTACAAGGATGATTTGCGCAATCTGACTGTTTGCCCCCCAAGCAAAAGCAAATCCATAGACAAGACCACGTGACCTTTAATGGTCTATTGTACCATTTGAAATGCTTCTTATTAGAGAAGGTAATAATGATGATTTTCATTTTCAGGATCTTCCCAGGTCAGGACCCTACCCACGTATACATTGGCTGGGTGACCACACAGTACCACTACTACTCTAAGGAGTTCAATCAGACCAAAGTCATAAAGGCTTCAGTTGTCATCACAGATGATTATGATAGACCTATTGACAAGTAAGTCATCAATTATCCAATATTACATCATTTTACTTCAATGTTACATCATTTTACTTCAATATTACATCATTTTACTTCAATATTACATCATTTTACTTCAATATTACATCATTTTACTTCAATATTACATCATTTTACTTCAATATTACATCATTTTACTTCAATATTAAATCATTCTGAATGTTTTAACTTTTATTGGCACTTTTATTGACTTTCGTGTTTATTACATGTTTATCAGTTGGTTCACTGCCTACCTAACTTGCGGTAAATTCTGTGATGGTATGAAACATCATTTTACCAGACTTTTATTTACAAAAAAAGACTAATCTGCTATAATCTGTACTGTACTACACCCTGACGTCTTATCAAAAATGGGTAGGCAGAGAAAATGGAATGCCATTTTGATCTATTCTAAAATATTTTTTTCGCTCTTTCCAAAATCACGTAATTTCTCGTGATGAAACTGAGTTTAAAATAAACGTAAATACAATTTTATTATCAAATTATTTTGTATCCAAAATGTTTCAAATAGAAATGTGTGACGTTTTGTCAATTTCAACGTGACTTCTGCTTCTCCACCCCTCATATATTTGATACAGAAAAAAAAAACAAAAAAAATTGACAAAATATTTTCTATGCTTACTTTATAACCTGTTTTTTTTTTCTTATTCAGTGTGGAACGTCAATCTTGTTACATGGTGAGAGCTGATGAGTTGTATAACGAGGTGATGGCTGATGCCACCGGCAAAGGGGCCTCCCAAGGTATGTTTATAGGATGCTTCATAGACGTGGCTACAGGATACATCACATGGCAGTGTGAAGGCAAGCAGACTAGTCACAGGTTCAAGGTAAGAACAACAATAAGATATTATCTATATAAGATAATACTTTCAAAGTTTTTATTGTTTTTCTTTGTACATCACTAAAATAATCTCTTTCATTATAGATGGAGCCAGAGACCAAACTGTTCCCTGCCATCTTTGTAGAGGCCACCTCTAAAGAGATCCTTCAGATAGAGTTAGGACGTACTCCCACAGCACTTCCACTCAGTGCAGCTATTCTGCCAACAGGAGACAAGCATGCCACTCCTCAGTTCCCACCAAGATTGAAGGTTCAGTGCATGAAACCACATCAGTGGGCCAGGGTAAGACTATTTAACATAATCGGAGTTTTATCTCTTAGACCAGTGGCTTTCAAAAAACGTGTTGTGAACTACAAGCGTATCATTGGTTTTTCATAAGATTCAACTTATACAATATAAACGGAATCTAAAATTTCTCTTTCCTAGTTGCAAAATGTTATATTGAATCCGATTTATACCAAAAAACCAGAATCTTAAATTTCTAGTTAGTTTCTTCGAACTTAAGCTCTCCAAAGAAAATCATTGTTCTAGAGTTCATCGGTAGCCTGGAGGTAGAGTCTCGGCCTTGTGAACAAGGGGTCCGGGGTTCGATCCCAGGTGCCGGCAATCTCCCCTTTCACGACACAAGCTTTTAGCTTACTGTGAAAGGTGTATAAGGATTTTTTGTTTTAGGGTTTTATTAGGGTTTATAACAAAACCCAGATATATCTTTTTTTTAAAAAAAATTGATATTTGGCTCTTTAGACTAATGAATTTGTCGATTACTGCATCAGGCTAATGAGTATAAAAAAGTTTCATTATATGTACTGACAATTCTTTCTATAATATGCAAAAAGAGTAACTTAACCTGACCTCTACAATCTCAGTTCTATTATTATTCAATTGGATATAATATTAGAAATGGGGCGAGGCAATCTGAAACACAAACTCAAAAATTTGTGGATAAATTTCTTTATTATGCATTCTTATGATTATTTTTCAGGTACCTAACCAATCTCTTCAAGTACATGCATTGAAACTGTCAGATATTCGTGGTTGGTCCATGTTGTGCGAAGACGCTGTGTCTATGCTTGCTCTGCATATTCCAGGTTTGTGGTTATTCTGCAATCTATATTTTAGCTTCCAACAAGATTTCTCTCATTTTGAATTAGCAGCAATTGATGTTGTAGAACTACTTGTCAATTTTTTGCTTGAATATTTTAGTAATAACTAATTTATTTGTCTTTGCAGAGGAAGACAGGTGCATAGACATTTTAGAACTTATTGAAATGGACAAACTACTCAGTTTCCATTCCCATACACTTACGCTTTACGCAGCACTTTGTTATCAAAGTAATTACAGGTTAGTATGCCAAACTGTCATGATAAGTTAGATGTGATTGTCATTTTAGGTTAGTTTTTATTATATACACAACATTTAATATATTTTATGCAATATGTTCCTGTTCAGGTAGTAAGATTTGTTATTTTATAATTTATTTTTATTTTCTTGTTTGTTTTCAGAGCTGCTCACGCTTTGTGTACACATGTCGACCAGAAACAGCTCCTTTACGCTATCAAATCGGAATATATGTCAGGACCTCTTCGGCAAGGTTTTTATGATTTACTCATTGCTCTGCATTTGGAATCACATGCCACAACAATGTAAGTATATATGATATCACAAAACCCCTATAATTACTCAATTCCCTTATATTTTTTACTGTCATTTCATAATTATATAAAAAAAAACTTTTGATAAACCTTTATTCAAAGTATTTTAACTTAACTTCCTTGTTAATTTCTTGATGACTTAACAACTCTTGTAGAACTTTAATATCCAAAATAATCAATCTTCACAACTGTCGATCTTGTAGGGGTAGATTACCAGCTATATCTAGCATTAGTTTTTCCAGATTTTGACAGATTGTATGTAAGAACCTTTGTCTTGGTCTACCAATATTTTTTAAATAAAGCATTTTACATTTGAGTTCGTCGGTAGCCTGGAGGTAGAGTCTCGGCCTTCAGATCAAGGGGTCCGTGGTTCGATCCCAGGTGTCGGCAAACTCCCCTTTCACGGCACAAGCTTTTAGCTTAGTGTGAAAGGTGCATAAGGTTGTATTTGGGTTTATAACAAAACCCAGATATATCTTTTTAAAAAAAAAAAAATTCTGATTTTGTTTGTCCATTTGCAGGGAGGTGTGCAAGAATGAGTTTATCATTCCTTTGAGCCAGGAGCTGAAGGAACTATATGAAGACCCTGAGATGAGGCACAGTTTAAGATCACTGCACACGGAGAGTGTTAGGCCGCAAATGAAGATGACAGATATATCGTAAGTACTATTGAGTTCTTTGAATATAAGATATGTAATTAACACAAATGGTTGGATGAAAGAAAGCAAAATATACAAGTAAGGAAAAACAGAGTAAACGTAAAGAATGCATCAGTGTGAAAATTAGCAAGGTTTATGTGATGTCAGAGAAAACTGGGAGGAGGCTAAGTTTATGGCATAATTAGTATGAGGAGTGAGAGAAGTGAAACTAGGCATAGTTTTTGTGACATCATTTAAAACTAAAAAGAGTCAATAAGTATAAAAGTAGTTGCATTTTATATGACATAACAGAAATGTGAAGAGTCTCTGTGAAAGAAGGTAGAGTCAATGTAAATAAGAGGAGTTCATTTGATAAGTGCGGGAGGAGTTAATATAAAAGGAGTAGTTCATGTGACATGAAATAAAAATGGGAGCAGTCAATGTCAAAGTACCTAGTAGTTTATTTAACATGAAATACAAGTGGGAGGAGTCAGTGTAAATGAAAGATGAGTTGATATAGTGGGAGGAGTCAATTTGAAAATGGGCAGAGCTCATATGATATTGATTATTTTAATTTTCAGTGATAACATCAGCAGCATAATGAACCTGTACTCTCCCTACTTCCCCTTGGATGTTGTGAGGGAATATGTCATGTCAGCACTTGCGGAGGCTGTGGAGATTAATCAGGTGCATAACAGAGATCCTGTTGGAGGAAGCAATGAGAACCTCTTTTTGTAAGTATTTCTATAGAAATTGTCTTTATTTTTATATCAAATCATTTTATGATTCACAAACATGTGCGTTGTCTTTAAAGGAATTAAAACCCAGTGGAGAAGCATATCGTCGTCGGTTCTATGAAACCTCTTGTGTGCTCCAAATCAAATTTTACAGGGGACGCAAAAAACTGTTTTTAAGTCCACAGATCAATAAATGTAATCAAATTTATTATCAAATTCATGTAAAAATTTAGACGTTTTACATGAAATTGATAATAAATTTGATTACATTTGTTGATCTGTGGACTTAAAAATAGTTTTTTGCGTCCCCTGTAAAATTTGGTTTGGAACACATAAGAGGTTTCATTGAACCAGCGACGATATATGATTCTATATTATGTAGAATAAACTTTATTTAAACTCAAAAAGCGGCAATATTCATTCTGGTAATGTTTTCTATTCCATTTTAGACCTCTGTTGAAGTTAACTGACAGACTTCTGTTAGTGGGAATGATGAGGGACGAGGATGTGGAGAAGTTACTCATTATGACAAATCCAGAGACATGGGATCCTACATTTGATAAAGGTAAACAATAAATAGTAATTTCTTGCTTAGTTTGTGAATGCTTAACCTTTTACAGTCGGATCTTTTTTTACAATGTGCGTTAGTTAAAAATACAAAAAATAATATTCAAAAAATGTCATTTCACTTGTTTTTGGAAAACCTGTAGTGGTACGTAATTTGCATGCCATATATTATTATAAGCATATGGTTATGGTATATGGTTTTTATTTTGCAAGACATTATGATGAAAAAAGACAAATTTTTCAAACAGAAAAATCATTATTGTACAATTCAACTGTATTATCCAAATTTTTATCTGAGAATCGTAAAAAGGCCTGTGATTTGACATAATCTCTAGGTTAGATAGATTAGTAAGGGTTTCAGAAAAAATCTGCTGACAGTTTGATGTCATAGGTTCACAATTTAGCATTCTTGAAGTAAGTAGTAAATGGTGTTAAACAAATTTTCTACTGTGATGCTTTTGTATACTTCCAGAGGGTAAAGATGAGCACCGCAAGGGTCTTCTCCACATGAAGATGGCCGAGGGAGCAAAACTCCAGATGTGCTATTTACTACATCATCTCAATGACATACAACTTAGACATCGTGTGGAATCTATCATTGGATTCTCTTATGACTTTGTGGGTGATTTGCAGTCGGATCAACTGAGGTTACTATTTATTTAATAACAAGCATTCTTTTTACCGCTCACAGTACACCAGAGCCATCTATGATTTTTTTGTATAATCAATAAAAAAATGTTTCGGTACATATAGAAATTATTAACATTGTATTGTGATGTGCAATTCCAGACGTTATATTGAGATCAAGCAGTCTGATTTGCCCAGTGCCGTGGCTGCTAAGAAAACCAGAGAATACCGCTGCCCTCCAAGAGAACAAATGAACGCAATCCTGAGTAAGTACTTGACCACATTTATATGCTTCACTTCTTTGCCCATTCTATCTTTTATATGAATGATTTGGGATTGAAAATGGACAAATCCAAAAATGAAGTATGCAGAAATATTCTTTTTTGTTAAGTTCTACAAAACTTTATTTTCAAAAATAGTCAAATACTTTTAAATTTGTACAAAAAGTAGTGTAAAAGATCAACCTGTGTATAGAAGCCAGTCAAAATCTAATAATTTTTTGGACTTTATTGCCATTCAACTATAAGTGGATTTGTTCAGTTTGGATACAAAACCATAGTTCGTCGGTAGCCTGGAAGTAGAGTCTCGGCCTCATGAACAAGGGGTCCATGGTTCGATACTAGGTGCCGGCAAACTTCCCTTTCACGACACAAGCTTTTAGCAGCTTACTGTGGATATAAGGTTGTATTTGGGTTTATAACAAAACCCAAATATATCTTTTTTTTTTAAAAAAATAGATATTACCTGATCCTATGTTTTAATACCGGGTGCATTATGCACTCCCCCTATTTAGTTTTTCTGGTGTTGTCAGTAAAAATGAGCACTCCAAAGTAGTGCCAAACTAAAACTACACATACTATACCCTCACGCCGTGTCCCAAGTGGAGTTGGCAGAGAGAATGGAACGCCAATTAGATCTATCTCTACACACTTCCTTCGCTTCCTCCACATTCATACAATTTTTCACGCACGTCAGTTTCTCTTACTCAATGCACGGCTGTCCTTGAGAATTTAATTCACATGATCAAGCCACGTGGTTCTCGGATGCCCGCGTTTCCCCACACCCTTTCTTTCAGACAAATATATCTTCTTTGTCATTCTTACCTCGTTCATTCGTTCAACATGTCCAAACCACCATAACTTATTCACATTTTGTCCACAACACTCTTCTTGCATCTTGCACCTAAATGCACTGTTCTATGTCCAGTCGTTCATAGTACAGTGTATTTAGGTGCAAGATCGAGTGCTCTATAGATATGCATTATATAGATAGGTACTGCTAAGGCATCACCGTGTCCACGGTACACTTGATTGTAATCAACAGACTTACTATGTATACTTATGTAAAATTACCTAAATTGCCTTGTACAGGTTTCAAACATTTGGAAGATGAGGACGATTTACCTTGTGGAGAAGATTTGATTGCTCGGATGAATGGTTTCCACGCAGAACTCATGTCTCATGTCTCACTGCAAGCTCTACAAGAGCCGGAATCTGATGTAAGAAATTATTTATTTATTTATATACTTAATTTACTTTTAAACATAGGCCTCACTCATAAATTTCCTTGCTTATTTCAAACACTAGCAATAATGTAAAGTTATGAGGGTTTGTCACTATTTAGGGTTCATCCTCTATTTCTTCACGAGGTCTATGTATCAATACTACACAACATCTCGACTCGTTTGGATATCACAAATGAATTGCTTTTTTTGCTATGTTATTGTATTTATTGCTATGTAAGTTTTATTTCACTATAATTTTTGATTTTGCGTTTCACTAGGCCCAAGCAGAAGCTCCCGAATCTCCTGGTGCAATGACCAAACTGTATAACTTCATAAATGCTGTGAAAGAGTTGGAAGAGGAACCGAAGGTAAAGCACTGCTATGTTTTTAGCAAGCATTAAGAATTTATTTTATGCAAATAAAAGTACACATTGCTTCTCATTTATATATCATAATTCATAATCAAACAAAATAATCAATTCATTTTAAATGAATGAGAAAATCGGGAATATGACATAAAATTGGCAAAGCTACACTTTTTTAAATCAAGGACACTAGAAAATTTACTGAAAAGAGTGGGAGACATTTTTAGAAAAGATATTTTACATATTCTGCGATGAGGGTTTGCCACCCAATCTGAATGTCATCCTGAATTATTTTTTGTTACCACAAAGAGGACAGTTTGGCTACATACAGCTGGTCTGCTGGCTACCCTACTTGTGGGGATATACCGTGATTTTACAGTAGTAGTAGTAATATATTTTTTGTCTGTTTCCATATCCAGGAAGAAGAACCTCCACCAAAGAAAAGTCCAGAGGGAATATTTAGGAAGGTTTTGATAAGTACCATCGTGAAGTGGGCTGAGGAATCTCAAATTGAAACTCCTAAACTAGTCAGAGAGATGTTCAGGTGTGTATTTGAAAGGTTTTTTTTCTAATATAAAACATTTATTATTCATTATATTCATAGTTGTGTATAATTTCTCTGGTTACTGTTTGATTTTTCGACACTAAGTATTTTTATATCCATTGTTATCTCATTGTTGTCTTTGTATTTTTCGGCTTCTTGCCGTATATATTTCTAAAATAAATAATTGATAGTTGCAATTGATGATATATAGATATCTCACATTGTAAATTCCACTATATTAATAAATAAAATTTAAAGGATTTCAATCATCTCTAAACTACATCATTTTGCATTTCTTAAAATGAATGATGCCAAAAGTTAAAAGCATTTACAGGAGGTTTAGCTGACTTGTAAGCTTTGTGACAGCATTTTCCTCTATAGAATTTGCTTACATGTATTATTCATGTTTGCCAATAAATTTTACTGTCCTTATTTTATAGCCTTTTGGTGCGCCAGTATGATGCTGTAGGTGAATTGATCCGTGCTTTAGAGAAGACATACGTCATCAATGCTAAGACCAAAATTGATGTAGCTGAAATGTGGGTGGGTCTAAGTCAAATCAGAGCTCTGCTACCTGTACAAATGAGTCAAGAGGAAGAAGAACTCATGAGGACAAGATTATGGTAATGTATAAAAATTCTGTTCCTTCAACAACCATCTTTTTAATGCTAAACGTAGACCTCAAATTTTTCTAAACTTCTCTGCCTTGTGGGCTGCACACATCCAATTTTAACTGAAGATAGGGATTATGTTATCAGCCTATCTTTTCTGGGACTGACGTATTTGTCTTTTTTCATCCCATGGTCTCCATTTTAGCTAACTTATGACGTAGTTTAGTCTAAAGGTTAGAAGAATTTAAACGAGATTGTCTCTTTCATACAATGATTATGAAGTAAATTATTTATATTATTTCAACTGCTTTTAATTCTTTATTGTTCAATGTGTATTCACTTTTACAGGAAACTTGTTAACAACCACACATTCTTCCAGCATCCAGATTTGATCAGGTACACATTTGACTATTGAAACTCTTAATTGTGATTTTGAATATTTCATCACATTTATTTTTAACTCCTCCCATTTTTCTTTGACTCCACCCATTTTATTCAAGCATTCAATAATCCTATGATAACTATAGCTGACATTTAATTTTTTATGTAAATTCTGCAAAATGAAATTTAATATGAAACATTTACTGAAGAACAATAATGAAATCGAATGAAAAATTTCCAAATTTATTATTTTTCTTGCTAATGTTTTTGATTTAAAAATTATTAATAAATTAAATTTTAGGCAGTAGCTGGTGTAACTAGCCACCACAGCGTCTATTAACTAGTCACTTGTCGAAGACATTTTGATATGTAGATAAAGATTTTAAATTATTTTTTTAGAGTACTACGTGTCCACGAAAATGTAATGGCCGTAATGATGAACACTCTCGGCAGAAGAGCGCAAGCACAAAGTGACGCTCAAGCTCAACCCAGCTCCGATCAAGATGGACAACCTGTTGCAAAGGAAAAGGTTATTTCAATCTCTTCTATTTGACACATAAAACATTGGAACTCACTTTTATCTAAGCACCTCCCCTTTTTTACTTTACGGTCACGCCCATTCTTTCTAAATGACTCCCATTTTACTGAGACCACTCCTTTTTTATAAGAAAAGTTTAATTTTCTTTACTAACACATTTTTTAATGATTCCAGCATGTCTTAAGTTGTAAAACACCACAATGGCTTATTTTTCTTACATCTTATTAATGTTTTACAATTACTTTTATGTTATTTTTTTAATTTTATAAGAATAAGTATTTAGTTTTGTGAATTTTCTTCTTCTATCTATCTATCTATCCTTTCATGCTACATCCTTTATAGGGCAGGCAGAGACGACCATCAAAATGTGCAGTTAAGTAATTTGTAAAACATCTTATTTTTAGTAGATACTTTAAGTTTTTTGGTAATATTGATATTACACATTTGATGATGGATGTCTCGCAATGGGACATTTTAACAGTAATTTAACCATTTCAATAGCAATGGTGAATAGTGTAGTCTTAAATCACCCTTTGTAGGAGGTCAGCAGGATTACCCCGATGCAGAATTAATCTAGAATCTTAATATAGTACTTTAAGATCAAATTAATACTCTTGAAAATAAACTGCATTTTTCTGTAACTTGTCAATCTTACTAAGGGTCTTCAAAATCAGAAAAAATAAAGCCTTCTACACACTCTAACATTCATTGACTGTGTTCCTAAAGTGTAACTTATCGTAACAGTTTTTTGTGAAAGATATCGTAATTCCACTGTAACTATTAATTTGCTAGTCGGCTTTCGAGAACTTTGACTCTCATTGTCAATGAAATGAAAGTTTTTTTTGTCTCATCAACTTTCCGCAAATTTTAAATTCACAGTGAAATGTTATTAATATGTGTTTCTTGATCAAAAAAAATATATATATTTATAAAAGATAATATTTATATTAAATCAAACACTGTTTCATTCCACTGTGAGATTGTTTTAATTATTAGAACGTTTTCAACTACAATGTATGTAGTCATCATCAGTAATAACACAATGATATTACTGATGATGACTACATTGTAGTTGAAAACGTTCTAATTATTAAAACAATCTCATAGTGGAATGAAACAGTGTTTCATTTAATTTAAATATTATCTTTAATAATGCATTTCCACAAGTTACACTTGAAAATATAGAATATTTATATATAGTTAATATATTTGAGTTCGTCGGTAGCCTGGAGGTAGAGTCGCGGCCTTGTGAACAAGGGGTCCGGGGTTCGATCCCAGGTGCCGGCAAACTCCCCTTTCACGACACAAGCTTTTAGCTTACTGTGAAAGGTGTATAAGGTTGTATTTGGGTTTATAACAAAACCCAGATATATCTTTAAAAAAAAAAAAATTATATTTTCTATAACCTCATTATTAATTTTTTGACAAAATATTGTTATTTTTATTTCGTTATATTGAATTGTAAATTTGAGATTTAATTATAGTTCAACACAAATCATCAATATATTTCAAGTCTCGAATCTTCTGACTGAGAAACTAAATTAATGTGACTTTGATATTACTGCTCCCCTCTTGTGATGCATGTTTTAATACTATTGTTGTAATAAAATGAATTATAATGATTGTTTTCCCGACAGGACACTTCACACGAGATGGTTGTAGCTTGTTGTCGTTTCCTTTGCTACTTCTGTCGCACAGGCAGACAGAACCAGAGGGCCATGTTCGATCACTTTGACTTCCTCCTGGAGAACTCCAACATTCTCCTGTCCAGACCATCCCTTAGAGGTTCTACTCCATTGGACGTTGCATATTCCAGTCTTATGGAAAACACTGAACTTGCTCTTGCTTTGAGGTAAATGAAATAAAAATTTAATCTTTAAATAATTCACTATTGAATGAGAAATCACTGAATATTGTAATTAATTGCTGGTGTTGCATTTACAAAGTAACTAGAAAACTGTGTAATGAAACTATTCATAAATATATTTTCAAAAATAATAACTGTAGACTTATCTTTCACATTGATCGGAGGTATTTTTTTACACAATATTAGTAAGACGCCTCCTACTAAGTGAGTTATTTGAGAGATCTCTTTCATTTTCTAAAAACATTATCAATATCTGTCGAAAAACATTTATTCAAATTGCCAGCGATGAGATATCTCGTCTAAAAAATCCAGAACTGTACAGTGTACACCAAAGAGAAGATATCTTGTTCATAGTGACCATTCGCGCTAGGCTAAAGACTCACTCTTTTTAGATACTCCATCTTTTGAATGCTAAAATACGACAGTACCATACTTTTACATTTGTATAAAAATTATGCCGATCGCTATGTTGCTATTAATATCAAAATATAAGTAATAGGGTAGCTGGCATGTAAAAAATTATATTTATCTTTTCTAGAGAGCATTATTTGGAGAAGATAGCTATTTACTTGTCACGTTGTGGTCTGCAGTCCAACTCTGAGTTGGTAGAGAAGGGATATCCTGATTTGGGCTGGGATCCAGTAGAAGGAGAGAGATATCTTGACTTTTTGAGATTCTGTGTTTGGGTAAGTTCATAAGCTTCCAAATATCATGATTTTTTCAATTCATAAAATTTATTATATTAAATCAAAACCAATCCATATAATTTTTTATTTGTTTATTAATGCTAAAGGAAAAAACATCTGTCCTTTAATGGTTGTAAATTATTTTGATATAAATTCATACTATTGCAGTATTTCCCACTTTTTATTTATGTAGACAAACTGTACGCAGTAAACATATGATTTTTCAAAAAAAAGATATATCTGGGTTTTGTTATAAACCCAAACACAACCTTATACACCTTTCACAGTAAGCTACTAAAAGCTTGTGTCGTGAAAGGGGAGTTTGCCGGCACCTGGTATTGAACCACGGACCCCACGTTCACGAGGCCGAGACTCTACCTCCAGGCTACCGACGAACTCAATTATGTATTTTCTTTATGCCAATAAAAATATAAGACAATCAGAATGAGTGGCTTACTATATCACTGCTGGATTGAAAATGTTAAATGTCTCTAATGCAATGTTTACAAATACCTGTCTTTTACAGGATACTCGAAAACTCTCAAAAGAGAGTGAGCACTTCATGGCACAGAATAAAATAATTGACCATGATTTCAGGTTAATGGAGAAAGTGTTGAAGAGAACGCCAACTTGGTCATTCGTCTACTGATCAGAAGACCTGAATGCTTGGGTCCTGCTTTGAGAGGAGAGGGCGAAGGTTTGATGAGAGCCATTGTGGATGCCAACACCATGTCTGAGAGAATTGCCGACAGGAGGAAGCTCATGGATACGCATGGAGGAGCAGATGGCACCATGCATGTAAGTTTTATAATTTATATTTGTGAATTACAAATAAAATTAATGTTTTTATTTTTAATAATGTGCATACTTGATTTTTGTAGTAATATATTTTTAAGTATTGCATTTTTATTTTATTCTTGTCAAAAGAGTTTGAAAATAATCCATAAAATAAAATATAAATTGATACATTAAAATATCATGATATGGTGCAGTGATTTTGTGCAATGGTTAACTTTATTGGGAAAGTACAATGAAAAAAGATTAACAGCAGAAATAATGATTGTATAGTACTTGGAATAACTTTTTGAAGTTTCATTTTAAAAGAATTAAAATAGAGTTAAAATAAAACACTGTATTTCTTTCACTATGAACAATATTTGACTCAGAGGCCTTTCAGGTAGGCACCCATCATCAGTGAATTTTTATTAGAAACATATTGTTTATTGTGAAAGTGATACAGTGTTTTATTTTAAATCTATTTTAATTACAACAGCAGAAATGTTTTGTCTTCCGGGTTAAGATCATACTAAAGTAGTGATACACTATACATGTTTATCTCAAAATTGTTGAAAAATTATTTTGCTGCAAGCCTAGAAAGACATGTAGTGAAAATAAAATGTTTACATTGATTTTTTGCGCTTGATTTAACTGCATTTAAATAAATTACAACTTAATTGTGAAACTATGTTGCTCAGCTAGCTCTTGGTTGTAGAGCTATATAAAGAAGCCTTTCAAAGACCTTATCTATGATAGTTATGAAGTTTATAGCACGCTTTATAACTCTGAAGAACATAGCTGTTTTAGTTATGTTTTGATTGACAGTTTCTATCTCAATTACATAGATGGTATTTATGCAGTTTTTGTGATATTATTAAACAATTTTATTTAAACATTAGTCACAACGGAATGATTAACTTTTCAAAATTTAAATTATGCATTTTGGAATTTTGGCTTATAACTGGAATGTTTTTTAAAACCAAATTATTGATTTATCTCATAAAAAATGAATGAAAATTAATGTGGAATTTTGATATAATATTTTTAAAGAATCATTTTCAGCCTGGAATAAAACAATTTTAATGACCTATTCATTTCCCTTGAAGGTAATGTGTCGAGCGTGATTGTGCGTGTTTTGATCCATAATTCGAGTGCATGTTTTTCATCTTTAATTGTCGTACTCTTGTTTTGGTTTCTATCACCATTCAATATATTTTTTAATTAAAATAATAAAAAAAAATGAGGCTATCATTGGTGTTGTCTAAGAAGGGTGTATAAATCATTTCGTTAGTAACAACACTTTAGAGACCACTGCTATTACTATTCTATTACGGCATTTCCCAAAAGTGGGGTAGCCAGCAGACCAGCTGCATGTAATAAACATGCAAGCTGTCGTCTCCACGCCAACAAATAATTTAGACATTCAGGATGGGTGGCTAACTTCATCGCTGAATTTACGATGTAAAATGTCTTTATTTTAAGGATGCGATAAATGTGTACTTACGAAAAAATATTTGTAAAAAGATATATTTACTTATTTCCAAACATTTAGTACACTTATAAGATCTTTATTTTTGAAACTTGGTATAGAAAAATTGTTTATTCGCTCTTCTTACAAAACACCAATGATTATATATGGAAAATTAGTTGAGCCACACTAACTCATAACATGACCTCAAAAACCTAACATTGTCAATCTATTGTACAAAACTATCAGTAAAAAGATGAGCCTTCATATTTGTATTATTTTTTCTTTTTATAACATATTTGAATAATTAAATTCAGTCCATAAAATGTTAATTTATATGTAATTCAATGAAACTCTTCATTGAATTAAAAATACGAGTTTTTTTTACCGTGGATGTACATATTGCAATTATCACTATTCTTGAGTGTTCCCTTTTTCTTTCTTCATATAACATCATATTTTTCAGAATTTACAAGTATATTTTACTTTATATACAAAAAAAATATTTCATAGCACTGAATCATATTGTTTTACCCCTGTTTTGTTCAAATCCCGTTTTTCTTAAAGGATTTTATCCTTGAAATTAAATTGGTAATATAAAATGATGAAGTGATTAAAATGATGATTATATTTTTTTAGCAACCAGGAGTGCTTATGTGGTGTTCTCACTTTGGCGAATATCGCCAGGGCACCAAAATATCGCCAGCCATTTGAACCGTGTGAACAAAATGACAGTTTGTCTGAAACGATAAAAATCAGTAGAAACGATATCGTCTCGAGTTGACCACCTTCCAACTTTCTCGGCCGATTGAACGATTTGCGCATGCGCAGATATGCGCGATGTTCGTATCTATGGTAAAAGCTTTATAACCTATAAATTTTATAATGTTTCCCGCTTCGTGACAGCTGTTATCTTTTTTGTTGGTTTGTGGCGTTTGTTTCCTTAATTAAAAGGCGCCTTATAACCTCTACTATAACATTTTCGACTAAAAATAAACACTTCGCGATCTCCATCTCGACGTCCGCCATTTTGAAAACAGTGTCAAAATCAAAGCGCATCTGACAGATCGTTTCTAAATCGGTGGACTGTGTGAACAGGTGTGACGATCAATGGGCGTACGGCGAATTTTGTTTTTTCGCCTGACATTATATTTTGAAATTCGCCTGGCGATATTCGCCAAATGTGAACACCCCATTACATTACATTTTTTATTATGTTAGATGGAGCCTTTGGTAAAAAAAGGTCTTCCACACTTTTCTGATAGTTTCCAAGTGTCCTTGTGGAAGGCAGGTGTTGATTAAACATCTTGGATAAGTCATTTGTGATGAGGTTTACCATCCGTCCTCATTGTCTTATTTTTTATGACACATAAAGGACTATCTGTATATTCAATACATGCAATTAGTGCGATAATTATTCCACCTGTAGTAAATGTTGTGATACTATTGAAATAGAATGAAAATTAAATAGTTTATTATGAATTTTTGACACAATTGGATGTCGTAGACTTGTTAATGTTACTTCCATTGAACTACAACAGATGATGTCTTTCCAATTTGAAAATACAAGAATTGTATGAAACCGTATAAAAACCTTGATTTCAATAATGGAATAATATTTAGTTGAACTATATATACAACTTTCAAAAATTTCAAGTCATGTGATAAGCATGGTAGAGAGAAATTGGGATTGTTACCTAGGTATAAAGAGTACTTTTAACCAAGCCTTGAGTCGATTCATAAGTGTCGAAACTCTGTGTCGTGCACTCTTAAAGTAAGTTCACATATGTATGTGTATCATATACAACATTCCTACATAGTTAATAACTATTCAGATAGGTTGACTATCGGTGAGTGTAATCAACTGGAATGATTAATCTGGAGTAGTTCAAAATATGATTAATAAATAGTTTATGTTTGTAAACAAATTCTTTGATTTATTTTTCATCATTTTATATTGTCCAGTATTGTGACTAACATTTATTTCCCTCATGTCCCTAAGTGTTGACATATAATAACGCTGAGATCCGTATCAAGTTACCTCCGCAGGTGATGGAGTTCAACCACCCGCTGCCCGAGAGCGAGGATGATGAGGACTATATTGACACTGGAGCAGCCATCTTGTGCTTCTACTGTACCCTTGTAGATCTGCTCGGAAGATGTGCTCCAGATGCTAGTGTCATTGCTCAGGTATGGAAAATTTATTTCAAAAAATCCTTTTTCTTTTATCTAATAAAAAGTGGATGAAGTGTCTCGTGAAATTGAAACTGGAGAGTCAATACCAAAGTATAGAAAAATCACTGCTGAGAGGTTAGGGCGACTTTGTCTAACATGTCAGTGTAAATTAAATGCAAACAGCACAAGATAGAAGAGTTTGGAAAGAGATGGAGGAGACCTTTGTCAAAAAATAGATAGGAATGGGCTGAAGAGAAAAAATATAATATACCGCTAGAAAAAATATTTTTGAAGATTAATCTGCATTTATGAAAAATCTAAATACATCAAGAATACTCTCATCTTAAGCACTAGCTTGTTACGTGAAGGTGGAGTAAGTTGACAGAGGGGGAAGTCCAGACTCTATATTATCGAGTTATTAACTACTTTTTGTATGATATATATTGATAGAAATCAAAAGATGTAAGCTCTTAAGTTCAAATTCAAATTCCCATACACTTACTGAACAAATAAAAAATATTCTGACCTGTATTAAGTTTATACTTTTGTCATTTCAGGGTAAGAATGAGTCCCTGAGAGCTCGTGCCATTCTGAGGTCTCTGGTCCCCCTTGAAGACTTGCAGGGAGTCTTGAGTCTTCGCTTCACCATTTTCAATCCTGCTGCTGGAGAAGAAAGACCTAAATCTGGTAAGTAACATTCTTCTTAGTATTTCACTGACAACTATAACATCACTGCGTTTAAAATGTGAATTTTATTTGTTGAACAAATTTATCCATTTTTCAGATATGCCCTCCGGTCTTCTCCCTGGTCACAAGCAGAGTATCGTGCTGTTCTTAGAGAGAGTGTACGGCATAGAGACTCAGGAACTGTTCTTCAGACTCCTTGAAGAAGCTTTCCTTCCAGATCTTAGGGCTGCCACAATGCTTGATAGAGTATGTATATCTTCATGAAATAAGTTTTTGAAAAACAAATTATTTACTCTCTGAGATGGATCAAAGAATTAAAACAAAAATAACTATAAAATTCTAAAAAAATCAAATCTTTTTTTTTTGTTTTTTTATTGTCAATCATGTAGAATGTGATATTGTTTCAATTCTACAACCAAAAAAATTTTCTTCATGTTAGAAGGACTAATTATTTTTTAGACTGTAATAACATCTAAAAACATCTAAGTAATAACATCTAAGAATCAGTATATTTCTCTTTAAATATTATAAAATATCTCGTATAAAATTATTATCGAATTTTATCATTTGATTATTTCTCTCTTCCGTATTATTATTTCTTTATTATTTTGTCAGCCGGATCCCCCGCCCACTGACGTGGTAGGGTCAGAGATGCCAACACTGGCATAGTAGTAATGACAGACTAGAGAGAGTTGAAATATAAATAAATTGTCACCTAAACGGATAAATAGGAGTCGTTGGACTCCTGAAATATCCGACAAATAAAGTTATTTCAACAAATTTCTCTCTTCCATTTTTTGTTCACATTACATTTTTTTTATTACAGAATGATGGTTCCGAATCAGATATGGCCCTGTCTATGAATCGCTACATCGGTAACTCCATCCTACCCCTTCTCATCAAGCACTCCATGTTCTATAATGAGGCAGAGAACTATGCCAGCTTGCTGGATGCCACTTTGCACACCGTCTATAGGTAAGATAACTGTAAATACCTTTTAAATACACTTCTTGAGATTTTCAGCCTTTTTATCGTGTAGAATTGTTTTTAAGATTTTCTCTGTGCTAGAGCTGTTTATTGTTCGAGCCTTAAGCAACTTATATATTATATTTTATTTATTCATTATTAACTGTACATTGATTACAAATACTTACATAGAAGATATACATTCAAGTTAGATACAATCAATATACAGAGGGCGAGTTTATCACAGTGGCACAGGATAAAATCAAATACTTGTACATCTACCAACAATTTCACACTGAGCAATATTTATGTATTTACATAGTAAACGGCTACATTAGCCTTTGCAAGTATCATACAATAAAAAGCAAATCAATCAAGTAAAATAATGTGTATAGATCAAAGAAAATTATATAAAAAACAGAAATAACATACTACCAATTAATTTCAAATAGCTTAGTTAAATAAGTATTCAGTACATGAACCAACTTGAATGAAAGCATGCAAAATTTAAAATATGTATTCCAAAAATAAAGATCCGACTGGCTTACCTCTTCATCAATTGTTGGTTTAAAAGTTTTATAAATATTTGTCTACTTAAATCTTAAACATAAATAATGAAGTTGAAGACCTTTTTTGTTTATTTACCAATACTTTATATTCTTTTCTTGTTTATTTAATAATACTTTATATTCCGTTTTTGTTTTCAGGTTGTCCAAGAATAGGATGTTGACCAAGGGACAGCGTGAGGCCGTATCAGACTTCCTCGTGGCCCTCACATCTCAGATGCAACCTGCTATGTTACTGAAACTACTCAGGAAACTCACCGTGGATGTCTCCAGACTATCCGAATATACTACAGTAGCACTTAGGGTATTACTTTTCTATCAACTTAACAATCGCAGCATTTCTCACTACATTTAATATACATATGAATCATTCTCTCTGTGACTCTCAGAATGGATATATAACAAATCACTGAATTATATTTTTTTTTTTTCTCTTCCATCCAAAGACCTTGCCCACCTCGACTTCTAGATGTAGTCCATTGTGGGGTTTAGTCCTTAGATGTCTTCTCATAAACCTAAAACCTGAAAGTGATTCAATATTTTGTGTGGCTTAGTTCCTTTGATTTGATCAGGAAAGTGTAGCCAATTGTTTCGGCTCTTGTTTGCATTCTTGGTTCACATTCTGTGAGAAGATACAAAGGAGTTTCGTGTTTATTCATGCAGAATCTGCATAAGTACATGTCTGATAGTTTCATTATACTGAATTACATACTTTCTTCCAATAGCTGAACAGCTCTTGCAGAGTCCATAGCTTCCGAAAAGGTAGATCTCCAAGCTTTTCAATTTTGGGCAGTGGATTACCAGCAGTCTTGATCATTTAACGCCTCCAGATCTCAGTTTATATGATTTAATAGTATTATTTTTGAATTGAAAAATATTTTTTTATAGTTATTCGAAACCGTACAGAGAAAAAAATCAGGGGCCGTAGACAAACCGTACTTAGCGATCGACAACTGGCGAACTTTTCGACAATCTACCTACACATACCATATAATTTTGCGTTATTGTTGCGGTTATAGTCGAAAATTCGTTTGTAGTCGATCGCCAAGTGCATGTTTGTCTAGGGGTGCTGAGGTCTATAGTATTTCAAAGAATTCATATTTAAGTTGTGAAATAAGCCTTATTTAATAGTTAAACGTTTTTTCCCTTTTTTCCAGTTGTTAACATTGCACTATGATCGCTGCGCCAAATATTATGGTTCCACAGGAGGACAAGGATTATATGGAGCATCCTCAGACGAAGAAAAGAGACTCACCATGATGTTGTTCAGTAATATTTTTGATTCTCTCAGCAAGATGGACTATGATCCTGAAATGTTTGGAAAAGCACTGCCTTGCCTTACTGCTATTGGTTTGTACAGAATTTTCTAAAATCAATTTTTTCTGTATATCATTGTTTTATTTAACTCACAAATATAAGTATCCAAAACAGAAATAATATTAGTTTTTTTATTTATTCTATTCTCCACTGTTTTTTGGTTTTAATATTAATCATTAATGACACAGTATTGAAAATAATCGGTTACACAATTCATTGCACAGAGGATGAGTTAGTTGCTGTTTTGCAATATCTTTCAGCAATTTTTTTTTTCAATTTTATTTATTTGCTCTTATCATTTCAGGTTGTGCCCTCCCCCCTGACTATTCTCTGTCTAAAAACTATGATGATGAATTTTACGGCAAGGAAACTTCAGGTAATGAGTTTATCTTTTAATTCTCGGATGCATAGTCCATTCACATGTACAAAATAAGTAAAGTAAAGAACTATATCTGAAAATGATTACACATTTTTATACATAGATGGCTCGATTGAACCATTAACGCTGCAGTGGTAAGAATTTGAACTAAAAATATAATTTGTAAATATGGACCTTCCAATACGTTATTACACCTGGTTCATTCATAAAATTGTTATTTGGACAATTTGAAGGTTCTGCACCAGATAATCCTCAATACGACCCACAACCAATCAACACAAGTTCTGTGGCACTCAACAATGATCTCAACACAATTGTGCAGAAGTTCTCCGAACACTATCATGATGCCTGGGCATCCAGAAAATTGGAAAATGGATGGACTTATGGAGACAGTTGGTCCGATTCTCAAAAGACTCATCCGAGACTTAAACCTTATAACATGCTTAATGATTATGTAAGTTCATTTCATTTGAAACATTCCATATTAATATGTTATAATATACAGTAAGTGAAAGGCTCAGGCCGTATATTAATATGTTATTATATACAGTAAGTGAAAGGCTCAGGCCGTATATTAATATGTTATTATATACAGTAAGTGAAAGGCTCAGGCCGTATATTAATATGTTATTATATACAGTAAGTGAAAGGCTCAGGCCGTATATTAATATGTTATAATATACAGTAAGTGAAAGGCTCAGGCCGTATATTAATATGTTATTATATACAGTAAGTGAAAGGCTCAGGCCGTATATTAATATGTTATAATATACAGTAAGTGAAAGGCTCAGGCCGTATATTAATACGTTATAATATACAGTAAGTGAAAGGCTCAGGCCGTATATTAATATGTTATTATATACAGTAAGTGAAAGGCTCAGGCCGTATATTAATATGTTATAATATACAGTAAGTGAAAGGCTCAGGCCGTATATTAATACGTTATAATATACAGTAAGTGAAAGGCTCAGGCCGTATATTAATATGTTATTATATACAGTAAGTGAAAGGCTCAGGCCGTATATTAATATGTTATTATATACAGTAAGTGAAAGGCTCAGGCCGTATATTAATATGTTATTATATACAGTAAGTGAAAGGCTCAGGCCGTATATTGATTTAATAAATAAATAAGTAATTACGAGCAAACCCTTTTATTCACTCTGCACAGTTTCATAATAAGAGCGGTATACTGTGAAAGAGCGTAGTGCAAGCCTTCTGTATTGTTTAGTAGGAAACAAATAAAAACTCATGCTAGAACTACATAAATGTAGACAAATTTTTTTTTTTTTTTTTTTTATTTTAATGAAAATAATACATTGAATAAGAAATATATACAACTTAGGATAATGAGTCACGACAAATCTAAAAGATTTGTCGGCGTGTTCTCTTATAACATACTATATACATATATTAACCTAATACGACATTAACCTAAATACAAAAATAATTAATAAATGAATGCAAAATATCAAAAATCACTAAAAGATTTTATCATTCGTTCTGTAAAATTGTTTTGCTTAGTAAGTTTATTACATATGTAATTCCTTATTTATGGATTCATTTTGTTTTCTCAGGAGAAGGAACGTTACAAGGAGCCTGTCAGAGAATCCCTCAAGGCTTTGCTGGCTATCGGATGGTCTGTAGAACATTCAGAAGTGGATATCCCGACATCCAGTAGGAGTTCTGTCAGGAGACAATCAAAGAGCAATATGGTAATCACATCTTGAACATATCATTTCATTTTGCAAACAATTCCCGTATTTTATTGTATATTTTTTTTTACCCCTAGCAACATTGTATGTTTGTGAATTATGCCACAAACATAATAAGCCTTTTGTAAGCTGTATCATACAACACTGAAATGAGCTGTCATCATAAGACAATTCAATAATGTTACCCTAAGATTAAGCTTTTGAATCAATCCTGCTAATTACAGAATTCAGAGACTCCCTCACATTTAACTACTTAGCTGTGAATTACATGCACGCATGTTATGTCAAAATTTTGTGCATTGTGCGGATTACATGACGTATGCATGTAATCGTACTTTATGGTTAAAATAATCGTTTCTATGACAAACACCATAGAAAATAAAAAGAACACATAGAAGTTTAACTTTTTCTTTGATAAATTAACATCGCTTACACAACATACATACAATGTATAAGTCAGTATTGATATGTTTGTCGACTACTTCCCGCGCGAATCTGCCGCCATATTGGTACTTTAGTATGAAAACAAAGGTATATCATGAAATTTCTTGTTTGTTCATTATTTATAAACTTAGTTGTTGTCAGAGTAGTTTCTGAAGCTACAAATTACTATTAATGATTTTTATAAGCTGTGGTAAGGAAAAAAAAATAATAATTAGTGAATTCCAGAGATGTGCAAAATACTTTCAAAAAAGTATTTAAATACAAAATACAAATACTTTCGAATTTTTGTATTTCAAATACAAAATACTAAATACTTTGTCAAAATGGTATTTAAGTACAAAATACAAAATACGTATTTTCAAAATACTTTTTTAAATACTTATATAAAATACTATTATAAGTAGTCATAATAGTATTTTATATAAGTATTTAATATAAGTTATACTTTAACAGTTATATACAGCGAGCCATTGATGAATTGATAGAAGAAATGAAGAACTGGACAAGAGTATAGATAAATGGAGAAAGGGTTGACATGATTCGATATAGCATTGCTTGCAGATAATGAAGATGAGTTTAATAAAGCCTTAGGAAGAACTGTCAAAATACAACATAAAAATAAATACAGACAAAACAAAATGTATGGTTGTTCGAAGAGATGAGGTGACTGCGAGAATTGTCATAAATGGAGTGAGTATCAAGCAGGTTAGAGAATTCCTGAACTTTGGCTGCAGAATAAATCAGGATGGATACTCCGAATCTGAAATCGGATGGACTAATGTAACATCATACAGGACTGCTCCAGACCCTTCTTGATCGTCTTCAGATGGTTTTTAATTTTGCCTCCGAATCATTTACAGAGAAAATCAGAGATGCTAAATCACTTCACTACTAAGAAGTTTACACTAGCTGAAGTCTCAGAGAGAGTGGTGTTTAAATTGTGTCTCACTGTCCTCAAGTTAGCACACCACCCACTGAGCTGTTCCACTGCAAAAATTTGAGGCGAAGACTGTGCTCAGCTTCTAATGCCGTGAACAAACTCGTAGAATTCAATATTGCAATTACCTCTAAATTTGCAGAAAGGAAAACCAGAGTCGCAGCGCCAACTGCCTGGAACAGATTGCCTGCAGACAAAGTTGAAAACGCTACCGTTCAGGAGAAATCACAGCGCCGTTGATGAAAATTTCATCATGGATCATTAAACGGCGTCATGTATAATTTGTTAAATCATCATTATTATGTGTGTATATCTCAAGTATGAAGTACTCTTATGGAAAAGTTGTTTTCGTAATTCAACAAATTGACAAAAAAAGCTTGCGTACACGCATTTCAATTAATGGCAGAATTTTGTTTCAAATAAATAAAAAGGTATTTTGTAAAAGTATTTTCTGTAAAATACAAAATACTCAAAAAAAGTATTTCAAATAAAATACAAAATACTTTTTACGAAAAGGTATTTGAAATACAAAATGAAAATACGTATTTTGTATTTTGTACTTGTATTTTAAGTACTTTTATTTCAAATACGTCACATCTCTGGTGAATTCACATCAACTTTTAGTTTCGTGGATATTAATTAAGCACAGGGTGGATGTCACTTATGCAAAAAATCTAGCAGCTAAGTGGTTAAATAAACCTATCATAATTTCTTAATAAATATTTTTTCATGCTGGCAATTCAGAATGTCGAGAGCTGCCAGTACTGCAAAAGTCTAGTTCAAAGTTTGCTGTCAATTCTGTTCTGTTTAATGAAGTTCTTCTACCAAAACAGCTTGATCTTTTACACAAAAGCTTATGGTTCAAATCCTGCTCCTTACCAAACTGCACTTTCCTCACGTAGCACTATTTTGTAGCTTGGTGTGAGATGCGTCAAGTATTTTTGAGGTCATATTTCCATAATGTAGCATTACTGTATAATATTGAAGATGTATAAATTTGTTAATGTGTGAAATTGCTATTGTTTGTTCCTCGCATGCCCTCGCTCCACCTTCATCCAATCAAATGACAGAGAGCTGGTGAACAGTTGTCACAGGTAATTGGCCTTTCATAACAATATTTTTGATCATAGACAAAATTGTCATTAGTTCACATCATCTTTATAGTGTTGCTATACCACATTAATGTATGCTCCTAGTAAATCAAAAAAAATATACTTTCAATTAACTTTTTACTAACTCAATCTGATTATATATTTCAAAGGTTTACATTTTATTTGTGATGATAGAAAATACAGTAACTTTTTTTGTGGTAAATGATATTGGATAATAGAATAGTTTAAAAAAATCTATTCTTTTGTGCTAATTTAGTTGATAATAAAATTAATTACTCAAAAAAAACTGTAGGTGAGTATATTCAAATATTTAAGGAAATGTTTAAAAAATATCACCAATTCTTATGGAATTTGATCTGAGGAAACATTAATATTTTATAATATAACTGCCCTTAGACTTTAAATTTTGAGTTCTTATTTACCAAATATTTTGGCGGGTCTTAAATTCTTTTATTGTTGTACATTTGAAGACGGACTCTGCTACTCCATTCAACTACAATCCTCACCCAGTGGACATGACCAACTTGACACTGTCCAGAGAAATGCAGAACATGGCTGAGAGACTTGCGGACAATGCTCATGACATCTGGGCTAAGAAGAAGAAGGAAGAACTTATGATTAATGGAGGTATGTCAATTTATTTTCTCCAGTTGTTTTATTGGGTCTAAGCACATAGGTAAATGCAATGAAAGAATCATAGCCACGCAATGCAGCAATAATGCACAAAATCCAATTGATAAAAGTGAGAAAGGTGTCCCAACACTTGGCTTAAGTGATCTCACAGCCTAATGGCAGTGTGGCATACAATTTTTTTATGCTTATGTCAAAAAAATATTACAATAGACATTATTATTATGTCCATAGACAAATTTCATCAATTCCACCTTTCCTATTATCCCAATATATTATAAGGTCTGCTATCAAGAATTTTTTTATGCCAACCAATGAAAGCGACCATTTTTTTTTCTAATATATTTGTAACAAATATTTATAATGGCATTAACCCTTACAGGACTTCAAAATTGCAGACGATGTTATACCTACGGACGAACACTTTTGTATACAATACTAAATTCTCAAGTACGTCGTAAATCTATCATCTATCCGATATTTGTTTATACAATCATTTGAGTGATGACATTGGTGTCCCTTTTGTGTGATACTTGACTCACAAAAATGTAAATAGACACATAAAACTTAATTATAAATATTTTCCATATAAACAATACTTACCTATCCGTCATTTATACGAGGACAGGAACACTACGCCGATGAATGTTTTATATCATTATGTAAAAATTATTACAATAATAATCAATCACAAATAAATTACGATTACTATTTACTGTTTTTTATGAAGCCATTATGTTCCTTTATTGTCAAAAATGACGATTACGCGTCATGCAGATTCCAAAAAAAAAAAAATCTGGAATGTTAGTGTCGTAGATATACTTATTCAGATACACGAGAATGCTCAGTTTTTTGTTTAAGACTTGTTTCGTATACATAAAAAATATTTTTTCCTTTACAATCTTTTCGTAACTCGAAATCTGAGTCCATGTTGATAACAGTATCGAAAATTTCATCATCCCGTAATTTTCGTATCGAAAATTTCATACTCCCGTAACTCAAAATCTGAGTCCATGTTGATAACAGTATCGAAAATTTCATCATCCCGTAATTTTCGTATCAAAAATTTCATCATCCCGTAATTTTCGTATCGAAAATTTCATACTCCCGTAACTCGAAATCTGAGTCCGTGTTAATAACAGTATCGAAAATTTCATCATCCCTCAATTTTCTCTTAGACATTATGGATAATTTAAAGTAATCATGTAAAAATATAAGATATAAAAAAGTACAAAATAAATAACAAAAATGAATTAAAATAGCGCGATATCAGCGCACAACACCACTTGTACAATCCTTGTAACAAGATCTAACGTGCAAGCCGCGCGATATGATTCATCCGTGTTATTGCGCGGGAATTTTTAAACTTATCGGGACATCGACATGATTTCAAGACATGAATCTTCTGTTCATATTGACGAAAATATAAATTATTTCAAAAGATTTCCAAGAGATGTCGACAGTCTGATGATTTCTTGATGTTTTGATATGAATATTATATGAAATATATATCGCCTATATAGAGAAATTTGTATGAGAAGCGAGTGTCAAACGGTATTGTCGGCCGGCCATATGCCACGACTCGTTGCGTCAAACACGTTTGACAGCCGTCTGGAAAAGATTAAAAGCTAAATTTTCTGTGAATTTGTTTTTTGATTATTGTATACTTTTGTAGGAGGAATTCATCCACAATTGGTCCCTTATGATCTGCTCACTGATAAGGAAAAGAGGAAGGACAGGGAACGCTCTCAAGAGTTTCTCAAATATCTGCAATACCAAGGATATAAATTGCACAGGTATTTACTAATTTCCAATAATTTTGCAGAGACCTAACATTTAAATGAATTGAACTCCAAGTCTTTCAACCTTGTGCAGTGGATTATTTTAGTTGTATCAAGCATTTATCTCTTCCAAATCCAAAATAGTGTTAGAATTTTGAATCAACAGAATTCAACAAATAATATATTTTTCTTTTTCATTATTCTAGGCCATCTCGTGCCGGTCAATTAGATACAGAACAAGCCGCTGCTGGTGTTGCTGTTGAACTCCGTTTTGCTTATTCTTTACTGGAAAAACTCATTCAATATTTGGACAGAGCAACCATCAACATGAAGCTACTTAAACCTTCTACCACATTCAGTAGAAGAACATCTTTCAAAACTAGCACTAGAGATATTAAATTCTTTTCAAAGGTATTATAAATCATTTATTGTGCTGTAAAAAACTAATCGTTTCTTCAGAACTAAATCACAAATAATTTTATTTTTTAATTTTTTAAAAAGATGTGTCTAGGTTTTCGTTATAAACTCAAATACAACCACATATGAGATGTGACATTGTCACTATTATTTAAATTTAGTCCCATGTAATGATTTATCTCTTTATATTTTTCGTTACGTAGACAATATTGTTTCGTCTTTTGACGAGACATTATCAATAGGTACTAACGTTACAAAATATATTTATACATGCTATAATGGTGTTAATTAAGTGGGAATGGGAGGGTTCGGATGCTTAGGACGGAGTGGGAATATTCTAAGAATTGGAGATGATTGTTATTTTATCGACTAGGGTATATTCTTATTATTTATAGCATGGGTGATAGTGGTTAGATGGAAGAAATCACTTCATAGTGATAATCTCGCCACTGCATATCGTCTTAGTATTTTAAATGTTGTATTGTTTTGTTAACACTGTTATATAATGATGATGTGTAAGAGGAATAAATAAATAAATTAGTAGTTGCCCTTATTCTGAAAAAAAAAACACCATAACTCGACAGTTAATTTTGTCTTTCATATCCGACCAATTTCAACTTATCACAACTATTTTACATCGCTATGTAAATTATTGTAAGTGGGATCCTCAAAGACTTCAACCAGCCTTTATTTATGGCTAACCTTTTCAGCAGCTGGGCCAAATTTTAGAAATTAGATTTCTTACCGGGCCACAACAATATAATTTAATATAATATCCATATATGGAACATTTAATAATTTTACTTCTCCTTAAAATTTCTATAGGGATATGAAATGTTTTGCAAACTCCTCGGTTTTCTTTAAGAATATTTTCTACAAACACCTTTTTTCAAAAAAGTAACGGGTACTTGTACCGACTATTATAAAAAAGTGTGCATATGCTTCGCGAGCCACAAGCAGGTACCCCACGGGCCGCATGTGGCCCGCTGGCTGGGGGTTGGCCACCATTGATTTATAGTTTTATGGATTTCCAATGTTTGTTACATTTGGAATTTGGAAAGTACACAAAAAGTAATGGAATTCATAGAGAATATAATTTTTATCATTAAAAATCATTGTTTCAGGTGGTTCTACCTTTGATGGAGAAATACTTCTCAACACATAAGAATTATTTCATAGCCGTTGCTACAGCAACTAATAATGTGGGAGCTGCAAGTCTTAAAGAGAAGGAGATGGTCGCATCACTCTTCTGCAAGTTGGCCAGCTTGCTCAGATCAAGGTAGGAAAGATACTTGTCTATTTATTCACAATACAATGTTAATCTTTTTTTGAGGATTTATACATTAATTGTTGCATACATTTAATCTCCTGAAAATTTGATGTAATATAACATTTCAGTTTTTTTTTTATTGAGAAGAATCTGGATTTGAAATAAATTCATATATATGACAAATGCTTTCACAATAAGCAATATGCTTGTGTTTTGAAGATGGAGTTGGTCTGAAGCTGAAGTTTCACACTAATTACATCCTCAAGGTACACTAGTCCTATGACAAAAATGTTTAAGGATTTAAAATGGCACTCGGCACAAATCACACTAAATCAAGCGTGTTTTTTTCCCTGCATTCTTAGAAATTAAAGACCAAAACAAGATAAGGTAATCCATGTATTGTTTGTTTCCAGATTGGCTGCATTTGGTGCAGATGTCAGAATATCAGTCCGCTGTCTCCAGGTTCTGGTGAAGGGAATTGACGCTAAGTCCCTGGTGAAGAACTGTCCAGAGTTTATCAGAACGTCCATGTTGACATTCTTCAATAACACGGCTGATGATTTGGGACATACCATCATTAATTTACAAGATGTAAGTTGATTATAATCACTTTAATATGTGATTTAGACTAAGAAAATTTAACTGAATGCTTTGTTGACAGTTATTTAAAGACATGTGCTGAAATGTTGACAGTGGATAGTTTAAAACGTCTTCTCCCTATTATTTAAAAGAAAATTTCGAGTATTTAGCGAGCCATGGCCTACCATTGCGATCCAATAACGAGCGTCTTCTGGCAATTCCTACACACAGTACCAATTATTTCTCGAAATCATTCTCAGTTTATGGTGCTCGTTGTTGGAATAATCTTCCTTCTTCGCATAGAGTTTCACAATCGTTCAATGTCTTTAAATCTTGTGTTAAGGAAAAAATGCTATCTTCTAACTCAGTATCCGTTCCCTAGCCCCCCCCCCCCCTCCTCTGATCCATAATCCCTACCACATGTTGGGTGTGTGTCAAATATATTATTTTAAATTTTGTTTTTTTTTCTTTTGTTGTGTTTTGATATTTTGTATGTTTTTTTTTTGTAAGTAAATTTGTTTTTACTAGTTTCATGTCAATGTGTCGTGGTTAGATGGAAGAAATCACTTTGTAGTGATAATCTCGCCACTGCACATCGTCCTAGTTTCTAAAATTTTATATTATTTTGTTAACACTGTTATGTAATGATGATGTGCAAAAAGAATAAATAAATAAATAAATAAATAAAAGACTGATATTGCACAGAGAAGTAATACAAGTATACAAAATGTATATTTTGCTTAGTACTAACCCAATTATTAATTGAGGTGATTGATAATCCATCTTTAATATCTTATTTTTATGGCAAAGAGAGGATACAATTATTAATTGAGGTGATTGATAATCCATCTTTAATATCTTATTTTTATGGCAAAGAGAGGATACAATTATTAATTGAGGTGATTGATAATCCATCTTTAATATCTTATTTTTATGGCAAAGAGAGGATACAATTATTAATTGAGGTGATTGATAATCCATCTTTAATATCTTATTTTTATGGCAAAGAGAGGATACAATTATTAATTGAGGTGATTGATAATCCATCTTTAATATCTTATTTTTATGGCAAAGAGAGGATACCTTTTATACATTTTGACGACCGGTGTGGCGCGGAGGCTAACGCACTTGCCTTTGAGTCACGAGGTCCCGGGTTCGATTCCCGGCCAGCGCAAAATGAAGAATGACCTTTTTCAGATTGTCCTGGGTCTGGGTGTTATATGTAAATGTGTTTAGTGCATTGTATATATGTGTAAAAGGTTGGTGCACTCTGCTATCTTAGTGCCAACACTTATGTATGCAAGTGAGACGTGGACATGGTTAAAGAAGGATGAAAGTGGCATAAATGCAGTGGAAATGAGATCGTTGAGAAGGATGTGTGGTAAAAGTCTGAGAGATCGTGTGCGTAACAGTGATATACGAAAGGAATGTGGAATGAAAGTTGGTGTAATAACAAGGATGAATGTAAATAAGTTAAGATGGTTTGGGCACGTGGAAAGAATGAATGAGGACAGAATGACTAAGAAGATATATTTGGCTGAGAGGAATGGTGCTCGGAGACGTGGACGTCCGAGGATTAAATGGCAAGATCATTTAAATCAAATCCTACAGGACGGTCACGTGTTGAGCACGTTGAACAGGAGAGCATGCATGAGGAATTGTATGACAGTGACGGAAGCGAAAGATGTATGCAAGGATAGAAGGAAGTGGCGCTCGATCCTTTCTGCCTACCCCGCGAGGGAAGCGGCGTGATGGTATGTATGTATGTATGATATATGTGTATCGTCGTGTTAGTACCCATAATACAAGATTCATATCTTAGTGTGGGACTAGCTCGGTCTGTGTGAATTGTCTATACATGTTATGTTATGTTACATACCATATTTAGTTGCTCTATTGGCTATTCCGTTTTTAAGAAATATCATAAATAGATAGATGGTCAGTAACCTGTTGGCTGGAAGAAATTGCATATGTGATGAGCCCGCCTTTTCGTGATCTCTGTAAACATAAACTTATATATTGCATATTTGGATACCAATAAAGTTTTATTTATTAACCTGACAATTATGGTTATTGGCCTTCCAAATGGTAGGTCAATTTGACAATAAACAAAACAAGTGGTTTTAGGCTTAAATGCTAACTTTGAATGAATCAAAATCCCTATCAACATACACACAGCTCATACTTTCTATGCCATAAATATAGAATGGATATCATACCTCATTGCTGCTTAATTGAAGACATCAAATGTGATACTTGAGGTACTCGAAACTGTTGTTTAAATAATTTAATTTGTTTTCAGGGTAAATACAGCCACTTGAGAGGTACCCATCTGAAGACTTGCACATCTCTTTTCTATGTAAACAGTGTTATACTTCCGGTGCTGACGGCCATGTTTGATCATCTTGCTAGTTGTGAATATGGAAGTGATCTATTATGTAAGTATTCAGATGTACTACATTTGACTGTTTCATCCACAGTATTTAGAATTTTGCTAAAATTACTTCTCCACCCATCTATATCATCATGCTTTCTCTCACAAGTAAGCAGTGAACAAACTCAGTTTGCTGAGAAGATTGAAGTTTTTGGTCCGTATGTATTGTCCGTAATACATCTTTATGTATGTAAATATCTACTTGCTTACTGCTAGCCTTCTTCTCTCCACCGCTGGATATAGGCCTCTTCAAAACTTCTCCACACTTTCCTATCTCGAGCAACACTATACCACTGTTTTCCCATCATCTGGACAATATCGTCAACACATCTTTTTTGTGGTCTTCCTACACTTCTTTTGTTCTCCCACGGCCTCCATTCAAAAATTTCTGAAGTCCACCCGCCATCCTTTCCGCCTTACCACATGTAAATATCATCATTGTAATGATCTGTCGTTTTTGGGTGCTCTGCTAAGTGGAGTGTTGAGAAAGACTGTTGCATTGGTCTTGATAAAGACTGTTGTTTTTTTGCCCAAGATATTGTATCAGTATATCATGTTTTTATCGAAATAAAAAGTAATGTTTTTTCTACTATATTATTTTTTATTTAGAGAGAATTTTATTTTTTACCTTATATAGTCTTATAAGATTAACAATGTCCTTGTAGGGTGAAAGATATCTCTCTTGATAAAAAAAAAACAATATGGGTAGTCAAAAAAATAATTGTTTATTAATTTCAGTATGGGATTCTACTTCCTAAGTACTGACATGGTGAACATAATTATAGGTATAAATAAATCATAAAATGATATCAAAAAATTATGTCACTAAATTGAAATTATATCACAAAATCATAATTATATCAAAAACCAGTAAATAATTCAAAAACAATTTCTTAACATAAGTAATTATGCTAAGAAATCGTAATTACATCAATAAATCATAATTATGTCAAGAGTTCGTCGGTAGCCTGGAGGTAGTCTCGGCTTCGTGAGCAAGGGGTCCGTGGTTCGATACCAGGTGCCGGCAAACTCCCCTTTTTTTGGTTTATTACAAAACCCAGATATATCTTTTTTTTAAAAAAAAACATAATTGTAACAAAAACTCATAATTGTATCAAGAAATCATAATTATATTACAAAATCATAATTATATTACAAAATCATAATTATTTCAAGAAATCATAGTTATATATAAAAATCATAATTATTATTTTTTTTTTATTATTACCGGCAATCCACCCGTAAGGAGTGATTTGTGAAATTAATAATTATGTCAAGAAATCATAATTATATCAATAAATCATATTATGTCAAAAATCATAATTACATCAAGAAATTATAATTAGGTACTTATATCAAAAAATCATAATTGTATCAAGAAATCATAGTTATATCTAGAAATCATAATTATTTTTTATTGCAGTGGATGAAATTCAAGTAGCCTCATACAGAATGCTGGCTTCACTCTACACGCTAGGAACCGATGTCTCCCTTACACACGACAGAAAGTATCTCAAGACTGAAATCGAAAGACATAGACCTGCTTTGGTAAGCCTACTCAATTATTGTTCAAATTGTATTTGATTAATAATGAATTGAACTGTTGGCAACATTTTATACCTACAATTTGTTGTATTGTATTGTTTATTTTAGGGTTCGTGTCTGGGAGCATTCAGTTCCACATTCCCGGTTGCCTTCCTGGAGCCACATCTCAACAAGCACAACCAGTTCTCTCTGCTAAACAGGATTGCTGATCATTCTTTGGAAGCTCAAGGTATTTTTATCAATAATAAAATAATACATAGATCTGTTCTAGCAAAATTGCAGATTTAAATCTGGGTAACCAGCCATGTCTAGTTTGAGAACGAGTGTTTGTGAGTATAGGTGACAGTCTTATTCATGGAACAATCATTTTCCGGTTCAACTTTGCTGCATTTCTCATCATTGGCAATGAAATATGAATATACAACTACAGGTCAAATCTCGGTGTAACGAATACCGAAGTAACGAAATTTCCAGTATAACGAATCTATAATTTGTCCCCGAGAAATTTCCATACAAAATGTACTGCACCAAAATTCATTATAACGAAGACCGATCTCAGTATAACGAAGTTTTTGTCTGAGTGCTTTAGAATTTACTTCTAAATTAACTCAATTTTTTTGTGAAATTGGCTTATTCTTGACTTCTGGTGACATAACACGTGTTTGTAAGTGATTGCATCACATATGGTTTACAAGTGTTCCTTTTTTTATTTCGTTTTATCGTCTATTGCCCATCTTTATTTCGCTGATTCTAAAACTTTACATTGCAATGTATCCTGTTGTGTTTGTTCTACATTTCGGTGATTTTAAACTTTTTTTAAAAAACATTTTACGTTACATCATTTTTGTGTGTTTTTCGTCTTTATTAAAATGGAGCAAAAACGATGACAATTCACTCTGAAGGAAAAAGTAAGCATTTTGGAGGAGATAGAAGATGCTTTTTAAAATTTTTCAAAGTTGGAGGAATACATTTTTAAAGTCGCTACAGAAAATTCAAAACAAACTAAAATTTCAAATTTTTTTGTCAAAAAATAATAATCTTCTGCTGTTTTTGTACACTTTTTATATTTACATATTTTTTTTTGAGTGTTGAGTATGTGTGCATTAAATATACTTTTTAAATAAATCTATGAATCACAGTTTGAAGATCGCTGTTTTATTTGTTTTCTGTCCAGTAACAAAGATTTTTTTATGATAGGAACACGACACCCTCAGCAGGTACAAAGGGTGTTCTATACTTCAGCATTAGTAGGAAAGAGACCATTATCATCTTAATGATGTGGAGTGAGACAGCATAATATTATTATTGTTGTAATTATTAATGTTGCGCAAAAAATGTACCGCTCTAAAGTCTAGTATGTATTTGTCCTGCTATAGGTACCTATATATTATTCAAGCTGGAATATCGGACATCCTGTTACCATTATTTTGACTCAGGAGTAGACTTGTGTATGTTTGGGTGTCAAAATTCTATGAATTCGGTATAACGAATTTTCAGTATAACGAAATGTTTTGTTCGGTCCCGTGAGCTTCGTTATATCGAGATTTGACCTGTATAAACAATTTTTAAATGTTGTACAGTTTTCAATGTCATTCAATTTTTTTACTCAAAATACAAGCGATAAAGTTGTCATGAGAAGAGGTGGATGAAATGATTTTGAATGCTTTGAATGGATGAGACACATATCCACCATGTACTCAAGGATAACAATAAAAAACAAAAGGTTTGGAAGAATTTTTTACAGTTTTTAAATCTAATTTTCAATATCTTTTTTTATAGATGTAATGACCAAGATGGAGTCTTCAATGCCAACATTGGAAGGTATTCTGACAGAAGTGGACCATTTCGTAGACTCGGAGAAGACCTATCATGAAGCTCCACACATTATTGATGTAATTCTGCCTTTGCTGTGCTCATACTTGCCATTCTGGTGGGCGCAGGGGCCAGATAATGTAACTCCTACAGGAGGGTAAGATAATAATATTTAACACTTTGTATTCAAAATATTTTTTGTTAGAATAAAACGCAGTTTTCGGTTTTTATTAATTTGTTTAATGGATGCAAACACGATAGTGATCAGTTACAAAACACAATGAGATGAGGCACACATCAACTGCGACACCAGCGCCACCACAACGGAAGGTGTACACAGCGCTGCCTACAGAATGGCGCCAATTTTAATTTTCAACACTCCCACCAAAATTGGAGCCATTCACTGAGGTATTGTTAATACATAATGAAACAAAAAAACAACATGAACAATTATAATTATGATTACAATTATACAGAATCTTAAGTCTCTTTCTGAGTGATCATACCCAGCATCCTTCTTAATTTTTCAAACTTCTCTCTAGGCAATGGTTTGGTAAGAATGTCAGCAATCTGGTCATCTGAAGGAACGTACTTTAATATAAAACTGTTGTCATTGTACTTTTCTCTGATGAAGTTGTATTTTATGTCTATGTGCTTGGTGGATTTATGTTTGTTGGAATTTTTGATGTAGCTTATAGTGCTCTGATTATCGATATGGAGTGTGAACATAGTGTTATCAATATTTATCATATTTGCCATTACTTGCTTTAGCCATAAAATCTCCTTGACAGCGGCACATGCAGCCATGAATTCTGCTTCCATGGTGGAGAGTGCTACAGTTGGTTGTCTCTGAGAGTTCCATGTAACAGCAGTGTTCATGTGCATGGTGACATATCCAGTAGTTGAGCGGCGAGTATTGCAGTCACTTGCGTAATCAGAGTCTGAGAAAATGTTAATTGATTCTATACTCCCACCCTTGTAGTACAGTCCTAAGTCTTGTGTTCCTTTTAGGTATCGAATGATTCTCTTGGCTGATATCCAGTGTGAGGTACTATAGCTATTAAGGTAACGGCTCAAAACACTCACAGCGAACATTATGTCCGGTCTACTCACAATGGCAAGATACATTAGAGAGCCAATAACTTCTCTGTAAGGTAGTTTGCTGTTGAATTGCTGCTCTTCCTGAGATGCTGTGATATTTGGATCAGCTGGAATACATACTGCATTTGCCTCGTCCATATTCCATTTGGTGATTAGTTGCTTGGTATATTTTTCTTGGTGAATAAATATAGAACTGTTCTGCCTGTTTCTCTTTATCTGTATGCCTACATATTCCTTGACCTCTTCCTGCGTTGTCATGCTAAAGTTACAAGCCAGATCCCTCAGTACATCCTTCATGACTTGGGAACATTGGGATAATATCAATCCATCATCAACGTACAGTAAAAGATATATTGTATGCTCCGACTTGGAACCAATGTACAAGCATTGGTCAGCTTCAGTAGGCTGCAGGCCATACTTGTTTAATATGTTGGTGAACTTGTTATTCCAGCACCTCGGTGACTGTTTCAAGCCATACAGTGACTTATTCAATTTGCATACAACATTTGGTTCTGAGACATTTAAGCCCTCAGGGGGCTGCATGAAAATGTTTTCCTTCAGTTCACCATAAAGAAAGGCTGTCTTTATATCAAATTGATAAATTTCTAAGTTCCCTGCAGCGGCGTGTGACAACATTAGTCGAATTGTGTCATATCTCACAGTTGGTGCAAATGTCTCTGTATAGTCTATCCCTTCCACTTGAGAGAAGCCTTTTGCACACAGTCTGGCTTTGTGTTTTAACGTGTTGTCCATTTCTTTTGACTTGAACACCCATTTGCATCCAATTGGCTTGACATTAGGTGGTGTATGTACTAATTGCCATGTTTCATTATCTTGATGAGCTGCTAGTTCCTCTTCAATTGCAGTTTTCCACACAGATGAGTTTTCACATTCTACAGCTTCCCTGTATGTTGTTGGCACAAACTCTGTAATGTTGACTTCATACCTCTTGGGTACTTTGAGAGTATTCCGTGGCCTGAAGTTGACAATGTTTGGAGGGTATTCGTTGCTTGTACTAGGACATTCAAGAGCGAGGTCACTAAGCAGACGCAAGTCATCCGTGTCTGTAGATTCTGGAGATAAATTATGGGACGCATTTATTTCCTCACTATTCTGTGTAAGAGTAGGCATTTGTTCTTGTGCAAAGTTCTCAAAATCATTATTATCATATCCTACGTCAAGTGTGCTTCCAGGAGTGGCTTCATGGCTATCAAATATCAAGACGGGCGTGTTATTGTCATTTTCTTCGACTATTGTGTAGTTTTCAAATACTTCCTCTTCCGCAAATATCACATCTCTTGATATGGTAACTCTTTTGGTATTGGGATTATATAATCTGTAGTTACTTGAATTTCCATCATATCCTACAAAAATAAGTTTTTCGCTCTTGCTGTCGAACTTCCTTCTTTTCTCTTTAGGAATGTGTACATGTGCAACAGACCCAAAAGTTCGCAGGTGGCTTAGGTCTGGTTTTGTTCCTGTCCACTTCTCATACGGTGTGGTCTCATGTTTGAAAGGAGTTCTGTTTAGAATATATATACTGCAGTGTTAACGGCTTCCGCCCACAGATACTTTGGAAGATTTTTAGATTGTATCATAGATCGAGCACTTTCTACAATAGTACGGTTGGATCGCTCACTGACCCCATTCTGCTGTGGAGTATATGGCGCTGTGGTTTGAAGCTGAATTCCTCTTTGAGCTGCATATTCTCTGAAAGCTTCATTACAGTATTCGAGCCCATTATCAGTGTGTAGAACTTTAACTTTAATGCTGTATTTATTTTCCATCAGAGATACATAATTTTTAAACACTTCCAATGTCTCATTCTTGTGTTTGAGAAATTTCACTACTCGGTAATTAGAAAAACTGTCTGTAAATGTTACGAAGTATTTGCTTCCAGCTATGGATGGTGCCTCCATGGGACCACACAAGTCACTATATATGATATCTCCATTTTCAAAGCTGGTAGGGAGGGAACCCTTTAAAGGACGTCTATGTTGTTTCCCTTTGATGCATCCCTCACACACAAAATCGTCGAATTTGTCAATTTTTATGCCGGTCACAGAATTCTTTGTTATGTTTCGTATAGTGTCGAGGTTCACATGCCCTAGGCGTTCATGCCATTTCTTAATTTCCGCCATGGCTACTGTCTTCCTGTTGACAACAGTTTCAAATTGCATCTCATAGAGATTGTTTCCATTTTTTCTTGCATATGCAACCAGTTGCTTTCCCTTAAAAATCTTGGCAGTGTTATTTTCCTTGGTGATTTTCATCCCCTTCTGTGTTAAAACTCCTTCTGCAAACAAATTCTTCCTCAACCCGGGGACGTACCACACCTCTGATATTGACGACTCGTGCCAACATCCATCCACGAGTTTTTTAATTTTTACCTCTCCTTTTCCTTTTACTTCTAACTCTACGTCATTTCCTAAGACGACATTGAGCCCTTGGCAGTTGTGGAGAGTTTCAAAGTAATCTCTTTGGTATGTCATGTGGGCAGATGCTCCACTGTCTAGTATCCATTTGTCTGAGCTTTTATTGGAAGGTCCCTCAGCACTGAAGGCACAATTTCTTGATTCAGACGTTCCATTTCTTTTGGCTTGACGACAATCTCTTGCTAGGTGCCCTAACTTATTACAGTTATAGCACCTGAATGTTCTTTTCTTTACAGATGCGAAAGCACTCCCATTAGAAGTGTTATCAAGAAGTTTTTCGTGTACTTCTTCATCAATGAGTCTAGCTGTGAGGTTGGATACCGTTTGCCTCGATGTGTCCATTGAAAGCCAGGCTTGCCTAAAAGTTCTGTAGGCTTCTGGAAGGCTGTTCACTATTTTAGTGATCATAGCGATATCACTTACGGTTTCACCAGCCTCTCTGAGTTGCCTTACAATGTTCTCCACATTGGTTATGTGTACATTTATTGGCACATCCATGGTAATTCGATAGTTGGAGAATTGTTCGTATAAGAGCATTTTGCTCAGTTCTCCTTTTCTGTTGTAGACAGTATCCAGCTTCTCCATTATTGCCATCGCACTTGTGCAGCTCTCCACAAGAGCGATTTGTTCCAAATCTAAGGCAGTGGAGATTAGAAACATGGCTTTGGCGTCCTGTTCCTCGCACACCTTTTCCGATGGTACATATACCACATCGTATAACTTGTTTGCCTTGAGCGCACAATTGATTTGGAATTTCCACTGGCGGTAGTTGAGCCCTGAGAATTTCGGCAGGGATTGACTGAAGGTGTTCATCCTGATCTAATTGATGTGGGTTTCACGGTACTTTCTTAGTTGATCAGCCCAACTGTTGTCAATTCTTAAACTTGTCGGCACACGTTTTCACCGATGCACTAGGTAACCTCACTTTTGTCGGCGTGTTCTTCTACGGAGTTCGATACGCGCGTTTTTACTGTGAACTTGTCGACGCACGTTTATCGGCGAACTATGCAACCTTACTTTTCTTTAATGGCGTATATCTGGACCCATAACCTGTTAGAATAAAACGCAGTTTTCGGTTTTTATTAATTTGTTTAATGAATGCAAACACGATAGTGATCAGTTACAAAACACAATGAGATGAGGCACACATCAACTGCGACACCAGCGCCACCACAACGGAAGGTGTACACAGCGCTGCCTACAGAATGGCGCCAATTTTAATTTTCAACATTTTTTCATAAAAGGCGTACATATTGCCTTGAGGCAATGACTTCCAGTAAACCTAATACAATGGATTGTTGAAATATTTTTGATTCACAAGTCATTAATATCTGAAGTTAAATAAATGGTCCTGCTTTGAATGCAATTTGAAAAAATGCAGATTTAGAGTTTTTTAAGTTAGAAACAAGGTGAATACAATTTTTCTCAATATATCTCTTCAATTCTCTGCCGCGTCCCCGGAATAGAATAAGTCTCCCAATTTTTTCTATTAGTTTTCGAAAGTCCTGCGAAAATAAGGTATTTGTAAAATGTCTGCTCTATACAGCACACTTACAAAAAAACTGAGAAACCCTTGCTATTCTATTCTGATGTCTACATGGTAATTTAGATTTGGCTGTGGTTAGTTTATCAAATTTTGATGTCACAAAATTCTTCAAGTCTCTTTATAATTCCAGTAACCATGTAACAATGGTAACTGCGGACCATATGAACCAACTCTTGCGCAACGTCCTGAAGTTGATTAAGAAGAATATCGGCAATGAAAATGCTCCTTGGATGACACGCATCGCAGCTTACACCCAGCAGATTATCATCAACAGTGGAGAGGAGCTGCTGAGAGATCCCTTCCTTCCGTTGGCTGAGAGAGTGAGGAAAAGGACAGAGAATATGTTCCATAAAGAAGAGAGTCTTAGGGGATTTATCAAGGTAGAGTATAATTTGAACAATTTGGTATCGAAGTCAGATTCCCTGCTACCAAATTGATTGAATGCTTTCCCTTTTTTAATGAGTTCGCACAAACCCTAATCAGGGTTTCTATTGATATATTTTTATTCTTCCTTTTATTGATTGATCTGTTACTACAAAAGTTGTTCCCTCTTGTGATGTGGAAGAGCTTTTTGGTTGTCTTCCTCAGGAACACAGGCCGACTGGTTTCTTATTTGCAACAATATGGGTGATACTATTGTCAGCCATCAGAGGCCTGAGTCAATAACACATTTTCACGTTACGTTAACGTTCGAGTATAGAGGAAGTTGCAAGCAAGTGTCAATTTCGTTGCTAAGATACACAATAGTTACGAAAATTAACACTTTGGCGCAACATTGTCTGCATTTGAACGCTAACGGAACGAAAACGTAACGTGAAAATGTGTTATTGACTCAGGGCCCTGATCTACAGCTGTCTCTCCAGAATTATTTTCCTTTCCTACTCCACCTTACAACGTCACATATTCTCCTAATCTCAGTGTTTCTTATCCTGCTAATTTTATTTGTGTTGAGAAATGAGTTTTCTTTTGATAATTGAAATCTATATTTAACAGAATAAAGTGACAGTCAATGGGTTGATTATGTTTGCAATATTTTGATTCCTGTATTCTAAAATATTTGATGTCATGCTGAATTTCTTTTTCAGTCTTCTACGGATGATACATCTCAAGTGGAGTCTCAAATCCAAGAAGATTGGCAGCTGCTTGTGAGAGATATTTATTCCTTCTATCCACTCCTCATCAAGTATGTGGATCTGCAGAGGAATCACTGGCTGAGAAATAATATACCAGGTAAAGCATTTTTTTTGCCAAATATACATAAGCCCGTGGGCTAACCAGAATGTAATAGGTCTCCCAATCTTTCCTTTAAGTTGTTGAGTGTCGAGTATTTGTTAAACCTGACGTACACGGCGTGGACGACTATCATAATTATTACATACAGTCAGTCTTCTGATTTGTGGGAACTCAACTTGCAGGAAATGCCTTGATAGTAAAGATCAGTGTTTCCCAAACTATGGGTCGCGAAACACCAGTGGGTCGCGAGCGAATATTGAGTGGGCCCTGAGCATTAAGTAGCTCCATGACTCGCTTCTAGAGAATCTGAGCATAAACAATATTTATGACCTTTTTCTCTAGACAGCTAAAAGGTGGGTCCCAAGATCGGATTTTTTTCCTAGATGGGTCGGAGCCCAGTCAACTTTGGGAACCACTGGTATAGATAAATATATTTTCTTGTTATAACATGGCTTAGAGCACAGATGTTGTATGTGCAGTTTTGACCAAAAATGAGTTATTATACGCATGCGAATCTGTATCTGAAGTATGTTTCGTAGGAATATTATTGATTATCTCAAACCTATGAAAACTGCACTTAACAACATTTGCGCTCTAAGCCATCGAATAGCCTAATCTTAGTGCTATATTTTTTTTCTCCGTCCAACGACCTCACCCACCATGACTTAGTGTAGTCCATTTTGAGATTTATTCTTCATATGTCTTTCCACAGACCTGAAAGAAATTGAGAAGTTTCTGTGTGTTAGGCAAATAATTATTATTATTATTATTTATTAACAAATATGCATTATTGATTTACAGAGGCTGAGGAGCTTTATAACCACGTAGCAGACATATTCAACATCTGGTCAAAAAGCCAGTACTTCTTAAAAGAAGAACAGAACTTCATATCGGCTAATGAAATCGACAACATGGTAACAATTCACATTTCTATACCTCACACTATATTCTGAGCACTATCATTTTGTTTGTTCCTTTTAATAATGTGTATATTTTGTTTTTACAATTTGATAAAAACAAGTATATCAAAAAACACTATTTACTTTCACACTATAATTTTATCAATAGGCAGAGGCCTTTTGGAGCTAGTCCATCTACAGTACGAGACTCTTAGAAACTAAAAAAAACATAAAGACAGACTAAAACCTTTAATGATCACAAATAACACCCACTTTCCTTTTCATCACCACCCCTAACCCTCCCACCACTTAATCTTACTAGTGATAATCATAGGTTTATTAAGTATGTTTTATGTTCTTGTTTAATTTCTAAGAGTTTGGCACTGAAGATGGACCAGAGTTGAATGGCCTCTGCCGTTTAGTAAATTTATTATGTGAAATTAAACAGTGTTTTTAGTTATACTCGTTTTATAAATTTAAATTAACTTTCATAAAGTTAAACCTACATAATCAAATTTATATATACTGTTTTGTTTTAGACTTTGATCATGCCGACAGCAACTAGAAGATCCGCTGTGATTTCTGACGGTGCACCATCTGGTGGAGGAAAGGTAAATTAAAAATATCAGCAGTGTAGTGCAACAGTGGTTTGTCTTAGAATTGATAAATTTGACAGTTGTGGAGTCTCTAACAATGATATGATCATGCCTTCCATGATGGTAATGAGCAGGCCAAGATGCCTGATGCTGTGGCCAGCAGTAGTTGTAAAAATTAAGATTCTTTCATAGCTCATATTAAAGAATAGGTCTACAACTCTTTTGTGTAAGTTTTCTAGTGTCCTGTAATAAACAGGTGTTTGTGAAAACTCACGTATAAGACAATTAACATCTACAATTCAATGATGAGGCATGCCACCCATTCTGAATGTTTTACTTTTTTATCAGCAAGGAGATGATAATCTGCATGTTTATTACATGCAGATAGTGCGCTGGCCACCCCACTTGTGGTGTATGCCGTGATGGTATAGTAGTAGTAGTAGTAGTTTTTAAATTTTTCTGTGCCAATATAAAAATTTACACAGTTTTTCTCCATTATAACAATGTGAATTGAATTTCTTTTATAGAAAAAGAAGAAGAACCGTGACAAGAAGAGGGATAAGAACAAGGAAGTTGCAGCTTCTCTTATGGTTGCCTGTCTTAAGAGACTTCTGCCTGTTGGACTTAATCTCTTCGCTGGCAGAGAACAAGAGCTGGTACAGCATTGTAAAGACAGATATCTCAAGGTTTGTCAAGTTATTTCTAATTTTTGTTGAAATAGAACTGGATTGTGCAAAAGGGCCAGACACTTTAACACAAATATAATTCATTGTGTTTTGGTTATTACAGAAAATAACTGAACAAGATGTTATTGACTTTGCAAAGACACAACTGACCCTACCAGATAAAATAGATCCTGCTGATGAGATGTCCTGGCAACACTATCTCTACAGCAAGCTGGGTAGCAAGAAGGAAGTGGCAATACAGGGACAGGATGCTGGAGATAAAGCAAAGCAGATTGATGAAACTGTAGAGAGAATTGTTGCCATGAGCAAAGTACTCTATGGTTTACATATGGTAAGATTTATCTTTAGAATGATAATGCAATAGAATAATATATTTTTATTTTTTATGTATTTATTTATTCATTTTTACACGGCAAAGCCTTTTACATGTTGAACAGAAAAAAAAAACAAAAATAACAATTTCATTGATTGTATCGGCATTAACTTTGTAACACTTCATTTTAAATTATCAAATAAAATAATAAAAATATTTATTATTATTGTTTTATGTTACTGTTGAGTAAAACAGCTATTAATAATAATAATCTTCCGAATTCGTCTCCCTTACTACAACTATTCCCTATCTCAAATTCCAAGAACTCGACTCGACGCCTGAAACCAACACGACCCCACCTACCCTTACACCTTCACGTAAGTCCTAACAAACTTTATATTTGTTTTTGTTTTATTCAGTATAGATCAGCACCTGATGATGCGAACTAGGAGTCCGCGAAACCGGTTGTGCGTTAATCTTACTCAACAGTCACATAAAGCATAATAATAAATATTTATTTTAATTTATTTGAGACGAAGATAATAAAATACAGTCAAAGTTGCATGCAAATAAATTGATGAAAAAAAAATGATACAAGTATTTTAGAATAAAACCTAATATATAGGTACAAAGAAACAATTTAAATTAAAATGGTTAGACAAACAAAAGAAAAATAATAGATGAGTCTGTCAAAATAATAATATATGTATCTAGAACAAAAAATAAATTTTCAAAAGAAAATAGTCAATTATGGTTTTCGAGTTAAGAAATAAAATACTATGTAAGTATTGAAAAAGAGTACATATGGTCAAAACTAGAAATATAAAATTTGGAATTCAATTGAATGGAAATATGGTACACAATTTAAAAACAAAGCATGATCTAGTTATTTTTGATGAGATGAATATAAATAATAATGATGGAGTCAAGTTTCAACATGTGGTAAGAATGTCTGAAAGATGGGATGTATGGAAGTGTCGGCATCTTAAAAATCATGAGACGTTACAATGGGTTAGTTGGAAGATATCGCGCTTCTGTGATAAACTTGCCCATTGCACAAATTTATTTGTCTGGTCTAAGTTCTACAATGTTTATATTTTAATTATGTTTGTTTTTTTGTGCAATAAAGATTTTTATTATTATTATTATTATTATTACAATGCATATATTTTTTATCTGTTCTATTTTGAGTTGCTTAATTATTTTTACTATTTATTTATTTTTTACATTTGGAATAATGAGTTGAGTTACAAATTGTGGAAACCATATCACTCAAACCATATCAGTAGAGGTTCTAAAAAAGGTTGTGGCTTTTAAAACAGTTTTTGAAGTGTTCATATACGTATATAGGTGAAGCTTTCAAATAAAGGGGATAAAGTTTTCATACGTCTCCCACTCTTTTCATTAAGCTTTCCAGTGTCCTGTAAAAGGCAGGTATTCGTAAAACATTGCGTTTTGAGACATTTAACACCTCAGTGATAAAGAATGCTACCCATTCTCAGAGAAGACGGCTAGCATGTTTCTTACACGCAGTTGTTCCGCTGACTACCCCACTTGTGGGAGATGCAATAAAGGTATAATATCTTTTTAGTTTTCATGTAAGTGGGGTATGGTTTATGAAAAAGTAAATGGGGTTTACAGAGAAAATATGCAATTTATGCAAAAGCGAGTGGAGTGTGACTTAAGACAAAAATGGTTGTTTTAGAAAATAAAAATTACATAACTGACATCTGTATATTTGTCTCCCTTCCACACACAGATTGACCATCCCCAGCAGCAGAGTAAGGATGTATATCGTAGTTGTGTCTCAATACAGAGAAAGAGAGCTGTCATAGCTTGTTTCAGGCATCTTGCACTTCACGCACTCACAAGGTTTATTTTAATTTATTTTTGTTTGCTTCATTTTGTTTATTTGTGTTTGTAACATTTATTAGTTTGTTTTACTATGTGCATTTTTCAATTGATTTTTTCCCCCTTAGTGTACAAGACCATTACAAACTAACATAACTCTAAACTTATATAACGTTTTTATCCTGATTGAATCTTTGCCATTTTTGAAGGTTCGTTTATGTTAATTTTATTATTATTTTGGTTTTTAATATCTGAATGACTTAGCTGATGTTTTAAAGAGTTTTTTGTTTTGGCAGTATTGTTTATATAGCAATTATAGTAATTCTTGCCGAGTTCTATCTTCCTAAGAAATGGATCAACAACCCTTCCAATCTCGTCCAATGGTTACCAATCGTCTCTAGTATTACATTTCAGATCTCGATTGATGTCATTTTAGAGCTTTTGTCTAATAAATTATTAATGAATAAATTATCCTAACCTAACATGACATAACCTAACGTTACATTGCATGTTTGTTGTGTGTGAATTACATAGGCCAGCAAACCAGTACAACGTGTGTCTCACTGGGGGCGTTTAGTTTGTGCAGCCAGGAAAAGGGCTGCAGTGGCTTGTCTTCGAGCTACACCACTCTATAAAATGAGCAGGTTTACTTGTTATTTACTAATATTTATCTTTTCTCAATATTTATAGTTTGTTAATGACTAAAAAGAAAAAGAAATCTTATCGCATTTCACTAAATGTGAAAGTGTAAAATGTATTTTAAAACAGCTTTAATATATTTTCTTATGCATTCCAGGCATCGTGCATGTAACATCTTTTCAAGAACATACTACGAACTCTGGCTACAAGAAGAAAATGTTGGACAGGAAGTCATGATTGAGGATCTGACTGTAAGTCGCCAGATATATCCTTGCTAAAAAATTGTTATTCTCGTTGCACTGATTGTGCACTTTGTAAATTTTATCGAATATTATCTTAAAAGATGAGATCTAACAAAATTTATCTTTTCTATATACAGATGTCAGTATAGCGCGTATAATTTTTTTTTTATTCCTTAATTATTATTATATCAATTAAACAAAATTTCAGCAATCATTTGAAGATTCTGAGTTGAAGAAGGCTGAAGCAGAGGAAGAAGAAGGCAAACCAGATCCCCTGACGCAGCTTGTAACAACATTCTGTAGGGGTGCCATGACAGAGCGTTCAGGAGCCCTACAGGTAAATTATATATGTTTTTGTATTGTTTTTTAAGGATAATCACAGATTTACTAATAATTCACTCGATTGTGGGTGCATTGCCATGAAATAAAACAAGAAGTTGAAAATTATAAGTTGCTAAATTGGAACTTCTGATCATTGAATGACTTCCTTTGTTTTGTGTAGGAGGATCCACTTTACATGTCTTACGCTTTCATTGTTGCCAAATCTTGTGGAGAGGAAGAGGAAGAAGGTGAAGGTGACGGCGGCGGGGAAGGGGAGGAAGAGGGAGGAGCCAGTATCCACGTAAGTATACACACAATTGTAACTGAAACAGTAGATTTATACCTTGTTAATAATTATTTATTTATTTAAACATTTGACAGTTTAATAATGCATTCAATACATATTTTTGCAAACAAATAGCTCAATAATAATAACTCCTTCATATCATAGTAACATATCAAATTGGCACACATCACAACTGTTGGGCTATGAATTAAAGATATTTGTATAGTTTATAGATGTTTTATTGAAAGAACTCGACAATGTACAACACAAGCTTATGGCGGCCATTCAACAAGTCAAGCTAACCTTTTTTGCACCTTTTATTTTTGACATTAGAGATCATAGATATAACAACAACAGGTTTTGGAATATCAGTAATGCCTGCCAAAAAGACTACTTATAAGTGTACAGGCTGGACCAATACACATCCGCCAAGTCAACAAACTTATTCTTTAAATGCTGGAGCCTATTGAGTTACTTATATACCTGGTAGAATATTCCTCTATTTGAAATTATCTCACATTATTACCTAGCGTTACTATATTTATTTATTGATTTGGCGGTAACGTTGTAGTAGTTTCTAAGCATAATTACGAATGTTTGGACCCCAAACATTCGTAATTACTATATTTTCTTGTATAAGTTTTTTATGTTATCAGATAGTAATACACACTGAAATCTTTGTTTTCTTTTGTTGTTGATAATTATGTTGTTTTTTTTTTGTAAATGTGTCACTAGATAAGATTATTTAAAATGTTTTAAGTACATCAAATAATTGTGATGTCACAGAAATACGTTACTATTAAATTTTTAATTACATTTTTATTGTGGTTAGAGAGTTATAGATATGGAAAATAATAAAAAAGTGAAAACAATAAACCACAAACAATAATTATCAAAATTTATTTAAATCAAACAGAAACAACCACAAAAATAAACTCGTTCATAATATAAATATATTAATGCTTGAATAAATATTTCAATACTATTTAATAAATAAACTTCAAAGAGTTATAAGTGCATCTAGTTATTAATTTAATTTAAGGATATTTGAAGTAAAAATGGGCAAAGTTTTGTGTCGTATCCAAAACAATACAAAATTGGGCATGACTGTAAAACAAAGACCTAAAAAAGAAGTCGATGTAATATCTTCAGACGAATTCTTTATTAAACCAGACGATTCAATGGACATACAACTTATTTTTCTAAAACAACCAGACACAGAATCAACGTATGCATATCTTCATTTGTTTTACGAAGGCGGACATTCGGATTTGATATCGATGAATATACACGGTGATCGACAAATATCTGCTTTTAATTCAAATCCTAATTTTAACATACATTTCTTTTTGTTAAATTCTAAAGAACAATTAGCGTTAACAATCACAGACAATTTGGATAAAAACTCCGCCGTGATCGACAGTGTATTTGAGTTGTATAGAAGTCACGAATATGACGATGCATTAAAAAAAATTAATCTATGTCTTTCGGAAAGAAAAATGTTACTTTCGGATAATGTGAAAAATTCTTTGCTGAATTTGAAATATTCAATTCATAATGAGTTTGCTAAACAGTTTGTTGAAGATGCGTGGAAAGAAACTAATATTGACGATGTTATTCGTCTTTTGAATGCGGCGTTGAAACAAATTGAAGCTACGAAGGGCTCTGATAAATATGATCAAAAGACTCATCAAATTATAAATATCAAAGAAAGTGCAGACTATTCAAGATATTTAGGAGAAGTAAATGAAAAGGAAGGAGACGAATTTAGAGAAAGGAATCCCACTTTTGCGAGACGAAGATATACAAAAGCATATGACTATTACGAAGATGCCATCGAGTTATATACGAAAGGTTTACCGCTTGATGTGAGATTTTCAGCGAGTAAACAGTTGACAATGAATTATAAATTTCGTGCTGACAATAAAATAGGAAGATTGTTATGAAATAAATATAAAATACATCTTCAATTTTTTCCTTTACCAACTTGAAAAACTGTTAGCTTGATCAATGTTGGTTAAATGAATTGATTTTAATTAAATGGTTGTGCAATTTCTTCTCAAAATTAATCTGATTTATATTCTTGTGTTTGTTTATATTTTTATTTGTGTTATTTGTAAAATATGTCAATGAAAATTTGAAACTCATGCAATCATAATGTTTTGTTTTCCAACCTTTTTGATTTTTTAATATTAGTTGCAATATGTTGTACATCAAGTTTTTAACAATATTCTCTTTCTTTAATTTGCATCATAAGAGGACCATGGATAAATTGATGGTAATATTGTTCTTCATATTTTATTTCTTAAGTATTTTCTTCAGTAGACAGTTGCCAAACAGTTTTTTTTTTAAAGATATACATATCTGGGTTTTGTTACAATTTACAAACCCAAATACAATCACAGTAAGCTAAAAGCTTGTGTCGTGAAAGAGGAGTTTGCCGGCATCTGGGATTGAACCACGGACCCCTTTTGTTATTAGATGACATAGTAATGATAACAATAATAACTAACCTATGCAGTTTATTTTACTTCTCCTTGGGAGTCCCCGGCAAAAATAGGTATCCTTTCTTTTCTGTTAGTTTTCGAGTGTCCTGTAAGAGACAGGTATCTGCAAAATATCACAGTTAATATCTGCAGTTCAGCGATGAGTTATGCCAACTGTCCTGAATGTCTTAACTTTAATTGACACAGAAAGGACAATTTGCATATTTGTTACGTGCAGTTGATCTACTTGTGGGAAGTGCTTTAATGGTATTAATGAATATAAATGAAGGAATAGTGTATGTTAATGCACCATTTTGTGAAAAATCATTGCAAAAGTGTGTAAATCATTTGATAATGTCTTTTCTATAATAATTAGATTTGTCTCAGCGTAGCACTTGATGAATTAAAGATAAAAAACTTATTCAATTTGAAAAAGGAATGTCACAAAAGAATAAAAAAAAAGAAATGCACCAAAACATTCTATGGGGCACCTACTTAATATTTTATCATACATACCTGACCCCCTAGACAAACACGCACTTGGCGATCTACTACAAACGAATTTTCACCTATAACTGCAACAATAACGCATAATTATATGGTACATGTAGGTAAATTGTCGAAAAGTTCGCCAGTAGTCGATCGCTAAGTACGGTTTGTCTACGGGCTCAGATACTTATAACTGGTAAAATAAATATTGCAAATTTATAAAGAAGATCATCATAATCCAACAGATTTGTTTGCAATCCTAAATCCTTTATTTTCCACAGGAGCAAGAAATGGAAAAACAGAAGCTACTCTTCCATCAAGCTCGTCTTGCAAATCGTGGTGTAGCTGAGATGGTATTGCTGCATATATCTGCCTCCAAAGGAATACCCAGTGAGATGGTTATGAAGACTTTAGAATTGGGAATCAGTGTTCTAAGAGGTGGCAACATTGACATACAGATGGTAAGAATTTAATCTATGGATTAAGAATTTGAATTTTGTATTCTGAATTTGTGTGGATTCTTCTCCAGTTAAAACATAGAATATATTTTATTTTATTTTATTTGAATAAAATATACCACTGCCAGCTTGACAGTTGTGAAACCTAATTGCTGGACAGTGGACAACATATAACAATCATAAACAAATATGAATCTAAGAATCTAAAATAACAACCATACGAATATAACCTATTAATAAAAAAAATAACTTACAATATTCTGTGAAAACACTACACAATATTTCAAGCACCATTTAAAAAAACTAATAAATAAAGTTAACTCAAAAAACATCAATAAATAAAAAACACAATCACCATGTTATTTTTCAGACCGGGCACAAGGCCACTACCCAATCAGAGCTACCCATACTACGTCACGCTACTTGTTAATTAAATTACTAGTGATGGGCAAGGCTCGCTTCGGTTCTAGTAGACCGTGTACCCGATCCGACATAATTAACAGCAAGAAATAAAACATATTAAAGCGTTTACATGCTTATATAAAAATCAAACAAAAAAAAAAAAAAAAAACAAAAATCTTCACACAATATAATTATTATGCACCATAATAATTAATTATAATACAAGTAATTAAAAATGTACCAGGCTGATTCACATTATTTATTTATTTTCAAAAAACAACCGTTTTTATTTGTTTATATATTTTATTTGTTCATTCTTCACTGTATTTATGTAGAAATTACAAACAATTCCATGGAAGTTATACATTCAAATTTAATACAATCAATGTACAGAGAGCGAGTTTATGGCAAAGCGCAATCTCTTCTAACTAACTCAAAATTTATATTACACTGTTCTTATAACAGTATCAGAGTGTTAGAAATGTTGCGAGAACAGATGTCTCAATGTGCATAGTGATTTGTTGAAGATGATTTGTTTCCAACCTGTACCCGGGCTGTACTCCCAAAAGGAACATAAAAAAGTGGAAGAAGGAGAAACAATTAAAAATGAATTTTTAGACCACTGAATTTTTTTTGATTTTGTTAAATCAATTCAGTTAAATCAATCAGCAGAATAAACCAGGATGGACGCTCCAAATCGGAAATTGTGAGCAGAATAAACCAGGCAAGGATTGCCTTTAACAAAAAATCGAAGATATTGGAATCCCCAAATATTGATTTAAGCGTAAGGAAGAACTTTACTAAAGCCTTTCTATGGAGCATTCTGCTTTATGGTTGTGAGACGTGGACCATCAGCAAGAGTGAAAGCGGACGGTTGGCGGCCTTTGAGATGTGGTGCTACAGACGCATGCTTAAGATCCATTGGTCGGAACACGTCGAAAACGAAGAAGTATTAACCAGGGTAGGCGAAAAAAGGCAACTTCTTAAGAGAATCGGCCAACAACGAGCTAACTGGATTGGCCACAACATCAGACACCCAGGACTACTCATCGCCATCGCAGAGGGTAAGACCGAGGGGACAAATGGCAGAGGCCGACCAAGAGACGCGTATATGGACCAACTGAAGAGGGACATGAACTGTGGCTCATACGTAGAGCTGAAAAGACTGGCTGAGAATAGAGACGAATGGAGAAGAAAAACCAAACTCGTTGCAGACCAATCCAATGGATTGTAACTTATTATATATAAATCAATTTATTTAGTCCCAATCCTTATATCATAATTTATTTATTTTTAGGGTATGTTAAACCATTTGAAAGAAAAGAAAGATGTTGGTTTCTTCACGTCTATTGCTGGTCTTATGAATTCCTGCTCTGTATTGGATCTAGATGCTTTTGAGAGGAATACCAAAGCGGAAGGTACCTAAACAATTTTTTTTTTAATTAAACATTGATTTATCATGAACATTCTTTATGATGACAGAAAAAAATATTCATCAAAAGCAGCGTCCACACAGCTGGATGAAAAAGTCAATCATCAATCTTCAAGTATTTGGTGACAATGCGGAGCATTCTCTGAAGAAATATTCAAATGAATGCCTTTGTTACCCGTCCCAAGGAGGGTGCTCCGAATTGTCACCGAATGATTGAAGATTGATGATTGACGTTTTTATCCAGCTGTGTGGACGCTGCTAAAGAAAAAGCGGGGAACTCAGTTCGTGTAATGAAAATGTTTATTGTCCTATCAGTGTCATAGATAAATAAGACAATCAGGATGAGTGGCATATTGCACCACTGTCATATTAAATGATAATTACTTTAGTTTTTAGTCTCACAAATACCTGACTCTTTCACTATATAAGATATGTATTGTACAGAATAGAGTGGGCAACACAAAACCTAAATATCTATTCTATTATTTTTCTTTTAGGTCTGGGTGTTGGTTTGGAAGGTGCTGCTGGAGAGAAGAACATGCATGATGCTGAGTTTACATGTGCTCTCTTCAGATTTATACAACTTACTTGTGAAGGGCACAATCTGGGTTAGTATTTTTCCTTTTTTCAAAGCATGGCTATTTTTTGAACGTTCACTTTGTGATAGTCGCACGCAATTCAGTGTAGGTAAATTCAAACCTTTTTTTTACTCAAGTTCTTCCAATTCACATGTTACTTATGACAGTTTATGATTGCCTCTACTTCTCATGTGTTAACCACACCCACTTTCAAGAAGACCCCCCCCCCCCTCATTTTTTGTCAAATTACACCTATATTTTTTTATAACTATTGCTACCTTTGTGTAAAGTAAAATAATTAAATGACTCATTTTCATACTGATTTCTCTTAAACCTTGTTCATCACTTTCACTTTTATATTAACTCTTCCCTCCCCTTTCTGAATATTTAGGCACCTACTATAAATCAGTGATGGAAAAATTAGCATGGACAGTCTATGCTAATCTGCTAAAGGTAAAATAGTCTTAGCAAGCGCTATCTGAAAATTGATTAATTTGCTAATGCTAAGCTGCGAAACTTCGCAATCGCAGCATAAACAGACATGCCCTACACGTACGATGAACAATAGCATACTAAACTAATTTAAATTAGCATTTAGCAATCTTATCTTTGAAATGCAAACTACACATATTAGGTTGATACTACTCAGTAAAAAGGGATGAAGCATTCTTCCAAATATTTACAGCAATACAATTAACAGTAATCCTCTTTTATGAGAAAGTATATTATTAGTTACCAGTGTAGATACTTTTTCCATCCTGATTTAATATTAGCATAGCAATAATCATTAGTCTGCTAACTGACACCTTTTTTTAATCATAATAATTTTTTTTCCTTTTGAAGGTCAAGGGACCTTACATCCCTTGTGTCACTGCGACCATAACAGATCTATTGTGACATAACTGACACCTTAGCACCGCTAATTAAAATTTATGTGAAATAGCATTAATTTCCATCCCTGCTATAAATTATGCCCACTTTTGCTAGCGCCTCCCATTTTTGTCCAAGCCACGCCTCATTTAATATTGACTACTAAAACCAAAATTTATATCATTCCCTCTTTGAATATTGGCTACTCCCACCTTTATTTAAGTCATACTCATATTTTATTCTAATCAAACCATCTTGATGTGTCGAGTCACCCCGATGTTGACTATCACTTATGAGAAAGTGTCCCTATCGTGGGCAGTCAGAAATAGCTCTTTCTCGACTCGTATATATTACGGTTGCAGGAGAGCTGTCTTCTTCCAACATCTCTTCGATCCTCGATCTGCTCTTGATGATCAGTTGCAGTGGCTTTTATTTTTCGTCTCTGGGCACATGGCTTAAATTAGACACTTCCTGGGTTATGATATTATGTTTCAAACCTTCACTTTGTATAATATGTAAACATAATAATTGTATTTTTAGAATGGCAGAATTATCTGAGGACACAAGCTGGTAACACAACTACCGTGAATGTTGTCATCTGTACTGTGGATTATCTGCTCAGACTTCAAGAATCCATCATGGACTTCTACTGGCATTACTCCAGCAAGGTTTGTTATATTTTACATTGATCAAACTTCTCGAAATTCACTTTTTTAATGTTGTACCTCAAGCCAAACTGAAAATAAAATTGAGGCTAAACAAAAAAAACTATAAATTTCTATATAAATTATTTGTTTGATTCAAATATACAGTGGAAGAAATGACCTTTTTGTTCGAACTCCTGTGCAATTTCTAACCAAAATTAATCTCTTGTTTGTCAACCTATATAACTCTTTTTGAAGTCTCATTTATTATGTCATGGAGATGACAATTTATATTATTATTTCTCGCAGCATTTTTTTTTAAGTTATCGAATTAAAATTTCAAACTGTATTTTCTCATTAATACATTTTACAAATCAAAATACCTGTGTTTGCTTTTACGATATATTTTATCGGCGCTGGCACTTTTTAATTTTTTAGGAACTGATTGACCCGGCAGGTAAAGCTAACTTTTTCAAAGCTATTGGAGTCGCCAGTCAAGTATTCAACACCCTCACTGAGGTCATCCAGGGTCCTTGTACACAGAATCAGCAAGCATTGGCACATTCAAGGTAAAAGTACAAGACAGTAAAATAAGTCAGCTGTTACCACAAACTTTTAGATTCCTATGTTTGGTACAAGATATGTTAAAATTTAGATACAGGAAATCTGCCTCAACGGACTACTGCAGATCAATAAATCCTTAGATTTACTTAATTCTATACAATTTTGCGCAAATTGGACTCTCAGAGAACCTTTTTTTTCTTATGAGATCTCTACACAAAAATTGATTAACTTAAGCCATTTCAATGCATCTAAAACATGTATAATGACAAAAAAATAATATACACAGATAGCCAGACAAACACTCTAATATAAATTGAAATTGTGTAGCATTGAAAAATAATAATAGAATCAAACATGAAATGGAAAGACCGGAGACTGAGGGATGATTGAAGTGTGGGTTTGATATCTAATTTAATGTCAATAAAAGTTTGTCTTATTTGCTTCATTATGAATGTTGGTTCGTCAGAAACCTAAATATGTCCCCCAAAAAGCCCTACAGTAAAAAATATGGTTATATCACCAAGTTGACAGTGGGATTCGATCTACGGAATTCTCAATTGGAAATTCAATACTCTTCACATAATATGCTACAATTTCTTTCTTTTCTTTACCAGGTTATGGGATGCTGTTGGTGGTTTCCTCTTCCTGTTTTCTCACATGCAGGACAAGTTATCCAAGCATTCCTCTCAGGTGGATCTGCTCAAGGAATTGCTCAACTTACAGAAGGATATGATCACCATGATGCTCTCTATGCTTGAAGGAAACGTCGTCAATGGTAAGTATATTTACGGCGTGCGTATTCAAAATTCTATAAAAGGACGGAGTTAAGTGGAAGAAATTAGAATTGAACGATAATGACTTCACTGCATGTCATCATATCTTAAATTATTTTACATTACGACAATGTGCCAAAAGAATAAATACAAAAATCGTGTGGATAATTTTTCTCCCCCACCTCTAGAAAAATCTTGGGTACTCCCTTGTATGTCGCTGATCCCTGGTAACTTTTTTATTATGATATGAAGAAGTCAACTTGTAGGTTTATTACGTACAGTAAATCGGGTGGCTACCCCTCATAGGGAGAATGTGAAAAATAAATCATTCATAAATTTTTTCATGTGTGTTTAGTGAGCTCAGCATCCTTTCATTTAAATTGTCCATCCTTTAAAATGTGGTCAATATAATATAACCATTTGATCCACTGGTAACCACATCTCCGAGCACCAGTTTATTAGTAAGATCTTGTTTCTTAGGTACAATTGGTAAGCAGATGGTTGACACTCTGGTGGAGTCTGCATCCAATGTGGAATTGATCCTGAAATACTTTGATATGTTCCTTAAACTGAAGGATCTTACATCTAGCCCCAACTTCATGGAGATTGATACCAATAATGATGGATGGGTAGCACCAAAAGACTTCAAGGAGAAGATGGAACAACAGAAATCATACACTCCGTAAGTATTTCAAGAAATTATCTTCCCATTACATCAGATGTTTCCAAACTTTTATGTAGAACTTCTCTTACTCCCTTGAAGTTGTTATTTTAGTCGTCCAGTAAAATCTGAGATATTTTGTAACAAGGAGAAGGTAGAGTTTTGAAATTTCTTTTTATCCAGTGAATGTTGGCCTATGATTCCGTTTTATCTATTCCGTGAAAATCCCAGTTGGCATAGAATTTTTATAGAAAGTTTATTATTCAATCTAAATTTAAAAAAACAAGTATCAGGGACCTGGTGGATTGTTAGAAATCTCTTCAATTAATGATATGTTTTATTTTTCCAGTGAAGAAATTGACTTCCTGTTGATGTGTTGCGAGACCAATCATGATGGTAAGATTGACTATGTCGGTTTCTGCGATCGATTCCACGAACCAGCCAAAGAAATTGGCTTCAATTTGGCTGTGCTGCTCACAAATCTCTCAGAACACATGCCCAATGAACCAAGGTATGATACAAACATCATTATTGCATATTAACCGTACATTTTTTTCACCATATGGTTTCTATTCAAAACACATTTCTATGAAAGGTGACAGTTTGAGTATGATACATTGAAGGACCCACCGACCACCCGGATAGCGCAGAAGTCTGAGGACTTCCATTTATCCGAAAATTTGAGTATGAAAGAGGATGAAAGATGCAATGATGGTGGTGTAAAAAGGATCAAGAATAACAGGGTGCCTGGAAGTGGGAAGTATGAATGGGGATAGCCGAACAGTTGAGAACTCGCAGTCGTGCGAGATGTTCGTGTACATGTGGAGTTGTGGGTGAGGGATTTATAATACGCATGTAAGTAAGTCGAGTCGTCGCGTTACTGTATTGTAAATGTCGTTGGATTGAATAAATGGTTTAATTAAAACAGTCGTGTTTGATTTCTCCTACCCTCACCAAACTCCGCAACTCAACTTATTTAATATTTGTAGTTAAACGTGAATTTAAGTCCACGTAGTAAAAACAAAGTTTATCTAAAAATATTGTATAAGAATCATTTATTTATTCCAGATTGGCTCGATTCCTCGAGACAGCTGGTTCTGTACTGAACTACTTTGAGCCATTCCTGGGGCGTATTGAGATCATGGGTGGCTCCAAGAAGATTGAGAGAGTATACTTTGAGATCAAGGAATCCAACATTGAGCAGTGGGAAAAACCTCAAATTAAGGTATACAGAGACAGAAGTTTTTGAGTCTCCTGAAAAAAGCAGATATATGTTAAACATTTTGTTTAAGAAAGACATTTTCCGTCTTCATTTCTGCACTAAGATATACGACTGCAAGAAGATAGAGAGATCAGCTAAATTTGCACTAAGTGCCGATTTACAATAATATTATTCTATCTTGAAATATCATTGTTTTGACCAATTCCCACATAATTTTATTGACATTATAAAATCTTTGCCAATAAACGTGAGATAAATGAGATATTTATAATGTTATTTGTCCAAAACACCCCAATAGGACGAGAGTTTATACAGAGTGTATTATTTTTCCTATATTTTGCTTAATAAAGGTGTTAATAGAGGACATATAAACATATATACATGTTAACAAACAGAGTCAATTATTTATTTGTTGATCCCAGGAATCCAAGCGCGCCTTCTTCTACAGCATTGTGACTGAAGGAGGAGATAAGGAGAAGCTAGAGGCCTTTGTGAACTTCTGTGAGGATGCCATCTTTGAAATGACTCACGCGTCAGGACTCATGGCACAAGAGGACTCGGGAGGGGGGCCTAAGAACAGGGAAGCGGCTTACACCAGTTATATGAGTGAAGATGATGAAGAGAGGTTTGTTTTTTTATGTATTCGTTTTTATATTTGTGCTCTTCCACTGTATCATTTTTTGTAACATTCTTCTCAGAAGCACGAAGCAATCCTTTCCATTCTGAGCGTGTCTGCGCCAATGAATCACCAGGTTCCCATAACATTCCTGATTCTCTAATGTCACTATCAAAGGAATGGTGTATTGCTAAAGAAAGTCATCCAGGCAAACATGAACCTAGTGATCTGAATAACAGTGCTTTTTATTTTACCAATTATCATTGAATACTCTCTGACCATGTCCCATTCAAAACAGCTATTGTCTTTAAAAATATAAAATAATGAATCAATTATTTGATTTCAGAGCTGCAAAAGATCCCATCCGTCGCAGCACTCAGGCTTGCAAGGACGGGCTGTACTTCTGCCTCGCAATGCTATCTCCATCGAACATCAAACAGAGAATAGCAGATTTACAACAGATGGCTCCGGCTGATATCTTCATTGGATTTTTCAAGATAATATTCTACATGTTCTATTACTTTGGATACGGTATCGCAGTCGTTATTAGGTAAGAAATTATATACATTAAAACTTCATAAATGTTTCTGAATAATATCTGTGTGCGAAAGGGAAAGGGAAGTCCGAAGGATGAATCGAAAAACACTACTTCACAGGAGAGCCAAAACAAATTCCACTCGGTGTTATAATGCAGTACAATATGAGTATTGTTTTACATTGACATGATTAATGCATTTAACTCAATTTGGGGATGAGTCGACTCATATTTTTCCTTAACACACACAGATATCCTTAAGTTCGAATTCCTGCGCACCGTAATTTTATAATATAATTTATTGATGACGTGCAAAAATAATCCAAATTTTAATTATTTTTTTGCTGCAATGGAACAGTATAAAATTATTTATAGCATGGTATGAGTCATATTTAGCTCTTTTTTAATATTTTTTAGATATGAAATATAATAGAAAAATAATTTACGGCATAAGTACATTCAGCTAATCAAGGAGCAAGTAAGGTGTGGAAATGCTATTTCTATTTTTGTTCACTGAGGTTCACTTTTGTTCACATCACATTGCTGAGACAATTTTTTTGAGTTATATTTTTTCTGTGAGTTTAGCCACAGTCTGCTAACTGTGAATGTCAAAACGGCCGTGGTAATATAGCTAACTTTGTATCAGAGTTTGGAATAGGATTTTTACTCCTTATCATCTCGTCATTATTACTTGCTCTTTGCATACATTTTTTTTGAGGTAAATTTGATGAACTCAGCAATGGAACAGTTTTGAACATTTTGTAATCGTATACTTATTTTACTTGTGTAAACGTTCATATCAAATTAATACATTTTCAGGTATATCTTTGGCATTCTTCTGGGCCTGATGCGAGGTCCCCAGACAGAGGAGCCTCCGCCAGAACCAACAGAGGAGGAAAAAATTGGTCAGTTGAAGATGCGGTATCTTAATAAACAAAGTAAGGTCTCAGGATTACCAGGTGTGTCTTCGGACAACTCTGTTTTATGTTGTGATGCATTCTGGCTGCCGTCTCTACTCATCAACTTGCTATGAAGAAGCTTTCTATTGGAACTTACAAGAATCATACTGCAGAAGCTACTTAAATTTTGTTATTTATGTGTTTGATCACTTTATAAATGTATTTAATTTTATATGTGATTTAGGTGTTAGGTTTTCGGCTCTGTCATTTTTAGAGGTTAGATATTCAATTTGTTCTACAAAAACCATAGACAAAAAAGAGATATTAGAAATTAATAACGATATTGACATTCACCCAGAGGAATTTTTCAATTATTGTGTTTCATTTTATTTTTTACTTTTATAACGGAAGACATCACCATCTTTTAATGAAAAAACACTTGATAAACATATAATTCTTGCAAAACAGCAGATTGTACGTATACTTCTTGAGTATTGGTCTAAGTTTTTGGATGCTTATGAATAGACCAGGTTGGTTTGAAATTCTGTTCGAAAATTCTTCTGTTAAGCTATAAAGATATATTAAATTACCTGTCTTTGTTGAGTTGAGTTGCGGAGTTTGGTGAGGGTAGGAGTAATCAAACACGACTGTTTTAATTAAACCCTTTTATTCAACATCCAACGACATTTACACTCACGCACAACTCCGCACGCACACGACCATCTCGCACGACTGCGAGTTTTCAACTGTTCGGCCATCCCCAATCATACTTTCGACTCCCAGGCGTCCTGCTATTCTTGATCCCTTCTACACCACCATCGCTGCATCTTTCATTCTCTTTCATACCCAAACTGTCAACTTTCATAGAAATATCTAACAGATATACATATGATTGAAATAATATTTTATCTATCGGTCTATTTTTATCAATACGCTTGAAACGTTTTCAGATAAATCGAATATAATGTTCCCATAACTTTTGCGCCCTTGAGATGGACGCTCCATTAAACGGCACCGAACAAATCATCATAATAGTTAATTAATCTGGCAACGTTGATGGATACATATCTCATAGAGGATTCCAAATTCAAATTTTTCTGCAAGCATAGTTTAAAAAATTTGACAGCTAGCTATTAATGTTCGATTAATTCTGATAAATATTGAAAGTAACATTTTCACATTTTTAACACAAATATTTGCTTCAATTTACACAAAGTTTGACACTAAATATTAATAATTTATAAAACATATGTTTCTTTTAACATTTAGAATCAACCAAGGTAATTATTTCACAAAATAAACACGCTGATAAACACTAAATTTCATTTTTGAAACATTTAACAATGGATAATTTTAATCACAATTTACAAGATACTAACCATACAGTTTTGTGACTTTACATAATCGATCCATTTTTTTACAAATGATGAAACAAAACACTGTTTTCTTTCTTTTTTGTCTAGTTAATTGTTTACACTGTGTTTTGTCTACGTTTGTGTCTTTTTTGAAAAGTTTGGATTCTTTGTTCTTTGTCATTGAGTTATTTTTGTACTTTCCATTCCACTTTCTATTTTGTGAACAATTCTTGAATTTGCATTCCAATTTTAAATTTGTTTAATACCTGAATTTGATTATCATTTTGTATAATTCTTGAATTAGCATTTCAATTTTAAACTTGTAGCTACAATAAATTCTAGAATTTGGTAATTTGAATTTGAAGACTAATTTTGTGGAATTCATATTAATACTTGTATGGCGATTGTAGGTCCTTCGAAACATCTTCCTGCTTTACCGGCGGCTCCAGAAGAGGGACAAATGCAAGTTTCTGCTTTTGGCTTGGATATATCTAAGGAAGAAGGACAGTTAGTATAAAAAAGATATATTTTTTTTTCAATTTCTATATAAATTTTACTGTTCTCTTATGTTCAAAATCTGATCACATGTCTTTTACTATCAGCTCCAGATTGTCTTTACAAATCTTATTCCCGACTTAATATGTGTATTAATTTCAGGCTGAAGGTTGCTCCTCACGAGTCTCCAGTGATGTCATCCACAGAAGAAGGAGATACATCACCTGAAGAGGGAGTAGAGCCGGGACATGAAGGAGAAGCTCCATCAGAACCACCTCCATCTTTATTGGATCTTCTCGGGTAAATTGTTTAATTTATCTGATTCATGTTTCAAATATTGTAACAATGAACTCAGTATAACTCTAGTTGTCAAATGATTTTGGCCAAAATTGATTATAGTTGAATTTAGATAGTTCAGTTCAATAGCTTAAAGAAATTGCTGTTCCGTTGAAATAACTTTGATAATTTGACGATTTTCTACTAAGGGGTTAGTAGCTTATACCTTAAAACTTTTTGACCTTATGAATAAGTGAAAACTGTTTAGCTTGAAGTATAGAAGAATAGTTGTCAAAACTCCAATTTGTTAGAAACTTCATGATCTGTTTTTTGTGTTATCTTGACAAGCGTATTTGAAATATATTTTTAGTGGTGAGGCAGCTAAACGCCAGGCTCTTGAGAGGAGTGAAGCCCAACAAGCACAGCAAGCTGCAATGACAGCTATTGAAGCGGAAAGCAAGAAGGTAACTTTACAAATATTTATCTTCAAGAAACCATTTGATAATAATTATGCATTAGTACAGATGAAAGCTAAGTTTTACTTAACTAAGTAAATAGTTCAAATCACCATAGATAAATATAATTACTCACTCTGTCGGTGTTTAGGTAGTAGAATTCCATAGGGAAATAAATCAAACCAATGTTTTATTTATTCAAATATGTTTACACCTAAAACTCAAATGATATCTGCAGGTAATCACAGCTCCTCAGCCCTCGGCTCTCAGTCAAATGGATCTGAGTTCTTACGCTCACCGGGCAGTGTCCTTCCTTGCCAGAAACTTCTATAACCTCAAATACGTGGCTCTTGTCTTGGCTTTCTGCATCAACTTTATGCTGCTCTTCTATAAGGTAAGCTATCAGATTAGTATTGTTCTTACAAATCAAAGAATTGTGTTCCACAAAAACTTTAAATGTACGGTGTGTGGTAATATGAAAAAAATTGATATACTTATCCAATTTTTTACCTAGGGGGACGTTGTGATTTCCCTGTCTTATGTAAATCAATTAGTGGCATGCGCAGGTTGGGGGTAGAGGTGGGAATAACTGTTATTTCAAAATAAGATAGAATTCATCAATTATTCAAAAAAATAAGATTAGAATAAAATATAATATATCATATATCTTATATCTTATACAAAATTAACATAAATAATTATTGTATGCATAGTACATCCTCATAAATTAATTTACTTTTACTCAAGTTACTCAGATCTTTTAACAAAATCATTCCCTTCCCTTTTCCTTTCCCCTCAATCCTAAAATGCTCACCTGTAATTGAATTTATCTCATAGCTTTTCTTCTTTATTTTCATATTCTTAAACATGTACTTTTTTAAATATACATTTATCTTATAATCTTTCATCATAATAATTTTAATAACTGTTTTATATAATTTGTTTTTTAACTAACATTTTGTATTATAGGTATAACTTAAGTTGTAATTGGCTTTAATTTTGCACTATTATTTTTTCGTTTATTATGTTATATAAGCTGTAACTTTAAGTTTGAAATAAATAAATAAATAAATAAATAAAAATAAAAAAAATAACTTTCAACCAGTTATCGATATTTGTAAATAACAGTTATTAAAAAATGTTATTTAATAACGATCAAATTGTAAAAAAAAAAAAGAAAAAAAAAAAAAAAAAAAACTACATCATAATATTTAAAGAATCCTTATAAAATCTAATGATGCTAAAATATTATTATTATCGTATCAAATGGAATTTCTCACACATAAAATACACATAAAAATTATATTTTGTGCATGATAATGTGCAAGAAGAATAAATAAATAAAAAAAAAAATATATCAACCGAAATAATATATCACCAGTTTAAAATCAAAAAAATATTATATTCAAAATAAACGAATGACTACATTTAAATGAAACGATTGTGTTCCTCCAAAAAATTCAAATAACTACACAACTAAATAGTTCAAAATAAAAACAAAATAACTGCCATCGTTTAATAACATCCGAAGTTATTAAACCATATTAAAAAACTATTGTCGTTCAATAACGTGCTACGTTATTGAAACGTTATTGAACGACGACAATAACAAAGTCGTAACAATGTGGTACGTTATAATATAACTAAACGAAAACGAAATAACTATAGTCGTCGACAATAACTAAACGGAATAACGATAACCTTATTATAACAGTTGAATAACGCCGTCGTAGAAAATAACATTTATGTTATTGACAAGAAACTGTTAGTTTAGTTATTTTGAAATAATGAGTTTAAAAATGAGTTATTAGTTATAACGGCCAACTCTAGTTGGGGGTCACCCGATATGGGATCCTACTTCTACAAAAAGAACCATTATTTATTGTTTAGTTAGTTGGAAAATATTGTGTCCCTGCGATGATAAACTCCTCCATTGTACAAAATTATTTGTTTATACCATGTTGTCATCTTATTAATTTATCCAAATATTTTGTACAGTAAATTTTATTATTATTATTTATTCATTGTTTAGTCCCTGTGAGGGTTGCTGGTTTTATTGGCACTGAGAAGTCTACTGGCTACCTTGTTTATTGGAAATGGTGTGATGGTATAAATGAATAAAAGAGGAATATGAATGAACATAAAGAGTTTCCCACCACTTTCCCCTGGAATATGAATGAACAGGCTAAAATAATTATGCGGAGGATTGTGTTACAGGTAACAACTTTAGGTGAAGATGGAGAAGATGAAGGAAGTGGAGAATCTCTAGCAGATATAATCAGTAGTGGCTCTGGATCAGGATCAGGATCGGGACTTGCAAGTGGATTAGGATCGGTAGAATGTAATAAAACATTCAATTTATATTTACATACATACAGTAGTACCATTTTGCATCACTGGTGTGTTCGTGCACCAGCAACTTTACCAAAAACTGGTTAAACCTAATTTTTAGAGACAGTCTTCTATTTTGTTTGTTCCCAATGTTTTTTTTCTAAAAATATGTTATTTGTTGCTCATTTAGTAAAATTAATGCATAAAACGTGATCCAGTATTTCTATGCTCGAAATATTATGGATGAAAGTGATGGAAACTGAAATGACTTCAGATGTATCTTCAAACCAAAATGATTTAAATTTAACAATAAGAGCTTAAATAGTTAATAAAGATGTGAGCTTCACGAAGTACTGGTAAATAATAGATCTCCCACTCTATTTGGTAAGTTTTTGAGTACCCTATAAAATACAGGCATTTATAAAACATTACATATAAGATATAAGGTGGGCTAGATCTATTCAACAACAAAATATTCTATCCATTCTCAATTTGATTGATTAGATGTATAATAGCAAAATATAATTGATATTAATAAAATGGAGAGTTGTAATTGTTGTAAATTGTTTTATAGTGGGTAGTGGTGAAGATGAAAGTGGAGAAGAAGAGGATCCTTTGGAGTTGGTACAAGTGGATGAGGACTTCTTCTATATGGAGCATGTCATGAGACTGGCTGCAGCACTTCACTCCCTCTGCTCTCTCGCTATGCTCATTGCTTACTATCATCTCAAGGTATACCAGCTCTTTACTCTTCGCAGGCAAAGCACCTGAAAATGCGTCAATTATTCACAAATATATCTATATTGCTCATTGGCAAACATCACAGCGTATGCCACAGGTGGGGTAGCCAGCAGACAAGCTGCATATAATAAAGCAAGCTGTAAATATATTATAATAAAATCCAGACTCTAAAAAATACATTGTTTTCATGTAGAAACATGTTTAAGAGGCCCCTTTAGCAAAAACGGTAAAAATTTTCAATAAATTTGATAGAACAAGTGCCAAAACTTGTTGACCCTTGCGAACACATTGATTTGATAAAATAAAAAAACAAATATTTATTACCAATATTAGTTTTTTACTAAAAAATAAATAAATCGCAGACTGACGATATATATTTAGGTAGGTACTCTTTGTTATATCAAAATACAAATTATTTGTAAAATAAATATATTTTTTATTCATCCTATCAAGCACATAAATACCATAGATTTTAGCAAACTTTTTTTAGTATACAAAAAATCGAGTTCGTGTGGTGATTTTTGGTTCCAAAATATGAGAAATTTTATCATATAAAAATATTTTTTAAAGCGGTCAATATCCATGAAAAAAACAAAATAAATATAATTTATTTGTTCTATAATTGTAATAACTATCTAAATATTCGTAATATTAAAAAAAATATATGAAAATTTCTAGGATTCTCGTGCAATTATGTACCAAACACATCCCCGAATTCGATTTTTAGAAATATGTTTTTTTATAAATGAATACTATGAAGCTAAAATCAATATTTTTTTTAAAAATAAAGTTTGATATTGGTAATTAATATTTGTTTTCATATTTTATCAAATCAAAATGTTTGTGGGGTCAACAAGTTTTGAGAGTTTGTGTACCAAACTTGTTGAAAATTTAATGTTTTATCGTTTTTGCTAAAGGGGCCCCTTAAGCATGTTTCTACATGAAAACAATGTATTTTTTAAAGTCTGGATTTTATTATAATATATTTACAGCTTGCTTTATTATATGCAGCTTGTCTGCTGGCTACCCCACCTGTGGGATACGCTGTGATGTTTGCCAATGAGCAATATAGATATATTTGTGTAGAGGGGAGATGATAAATAAATTATTATGTAATTTCAGTAATATACAATTTGTAAATCGTTCTGTGTGACTGCAGGTTCCTTTGGCTATCTTCAAACGTGAGAAGGAGATTGCAAGAAGGCTGGAGTTTGATGGTTTATATGTTGCTGAGCAGCCTGAGGATGATGACATCAAGAGTCACTGGGATAAGCTTGTCATTAGTGCCAAGTTAGTAGTTTAAATCAAATTTAAAAAACTGCAGTTTCTATCGTTCAAAATGTTATGCATAGATAGATTTTTTTTGTGGGATCCACAACCTGTTACATGCAGTCAGTCCACCAACAATTTCATTTGTGCTGTGGTGATGTAGATAAATAGATGGACAATTTTTTGTATAGATCCTAAATCTTGATTGTATCCTTGATTGACATTAGTTAACATTTATGTTTTTCATAAGGTGAATTTGAATAATATGCTTATATCGTGAAGGTGCATTTAGTCTGCTGCAGGTGGAATCGATTCCAGAATATCTCAATCAAAAGTCTGATGTTCTACCATCAAGCTACCGACCACCTCAATTCTATTAAGTAATATTTATTTATTTATTTTATTCTTCACCGTACATTGGTTTATATTTCCTTTTCAGATCATTCCCTGTCAATTATTGGGATAAGTTTGTTAAGAAGAAAGTCAGACAGAAGTTCTCAGAAACGTACGACTTTGACTCCATATCCAACTTGTTAGGAATGGAGAAGACATCTTTCTCAGCTCAGGAAGAAGAAGGCAGCGGACTCGTACATTTGTAAGTATATGTTGTGTATTATCACAGACAAATGTCTTAGGAAATTTTTAGATGGTATTAACATGTTGCGGAAATACTTGTTGTAACACTGTTTACTTTTACTATGAATATTATTAGATTCTAAACTTTTTATCTTTTCTAATATCCTGTGCTTTCTACATTACGATTTAAAAATAAAATAACAAATTGCTTCCAGCATTCTGAACATCGATTGGCGCTACCAAGTATGGAAAGCTGGTGTAACAATCACTGATAACTCTTTCCTTTACTCCTTATGGTACTTCACATTCTCCGTCATGGGTAACTTTAACAACTTCTTCTTTGCTGCTCATCTTCTGGACGTGGCTGTCGGCTTCAAGACTCTTAGAACCATCTTGCAATCAGTAACGCACAATGGTAAACAGGTATGCACTCCAAACTTGTTCATCTAATATCTAAAAGTTTTTGCAATAATTTAAATACAAATGTATTAAGCTGAAATAAAATGTTCCATGAAGCACCTGCCAAAAAATTGGTCTCCCACTCTTTATCGTAAATTTTCGAGTGTCCTGTAAAAGGCAGGTGTTCAAAAATAAACATTTTATACTTAAATTCAGCAATGTGGTGAATTTAAGATGTATAATATGTTTATTTACCCACCCTGAATGTCTTAATTTTAACACAGAGAAGACAGCTTGTATTTTTTAGATGCAGCTGACCTGCTGGCTACCCCACTTGTGGGATATGACTTGATGGCATAATAATAGTAGTAGTATATTCAGCTGAACTTTCAATTAAAATGTGTATTTAAACTTACCTTATTAGATAGTTTTACACTTACAAAACAATTTATTATCTCTGGTTAAATGAAAATCTCTGCATGCAATTATTACTTAACAATATACCAACTTTTTTTTTATTTACAAGGTATAAATCAGAGTTCCAATGAATAGTATACATATTTACCGAATACCGAATATTATGCGAGATCATGTGCCGAATAACCAAATATTCTGCAAAACAATGGTGAGAGCGTGCGGTACTCCTGACCGCGCCACATCGTTTAGGTATATGTACTAGATTTATGATAATCATAGACATATGTACTAGACTTGAAATTTTTGTGTTCCAACAATAATAATATTATGTTGTTTCACTCCATATCAAATTAAATTAATTCATTAGATATTTGAGTAATAATAATTATGCATCTGCAGGTGACAATGAAATAGCAACAAGCTATTAGTTCCTTCCAGTTTTACATTTAAACTATTCGGCAGAATACCAAATAATAGACTCAATATTCAATATTCGGCGGAGTAGTAAAAATGTTGCCGAATAGGCAGAATACCGAATAGTTGCCTAATATTCATTGCATCTCTGGAATAAATTTAATCAAACACAAATGAAATAATGCTTTCTCTGTTGAGTGAGTGAGATGACACTTGGTCTAGCAGTTGTAATAGCAACTATTCCTTGTTCTGTCAACAATATGGCTAATATTGTTTATAACTGTAATTTTATTATTTTGGTGATTTTTCTTTCTGCTTGCAGTTGGTGTTGACCGTGATGTTGCTGACTATCATCGTATACATCTATACTGTCATCGCATTCAACTTCTTCAGAAAGTTCTATGTGTCTGAAGAGGAGGATCAAGTTGATAAGAAGTGTCACGACATGCTTACGGTAATTTGATATTAAGTAGATATTCGCAATAAAAAATTATTCAGATAACATATTATGAGTTACTAAACTTTTAAAATAATTTGATTTTATGCAGTATAAATATGTCACTGTGGTCTAATGCACTTAGCAAAGAGTATTAGTTGTAGTGTAATTTTAACCGGATAAAGATGTGCAGAGAGGTTATTTCAAAAGCTTTCTCTTTCTGAGGCTCCTTCTTACATAGATCTCATCTAGTATCTTTAATGTACATCAAATTAATATTTATTCTGTTTTAAATTTGATATTTTTTAATTTATTTATTTGTTGAAAATATATATCTGGGTTTTTGTTATAAACCTAAATATAACTTTATACACCTTTCACAGTAAGCTAAAAGCTTGTGTCATGAAAGGGGAGTTTACCGGCACCTGAGATCGAACCGTGCACCTCTTAAAACTCTACCTACAGGTTACCAATGAACTAAATGATTGATTGTAGAATTCTCATAAGATTAGAGACCAAGATACAACTCTGAAACAGCACATGAAGATTAATATAATCAAAGATTAAACAAACAATTTTATATCATGAGAGATTGAATAATTTGTAATTGTATTATTGTTTGTTGCAGTGCTTTGTGTTCCACTTGTACAAAGGTGTTAGAGCGGGCGGAGGTATTGGTGATGAGATTGAGCCCCCAGATGGTGATGACTACGAGGTCTACCGTATCATATTTGACATCACATTCTTCTTCTTTGTCATTGTCATTCTGCTGGCTATCATTCAGGGTAGGTGGTCATGTTTATGATAAATACTTTATTCTGTATTATTTCAATTACTCTATTTCTAGTCATATTAAAGAATCTCATTGTGGATTGACTACAGCTATCTTTTATTTGACGTTTAATTATTTTCCAAGCAAAATTCTGTACACTGAAGAAAAAAGGATGTATTGACTCATTGCCAAATAGAATTTGATGCATCAATTACTAAATAGTTATCAAGTGTGTGATGCAAAATAATTAATATGAACTAGATAAATAAATTTTTGAATTCAACATACAAATAAAACAAAACTCTTATTTAAAATATTGTACCGCTGAGCAGAATTTGTTTTGGTGTTCCTGTAAATTAAGAGTATTTTTCGATACATCCCTTTTTTCCTTTTACACACAGGATCAACGATTGGTTAACCACAAAATTAATTTATTAATTTATCATGCGTATTAGACGTATTAGGACTCAATGGGTTGGAAACGTTACCTTCACTAATATCTACTGTGGATTATTTGAAGACATTCTATAAATTTTTAATCTTTAACAGTATAAATATTTACATTTAATCAGCTAGAAATATCTTTATCATTACGTTGCTAATTTTTTATACTTTATTTATTTACTTAATTTAAACAATTTTACTGAACATATGTATGTTTTTTTTATTATTTATTTTTATTTAATTTTTTTTGTAAAAACCCTGATTGTTGTGAATCCCACATGCTTGACTTTATTGTTTATTGAAAACTATTGTAATTAGCATACTGGTAATAATAGGGGACTTTGCTGGTCCACTTATGGTTTTTGTATTATTCTGATCAACACTATTTATGATATGACTGTTTGTATCCCTGTTGAAGATGTAAATAAATAAAATAAATAAATAAAACAATAAGAACATTAAATATAACCTAATTACAATATCATATCCCGTGGAGCACCCGGTAAAGAATTAGTCTCCCACTCTTCTGCTTAAGTTTTCGAGTGTCCTGTAAAAGGCAGGTGTTCGAAAAAAATAAGACATTTTACATCTTAAATTCAGCGATGAGGCTTGCCACCCATCCTGAATGTCTTGATTTTATATTGGCACGAAGAGGACAATTTGCATGTTTCTTACATGCAGCTGATCTGCTGGCTATAATATATACCACCACCACGGCATATCCCACAAGTAATCCTGTATTCTACTGTAAAAAAGTAAACTTATGTAAAGGAGGGGAGCAGATTATATTAAATAAACTATGAAGATAGATACAAGTATAAAATAAACAAATTCCATAATATACATAGCATCAAACATATCAACAAATTCTTTCTACTTTGTAGTGCAATCGCAGGTTTACCCACATTACCCAAAGCAATATCAAAACTTGTGATAATAAATAAAATAAATGTGAAGCAATTCATAATCAATACTTTGCTTTATGTTGCTAAATAAACTGTTGTGATGTTTCAGGTTTGTAATAAACTGTTGTGATGTTTCAGGTTTGTAATAAACTGTTGTGATGTTTCAGGTTTGTAATAAACTGTTGTGATGTTTCAGGTTTGTAATAAACTGTTGTGATGTTTCAGGTTTGATCATTGACGCCTTTGGTGAGCTCCGTGACCAACTGGAGTCTGTCAAAGAAGATATGGAGAGTAACTGCTTCATATGCGGCATGGGGAAAGATTACTTTGATAAGGTATGACACATCCACACACTATTTCACTTCACTTATAATTTGTGTATTTAGTACATATTAAGTATTGACAAAAAGTACTTCAGTAGTAGAGTTTATTTATTTACTTTATTTATTATTATTGTAGAAGATTCATGATAGGATAGATAGAGTACAATTATATAGGAAATCTCTTATGGTAAAACAGTTAATCCATAGACAATTTATACAAGTTGTTGTGTTGCATAGGTTCCAATCAAACAATACGGGCAGTTTTACATTAAGGTATTATTCTCAGAGTGTTTTATTATCCACGCACATATGATGCAGTACCTTATACACTCCGAGCTCATGCAGCGATAATAATAGTGTGTTATATCATAATATTTTCTCACCAGCTGTTTGCTTCAAGTATACGCATTAGAAGCACAGCTAATGTCCTTAAAATTAGTACACCAAATTTTAGGCAAGTTGAGCTGAAAGCTATGCGCTTTGGTTAAGTTATTCATTTATAGAGTTTCTACACCATTTTTTATATGACCTCAGATCATATTAATTGTGTCGGTGCACACGTAATAGAATTCCATTAATTTGAAACAAGTGTTTCTTTCTACTATTGGTTATTGATTCCCAGAGAGACGTCTTTTGACTTATAAGGTCATTATCAATCGATAATGATTGATAATGATAATCGATTGATAATGACCTTATAAGTCGAAAGACGTCTCTCTGGGAATCAATAACCAACAGTAGAAAGAAATCTCAGATCATATCGTTTCTATTAGGTTAAACACTTTAATTTTTACTCCAGGGAGTTCTCAATTCTTTTTGTAAATATATACAAAATTCACTGCAAGCAAAGAGTTCTCGAAAAAAATTATAATATTGTAGATCACAATATTGTACAAGGTTTTAGCGTTATAATTAATAGCGAAATTTAAATCAAAAAATATAATAAGAAACTGGGTAACTTACATCGTGACAGTGAGAATGGTGGAATTGGTGAACGTTGTCCATGGACACCGAAAGTGATCACTTAAGCCAGCCTTGAGCCAATTCGTAAGCGTTCTGACACCTTTCTCACTTCTTCCGATTAGATTCTGCACAATGTTGCATTGTGTAGACATGGTTCTCCAATCGAGGTTTCTGATGAGAAACTGGGTTTTTTTTAGGAGTAGGTATGCTACAGAAATTCAAGAAAAAAAAACTTAAAAAATTGACTTTAATTTTAAATCAAAAAGTATAATTAAAAACAGTTATCATAGCAGAACATGCTGCAGAAATTTCACAAGTGCGCATGTTGTAACTATTTTTAGATCATATATAAACATAAAATGATCAATTGGCGAACTAGTCGAATCTTCCAGCTAACCAAATGTATTCACAAATTATGAAATTTTGGTTTTTTTGATGTGAGCAAGTATTAAAAAGGAATTGGTTTTGTTTCAGGTTCCGCACGGGTTTGATACTCACGTAGCGAGAGAACATAATCTAGCCAATTACATGTTCTTCCTTATGCATCTAATTAATAAACCGGACACGGAGTATACAGGTAAACAAAACTTTAAACACTTCTCAAAAATCAGCTTTATGATGTCACCTCCGTTGTCATGCCTATTGATTGACTGTCCCTTAGTACAAATTCAAATATTAAACGGAAAAAAATATATGGACAGTTACAGTTGAGAGTTATGTCATATAATACACAAAGTCTGTGTATAACAAAAAAATGCCCTTAATACCCTAACAGTAAACAATATGCTTGTATTGTTAAGGTGGAGCACGTCGGCGGCGGAAGAAATCAAATTGAAACATACTTGAAATTCTAAATATAGTGACGAATGTGGGAAGATTTAATTCAATATTGTTGCAATTATTGAAAAATCTTTGAATGACTTTTTTTAGTCATAGCAATATTCACTTAACATTTGTTTCAAGCTTTAACTTTGATGGACTATAATGTGTAGTTGCCATACAAAAAAAATTGAATTTAAGTTTTAGGAGCTAAGGTTAATGTTTCTGCTCATGTTGATGATTTTTAATTGTCTTATGATTTCAGGTCAAGAAACGTTTGTGTGGAACATGTATCAACAGCGATGTTGGGACTTTTTCCCAGTAGGAGATTGCTTCAGAAAACAATACGAAGATGTTATGGGAGAATAGTTCTATTTGTTATAATCATCTGGTTTTTATAAATATTTCATACTTATGCCATACCAGAAGCAAACTTTTTGTCAACTGTACCAATCCTCTTGAACTAAATGAGGTAGTACTTTGCCGTATACACAATTTATATTGCATGATTATGTCAAGTGATAAGATTTTTGCTCTGGCAACAAATGATGTGTTGCTAGGATTGCTGCTGGTATGGTCACATAAAATATATTTTAATTTATTTATTTATACATATTATTATTATGAACTTATTAATAATAATGCATTTCCTCTAATGTAATTTATTTATTTCACGTTACGTTTTGATATTATATTATTATTATACACACTTTTTTTATAAATTCATGTCCCCTTATGTAAATGTACCTAATAATTATTAATAATGACAAAATGATTGACAGTCAAAATGGCCGCACCAACAAAATGGCTGTCACACAAACATATCACAAAATGAAGACATAACTTTGTTTTACTTTAATTATCACTAACATTGATAAAAAAAATACTCGTTATTGATAATATCCCGCCATCTGTCATACTCATGTACCAATTTAACTAATTGCCAAAATATTTTTTAGGTTTGCTCAATGATTAACTATTGTAGATAGTTTAAATTTTAATCTTGAATAAGAGATAGTTTGAAATTTTTAAATGGAAAATCGAAATTTTATTAAATATTTTTATGTGCCTCTATCTATGAGCTGTAAATTGGCTAAATTTTTCATGCATTTTACGTCAATTAACATAATATGAAGAAATAATGATAATGATAAAAATATTTTTGTGAATCTTTTAATTTTATCTCGAGTACCAACTATTTAATATGAATTTTAAAAATAGAGGTTTAAATAATATGTAGGTAGTTTTTAAAAATATAAATAAATACCTAATGTTATATATACGAAACAATGTATATGAGGCTATCACTAAATCTTAGTTTCCCAATTGAATAACTTGACTAATAAACTAAGATCGTCTATTCGTTTCCAAGCTGTGTCACAAAGTTTTTTGTATCCAAGGCTTCAGTGATATACTGCTCCGTAAAATTTAAACTACACTGATTGTCTGGAAGAATTTACGGTAGTGATAGGTTTCTTAGTTACACGAATAACGTTTGTATAGATAATAAAAAATAATTAATTTAACCAATATCCCCCATATTATTCTATGTTGTTTTCATTAACTATTGAGTTTTAAGATAACTATTTCAAAATAGAAAATTCTATGTTTCTCATAAACTCAAGATTTGTAATGATTATACAACTTATCAAGCACTGTTTAGTGAATAAAATAACTGTAAGAGTGCTGTCAGACAATAACATCTCCCAAACAAAAAGGATCATAATGTAAAATAAAAAGCCCTAGCACTCTTCACATACTTGATGTTATGTCACGCTCTTAGACCTTATTTTTCGTATGTGAATAGCCTCACATATCGTCACGCCCAAAATATAACGTCGGATCTGCAAAATTTACGTTTTTACAGATGAGCCAAATAAAGGGGAATATAATGTATGCATAATTTTACTATTTGTAATAACAAAATTATAAAACTTATCACTTTTTTTGTTAGAATATGCCGAATGAAATGATTTTATTATGAAACAAGTGATAATACAAAACGTTATGACTAAATATGTAAAAAAGTAATATTTGTAAAATCTGTTGATTCGATGTTACATTTTGGACGTGACGATATGCTGGTTCGACATCTATGTACAATCAACATAAATTGTTAAGAAAAAATGTGTCAACAATTGACATTGGTTATTAATAAAATATTTTGGGACATGAATGAATCTCTTTCTCTCAAATTTGTCTTGATGCGACAAAATTATAAGGAGAATTCTAAGTTTAGCCTAGATAAATAATAGTAGATACTGTGTACTTATTAAGTTTTTAAATATTTAATGATTTTTAAATATGTACCTACTATTTATTACGATTCATGAACACTGTGTATCATTTATCAACATTTTACTATTTGGTGGTATTCGTAAATGAATGTTAACACCCATATTTCACCAAGACTTCATGGCAATGCAACTGTGGTGTTAACTGTGACACTATAGACGCCAGAACTGCCACATTATCAAAATCTATGTAAACGAGTAAACATTTGCTGTATGTATGTAGGAAGAAGAAAATTGACTTTTTGAAGTGGTACCTTCATAATTGCGCCCCAAGTAACATTCTATGTGCACATCGATGCTGGTTGCATCGCCAAATTGGTTGTGCTACCAAGTGGACACCTGATGAAATACCCTTCGTAAAGCTGTATCATTTTGTTAGTCGCAGCGACTGGTCACGCTGCCATAGACGTCCTGATGAAATATGGGGCTAAATTTTTTTTTTTATTTTATCACGTCTTTATATACAAGTTTACTTCTTTATACTTACATTATTTTCTATGAATATTCAATATAACATTTTTAAATATTTATAATTTTTATTTTTTAGAATTTTGGACTTCAGAGCGAAAGGTCCTTGATTCGAATCACGTTGCCGTTCTATTTTTACCCTCATGATGCAAGCATACTGCTTGCTGAAGTTGTATTTGAATCATTTATCTCTTAATTAACTTATAGAAGTGATCAGTATCTTGAAACTAAAGCAAGTCTAATTTTGTCTCTGGGGATTCAGAATTTGAATTCTGCTACTAACTGACTTTGTATTCACACCAAAAACATTATTTAGTGTGAAAATATTGGGGATTTTTCAAATCTTATCACGAATCCACATAAATATTCTATGATTTTAAATAATTATTTATATGAAACATCATTTACTTTTACCACTAAAGATATTGTATAGGTAATCGAATTTGTTATTATAATTTTATTATAATTATTAAGTAAATGAAAAATGTAATTTATTTAAAAAATAATTTAAGACATTTTGTGGGGCCCTTTTTTGTAATAATTTAAACCTGTTAGAAAATCTCAAAAAAATACATAATTATAGCAATGTCATACTCAATTTATTATTGATGAAAAGAATTGGAAAGGTTTAAAATTGCTTTTCTTTCTTTTTTGAAATTCGAATGTATGAATTGCATTATGATTTTGGAGTTTTTAAGGGTTTCGATGCATATTTTGTAATATGGACTCATTCAAAAGATTCAAGTTATAAAAATACTCAAATTAAGCTCCTGCGACCCAATTAATGTAGTGTAATCCGATCAATTACTTATCAAAGCAATAATCAACACTTATTGATCAGACTTGATCATTTGCTTTAATTGATCCACATTTGCTAACCAATTCAGTACTAAATGTGGTATATGTCGAATTTCAGTGTCATACAATCTGTGCAGCTTAAGGACATCTTGTAAAGCAAAAGCTGACATTTTACAAACGGAACTGATAAAACCAATTTTTTTCTTGTGAAATATCTAGACGCATTTATTTGAATTTTCAGTATTGTAAAATTAAATGAAAATGATATTTTAGATTTATAGAATTAAATAACAGAAAAAAAAAAACAAAATAAATCAGGATGGTTAAAATAGTTAGCAAGAGCTGTTGCATAATTTCTGAGTATTTTCTATCCAACTTGATCTTTTGTTTGAGTCTTTAGTTTTATTGATTGTAATGAATGAAGATATTATTATTATATTCTGTTTTGTAATTTGTAGGATGGGGCCTTATAAGAAATGATGTGGATAAACTTGTTCTGTTTGTAAAGATAATTTATTGAAATATTTTTGTTGTGTTTTATTTCTCTTTCTCTTTATATTATATTATTTGGATCAAAACATATAAAAAATCATATGAACTTACCAGAAGAATTAATTTTGTAGATTTACATCGCATGTATCTACGGTGCATCGCTACATAATGCACAAATCTTATTCAGATCATAATCGCTATAGGTTTTTGGCACATGCAAGTCAAGGTCGCCTAATAAGAAAACCTTCGTACCATAAATTTATACTTCAAAATTCTATTATAGTAAACACTTGTAATATCGTGAGAAAGTTTTTGAACACAGATATTTCAGATACAATGCTGGTGTTTTGAGCCTAATCCTTCAATAACCTGTATAGATGAATTTATCTTGACATTAAACCGTCCAGTTTTTGTGAGAGCATGACTGATCACGTGCAGACTGGTGTATAATGCTGTAAAGTGTGGATGGCAAATCTGCCACCACGTTAAAAAAATATTACCTACTGAGGCATTGGATCCGTAATACTTTGTAGTACATCTTCACACAGTTATCTGAAGTGAGGTATGCAGAAGAAGTAATGCCATATAGGTGACACGGTATGATAGGCAGGAAACCTCATCTCTGCTAAATACTTCAGTGTTCTGCGAAGAGTCAACACTAACAATTATATAGGTTGCTTTTTTCTTAATACATTGTATAAATTAAGAAAAAAGGAGCAACTTAAATACACATACTACAGTTGGTACATTTCGAAATACTAGTTTTTTTCATCTTCCTACCTATGAAATTATTATGCTCCAAATTAAACTTCACCATCACACTGCTTCCCTTGTGAGCTAAGAAAGGATATAGTGCCAATTACTCTGGCATACAATTTCTCATGAATGTTCTTTTATTTACATCTATCCTAAAGTACATGGTTTGCATGGTCTTGACATTTGATCCTCGGATGGCCACATTTCCACCCACCGTTCCTCCTGTCATATATATTTATTATGTTATTCTGTACTCTTTCATTCTTTCCACGCGCCCAAAAAATCCACCGTAGTTCCAAAGCAAACTTATACATACAGTCGATCAGTGTTGCGCAGAAGTAACACTTGCCTTTGAATCATGAGGTCCCGGGTTCAATTCCCGGTCAGGGCAAAATGAAGAATAATCTTTTTCAAATTGTCCTGGGTCTGGGTGTTACATGTATATGTGTGTAGTGCATTGTATATGTGTATCGTCGCGTTAGTATCCATAATACAAGATTTGTACCTTAAATTGGGACTTGTTCGATCTGTGTGAATTGTCTATGCACATTATGTTATTTAGGTGGATATGAGAATGGGAAATAGGTATAATACACAAAAAAGATAATAAAAGTGTGAAAAAATCATATATTATTGTTTATTTAAATGTATACAATTAAAATCATTACAAAAAATAAATAAGCACTTTAAAAGAAAAAAAAGACTTCTACATGAAAAATAATAATAATAACATTTATCATATTATTGCAGTAATCTTTTGTCTTTATTTGAGTTCAATTTTTTTCTTTTCTCTTCTGTTTTTACTTTTTTGTAGCAGTTTTATTATTATTATTATTATTATCCTTAATCATAAACAAACAGTACTAAATAAATAATACATTGCATTCGTATATGACTCATCAGTTCACACGCACGCACGCACGTGTTGATATAACAATAAAGTGAGAGTACGCCTTTGTGAACATGTATAACAGTACGAATGGACAATAGCAGTAGTAAAGTGAGTGTATTTTCTTCTTATATACATCACGCACGCGCCTGTCGGGCTATTACTTAAATTTGTATATATCATGCAAGCGCCTTTCGGACTTTTTATATGTATTTGTATACATCACGCATGCACCTGTCAGGTTATTGCTTAAACTTGTGTATGCTATGTAGCGCCTATCCGGATATTATGTAAATGACTTACATGGTACACGCTAACGCCTGTCAGGCTCGCTCGCTCGTCGTCGGCGTGTACATGTATGTGTTGAAGTAATAGTTTTATTTAAATATTAATATTAAATGGTAATAATAATAAGTAATAATAGATTTAAATGTATGATAAAGTAATAATATAATAATAATTAGTAGTAGTAGATGTAAATGTAGTAGTTATAGTTCATGTTGTGTGGTGACGGGTGTGCGCATGTTGCCGCCCCCCTCCACTATTGGCGATCAGTCGCTCTGAGCTTCTCCTCTACCGCCTCCTGGGAGGCTTCCGATAGATCCGTGGCTTGGATATATTTCTGTACCCCCACCAGTGATTTCTTCAGGGCATCAAAAGAGCTGCAACAACACGAATAACCATATAAATATGTATACAAATATGGACTATGTTGGAATGTTACATTTCTGCATTTTGTAGGACAATATATATTATCTAATTCCATTATAGATTATAAATTCTTCATATATCCCTAGGAAAGAAGAATTGATTAAAGCAGAATAAAATAATGCCATGAGATGGCTTTGGTTTGCCAGCCTCTAAAGTCCACCCATTTGCGTACATTGACTTGATGAAAGAATTTGTAAAAAGGAAATTAGGTTGTTTTGCACAATTGTTTTTATGTAGCATCGAAAGTATAACACTTTCAAAATAATATAAGCCAAAAAATTGAGTAGGCATACAGAACTGGATGATTGGTATATTTATCATAGAAGTCCTGCCATTTGGAACATTAAAAATTAAAATTAATGCTTAATACTAACCTAGAGTACAACATCTTCTTCTTAACTTTGGCAGTGTCTGGGCACCATGACATGAGGAAAAGTTTCTGCTTCTTGGAACTCTCCGACGTGCCCTGGCACTGGTGCATGTATTCAAAGTCAAACAGTCCATATCTGCACTCTCCGGTGCCTCCCTTCTGCAGGTCCTCCAGGAAAGAGTCGTACTCTGCATTCCTCTCGCCCACTGTCTCCACGTCTATCTGCTTCTCATCTCTGATGTAGAACACTACGTAGCGGTGCTTCTTGTCCTTCTTTATCTCCTCGTACGTTGTCTTACATATATCAGATACTGTTACACCTGACGCCTGCAAACAAACAAACAAATTATGCATTAGTCACTATGCATTACACATTACATTTTTTAAGAATACTGTTCAATTCATCCCAGAAAAACCTACCCCTGAATTAAATTATTTCCAACAAAGCAACTTTCTAAAAAAGTGGAGAATATGCTTGACCTACAGGTCTAGCACAGATAAAATATTTTTTCATACTATGAACAAGATTAAAGGCCTTTGAGCAAGCATTAAGAGTATAAAAAAATGATACCATTCAAAATCCAACGAGGGAGTACAATAGATTTTATAGGTCGCGGTGCATAACATACCCCAAAATAAAAAATAAATCCAAAGATTTAAAATCTTATTAGAAACTAATTAGCGTGCTTAGAAATCATTCACCGACTATGAGATTTGAATAAATTTTGTTGTACACTACAATTTTTGGAAGAATTATTTCCTTGTACTATCCATTTAGAATGCAACATTTTACATAGATTCAGTAAGACATTTTCGTAGACATGTCCTTCGACCACGTAATTCCTATAAACCACAGGCAAATAGATACAAATGTAGAAGAACATTATTATTATTATATCTATAACTAAACAAAATTAATAATAATGTAGGTAGGTAGGTATATACGCGATTACCGGAAGATAATAATACTATAGAAGTACCTACCTACTCAGGCATTTTGCAGGAAATCAAAGTAAACAATGATGAAACACAACGTATTTTCGTATAATTTATAATACATATATCATATTGATGCTTAAAGTTCCTTATGCCGACCCCAACTAAAGGTGCAAAGAGTGGGGAACGTGATTCAATTATAAATACGAACATTTAACGTTCATATACAACATAATTACGCATGAGCCTACCCAGATAGTTTATAATATTTAGTTATTATACTTCAAGTGAAAAGTATTCTGTTCCCTTAGAAATTATTTTCTCCAAGTTCGAAACACTGCAGAGCATATAAAATACCTCGACACAGGCTCTAGCCCAGTGAGGCGACAAAGTAGAATTAATTATAATATTACCATATGGATATTTGAACTGTATTGGTTTATATGTGCTTAGTCGAGGAAATAAATAAATAAAAATTGTTCAAGACGAGGTTAAAGACCCTATTGTTCAGGAGGTGTTATGATTCTTGAATGGGCCCCTGCAATGAGTTTTCCACAAAACGGCGCATCATAAATAAGTTGTCTAGTTATTATTATTAAAAATATGAAAAAATTCTCTATCTTTCCAATCGCGGAATTTTTACAAATTTCATTTGCTTAACTAAAGAAAACTATAAAAACTGCATTGGATTTCCCAAACACTGAGGACTAAAGTCGTTAAGACTATTCTGTACCGTGAAGAGTTATTAGTGAAAGGAGATTTTTTTCTAAAATCATTACCTACTCGTGGAAGAGTAGTCGGTAAAATTCATTTTACTACACATCGACTCATAAACGACAATTGAATTGTCTTTCGAAAATATGTTGTAAACACAACACGGGAAGCGAGAGGAAATGATCGAGGTGTGCGTGAAATGAATACGAAATCAATAATAAAGTGACTAATATAATATGTAGTAATAATAATAATATAATAATATTATGAATAATCAGGGATCTGAGGAGATTCATAAGTAATTGATTATTTATTGTGCTATCCTAAAAAGGTCTAAATAATAGCTAGAAAAAAATCTCACATATTCAATTCGCCGGAAATAATATAACTTATGCCTCTAGCTTAACTCGCCGATGTATATTATCTTAGGACCGATATTTCAAAATGCCCTTAGTTTGACGCTTATTCGTATCTAGCCTTTAATTTGGTTTAATAAACATCAATATTTCACAACTATTTCAGCTGTGAGGTCTCAATATCAGTTATGAGATATTCCACCCATTCTAAGCTTTTGCTGGCAAAAAGAGGACGATTTGCATGCAGGAAATCCGCTAGCTGCCCCATTTGTGGGATAATTTTGGTTTTTAATTCATTGATATTGTCAACTATAATGATTATGTAATAAAAGGCATATTGCCGTATATTCATGAATAAATAAATAAATAAATAAATAATATGCCGTGATGGTTGGTAATAATTGGTTGGTAATTGATAATAAATCACGCCTTTACTGTGAAAACTCACCCACTGTATATATTGACCATCTTAATGTATATTTTCGAGATTGTTTATTAATCATATACAGTAGAAACCATAGTGGTTCTGATCACCCGTTTACGAGTGGATGTATTTGGGTTTTTTGTCAAAAACCCAAATATAACCTTATACACCTTTCACAGTAAGCTACTAAAAGCTTGTGTCGTGAAAGGGGAGTCTGCCGGCAACTGGTATCGAACCACGGACCCCTTGTTCACGAGGCCGAGACTCTACCTCCAGGCTACCGACGAACGAATATACAGTAAATAATAAATCAATAAAAGAAAAATGCAGTCATTCTAACCTACGGCAAGGATATTAGATAATATATGTTATGAATTCGCTTTGAAAGAAAGGTGATAATTATTTACTAGAGAAACGTTAACGTCGAAAAACAATTGTAATTGATTATAAAATAGAACATAATTATCTCCGATGTGGTAATAGTAATAGTAAAAATGGGAATACAAATGTGCGAATGTAATATCCATTAGGACACATCATTTTATACGTGTTATTTATTAATATACAAAACATACAATACGATAGTTCGGGTTGTCACTTGTCTAAGTAGTGAGTGTTAGGAGAGATGATCCAATTCTGTATACAGCCCACGCGGTCTGCACTCACAACTAACTACTAAGTCAAACTAGCCGTACTATACAAAATACTGTATATGTAACACTTTGATATTGTTATAGGACAGTTTGTAGAGCGCCGTTTACTCAGAACATGCTCTCAAGGGCGTCATATTGTGATAATGTGCGGATAATCTGGATTACGATGGTTTGCCTTTTAATTGTTTCAATTTATTATTGCTTTCCGCTCTTATGCACAAACTAAACTGCGGACGAAAACATGCTATTGCAGAGTCTCTACGTTGCAGTTGAGCAAAGGAAAACTGGCAAAAGTAGTAATCAATAACAGACAGAGTAAACATGAGAAGACCTTAGACAAGATGGTCTGACGATATAAGAATATCACAATTGATTTTTTTACTTTACGGTGTATCTTACAACTAGGGTAGCCAGCAGACCAAACACGTGAAATAAACATACAAGCTATCTTCTCTGCCAACACAAAATTTAGACATTCAGGGTAGGTGAATTGTGGGTGTTAATTGTCTAATACGCGAGTTTATGAACATCTGCCTTTTACAGGATACTCGAAAACTAGAAAAGAATAGGAGGCCTATATTCTGCCGGATGCTTCACAGTTTCTGTTAAATATATCCAAGATTAAGAATTGCAGAATACTTAAAAGGTTGATGTTCAAAAATGAATAAAAAGTGGCCGAAGAAAGACGTTTAATAATTCATTACGAGCTAGGAAGATTTATTTATAATAATTAATGTTGAACAATTTGAAACATTTCAAAGTGTGTAGTTTTAATTCGGGTATTTTACAATAATTAAACGTAAGCAATTTCTTACATTGCACAGTCTGGCACATAATATATGTTGTGTGTGTGTGTGTACCTATGCAGTAAGACAAGAGCAGAAGGCAGAAGACAGAAGACAGCATACGGCAGACATGACATGCGTTACCACGTGTTTCGACGTGTTCCCTAATAATAGATTGCATATTATTATAATAGCATACATAAATACACTCACGAGATACGTAAATACTACTTACTCTACAATAGTGAAGATGACGTATTTCTTACAAAAAACAATCGACATCATTTTATAATTCTGCATTTTACAAAATTATCTATATGAAATATTTTTTTATAGGTAGGTATGTAATATATATATATATATCAAGAAAAATTATTTTGTAAGTGGCGTACATATTATCTAATCCAACATGGATACTTAAAATTTACGGAAGTGAAAATTATTAAAGAATTTGCCAAAAACATTTCACGAGCAAAATGTAACTAATTGTGCAAACTCATGTAGGTACTAATAATTCGGCATATCCCACTAATGAGATTGCCACCAAATCTGCTGCATGTAACAAACATGCAAGCTGTTTTCTCCGTGCCAACAAAAAATGACATTCAGGAAGGGTGGCAAGCCTCATCGCCGAATTTAATAAGTAAAATATATTTTACAGGAAACTAAAACTTACGGAAAAGAGTTGAAAACCGGTCTTTTTCCGGGTGCTCTACGGAACATTAGCTTTTGTACGAATATTAGCATTTATAAAAATTAAGACATTCGTAACATCGTTCGTTCGTGAGTTCATTATGAGTTCGGCATTAGGGACAGGGTTTTAACGTGGATGTCTTCATACCTATCCAATCGTGAATATGAAGTCAAATTTAATAACACAACATCCAGAAAACACTCAACGTTATATGGAGTTCCACAGGGTTCTGTCAACTTATACACGAATCAATTAGAGTATGTTATTCAAAACTTAGGCTTTACAACATATTTTTATGCACACGATCGCATTTTCTTTAAATCATGCACCCCGGAATCCAAATCTGCTCTTGAGCAAGAAGTCGTTTCGTGCATAACGGACATTTCATCCTGGATGTCTAACAATATGCTTAAAATCAACCCCACCAAAACTGAATTTCTCTGGATAGCGTGTCTCCACGAAGACAACATCTCATAAACGCTGACCCTATTCGTGTACAAAACGTGGACATAGTCCCATCTAACCACGTTAAGTTCCTCGGAGCGCATCTTGATAACGCCCTTACGATGGAGAAACACATATATCATCTACTGTTAGTAGTGGTTTCTATACTTTAAGGCAGCTCAAGAACATAAGGAAAAATATATCAACCGACGGAGCTAAAACCATAATTAACTCATTCGTCGTATCACGATTGGATTACTGCAATGGCATCCTCGCAAATCTGCCACAATATCAACTCCAGAGGATTCAGTCCGTTTTTAATGCGGCTGCACGCTTCATTTATCAACTGAATCGCTCTTCACACATATCTGCCACCCTTCAATCTCTTCACTGGCTCAGATGTCCGGAGAGAGTCGAATTTAAAGTGTGTTTGACAGTATTTAGGGCACTTCATGCTATGGCCCCAGAATATATCATGGAACTCTGCGGTAGACAGGCGTTAAGTCATAGACAGACAACACTGAGGTCTTGTCAAGATATTACAACTAAATTGGAGGTAACCAGTACTGTATCGAAACCAGTGTACGTGGAGCGTGCTTTTGCAATATCTGCACCTGTAGTCTGGAACAGGCTTCCACAAATGATCAGAGAAACGCAGGACATATCTCGTTTCAAGAACCAACTGAAGACTTATCTATTCAAGAAATCTCACGGAATAATCCAGACACAACCTTAGTTAGCAAAGAGCGCCCTTGAGGTGGATTTTTTTCACAAAACGGAGCTTTACAAATCATCCAAATAATAATAATAATAATCGATCTAACATTTATAATCTTGGAAACATCTGGAACTGGTTATTAATCGATTATAGTAAAATTCATTCATTCAAAATAATAATATTGCCAACACTAAACTGTCGCATCTATATTCATCCAAAGACCGCCCATACAAACAGAATAACATTATAGCAATACTGTATATCTACCTAGTACCTACCTATTTATAACACTCAATAGTAAGTAGTGGCAAAGCGATATCATAATACTGTACAATAATAATACTGTAGTATGTATAATATAACACATATTAGGATGGAAATAGCGCGCAACCTCCCGCATTCACAAAACACACAAATTACTTTACATTACATTTATAATAATTTGTACACCACATTATACCATCTTCTCTTTAATTATTTATTACGCATGTATTTATGTATTATCGTCTGTGTACAACACAGTACACACCACTTTGATAAAGAGAAAAAAAATACACAAAAGGATGCCATGATACGTGTACGTATGGAGATAGATAGCTAATGTTGTTTAGTCAAATTGGAATGCGGGGTTAATTTGTATACCGTTTGTACCGCTAATATGCCGACTGAAAAGATTGCAAACTAAAATACATAGGTAGGTACATAATATTAAAACTATGTGTTTATGGACTCGTAAAAAAAGCCCAAGAATAGTAGTATTAGCAATGATGGATGACTCCATTAGCGGTGTAATGTTTTTGTCAGTTAGCACATTAAAAATACCAATAAAACAAAGTGCTCTGAAAATAAACAAAACCATATCGATTTTCTTAATAGGGCGGTATACAGAAAATTGATCTCAAAAAAGATAATCGGTAGTTAACATTCACGAACATCAGGAAGGCAGAGTCGTGTCCGTGCAGTCCTAAAAATCAAATAGATCCTCAATTCTCTACTATAAGATTTCTACTGTCCTGTGAATAATGACTTGTATTCATAAAAAAATCACCCATAAGACATTTCACGTCATGAAATCAGCTATAAGGTGTACCATTTATCATCCTAAATGTCTTTATATTTTCATGATAACACGGAGGACAAACTGTAGCGAGTCTATTGGCTTCATCCTTATAACATCATACAATTCAATGCACAGAGGTTGAGTTTACAGCTAGATAGCGATCTCTTTCAGCTAACCCGGTAAGATAAGTGAATAAATCAAAATAATAACAATTTCTTCTTACATACAATGATATGTCATATAGACTAACACGCGGACACATCATATAGGTAATTTAATATATTGTCTCACGTAGTATCATAGTAAACCAGTTAGAAATTGTTCTGCACATCTCACGTACCTACCTAGACGGATCAATTCATCATCTATCGTCAACATCAATCTATTTCATATCGATGTTATGAAGAAAACAATCTCGATGACACATTAAATTGCAAACGAGTATTATAGATGATACATTTCGCTACTGCGCTTTTATTATACCAGATGATAAAGAGTGCGATAACAAAAAATGTGATATAAATGGATAAACTAGATTCATTTACACGGCTAGACAAAGATGACATATTCCAAGTCTTGTTCTATGTATGTCTGTACCCGGTAAAACATGAGAAAATAATGTTTCATAGCAGTGCAAGAGTCGGTGTAATTGAATATCTAGGCAGCGTATTGCATTCATACCTAAACGTTCTCTGCGCATGAATTTAAACGGTGGATAATGAATCAAAAGGTGTGGTGTCTCGACAAGAAAAATAATATGTAATCATAGGTAGTCCCAACAATGCGGCGTTTTTTTCAACATATCGTCAGTGGGTTGACGCAATCGTGAAGGATTCGCCCTTCTATCGTGATCTAGAATTCTAGATTAACAAAATTAGTGAAGATTATCACGCGACAACTGCCTGAGAGACCCTAAAAAACCATTCAAAATAAGAAACATAAAGCAGTTCGAATATCTTTCGTGGCATTAATTAAAATACCAAATGTAAATCTACATAAATTCCGTGTAACTCTAAATTTATCCGTTTTCGATAAAAATTAAAATGGTGGACGCGAAAATTAACGTCAAAATAAATTTAACGTTTAGTAGAAATATCAAAAACAGCGAATTGATCATGACATTCCTAAGTACACGGATGATTCAGAAGTCGATAGTCTAGTATAATTATCATTCTCGAATATTCTGGTTTACTCATCATCGTGCTCACCATAGTGACTCGGTAGAATCGAAACACAAAGAAGAGGAAACAGATCGTGTGCTTTTTATAAATCAGACTTTATTTGCAGAACATTTCTTCAACGATATAAAACTAACAGACTTGTAACAAATTAACTTCTTATACCGATGTTCATCATAAAGAAAAACAATAAATGTATGTACCGAAGTTCGCAATTAGTGTGATAGGTAAATTCTGCTCTTTCTCGTAATTTCAAACATGTCTGAAAGTTATGACTATATACTGCTTATTCTGATATATTCAATGTTATATTACAGAAGTCATGCACCTATGAATCATCTTCATAAATTCAAGACCCAAATCTTCTCTAGTGAAATAAAGATTTGTCATGGAGCCTAAACCTTTCAATTTCAAACAACAAACATCGATAATGAGTGCAGCACAGCATACTTCGTGCAGTTGATTTAAATAAAAGTACCTATCATAATTCACACGATTTCGGGTGCTATGCCATAAAGAGAGAAGTCAAATGGTAAGATAAATTACATAATTAAATTTCAATTGGAGAACCATGTTTACAGTGCAAATTATAATCGGAAAAAGTAAGAAAAGCACCCTAGTGCTCATGTATCGGCGCTAGACTGGCTTTAATGTCCACGGACAAGGCTCTATGCTGGCTTCAGTATCCATATCATTTTAGGAGTCCATGGACAAAATATTGTTAGAAATCATAATGTAGAAATTAGAATCGGATAAATGGAAGTCACCAGACTTCTACACTCTCCAATTGGTCGGTGGGTCCTTCAATGTACGTTAGGAATGGTAGTTACCTATATGGTTACATTAATTTGTGCAAACTTGCTAAATACACGCGCCGTACACGTTACTGCCTGCCTACGCCATATTATTATCTACAACATGATTGTGTATTTAACGTTCAAAATTTTCATGATTCATGCAGCGATAAGATAGTAACCCCAGACAGTATGAAAATTACGATATTAAACTGAAATAACACGATGCACTAATGACTAAACATTATCATCAAAACTATAAAATGCTACTTCTTACGAATATACGTACATACACCACCACTGCCTCAATGATATCGCGGTGAGGAATAAAATAATATAGTGAGTGACATGGTTACAAGCCAGCCCACTTCAACTAGTGTTGAGTATGTTCGTCATATTATTTACTATGAACATAATATAATTATTATTAATAACAATGATTGCATTGAATGCACTACAGTCGCTATCTAGTTCCGGAATATGACCGTACTCTCACCTTTTTAAAATTTATACAATTATTGTCTGTAAAAGGCATGCGACCATAAAATATTCAACATCTGATAAAATGTATTAACTAATCAGATTCGATGGTCTGTTTCACGACTCTTTATAACACGAATGAAAGGCTTGCTTACTGAACATTCTTACATAAAATGGGCCTACTTGTTACATAGTGAATGGTAAAATGATATAGACATTAGACAGATGAATGATGTAAAAAATGATGTAGGATTGCCTACTAACGTGAACAAATTTGAAATATACACAAGTACATAATTATGTATATCCAAACCAGAAAGATTTTCCAACATGAACTTGGTCTAATCTTACATTTTACAAAATTGGTAATTTGCCGAATTACAACCATCGGCAGATATAATGATATACGGAGCACAATAAAAAAAAAACTCAAAAGAAACTTCCGCTGATGATCAATAAAATAAATACAACAAATCACATGCCGTAATTATCCTCAACCTATATATTGTACAGACTAAAACTCATAAGAAAAATTGGAAATGCGACTTAACACATTGGTGTTGCAAGGCTTGAAGGACATTGACTTTATTTTATTTAGGGATATATTTATGGCTTTGTCAGATATATAGGCTCTGCAATACAAATGTAAGTAGGAAAGAGACTCTTAGCATTTTAATGTTATGCAGTTAAAATTAGTACTGTTACTTGTGCACACTATATAGGTCAATAATAATTATATATAAGAGATAAAAAATACAGATAACCAAAGGATTTTTCTCTAGACTTTCACAGGTTACACTTGCAAGTGTTATTGAGTTAAATATTTTTTTTAGTAAAAAGAATCATGCAAAAAAAATGTTTGAGACAGAAAAATAAAATTGGTTAGTAAATTAAAGTTTGTACGTCCAGTACGCAAGACCCACCCCCGAGATGCGGTGAAGATGTACATACATTGGTGTATACCAGAGCGGGCCGAATAATGGATGTTGTCATTCATCTACCTGAGCTGTGAGGCCGGGCCCCCGGGCATTGTGTGACGCCCTGAGGCGCCCTGTGGCCCAGCCAGGACAAGCAGACAATACATTACAACAACATACACATACTAATTATTATTTAGTATTATTAAGCCACGCTACTGTGCACATATATACATACATTTACAGGCTAAACATAATGCAATAATGATTACAATAAATAAATGATAATTTGCCTTATAAAACCAACATTTATATCTACATACACAAAAAAGCATAAACAAGCAATATAACATATTACATAATTATTATACATGACAAAAACTCTTAACAAAACTACCAATGATTAACTACCTATAATTGTGTAAATACCAACATTTTTATAAAATAAATAAAATTCAATTACTCCTAGATTCGTCTTGATGGGTTTCGACAGTAAATTTTAAACATTCATTCATTCATTCATTCATCGCCCTCAACGCTCCTCTCGGGAGTACAGGGCAGAAACCAGCCTCCTCCATTCAGAGCGACTCTGCGCCAATTGCGTCACCTCTTTCCACGACATTCATTGCGCTCTGATGTCGTTGTCATAGAAAATTTTAAACAACTGATACGTAAAAACAACACGGAGAGGACAGCTCGAATGCGGCTGGTCTGCTGGCTAGCCCACTTGTGAGGAATGCCGTGACGGGATAGTAGTGGTAGAAATAATATCATCAAAAAGTTATTAAACTGAAACTTAAGGAAACTTTTCCGAAAATCATTTGACATCTTATTGTTATATTTATTATCTTCAATTTCGCAGTGATGACGGACCTATCTTGAATGACTTATATTATATTGGAACGGAGAAGACCATCTGTATGTTTATAGCATACAGTTCGTCCGTTGGCTACCCCACTTGTAAGAAATGCCGCGATGGTATAGATAGATAAACCAATGCACACTATCGACCTGAATAATTAGTCCATAATTAAATTCCACATATCATATGGGATTCAATTCCTGGAAATCGAGTCTCGTAACGTAAATGGTGACATCACTACCGAGCCTCGTATGGAAAATGATGATGTGAAAAAACAATAAAACATCACGCAGTATGTTATTTATTATCAGCGTAAAATGTACATTGTATATACGGAGCGAAACTACAATATGTCCAATTTTAAACAAAGTGATTTATGAACATAGTGTTGTAGCTCTCGTTATGCTCTACGCACCATAATATTGAAATTTACTACAATACTACTTTGAGGTATCCATGAATAAAAAAATATGACAAATTTTGTTGTTAAAACATAACAATACCATTTTAACTTGATATGACTAAGTTAAGAAACAGTGAGACTATTAGTTAGTTAACAATGACCCACAATCGTTCATGTCAATATTATTGTTTGTCAACAAACATCATATTATGAAAAACAAACAAAAGAAAAACTTGGAAATGTCATACTGAAATGTAACATTTCGTGACGTGGCATAGTTTCGCTCCGACATACAGATACAAATATACACGCCTTCGGGTCAGAATATAAACCTCACCTGTCTAATATGAATACTTAATATTATATTGCGTCCTGTACCTATATAGGTTATAGCTTCCAACACTTGTTTATACCATTACTAAATAGTTGACAATATAAAATAATAATACTCAGGGGTACAATTGCTATCAAGCGAATTGTTACACTCAACAAGTCCATCTTAATTCTATATTACCCACAATCAATACCTACCTATATAGTATCACATGTTATAATATGAATATCAGTACCTAATAACACATGTTACATGAATTTCATTGAGAAAACCTGTAAGTTCATTTGAACCTGAATAACTCGAGTAACAAACGAGAGGAGGTTGGTTTCTGCCCTGTGCTCCTGAGAGGATTGTTGATGGGCGAGGTGAATAAATGAATCTATTTGTTTAAATAGTACTCTTTAATCATTCCACTAATCTATTTTGGGTCAATTTCTACTATAGGTTATCCAATTTTGAGATAACCTATAGTAGAAATTTACCTCATCTCAGTATACTTTAAGTACTCAGATCCTGTAGGCGATCACCTACAGGGTCTGTCTGAAACTCTTGAGGTTCTACGTGGAAGATCAGTTATTGTGGCTGGCGATTTTAATGCTCGCTCTCCCCTATGGCATGACAGACCTTTTACTGATAGAACTGGGAGTGGTAGTTTTGTAGAAGATTTCATTTCATCATCGAATCTAAACATTCTGAATAGTGCTGGGCAACCTGCCACATTTTCTGGACCTATGGGGGAGAGTTGCATTGATTTGACGCTTTGTACAAGTGACTTGCTTTATTCTGTCTCCGAGTGGAGGGTACGTAATGGTGCGATCTCCTGTGACCATCGTTTGATCACCTGGAATTGCGGTGGAAAGCCGGAGGTCGATCCTTATGGATTGTGGAGCTTCAAGGGTAGAAATGTAGATTGGAATTATTTTTCCATTGTTTTGAAAGATGAGATGAAAGAATTTAATGATTAGTTGATTCAAGGTGCCGAAATAGCTGGGGAAAAGTTTCAATAGCGCTGTTGTCGAAACAGCGTCGAGAACGTTAGGAAGGTGTAGACCTGGGGGAAGGCATTCCACCAACTGGTGGACCCCTGAACTCGCGGGACTCAGAAGGGTTTTTAAAGCTGCAGAGCGAGCCTATGGACCAGTTCGAGGGGGCAAGATAATGCGAGACTCTCCTCTTGCTAATTCTCTCTTCGAGAGGTTACAAAGAGCGAGGGGTTCCTACCATTCGGCTCTGAGGAAAGCTAAGTCCTCCGCCTGGAAGGAATGGATAACTGAAATTGGTAACACAGATCCGTGGTCTGTAACACGTACTGTTTTGAAAACTAAAAAGTCTGCTGATCACTACCTTACTAGCATCGTTGCTGGTGGTAGTGAAACTGTGTCACTGGATGACACACTCCGAACCTTGCTTGATGGCTTAGTTCCCCTTGACTCTCAGTCAGGAGATACCTTATATCATTCCCAATTGAGAATTTCATCTCGTTGCCCCCCGCATGAGTCTGTAGGTGACTCGTTCGCCGTGACTTATGCGGAACTGAAGAAAATTATCGATGGATTAGGACCTAGAAAGGCTCCTGGCTTCGATAGAATAAATGGAGCGATAGTAAAAAAGGTATGGGAATTTTGTCCAGTAGAAACTCTCAGATTGATGCAAGTGTGTGTACGTGAAGGGATTTTTCCCTCAGTATGGAAGAAAGGCCTCCTTAGAGTTATTCCGAAAGGCAACGAAAGGCCACTGTCAGACCTGAAGGCATACAGACCCATTACTTTGTTGCCCTCATTCGGAAAAGTTTTGGAAATTTTAGTAAGAAATCGTTTGGATTGGGCCTTAGTGCCTGGAGATCCCAAACAATTTGGTTTTAGCCGCGGATTATCTACTGAGGATGCCATTAATGCTTGTATCGAATGGAAAGATGACTGTCAGGAGAAATATGCCATTGGAGTCTTTTTAGACATAGCTGGGGCTTTTGATAACGCATGGTGGCCACTTATCTTAACTAAACTAAAGTCACGGGGCTGTCCCCGAACATTATTTAACATCATCAGCAGCTATTTTGGTAATCGTTCAGTGATGATTACTCATGCGGGACTTATTATTGAAAAAGAAGTTAGTATGGGGTGCCCGCAAGGTTCAGTTTTGGGACCATTTCTCTGGAATGTTTTATTTAACGATCTTTTGGCACTGACACTACCGTCTGGCTGCACGATTATTGCATACGCGGACGATGCTCTTCTACTTCTCTCGGGGGAGACCAGGAGAGATATTGAAAATAAATTTTCGATCGCGATTGAGGGTATCCTTGCCTGGGGAAGGGAAAGTCGACTGTGTTTCTCACCGGGTAAAACTTTCGCCATGTGGATGAAGGGGACACTGAGTCGGAGGAGGAATCCGGTGCTAAGAATGGATGGTCTACCTGTTAAGGTGGTCGATGAAGTTCGGTATCTGGGTGTCACTCTGAATAGGGGATTTTCGTTTATCCCACATGCGAAGGCTATTGCCACAAAAGCAAGCGTGCTTTTCTTCACGTTGCGAAAACTCACTCGAGGAATGTGGGGACTTAAGAGCCGGGCTGTGAAGACTATATACAGGGGAACGTATGTGCCTCAAATCACATACGCTGCTCGGGTTTGGTCACACAGGTTGTCTGTGGGTACCGTGTCCCTCGCTGTGCTTAGAGGTCAGAGGCTTCCCCTGCTCGCGGTAACGGGTGCCTACCGAACGGCTGCAAGTGATGGCCTTCCAGTTATTGCTGGTGTCTTACCGGCAGATCTCGAAATTTTAGATTGTGTAGCTCGACGGGGTGTCAGGGCTGGAAGACGTGTAGAACATCTTGGTATACCTGTTGAAGCAGGAACCGGGATAAGGGATATATCTAGGGCAATCGGCAGGATTTGTGAGAGAACAATGAGTGTTTGGCAAGACAGATGGACCACTGGAGGAACGGGTAGACTTGTCTACAAGTTCTTTCCAGATGTCCGTGAAAGACTGAGAATGAGCTACTTGTCCCTTGACCATTTTTCCGTACAGCTTATCACTGGACATGGGCAGTTAAGAGGTAAACTTTTTGAGCTAGCATTGACCGATAATCCATGGTGCACATGTGGGACAGGAGCTCAATATGCGGAACATATCCTTTGGGAATGTCCTTTGATGATGGATGCAAGAGAGGAAATGATTCTGGGTATGACTGTTGACACTCCTCGACCCATCTGGTTTGGGGAAGTGTTTCTAAATGCCACAAACGCTTCACGCTTTAAGACATTCGTAGATGTGTGGGTCTCAAGATGGGATCTGCTGCGTCAGCCGGGTCCCCCGCCCACTGACGTGGTAGGATCGTAGATGCCAACACTGGCATAGTTGTATTAGAGTAGAGAGAGTCCAAATATTAAAAAAATCTTCACCTAAACGGATAAATAGGAGTCCTTGGACTCCTGAAATATCCGAGAAATAAAGATATTTCAACATATCCAATAGTATGCAGTAAGAAAGTATATATTGATGATCATAATTGCATTTTTTATTATTATCTTTCACTGCACACTGTTACGAGATATCGTAGCAGATCCAAATATGAGCTGGGAGAAGGGTACAGATTATACTTATATAATGATTTATTCCTCTACATAGCTAAATTTCATGGCATAATTATGCATTTACACAATTTTGCATTCACTGGGCGAGATGCACTTCCTCACCCCATACTGCCATCTGAGCACTTCTATGATATCTGGTAACGGTATACAGTGAAAGAATAATAATAATACATACAAATATGATCATCAATATATTTTGTCGGTCTTACGAATACAGAAAGCCTCTATAGCTTTTACTGCGATCCCATGAAATTAATGAAATTGATCATCTAATTTGATTCATAAAATAATCGATATAAAAACACGGAATTTGCACAATAATGCAAATATCCTCAGGCTCCGAGCTTCAGCTTTCATTCTCAAATATAAATGCTGACATTCATGTCACAAAATTTAATTCTGACATTACCAATAAATTACTGTATTCTATGAAACACAGAGCTTAATCATACATAATTTTATTAAAATGAAATGCATGTTAGTAACAATGCTAAAGCAATTATGCGACAAATGAAAGCGACATGAAAATATAATTATAAAAATAGAATTAAATTAGATACATAGTATAAAATTAATAATAATTATATTAGACAGAAAAAAGTCACTAGCAACAATATATGCATAAGAATTTACTATCACCAACTAACTACACTACAAAACAAAAGCCAAAGAAATAAATCTACAAAAATCTCATCTGTGAAAGCGTGCCATATATTTCTCCTTCTCTCTGGGATCGCATTAGTCAAAAGCTGTTATGGTTCCAGTATAAATTAAAAAAGTTTTAATGACACCTATAATAACATTTATTACCATGAAACACCATTCGTTAATTTTTTACAGTATAGAGAGCACCATTCGTTCATGAAAGATTTATAATAATTGTACTGGGACAGGCTGTAGGCTATCCCGAACCAACTAGTTTCTAGAATCGTAACGGAGATAAAAAAAAATAGGTAGGTATAACGATTTACTATACTTAAGGTTAACTTCCGGTTACATAAAAATTAGAGTCCCTTTAAAATAAAGCCCGATATGTCAAAAATCTCTTAAATTAACATGGTTACCACTTAAAAGTTTTTTCCGCGAAAAATTTTAAGAAACTTTTTTTATGAAAACAGCTGTGAGATTCGTTACTAGCACAGTGCCGTTATAAGGCGATGGTTAAGCAGCAAAATAAAAAAATAAAAACAAAAATCTCTACAGGTAAAATAAATGCTAATTTGTTTACGTATGACAGATAGGATACACTGTCACAAGTTAGTGTCAACGCTCTACATCTGTCCCACATATATACGTACCTATTACATAAATAACAATACAATGCACACATTTAGATGTATATAATGTAATACAGTAGTTCTCTATATTATTAATATTATGTATTTTGATGTCCGATATAATATATCGTCGAATAGTTACGTATAGAAAAGTTTCCGCCTCCTCAAATCCACTTGTAGCATTTAACTTATATATTATTAGGTATATTATAACACTATCGTGCGTCCAGTCGAAAGACACTATTCAGTCACACGTTCACTGCCAAAATATTGTGCTAAAATAATATCATGTAATATCAACTACCGATCTGCACAATCTCACTCATTTCTTTCAAAGGTATACTATTATAATTATAAGTAAACAATATAGACTTATATATGTATGTATGTTAGATCCTTTATTCGGCGCCGTTTAATGAAGCATTCACCTCGGGTAAAACAAAATAGTTACAATTCAAAATCAAAATCCCTTAGCCAGATGATTTAAACTCGGGACCTCTTGATTGGAATGTTCGAGACTCTACAATCAGTATACCTACTACTATCGAAATAAATCAGGTTAATTGGAAGACATTGCAATACATTAGCAATAAAGTCACCCTTTGTACATTGAATTGTTATAAATGTGTTTTGCCATAACTGTGTAATATTATAACCAACGTACATAATATATAAGCGAATTAAAATAGCGTGCGACTTATAACTGGATTATGTTGTCAGATAACTATGTACGTAAATACTTTACAACATAGTAGGGCGAGACTATTTCGTGAATGAATCGAGTAAATAATATATCAAAATATACTGTTTACCAACTCATAACAGGTGGTCGAAAATTGAGGATTGAAAAGCAGTCGTACAAAATAATATGTGGAAATTTGAAGTTCGAGAAAAGAAAGACGATCGTGGAATTCCCGAATAAAACGAAGTATTTCACTCTTTTCAGTAATATTGTAAAAAGCAATCATTCGCAATATCGTACAAGACATTCAACATCTTCAACTGTGTCATCCGTACTTCGTGTCCTTATTTATACGGCACGAGAACAAACTCTCCTCTCGTGGATAAATTGACGTGCTGCGCTCGATCGACGAACTATATGAATGCTGAGGAAACGAAAAAAATGTGCAATGAAAGATCAGTCTGGTTTTCGTTCACTCAAAGGGATGTGGGGCTAGATAGAATCTAGGAAAGAGATATTGAACTTTTTAGGTCGTCTAAGAATGAAATACTTATGTCCAATTTAAAATACAGCAACATATTATTGTAAAGAGAATAGAAACGAGCGCTAACACAATTAATACATAGTTTGTGTTTTAATAAATTAGATAGTTAGAAAATCACCGCTGCCAATTACATAATTACCTACAATCTAAAATATCATCGGACAGTAATAGTTATGTTAGTTGTATAGCAAATATTCAGAAGTAGAGTCAACAAACCGTCTAATGTGACGGAAATACAATCACGATATATATGTATGTATATAGGTAGTTCTCTACAATAGATTGACGTGTATACTTTGTGTAATAAACGAATTTTTCCATAGCTTACCCGAGGAAGGAGACGTTATTAAAAAGGCATTGCGAAAACCTCAAGGCAAAGCATTTAAAATGAGTAACAGTTTGAATGCAGAATTTTATATTTTGAGAGAGGAATTCTATCAATACAAAGCTGTGATTCAAATAAAAACTAAAATTTGTTTTTATTTAGTAAATCTAGATTTGTTATTAGCCCAAACACCTTCACAAATTAGCAATATTTCAGTGTCGTAGTAATGGAATAAGTCAACAATAAAATAAGAACTAAGGATTTCTTGATTAAAAATCCGAGACTCAACCATTATACCGCCTTTACAGTAAGTACATAATTATGTATTAGAAATTACACAGAAGACAACAGTATCTCAGCAGTAATAGATAGACACGAGAGTAGGGAGACTACCCAGAGGGTCAAATTTTGCCACCTTAGTCAAGCAAATGAGAAAGGACAAGAGTGTGAGACAGAGAGCATATACGTATTTTTTGATGATACTAGGTAATTAGTTAGTTAAAATATTAGAATGTTTTGTTTGAGAGAATTACCTACGCACGGTATATTTCAGTCAACGCTTCAACAACAAAACAACGAGAAAAACGTTGCAATAACTTACCACAGAGTTTGGCACTTACGATTAACTGATTAAATAGTTTTAATTAACTTCCGTTAAAATTGTGCTCAACGTTCGCGTTAATCTCATCATTCATTAACTGTAACGTAAACGTCCATAAAAATATATCGTTCTACTAACATAAGTAGGTATGTATTTTTCCTAGGATTCGCTCCATTCTCAGTGTTTATTTCTATAAAGCTGATATTTAATATTACAAGCATTAGCTTTCTGAAAAAGCTTTAAAGCTCCTAAAAATATACATAATATCGAGAGGGACGCAATTATTTTTGTATTGATTTTTTTCTTTATATTGTGTACATTGATTACAAGCAATTTTATAAAGAAATACATACATTTATATTACATGCAAGCACTAATAAGTGAGCGTATTTATTGGAAAGACGCAATCTCTTCCAACTAGCCTATTTTTCTAACTGAGTTAAATTTTGATTAACGATGATCATCTCTGCATATACATACCCACACATTACTAAAACACTCAACCACTACCTACTATATAATATTACACTTCTAAACAATAATATTATAAATATGTATGTAATATTGCTATGCATGTAATCGTTTTTACCCAATTACTTTCACACATAGCTGCGTGCTGGAGCAAAACTACACTATGTCACGATACGCAATTTTTCAGTATGGTCATTCAAAATTTTTTCAACAAAATTACAATTTGGCTCTGGCATGTTTATTAACAAGAAATTACATACTTCCAAAAATGATTGTGGCTGATTGCTATGAGCAATATTTCTCATACATTTTTTTATTCATTGCTATCTATTAATTAATGTACACGATATCATGTTAAAATGGCGTCGTTTGGCTTTAGGAGGCTACATAAGTATATTTATAAATGACTGGCCAAAATTTTACATAATGTAGTTTCGCTCCTACATACAGACATAATATAACTATTAAAAGCGTTATTAACAAATTATTCGCGATAGAATTAATACATAAGTAATATAATATGTACCAATTATTAATTAAATAAATTTAAATCAATTATACGGGAAATATTTAATTTATAAGTACAGATAGATGAATTGAATAATATGGACATATGTGCGACAAAAAAGCTAAAGTCAATTTTAATATACGAGATAATACAGACACATTATAGCTCTATATTACAATATACACTGCACGCAGCTAGTTCACAGGTTGTTAGTTGTTCGCTATGTACCCCATTTCGTCTATCTGATTAACTATCCTATCTGACATTTTTGGGTAAATCGAGTTAGGATCACAATGTGTATATATGTTTTGTGGGAGATGTCAAGATAGATAACTGGTTGGTTGTTAGAAATTGCCAGCAGGTAATAAAGCCGCCATTTGTACCACATAAAAAATGTACAATAAAGATTATTTTATATATTTTTATTTAAGATACCTTCCCACCAACCAACCAACAATGTTACAATATGAACAATTTATGAAAACAACTTTTTCATCGTGTAAATACACGGTCATCGTTATCGCTATAGCCTCATCAAGATTGGCAGCGTGCATCATCGCTGAATATAAATTAATGTAAAATGGCTAACCTAACCCAACGGAAAAACTAAAAAGTATTTGTGTAATAAGATGAAAATGATACCAGAATAATCACGAATGCAAAATTCAATAATATTTATTATAATAATATTGACTCGCCGATACAACATCATTATTGTTTATGCCTTTATTATTATATGCGTCTGATTTGTCGAATAGTTCAACTCGTCCTTGGCAATGAACCCGACATTATTATTATAGCATGTATGTATACAACCAGCCGTGATATCATCGCAAAGTTTACGACACCACCTGTGCACGCAAATACATACTCGATTATCGAAAATACTATACACAAATATATAATATACTCGTATATATCAAGTACCTATGATAGAAACTTCTACGATAGATTCAACGATATTTCCCGCAAGTTTGGTTGTTAGTCCATCTACAAATTATGTATATAAAATGTACGTCTTCTAAATCATTCTTTCTAGTCGATCCCTCAACTCTGAAGACTAAGAACAAGCCTGTGTGTGGAATAGTTCATTGTCGAATAGATAAAAAAAAAAAACAAGTGTTATACGCGATGCTTGCCTTTAGTGTACGTATTTCAAAGTATTGACGAGATGATCCGTACGTAGTAAGATGGTAAAAAATCTCGGACATTCAAACGAGAGATCCCGGGTTAGAAAAATCTACTTCACCTTGACGAAAAAAACACGTTGCTTCCTGTAAGGATGTTTAACCCTTTAAGATCTAGAGCAGGCTTTTACAACTCGCGGCCCAACAATAGTAAAGTTATAATAATATTTATATACGGTGACTAAAAATATTAACTGAGAGACTAATTACTTATATCGAATTATTGACAGAAAATACCACGAAAAATACGTCAATTCAAAATTTACTCTTAAATGTTCCAAATTATCTTCAGTTGTGTGTATTTACACGCTATTTGTAATTATTCTTTTGAGATGAATTGCTTTTATCGAATTGTGATCGATTTTTTTGTGGAATTGGTTTACTTTCACAATATTTTTGATTTTACAAGCACGTCATCATACATAAATACAACTCGTTTTAAATAATAATGCCTGCCAATTTTTTATTTATTTGCTCGCCACAATGTTGTCAATTTATTTGGTTGTAAAAACTAGTAAGTGGTCGCTCATTTTAGTACAATGTCGTCGATCAGCCGGTAATTCCGTTTTTTTAAACCTCTTAATTTTTTTTGTAACTCGTTAAAATACTACCCTAAATTTAAGAGTATGTACGGGTGTTTAAAAAACGCATCAGGTGTCATTGAATGTTGCAGACACAGAGACACTAACTACAAAGCGAGTGTATGTATGTCCTTATATGGAATGCAATACAGTATTATTATGTACTGTATTTTGTTTAGACTGTCTGACTGACAATACTGCAAAGGAACAACACCGTATGACGAATCGCCTCAAGGAAAACGTCTGCTAGATATTATTTTTCCGTTGCATGCCATACTTATGTATATGAGTAATATTAAATGAAAACTACTGTGCAACGTCCTGATCGCTCGTAAACGAGTCTTTGGCCTTTGAACAAATAGTAGAATACCGTACAATGTATACAAGTAATTCGTACAATGTATATAAGTAATTCATACAATGTATGTAAGTAATTCCTACTATACATACCTAGATGATGATAAAATTAAAATATTTATCAATTTATATCATTTATATCAATAAATCATTTAACAATTTAACTTTAAAAAAACAAATGTATTCTACAGCTACAGGTTTTAGCAGTAGAAAAATAATAGAAAACCAAAGTAGAAGAAAACACTCGTTTTCAATTAATATAACCATGGAATTCTACTACTTTAACATTCATGGGTGAGGGAGAGTGCAACCCTCAATGTGTATACTTTAGCACCGATACGGTAAAAGTCATAAAAATGACATTCTTGCTTTGCTAATTATTGAATTACACAACTCCTTCACATTCTTTAACACCCTGATGGTATCTTTAAGATTGACTGGAAGATTTTGTTAAACAACTAGTGTCGGCATTTTGCATACCTACCTATTTTGTTTTTCTTGCAAATTTCACCTTGTTTAATTATCAGTGTCTTTATCACAGGAACGATGTAAAAAAATAACATCTTGAAACAATCAGTAAAGATTCCGACATAGAGGTTATCTCTTTATATATCTTTACCATCACGGCATCTACCACGAATTGTATAAGCCAGTAAACTAAATGCATTTAATACACAAGCAAGTCCTCCTTTCCGTGACATAAAAATAAAAGATTCAAGGTAGGTAGAACTGAACTCCAGAATTGAATACGTCATGTCATTGCTTACACGTGATAATTTACGAATAGTACCTACCTACTTTTACAGAACGCTGCAAAATATCGAGTGGGATACCTATTCCATTCAGTAGATTCCACGAGTCGATTACATCCTAAAAACCAATGATTCAGAGAGCATACAGAGGTTATTTTTTTCGCCAAACCAATTACTATACTACTGTACACATTATAATATTATCATGAACGGACCACAGCGTTCGCAGGTAATGTATAGCCATGATCGTGGTAACAACATACAATACTGTTTATACGTAATTTATTATACATAGTAAGTATCTATGTACACACGTATCCACAATATGATGCATTGACCGCAGAAAAGATTAAGTTTAGTGTATTATATATATATACACAAACACAGTTAGAAGTATTGTTGTGTTGTATACATGTAACAATAAATAATTATATATTTTATTATGAGTCAGTCGAGTCGACACACGACGACGATTTATACACCGTGTACTGTGGTAGATTCCTCCTCCCCCCTCCTACTTTACCACGAGATTGATTGCACAGTAAAGATATTTTAAATTTACTTTTTATTTCTGTCCTTCAAATTCAGGCCGCTCTTTAGCAAAAACGTAAAATATTCAACTGCGAATATTTTGATTTGATAAAATATGAAAGCAAATATTTATTAATATTATTAGTTTTTACTTTAAAAAAACTCAATAATAGCTTCATAGTATTCTTTTATAAAAAAGCATAATTCTAAAAATCGAAATCGGGGGTGTGTTAGGCAGACAATTCACGAGAAACGTACAGTTTTTCATATATATTTTTTCATATAACGAAAAGATAGATAGTTATTAAAAATATGTGGTGTTTTAATGGTTTGCCAAGAGAGTTGAGAGATCTTAGAACCTATGTCTTGTTTAAGAAAAGATTGAAAGAATATTTTTCACATTAATAAATTGACTGTAAATATTAAAGGTATTTTTTTTATGTATGTTATGAAATATGTTATATATTTTCTATTTAAGTTTAAAATATGTTAAATTTAGTTCTTTATACTATTATTGTTATTTTAAATATTTGTATTTTGTATAGACCGCCGCCCGGACACAAGCTAGCAATATGCAGCTTCGCCGGGTGAGATCTAAATACAAATTAAGTATAAGAAATGTTATATGTAGATATCTTGTTTATTTTGTTTATATTTAATGGTTTTTTTCAATAAAAAAAAAAATTGCTGAACAAATTATAATATTTTTTTGTTTTGTTCACGGCTATTGACCGATTTATAAAATCATTATTTTGATAAAATTTCTCATATTTTGAAACCAAAAATCACCGCATGAACTGGATTTTTTGTTTATTAAACTAAATTGATTCTTAAATCTAACCACGTGAGAATTGCAATGTGTACGTTCATTACACACAGTGTGTATTAAACGCGAGATGTAATACGAAAATATTATGGTGAAAGTTTCGCCCCCCCGCCAAGTTGTCATCATCGTCGCGGGAGTCCTCCAGCCCTCCTCTGGGAAGGTGCAATGAACTTGACAGTTAAGTAGTCTATTCCTTGATGACGTATTGTTATACAGCTCCTCACAGTACAGTATCTATATAATTATATTGAGTTTGTGGCATGTAATAATTATATTGTTATGATGCGCTAGGACAATGCGTCGTACTACATACAGATTACTGATGCGTGTAACAACAATACATACAACATAAATTAGGTATATTCTAACATATTATGATATGCATACATTAAGGCAATAATAAATATGCAAGTAGAAATAAATGCATTACATTCACATTTTTTAAAATTTGTATTTACTGCGGACGTATTTGGTCTTACTACTAAGTAGAGTACCTTGTAGAAGGCAGGTATTCGTAAAACATTTCGTATATTCTTCTTCAATTCAGCGGTGAGGTATGCTACCCATCCCGATTTTTTTTTATAATAAAGATACGTGGTTCGATGGAAGGAATCACTATAAAAGTGATAATCTCGCCACTGCATATCGTTACATTTTTTCTTATGTAAACTGCTTTGTCGATTTTGTTATGTGAATGGTGATGTGCAAAGAGAAAAAAATAAATAACATAACATACATGGAAATAAATAAGTACACTAATCACACAGATCGAGCTAGTCCCAAACTATGATACAGATATTAATCCTGTATTATGACGACACACACAATTATATACAATGCATTTAACGTCATATAGATGTAACAACAAATCGAAAAAAGGTCATTCTTCATTTTGCTCTGGCCGGTAATCGAACCCGGGGCCTCGCGACTGCGCCACACCGGCCGTAAATATGAAATATGTATCGGTAATAAGTACATCATTACTAACCACAATCATAATACAGTAGGTATACTGTAATAGGTTAACATTGTATGTATAATAATTTCAAACACTTATGTGGTGTTCTCACTTCGGCGAATATCGCCAGGGCACCAAAATATCGCCAGCCATTTGAACCGTGTGAACAAAATGACAGCTAGTCTGGGGGCCTATTCTCCAATCTCGATTGATGGATGTCGTAAGCGAGATTTTATTACTTTCGATCGATTTCTTAAAAACACTATTCTTGAAAGTCGTAGACGACAAATGTCACACGATATCATGCGAGAATTTGTCGAGTGGTATTTCACCACTCGAGATGAATGTCACACCAATCGACATGTCAAAAATTGATAAAAATGGCCGCCGTGAGTCACTCAATTGTCGTTTATATTTCGCAAACAGTATAAAATAAAATAAAGTGATGCCGCATTTATAAAGTATTTTAATTTAAATAAAAATATAACGAAAAGTTTGATATTGATTGCGACTCCTCATATAAAAGCGCCATCTTTGTGCGTCACGTGCCTCCCCACACGAAAGCGCCATCAGCGCCATCTCGTGAAAAAAAGTATAAATAAATGTCATTTTTCGATGACCACATACAAAAACATACAAAAAGTGCGACGTTGCCGGTAGCTTCTCGAATGTCGACCGTTTAAGTCTCGAGTGGCGTCAAGAATAGGGTCGTAGACTGCCATTCCACTTTTCGTGCGAGTCTTTCAATCGACATATCTCACAGGTGACATTTATCAATCGAGATTGGAGAATAGGCCCCCTGAAACGATAAAAACCAGTAGAAACGATATCGTCTCGAGTTGACCACCTTCCAACTTTTTCGGCCGATTGAACGATTTGCGCATGCGCAGATGTGCGCGGCGTTCGTATCTATGGTAAAAACTTTATAATCTATAAATTTTATAATGTTTCCCGCTTCGTGACAGCTGTTATCTTTGTTTTTAGTTTGTGGCGTTTGTTTCCTTAATTAAAAGGCGCCTTATAACCTCTACTATAACATTTTCGACGAAAAATAAACACTTCGCGATCTCCATCTCGACGTCCGCCATTTTGAAAACAGTGTCAAAATCAAAGCGCATCTGACAGATCGTTTCTATATCGGTGGACTGTGTGAACAGGTGTGACGATCAATGGATATCCGGCGAGTTTTGTTTTTTCGCCTGGCGATATATTTTGAAATTCGCCTGGCGATATTCGCCAAATGTGAACACCCCATTAGTTAGGCAGAGATACCGAAAACGTAACTCAATCTTTAAGGTTAGCACATAATAATATGTATCACGTATAACAATATTGTACCGATAAGTATAATTAATATGTAGATAATAATTACTTGCAAAGTACCTCAAGTGATAACTTAAAGATTAATATAATCAGTGTGTATGTAAATTGAAATCAAAGCGCTTCAAATGTACTATCACTCGTAAACGAGTGAAGGGCCTGTAAAAATAGAATAGAATAAATGGAACAGAAATGTTGTGGGAGGAATATTTTCATTTTTTTTGGGAGATCGCGATCCATTTGAGATCCCAAAAAGATGGTTGCTTCTGTGATTAGCGAAAAGCGTTTCTCGATTGGTGGACTTTACGTCGAGATAGTGAGAATGGTGGAATTGGTGAACATTGTCCATGGACACCGAAAGTGATCACTTAAGCCAGCCTAGAGCCAATTCGTAAGCGTTGGGACGCCCTTCTCACTTCATCCGATTACATTTTGCATATGTTACATTGTGTAAACATGGTAGTGGGAGAAAGTAATTCATACACAATTCATTAAACATTAGATAAAACAAGGTATCTATCTCAGTTGGCAGTGCAACACTTTGAAAGGAGGATGCTGGTTTCTGCCTTGTGCTCCAGAGAGAGGCGTTACAGGGAGATTTTGTAAGCGAATTAATGTATATAAATAAACACAATTTGATTAGGAGATTTCGGTGATGTGGACACGTGCAGCGAATGATTGAGGAGTACATACTTCGATAGCTGAAAACTATTTAATATTTTGCAAACCGATTATTTCTAATGGTATTCCCATGTTCTCAAGGATAATTCAAAAAGACACAATGAAAAGAAATGATTTTTAAAAAATCAATACGATCCGTAATTCCTCACACAAAAAACAAATACTAAGTAGAAGACTCTGCAGACTAATAGAAGAGATAGGAGGGTTTTGGAAGACGGCCAATATCACACAGAGCAAAAAACACATTCATATTTTAATACAACAAATCTCTCGATAACAACGGGAGACTCTAGGAAAAGTTTATAGAACTAGTCAACCTAAGTAGACAATAAAAATTGGTTTTCAAGGATCAAGGAATACAGAGACACAATAGAATGTTTTAGTTGAAAGATGTCTATTCTATTTTCAAATCCCATCCACTCGTTTACGAGTGATCATGGAAAATTGAAAGATGTCTCGATCCTGTGATAAACTCGTCCATTGCACAGAATTATTTGTTCCATTGTTATGTTGTTTTATGTTTTTGTAATATAATTTTTTGAACAATTTTATTTTCATTATTATTGAATGCGCAGGCGGTTCAGTCACAATGACTTTTTGTCACATTATTCTTGCTGTACCTAGAGATATGAATCTCCCTCACTCACTACACTAGAAATAAAGGGAAAACTTTGCCCCGAGGGAGCACTCCATGTGTAGCAGAAACACTCTGAAAATAAGTGAAGGAATGAGAATACATCTCTGCGCAATGCCATTGCTTCGAGGAGAAATGAGGCTACTAAAGTAAATGCAAAAGTTATTGAAGAATAAGTAGATATGAGTCCTGACACTGGACCACAACCAGGGACGAACACGTCAATAGCGGATCTTTAAGTAGATCACAAACCTACAGAGTGACATTCTCTGGAATATAATGAAGGACGACAAAATAAATAAGTATTTACTACTACTGCTCCACCATCACGGCATATCCCACAAGTGGGATACTCTCCGTGGCAACAAAAAATAACACGTTCAAGATGAGTGGCAAACCTCATCGCTGAATTTAAGATGTGAAAATATTGTAATTTACTTTAATTTTGTATGGCTTCGGCATGCATTAATTTTCTTAGCTAGATTGCAGCGTTAAATAGTTATTCCAAATCAAATGCTTGGTTCCCGTCCAAAAAGCCAATGCACAGCCTCTGGGGTCGAGCTATAAACGAAGGTCGACCCAAAATATGCTAATTTTTTCGAACCCCTGCCTTTTAATTGGTGAATTCAAGATGTAAAACACGTTTATTTTTTCGATCAACTGCCATTTACAGGATTTACTAAAAGTATTTAAAGTCATGTAAATTAATAATCTAACGCAAATAACGTTTTAATCAGCAATAATTCTCAGAATAGGCACATTGATACACTGGATAAACAATGCACAGCAACAATATGTCAGTGCCAAAATCAATTCCCAGACGAATGCATTAGAACAACGCACTAATGCCTATGTACATAGATGTCACATAGATCACACAGTACACTACTCCATTATTTACTAACAAACTACGTGCGGTCTGCAAAATTATCCCAATAATAAATAATGATAAATAAATAAAACTTTCTTGGCATTATATACCTAGTGTATAAACATGTTATAAAATTTATTAATTTTATTCATCTTGCACATCATCATTCACATTTAACAAATACGACAAAGCAATTGACATTTAAAAAAAATGCGATGATATGCAGTGGCGAGATTATCACTATAAAAGTGATTTCTTTTATCTAATATGTATGGTGTACAAACAGTTCTGTGGTCCACACGGCAACAAATTGGTCTCCCACTCTTTTCCATAATTTTTCGAGTGTCCTGTGAAAGGCAGATGTTCGAAAAAGTAAAGGCATTTTAATTCTTGAATTCAGCCATGAGGTTTGCCATACATCCTGAGTGTCTCATATTTGTTATTATTATTATTGGACAACATTAAAATGTCGTTTGGGTGCTAAAGTACCTCGAGGACACTATACAATTCACCAATTTTAGGACATTACCTACATCTGTTGACATGGAGAAGAGGGCTGGCACTGGCATGTTAATTGCCATTTATTAGAATCTCCCACAAGTGGGATAGCCAGCGGACTTACCACACATAATTAATAATTATGGGATATAAATACATCCATTTTTCTGTTACGAAAAAACTTACAGAATGGGTAGATTGAAATATTCATTGAATGCACTGCACCAACCCTCCATAAAACCTCATTTCTGTGCCTCAAAAAATTGGAATTTGACAATCAACATTAATATTAATAGGAATGGGGCATGACACTCAAATCCTAATACGTAAATATTAGATATATTTATGTAGCACCGTTTTGTGAAACAGATTATTACAGAGTGGTTAAGGGCTAAAAGAAAAACGTTCTAAAAAATTTAAACATAATTTTGAATAAAGAGGAAGGAACACGAGGGGGAGGAATTGAATTAATTTGCGCGACAAGGTCGATGACCGTGAAATCCTTGGTATAGTAGTAGTAGTAGTAATAAGAGGTTCCCATTATTTTCTGTAAATTATCGAGTGCCCTGTAAAACGTAGATATTTGTAAAACACCATAATCAACACTACCGTGATGACATATCACCAATAGTTAATGTAATAATTATTTCATTGGCACGGAGAAGACGATCTGTATTTTACATACAGTAGTTAGTCCACTGATTACCCCATTTATGGGAAATGTCGTGATTGTACAGAAAAAACAAGGTTCATGTTTTGTTTAATGTTAAACGAATACCTACTATTCGGAACTGTAATAAAATTGTTCGGCTTCACACAAACATTCAATGTTAAAACGAGTATTCCGGCAAAAACATTTACTTTCAATGACATGAGAATAATTTAAAACATCGCACACATGGCTTTAAATAAATAATACTACCATATATGGACAACATCAGACCTAATCAAATATTTATTATTCATTCATTGCACTATCACACCACATTATATTATGCTTGGTTCGGTGGCGGTTCGTGTCCTATAGCAAACGCTCATTAGTCACTTTCTTAAATTAAAGTATTTAATCATCACACCGCAACGCTGAAAAATTTAAACAGATAACGTAAAGATTATAATCCATCAGAAAAATTGAGATAAGTAATAATAATAATATTATGTGCAATCGTCAAGATGGCTTTTTCTAGCAAGTGTACCGCCCTTATCCGGCGGCCTGAATGAATGCCAGACAACTCAATCACTCAGATATTCAACCACCATCATTTACATCCTAATTAAAGTATAACGATCGCAATATTATTTCGTAGGTAAACTGGACGTTTATGACTCATAAAATACGTGAAATTGTCAAAAAAGGCGTTGGAAGCTAGACGTGACAAACTGAAATTCTACACCGGTATCTTTAGAAGCATGTTGCACAAAACTATTTCACTGCATTTTTATGATTGCGTTGTCACTAAAGTAAAATAATAAAAATCTTTATTACCATATTGAGATGTATAAATCAAATTCAAGCCGGTAAAGTGTATGTACTCTCTACTGAAAGTGCAAAATGAAATGGGTGTGCGAAATAATATGGCGACGCCGGTCACAGACGAGATATTTAACACAAATAATTAACTTATATACAAGTCTGAACATTCACAAAACACTTTAAATAACAATACACAACTTCATAAATGCAACACTTACCATTTTAGGATGACAATACTCTTAATATTATCACTATTCACTAAAGAAGTAACTCGCGACCCTACCACACTAACACACTCCACTGATACACCAACACAGATACTGATTTGACTACTGCAGTTCACTCCACACTTGTCCCTTCCCACTCCTCTCACTATCTCTCTCTTTCTACTTCCTCTCTCGAGGACCTTTCACGAAATATTGCGCAAACGTCTGTAATGACGAAAACTTTTATAAAACTTATTTTTTACAACATTAAAATGGTATTTAACGATATTTATTAAACGATAAACATTAAAATAATGACATCATCCATTTCAAAATGAAGTAATAGAAATATTTTAAGTCGTCAAGTTGAATAAGTTTTTTTTATGTACGATGTTCACACCTTTCAAGTAGAAATTATATTTTGTATAAATAATTTGACAGAATAATATGGCTTAAATAGTTTCATGATAGATAATAAATTTCAAATTTATTTTCGAAACAAGATAAATAATGATATGATAAATAGCATTATCTTGGAAAAAGTTTCGACGATACTTGTAGCCAATGAGAGTCGGAGGACAGTAATATGTCCATATATGGTGAACAGGAAGTGGCCTCCCTCACACTTGTACTTTACCGCCAGTTTTTAAATAATAATTATTACCATATTCGGAAAATATAAAATATCTTGGCAGGGCTCCAATCAGTATTGATAAAAATTCTCACCAATGCGCGTCACGAAAATATTAAGTCATTCTTAAATCGTGCTTTACAATTTAATGCAATGTGTTAAGTCGTATAAACTCATTATTTTTTTAAATTTTATTAGGAAGTTCCCATTTTGCATAAAATAAACATTATTTTTCAAATTTTGATTAAAGGCCCAAGCACTTTTTAGATAAGGAATGTGTACTAACATTCTTTTATTTTCTACAATTTGTACTTCTGTCCCTCAAAATTTCCCATTTTTAGATATAATTGAAATGTTTTAAATGATTAATATTTTTGTTAATTTTGATTTGTTATGTTATTGTGTATACCTACACTTGCTCACACCAATTTTACTGTTTTTTTTTTGATAAGGTTTTTTTTTATTTTGTTAACATCTTTTCGATAATATTTATGTCTATACTAATTTGTATAATATTGAAATGTTTATTATTGTTATATTTTGTATTGTGCTAACCTTACTTTTAAAAGGCCTGTGGGCCATTGATGTATCAATAAATAAATAAATAATATGCAGCATCCCATCACTAGATATAATATGCAGCTTTACATTATCCATGTAGTGAATATGAGTTTTTATACTAGCACCAAGTAAGATGACAATTGATATTAACCTAAACACTTGAGACAGCGCAATGATGTCACTGTCACTTGCATTATGGTAACGTAAAAATTAAACCTAACCTAATAATACATTTCCTTGGTTTATGCAAAATTTATGACATTACAGTTGAAAAAATACAAAAACATTTGTTAAATATTTACAAATTTATTTTTAAAAATAAGAACATTATTTCAAATAAAAGAAATACATTTTATAACCTCAATTTTTTTATTATTGCACATTCTTTTAACGATTTTAAGATTTTCCAGTATATTTGTAGTATCTATTGTAACTCTGATGAATCTGTTGGAATATTAATCTTTGTGAATCCTGCATATTTCTCATGAGAAAACCAATAGAATGTGTATCGAGTAGATCAAACAATGAATATACACATTTTTCTATGTGAAATTTGACATCTGGCAACACAGGTATTTTCTGATAGCTGTTAATAATGTCTGCGATCAAATATGAAGATATCCTCGATAATTCTTGCCTCTCATTCTTCACCATAGATAAAGTGATTCTGAAAATAAAAAGAAAATTTGTTGAGAAGTTTATCAAATTCCTTCCTTTAAAATGAATTATTAGAAGCAATTAAAGGAAATTCCCAATCGTGAATCTATGAACAATACTTTAATTCATGAATATTCATTGTTATTTTATTTAAAATATTGAGAAATCAAAACAAAAACAGCTAGCTACCTTATCACATATCATTTGATGGTAATAACAATAAAGTGATTAGCATAATTTTTATAAAAAGGTATAGTGCTGTAATATTGACTCTCAGTATATTATGATTGTATTAATAGAAATTAGCATCTTATAAAAAAAGACGGTGCTCTCCATATGCTATTTCCATCAAAAAATATATGATAGGGTAGAAGGAAGCTCACCTCTCCATTGTCATTGCCATAGAAATAAGTTTTTCTAGATCTTGTTTATCAATGTTTTTATCGACATGGCTTCTCAAACAAAGATGTTTCAGCATCCTCCTGTATGATTGTAGGAAGCAAGGCCATCTGTGGATAATAAAAGAAAACTATATAACCTATTTTGGCTATTTGCAAAAATTAACTTTCAATTAATAATGAATAAGTAATGAAATACAAATTTATTTTACAACAATTATTTGTGCTTATGTACTGTCATGATGCTGTTCAAGTGAATGAAGAACAATCAATTTTATTATAATATTATTTATTTTATTATTATATTCTATAGAAACATTATCTCGGCTTAGATAATTCACTTGACACTCACCTGTCTTGCAATAATTCTGATCTGTGTATGAGCAGAGCATTGACAAGATTAGTGCACATCTCAAAATTCTCAGCAAAAACATAAAATGATTGTTGATCGACACCAGAATCCATAGACAAAAGAAGAGGCATCTGTATTATATTGTCTATTAACATACTAGAGAGAGAAATCTGAAATATACAAAAAATCTTAAATAGAACACAGAACTGTCGCAAAAAATAGCTCTGAATAATGAAATAAAACTCAAAATATCTAGGTTAACCTTTTTCATAGAAACAAATTGACAAGCAACTTGAAAGTAGACAGCCATTTTGTTGACAACTTCTTTCCCTTTTTCTTTATCATTCACATTACATTTTTTTGCATTGGTTTCAACAACTTCTTTTCCATCATCAATATTATCAACTCCATATCTTATTTCTTTTTCATTAAAATCTTGACATAAACTCCTAAATGATGAACAGATTTCTTTTAAGACATTTAATCGCGCTTCACTCTTGTTATGTGTTTTTAAATTGGCATTCATTAGACATGTCCACACTGTTTTAGTAAGACGCATTCTACTTTCCACTGACAAATCATTGTTTGTGGTACTCTGGACCTGCAATGAAAAACAAATAAAAACATGTACATCCCTAATCCTCTACTATGAAGTATTGAAAATAGATTTATGGCTGTCTAGAAAACCCTTATTAAAAATGCAATACATCTAAAGCAGCAAGAAACTAAAATTAATAATCATCAAAAAAATTTAGAGGTGTAATAAGCACAACTGAAGATATAAGAAATGTCGTTTTTTTTTTTCAAAAATATGCGGTAATATCATCTGGCAATTGAATTTGAACTTTTAAACTCTCTTCAGAAGACCAAGGCACGTTTCAACTACTAATTGAAAACATGCTTTCCATTCTCTCTGCCTACTACACTTGAATACACAAGTTCACCACAATGTTATTATACAAAAGCAATGTTTTTAAATACTCACTGCTAAATCGCCACTACAATATTTAGCCACAAGGCTAGAAAAGTTTTTGTCATCAGTCGATTCAAATATAAGTCTTGTGTTTTCTAAATTTACATTCAAGACATCGATCCAATGTGCTCCTAAATGCTTATCATTATTTCTTATATAACATATAAGGGCTGTAAAAATGTTTGTAAGGAATAGATCTTTATCTTGCAGCAATTTCTCGCCTTCAAATTTGTTTGCATGCTTTAAAATTACATTCACCAGAATACTTGCTCCTTTAGCATGATGTAAACATATTTCTGGATTAGATAATGCATCTCTCTGGAATAAAATTAACATCACAATAAAATTAACATCACAATCAAATGTAATGTATTAAAGTTGCAATTATAAAAAGAACCACAAATATAAGATTATGTACATACATCCCTAACATTTAATTGAATGTGTGAAAGTCTTTAGTTATTTTTATCACATTTATCCCATGGATGCTTTAATCTATTTGTCCTGTTACAGCACCCTCCCAAATAAATTTTATATAATTCTGTTTTAAAATGTTACAACATGTATAGTAGGGTGTCCCAAAAAAATTAAAGTGATATTTTTTTAATGCATACCCTCGTATTTTGTTTGAATGGTCTCAAAACATTTAAAAATAAAGTTTTGCGTACTTAGGATCACGATAACCCGTGCCGACTTGCAGCGAAACGTGTCTGTGCTTGCACAGTACGGCGCGACGGAAATCTCGTTCATTGCTTGCTTGTTACTTGTTTGTTTTATTAGTCAACGGATTACTTTTGAGTAGTCAACATGTCAGTGGAGTTAAGAAGTTCTAAAAAGGAGATTTTTTTAATAGGAGACGTAAAACATCAAATCACCGGTTCGAAACTTCCCTCTAATGGACAAGTACTGGGAGTTTTGTTCTATAATATTCGTGAAGTGAATTTAAGTGTCAATGAAAGTGCAAATCTAACTATTCGTGAGTGTATTATTTACTGGGAAAAGGCACGTATACCGACTAAATCATTACCTAACTGTGTTAAGAAACTAATTTCGTTATACCAAGTTTGGAGAGATTTGCAAAAAAATGCGAAAAAAACACAAGAAGTGTTTGAACAACGTCGACAAGAGTTTCTTTCCAACTTAGACAATTTGTTTGACATTGCTCATGCCGATGCGCTTCAGCTAATAAAAATAAATGAAGATAGGATCTTTTTGGAGCACCAAAGAAAACCAGGTCGGCCTGGTCACTTAGCCGGAGTGGACAAAAAACTTACAGAAAAAGAAGAAAAGGCGCGCCTTAGAAACATTGAGGAGGAAAAGCGACGTGCTAAATATTTTTCATCGTTAGCTCCATCGACATCATCTTATGAACCACCACAAGAAAACTCATCTTCTGATTCTGAAATAATAGACTTAAAAGAAAATAGACCCAGCCTAAGTGGTGCTTCCTCTCAGCCCGATAAAACTTGTATGCCGAAAAATTTTATAACTCCGAAGTTGGTTGCCGCATTAGATAGATGTCAGTTAAGTGTGAGAGATTCTGTTTTTATAATAGAAGCTACTATTGAGGCATTAGGGCATAACACGGATGATTTTTCTATAAGCAAGTCCTCGATCCATAGAATTCGTACAGAAATGCGCAGAGAGCGGGCTGAAGCTATAAAAGTTAATTTTCAAAACAATATCCCGGATACGGTAACTGTCCACTGGGATGGAAAACTATTGTCGGCTCTAGATTCACGTAAATCTAAAGAAGAACGCCTCCCGATAGTTATTTCTTATGATAATAATGAACAACTTATCGCTGTGCCAAAATTGGACAGCTCATCAGGAAGCGAACAGGCACAGGCAGTTTGGAATGCCATTATCAACTGGAATCTTGAGGACAGAGTGCAGATTCTCTGTTGTGATACTACTGCTTCAAATACAGGTCGTATTAATGGTGCATGTGTGCTTCTCGAACAAAAACTGGATAGAGAAATGCTTATTTTTGCTTGCCGTCATCACATCTACGAACTAGTATTAAAAAGTGTGTTTGAAGCGAAAATCAGCCAAGTAACTACAAGCCCAGACATTCCATTGTTTAAAAATTTTCGAGAAAACTGGAAAAATGTCGATGCCGATAAAATACAAATTTGTACAGAAAAGCTATCCTGTTTAAATGTTTCAGAAATTGATAAACTGCTAGAATTCTACCGATTTGAATTAACTAAAGAAATAGCTAGAGATGACTATCGTGAATTAATTGAGCTTTCAATAATATTTCTTGGTGGAGATACAGAGAAGAAATTTAAGATTCGGCCTCCAGGTGCTATGCACCAAGCTCGGTGGATGGCGAGAGCCATTTATTCGTTAAAAATATCATTACTAAGCTCCCAATTCAGAATTTCAAACAAGGATAAGGCAGCTCTATTGGATGTCTGTCTGTTTATCGTGACATCCTACGTCAAATTCTGGCTCCAATGCATTTTAGCAGTAAAAGCACCTTATCAGGACTTATGCTTTTTAAAGTCCATGAAAGCTTACGAAACAGTAGATAAAAGCATTTCCAAAGCAGCTTTACAGAAGTTTTGCCAGCATTTATGGTATTTGACAGATGAAGTGTCTATTTTGTCTTTATTTGACGATGATGTCGATCAAGAAACTAAAGAAAAAATGGTTGCCAACTTAGCTACAGAAAACCCATCAGCCCATGATAAACGTTACATTGCATCCAAAGAAGAACTTTGTGGCCCACTTTTTGGTATGTCTTTTATGTTAATTATGCTTCGATTTTCTTCTATAGTTTACCATACGATTGATAACCGTTCCTTTTGTTTTAATTTCAGAGAAAAACATCGATGACTTCGTCTCTGTCAAAAGCAAGTTCCTATTTAATCGACTCAAAATTGATGACAGTTTTCTGAAGAATGCCCTTCTTTATGGTCAAATGATGATTCGTTCCAACAAGCTAAAAGGAAGCTATTGACACTGAGAGCAGTTAATGATACGGCAGAAAGAGCGGTTAAATTAATGCAAGACTTTCATGGTATAATCACTGTTGAAGAGGAGCAAAAGCAATTTTTATTACGTTGCGTACAAGAACATAGAAACGTATATCCTGATTGTAAAAAGCAAACGTTAAAAAAGAAATTTAATGATTAATTTGTCTTTTACTATAAATACATAATAAATATCATAAATGTGTTTTATTTACTGAATATAAATAATGAACTCTACAATGTCCCTATAGCTCCATACTAACTTTTCAACTAAAACTTTGACGTCAAGTCGGCACGGGTTATCGTTATCCGATCTCAATAATATTTAATATTTAAGTTTTCGGAGTCAAATGAAAAAAAATTAGAGGGTATGCGTTTTGAAATTCGAAAAAAAATAATTTACCCTTATAGCCTGGGACACCCTAATGTATAGTCTATTTTTTGATGTGTTATTTTGGGCTTTCATATCTGGCATTAAAAGTAGAAAACATTATTTCTACAATATTCTTTAAATAATTTCTCTCTCAAATTGTTAATACATACTATGTATTAGATACATCACATTTAAAAACAAACAAAAGCTGTACATTTTGATTTCAAAATCCATGACTTTCTGAAATTATCTAAAAAGTAATGAATCCATGTAAACTTAAGGAAATAGTCACAAACACAAGTACATACCGCTATATTGACAAAAAGTCTTAAGCCTTTTTTCAAAACCTTCAATATTTTCATGTCTGCTTCATCTTGTGAACCCAATTTGCTTTGCAATAAAAGTGCGTAACATTCCATCAAATTCATTTTCGCAATTTCAATATTTATCATACAGTTTGTATTATTTTCAACATTTTTTATTGATTCATCCGTGTCTGCCAGAGACATGTCTATGTCAGATCCATCAGCAACATTTTTGGATAAAGATTTCCATTTGAACAATTCAAAAATACTTGAAACAATATCTTTTATGTCATTCATCGCTTTAACAACTGGAGTTTTTACTTCAGACGGAAGAGAACTTTTTCTAAAGTTTGTCAAACAAACATACAATGCCGATGAGATTTGAACTGCAGAACAAGTCAATTTTTCTTCTGATGATTTTGAATCAAGATTTTTCTGTTCTTTTTTCAAATATTTAAGAACATTTTTAAACAGAGACACATGTTCTTTACAAATGAGTCTTTCAAACATGATTTTTAACACAATATAGTGAACATTAAATTGGTTGTTATTTTTGTTTGTAAGTTGTAAAATGTTATTTTCAATAATAAAATCAAATGGGAAAATATCAAACATATTTGGGGCTTTATAAGATAATTCAAATATTTTGAACATTACAGATTCTGTTCTTGTATCTAAAATTTCAAATGTTTGTACATTTTCATCGGATATGTGTTTATTTTTTAATAATTTGATTGCTATAATGTTAAATAACATCATATGCTGATATTTTTCTTTTAAATATTGTACTGGAATTAGTGACATAAAATTAACTATGTCCAATATTTTTACTAAACTGACAGATTTCTTTATTACTTTGTGATCTGTTAAAGTATTCATATATTCAATTAAATTCTTTTCTTTTAGGAATACTTTCATTTCAAAATCATTTGAATTAGAAGCTTCTACTATCGATTTGTAATCCTTCACATTATTCTGTTTTTCTAAAATCTCCCAAAGCAATCTAGAAGACTCCAGAACCATCTGCGATAAAATGTTTTTGTTATTTTTTATGAATTCCTTATTCATAAAATCTCGCACAATATGATTTCCAATTTTAACATCTGAATTGAAAAACTTGGAAATTATTCTATTTGTGAACAATTTTGTTTCTTCTACATTCAAATCAGCCAATAGGATTTTTCCGTTCAAACTGTTTTCCATCACAATGTTCCAAAAACAATCTATGTTTTCAAATATATACACTCTTACAAAGTTTCTGATTTTGCTTGAATATTCATCATCTTCACAGACTTGGAGGATGGTCAATTTTTGTAGAATTAAACGATTCTGAAAATGATAAAAAATTGAATTTCAACATCTTGGTTAAAATTTCAAAAGATTACTCGTACATCGAATAGATATTAAAATTACAAGTTACCATTGCATCTTTGCACTTCCCATCTTGTAAATTCTTTACAATGTTAAAAATATCTTTCCATTCACTGCTACTTAGAAAAGGATGAAGCAAGGAAACATCACCTATCTTTTTAATTTTCTTTTCACTTGACAAACATCCACTTTCATCCACAAATGGACAAGTGTAATAAGGTTGATATTTGCATAATAGCAATTTGAATTGTCCGTAGATGTAACATAGATCCAAAAATGTATGTATTAATCTGCTTTCCTGAAAAAACAAGAGCTACTTAATAAAGCAGAGTTATAATACAATGTATGAAACTGGCAAAGATTGTATTTTAGAAACAGACACCATAGCATCTTTCACAAATAGAATGGACTCACTGCATGTAATGAAAACACAAGTTCTCTTTGTGGTAAAAATAAAATATCCAGGATGGGTGGGATACCCCATCACTGAATTAAGATATTAAATATCTTAAAATACCAACATTTTAAAGGAATACGTAGGAACCACTACTGTACCATAGGGCAGCCAGCAAACCAGCCACATTAAGTAAATACTTACATTAGTAGACATAACAGCTCGTCCATATTTGCCCAAAACCTTGGCTTCGAATCGTTCCAATTCTTCTATAAATTTCTTGACAACATTCTCTGTCAAACTCTGGTCAGCCATCTTTGTGTGGAAGAAGAAAGAATTCAATAAGGAGCAAATCAATTCTGCCATTATAATTACAGAAGGAGCTGCAACATAAAAGTAAAAAATTTGATTGTATATATTAGTTTTAGATTTGACAGTGACATTATAGACATAATTATAGATATTTGAACAAAAAATCTAATTACAATGCATGAAATCACATATTAACAGATCCTGTTATTACCAGTGTAATATTCTTTTTGAAAATGAAATGAGACCTCTGGAAGTCTATTTGCAGGTAGTATAAATTATTACGATATTTTTTTTTTATTTAATAACCGCTCTCTCTTATCACTTTTGTATTAAAATAAAGTGTTAAAAAGTTGGTGCTTATTCAATACTTAGTAGGATACAATTTTGTTTACTTACATGTATTTTCTGATGATATATTTTGTATGCAATATGTATGCAACAAATGTGACAAAGAATTCATAAAACTCACATTCTGCCAAGACATTAATTCAGATGCCAACCTCCCAAATAATAAACAAAAATCATTTGTAAATATAATATCGTAAGAAATAATTTTCCTCTTTAAGTTGTTCACATCTTTGCATTTTGCTGAATATTCAGATTGTTCATTGTCTATGCTTTCTAGTTCCATTTTCAAATATGGGACAAATTTTGGAATGAATTCTGTACCCCGACTTAATTTGAACTGAATATTCAAAATAGTTAACATCATGGAATTATAAGTTGACATTAAATCATCACTCTTTTGTTGTATACATATGTAGGGCAAAATTTTTGCAATCAACGGTTCAAATATTGAAGGATCAAGTATGATAATAGATTTTATTATCAATAGAGTCTCTATTGTCAATTTCTTTTCATTCAAAATATTCAATGTAGCCTGTTGTAAATATGTTATAAAACTTTTATCATTTTCTCCACTGGCATCATTGGAGAATGTAATATTCAAATTGACATTAGACTCGCAAAGGAGTTGAATGTTTTTCAGAAATATTTTTTGTAATGAATTTTTGTTCATTTCGATTTCTGGTACTTCACCGTGTACTTGAATGTATTCTTGTTTAACTCCCAAGTGATGTAGAAGCAAAATGTTAAAAAAGAATACCACCATTTCTTCAGTTTTACAACAAAAAAAGAATAATCTTAGAAAATTAGAAAGAAAACCACATTCTTTGTCATCTTTAACTTCATATTTAAATATTACATCCAGTACTTTAACAATCATTCTCAATGATTCTCCTTTTTCTTCGATTAAAGAAGATATACTCGTTCCTTTTATCAATGCACCAAGATAACTTCTATAGATTTGTATAGAAGGTTTTGGAAACAATATGGCTTGGCATATGTTTAAAGCTTTATAATTGAATCTTGAATCATTTGAAAAATCTAATGTAATATTCAATGTTTTGCAGTCTATGAATGATTCAACTAATATAGCTTTTTTACCAAAATTCTTGGTAAAATTTGACACATCGTTCAGAGATCTTTTGGCTAAATTCTCATAATCATTCTTAGCTTTGTTATTTTCATTGCATGCGTTATTTTTTAGACCTTCTAAAATGTTTGTGAGTAAAAATGTTTGAAACGTAAAATAATCATTGATGTACTGCTGTAAATGAGAACTGACGGATTGATTTTCAAGAAAATTTAAACAGCATTCAATTATCACAAATTTCTCTGTGTTTTCTAGTTTGAGAAACTCTGATAAAACCTGGAAATGTAAAACAGTTAGCATAGAAAATAGGTACTTGGGTGAAAAAATCAATTATATAAAAATTATATGAACATATAAAAGTTTACCAACATTAAACACTTTAGATTTGAAATGATTTGAGAAATTTTTATAATTTATTGGTTTCTTCAAACTATTTTTCAATGAAAGGAGGTAGTTCCCTCTTTCTGTCGCATCCTTTGAATTATGTATCTGTGAAAATATCCACTCTAGAATAATCTCATCCTTGTTGAGCACTGGGAAGTAGGAAGATGAAAGGATATTCTCAGCCAACTTAAATCTCTTAGCTAGAGGTTGATCTGACAAATCTAACCTTCGCTTCAATTCTGAAAATATGTTTGACTATTATGTACAGACAACACACACAAATCGCGCTAGTCCCAATATATAATATGAAAATCAAATTAGAGTTTGAGGTGGGGAGGCAACAAAATATGTCATTGTTTCTTATATAATTGTTTGCGGTCGGTTTATAATAAACGAGGAAAGAATACAGATTATTCTGCATATTCTAAACTATGCACCTAACGAAAAGCAAACTTATATTATTAATTAATCAAAAATGTTTTAATTCCATGACAAAATATTACTGACATGAATGAGGTGAAAAAGCGGCAATACAATTGATAAACAAGTTATCACTAATGATTATGAATGACTATCGTACTATAATGAAGAATCCCATGAAAATAATGTCGAATTTACCTGTTTCTAGAGACATTTTTAGTGAATTTCGAAAATTATAACCTCTTATTTTCCACGACACATGACAGATTTGTAAACATACCACGTGCGCTGTCAATGTCAAAATTTTATCATAGACAATTTTTCTATATTCTTAGGCCTTGTCCGCACTGCGATTTTTCACCGCGCGAATAAATTCGCGCGAATTAAATTCCGTGATCAAAATTTCACCCAGTACACACTGCGAATAAAAATCCACGCGGTTTTTGTCAATTCGATGCAGTTCCCGGCTGAAACGAACGTCTATTCAATTTATCTGATACTTCGGTGGCGGCATAACGACGTATCAAAAGATGACAGTATTTTGCAGAATATTATTTTGATTCATCGAAAGGGTCAATTTCATGAAAAATCGCAGTGCGGACAAGGCCTTAGATTTAGAATTTTTGTAGAATGAAATCTCTCCTAAATCACTCGCAAACGAGTGTAGGTATGTCCTTGTGAAGAATAGAAGATCTGTTCTCACAAATCACTCTATACGGGTGGATTGCCGGTAATAAATAAAAAAATATCTGTCTTTGGTTGGCGGTAAATTCCAGTAGGTTTTTTTATATCTGTATATAGGTAGGTACCTAGGAAAAGTAAACTTTCTGTCCCGATAATTGCTATTTCTCGCAGCAGAGGTCATCGCTATCGCTGTTTATTTTTAATATTTTACATGCTAAACTTATGACCTTGGGTTCGCAGAAATAATTAACGCCTACATTATATTATTAATTATTGCATTTGCATTTCAGTTTCAATTGAGTCTCAGTTCATTGTTGCCTCGTTACGCGGAAAGTTTATCGTACATGAAATTAACTCTGAAGTTATTTTGATTGTTATATACTCGTGTATATATTTTTTCCAAGTTATACACGTCAACTTATCTTAAAAAGTTCACAATCATGGATGAAGATTTTATCAAAGATCCCGATATTGTTATAGATACAGGGAACAAAACATCGGAATATATTCCACAATATTTCACCAAACAGCAAATGTTTTTGTCTCAAGAGCCTCAAAATGTCTTCTGCTACAAAATCAAAACTGTTTTCCGGGCAAGAATTGATTCCATTTCATGAAGACCAGTTAATAAGAAAAATGGAAAACAAAAAAGTGACAATTTCTTTCTTTCAATATAAACATTAATTAAACAATTCTCGGAACTCCGATCTTCACATTTTTATGATAATGAATGTTTTTTGAATAATAATATGCGTATAGTCCGTCATTTTGCAAATGGACATTAGCGTGCGATGAATCAGCAGAAATTTAACCTTTGTTTTACTTATTTTTGACTTTCATTAATCTAGAAACAAATGAAAAAGAAATAATTATTATTTTGTAATGCTTTTAATAAAATAAAATGAAAATGTAACGTTATTTTTTATTATATCTATACCATTACATTACCTAACAACAAGCTTAATTAAGTCTTTTTGACGTTATTCCTTCAATACCATTTTTAATTGTACACACAATAATATTCATTTATTTACAAACTTATCATTCGTAATTTATTTTTATCTAATAATCAATGGATCTTACGCCATTTTCCAACGACAAGATTCGGCCCTGTTCTACGCCCTTTCTTCTGTCAGGTAGGTAAATAAAATCCAAAGGCATACACAGGATTGTTCTTAGGGGCTGGCAGTTCAACTCAACTTAAACGGAGAAGAAGCGACGATTTCCCAGATGCCGTTTTATAAAGTGTGGGCTGGATGTATCTTCTGAGAATGCTAGTGGATCTGCCCCTGGATTTTTCTTACCCCAACAGGGAATAAAATAAGTCTCCCACTAGTTTCTGTAAATTTTCGAATGTTTTACAAAAGATATTTGTTCGAAAAACACGGTGTTTAATATATATTATTATCATGGTATCCGTTTAGATACAAGTTCCCTCTTGTTTTTGTGTAAAACTGATAAATACCTTTATACAATATTTATTTTGTTTGTAAGTGATGTTTTGTCAATTTTATCTGAATTTATACCTGTAATCTTGATTAATTTATTATTTATTGTAAAAGGAAAATGTCATATTTAAGTTAAATAAATATTCTTAACTTAACAATATCTTCAGTTTTACAAAAGAGCATGCAACTACTTTAGATGTTTATTTATATTATTGGTACACCACAAGTAGTAATTTCATAGTTTGATCAATTGAAACAAACGTTTCGGTCTACTATAGAAACAATACTAGAGAGACGTCTTTCCAGGTCTAAGGTCATTAACAATCCAAAGGAGATTGATAATGACCTTAGAAGTTGAAAAAATGTCTCTCGTGTTTAGAATAAAACGCTTGTTTCAATTTATCCAATCTAATTCACCTTAAATGTCTCAATTATTTTGAGTCGAAGAAGAACCTGTATTAAATTCTTCTTCTTCTTCTTCCTTTCACTTGTTTTGGCTTCCACCGTTTTCAGTGATTTCGCCACCGCCTGTCAATCTTGGGCACGTTAAGTTAATAAATATTAAAATAAGGAAATGGAAATAAGAGGAATAGGAAAAATTATATTTTTATATCTGACTCGTTTATGAAACGCGCAACACAACGAAGGACATTCATATTGGCACTAATCAAGACACTGCGTGGACAGATGAAGGATAAATGTATTAAATTCATTACATGTAGAAGGTCCATTTGAACCACATTTTTAAAGATATTGTTTAAACAGATTCTTTCATAGTTTTTTTTTAAATATTACCGCACTGTGTGTTTACAGTAGGTACATGACAAAAATATCTGCCAATTATAAAGTACAGTACATACACCGAAACACGTCATACCTAATCATAACTCATGATTATAATAATTATATTTCTTTAGTAATGATGTCAATCCGGTATCTATTAGTTACTTTTTTAATATCTGTATTTTCTCTCTCTTACGGCATAGCATCGTCTAAGGATGATTAGAGACTGTTTTTGGCACAAAGTTTATGCCAAAAACAGTCTCTAAATCAATTTGGCCATCCCGCAGCCCGTTGCGTGTCTACATGCGGCCCGCGAAGCATATGCACATTTTTTTTTTAATAATTGTCGGTACAAGTACCCGTTACTTTTTTGAATTTTTGAAAGAGGAATTTTGAGAAAATCTTCTTAAGAGCCCTTGATAGGTAGGGAACTCGAAATTGTCACATGATTTTACGCAACCATTTTTCAACATTGATTATTAATTAATTGCAATATTTTCGTGATCGAGATGATATTTTTATTGTTTGTTTTTGATAATATCAAAATTTGAACATATTTTAATGTATTTTTAATAATAATGAAAAAAAATTCCGAGAGATTCATGTAGAAATTATCGATTGAAAAACACCTTCCGAAATTTCATCACGACTAGCAGAGGTATTTTAAGACAATCATCTTAGAGGTTACATAAATGATGAAGTAAATTTAGCTCCAAGGATGCTTTAGAAAAATCCTATTTTTCTTAAATTTGGGTAATATTTAGCCATATTTTATTAAATATGCGAAAAAAATGGGATTTGTGACGTGCACATAAGAAAATATAATTTTTAGTTCGTCAAGTTCGAATAAGGAAAACATATTTAAAACAATTTTAATTGAATAATTTATCATATGACTATAATAGCGTGATGTATTATTTATATTGAGAAATTTTCATTTTGAATTTTCCGCTTGCGGGAAAGTTTTTATGAAAATTTCCGTAGAACTCAAAAATCGGCTTTAGTTCGGCCAGCCGAGCCAAAGAGTCGGCACGCTGTTGAATCTGCGTCTGATTATTTATTTAAAATTATTAAAAAATAGAGATGGTTTTATACTTGAAACTACATAATTACAGCACTAGATTACTTGATTTTTACCAAGGAAACATATTTTTATATGTGTCATCAAGTAATCCCTATATAAATGTTTTTTTTTTCATTAAAAAAAAACATTATAACTTAATATACCTAAATAATATTTATTTCCATGTCTGTCAAAATGCGAATCGACGAATACGAGAATGAGTGTTCAGTACTATAGATGAGGAGTTCACAAGTAAAGGCTCACCGATCCATTTTTCACAAATATTTAACTATGAATGAAGTAAAATAAATCAGTGAAGTTGATATTTTCAACCGACGGTTCTCGGTGGAAATTCATGTTGAATTACTTACAAATAAATCACTTATTTATATTATATCCACTGTGACTTTTAATCAATAAAAAGTCACAGTTTAAACACTACAAATAAGTGTTTTATATAATTAATTCAAATAAATTAGTATTTTTTTATTTTTAATTTAATGTTGGTGAACTTGTTTATGTACTTAATAAAACTGTTGATTGACCTCAGCATATCCGCCTATTTCTCTTTTTGCTTATTAGTTGCAAGTTGCAACATATTTCTTTTCTAATGATAAACGCAAAGTGCCAGCTAATATCCAATTATTAAAAGATGAATACAGAAAATATGCTCTTAACACTAAATTATAGTTCGTATACCTTACAAAGACTATGATAAAATAATACAAATACATAGAAATATATCCGGTATCAGGGATCTAAATTGCTGCCGGTACCTACTCTGCAAAGAATTCACCAAATTTATTTAGGTATGCTGTTTTCTTAGTTTCAATGTTCTAGAGTTGATGTAGGTAACTTTGTGTATGAACTCCTCAGAATGACATTCACCGATGTCAATATTGTTGTCATAGCAACATTTTGTTATTTTTGTGAGTATTAGTATTAAATCAGAAATATACTAAATACACTGATTTATAGTTTTATTTTAATTTTTTCATTATTTAAAATGACGAAAGAGTCATTACGAATGTTAAGAAAAAATAAATTAGCTACATATTATTCACATGATCAAAATGAGTGAGTATATTATAATGATTGATTTATATTATATTGTTTTTGACATATTTTTTTTTTTGTAACGTAACCTTTCCTAAAGTAATTATTAAAAATAAAATATTTTAATACGCGTGAGTAAGCAAACAATGTTTCTGATAGAATAAATTAATAAATTCTTTATGTTTTATACTTTCCAGATTATCAGATGATTAGATGATTAGTGACATTAAAACGGTGATGGAGAATTACTAAGACTTGAATTATCATTTGCAAATGTAAGTACATAGTTCTTAACTGATATCCTGATATTTAGGTATATAGTAAAATCAGCACGTATTATCTTATTTTCATGTTACTATTTCAAATAAGCTGATATATGAATACACGCAACATGTTTGAATCTCGGATACATATTTATGTATGTTTTAAAACAAGCTTTGGTACAATTATTATTATTTTATTTTATGTATTTATTCATGATGCCATTCACTAGTTTGCGAATGATTTAAGTATTCCATAAATGTACTAAGTAATAATATAAAATTAGTTTGTGAATCAATAGTGAGAAAATGGTTTAATGTAAAAATAGATCTCAGCATGCATTTGATTTTTAGATTATTATGAGTATTCGAAGTTTTCTAAATATGCATATTATATATTTACGTATTTGCAGAAACCACTTTGCATGTATGGTTACTATGGAAACATATAATATTTATATTTTGACATTCCATTTCCACGTGAAATTTTAGCACAAAGACATTGTACTTTAATAAGACTGTGCATTATTGGCCGGTTTCAATAATCTATCTATCCGCTCCTGTCGATTGAAATCTATTGTGTTCTATATTTTGAATCATACATTTCAATCGATAGTCACGGATAGATAGGTTATTGAAACCGGCCATAAGACATGATTACACATTAAATCACTTTATTGCTATAATTTTGTTTTATTTCGATGATGAAAAAATACTCTGCAAATATATGGACAGATTGTAAATTTATCCTTGGATTATGATGACTCAAATCTTTTTTTGTGATACTAAAGATGCATGAATCATTTTCTCCAAATCCCGGCCTATTTGTTGTTTGCAATTTAATGGTGGAGTCAAAAATAATAAACAAGAGAAAAACATATTAAATATTCTTTTATACTTTTGCAGCACTGGTGCCACAGTCGCCGTTTCTTAAGGCAGCCATCATTGTCACTTAATTTGACGTCCCAGAAGAAAGAATAAATTATGGTCAACTCAATGCAGAATGGTGCAACAAATTATGGATAAACTCAAATATACCTACTTTACGTATACTTTTTAAGGTGTATAATATAAATTATATAATTGTTGCAGAATAAAACTGAGTATTATTAAAAAAAAAGTATTTGAGTACTTTATTGGAAATATACCCACTTATACGCCCACATATATGTACATACAACAAGGTAGACATGTAAAGCTAATAAGCTTTTTTATGACCAATGATTTGATGAATCTATCTATACCCTCACGCCACATCCCATGTGGAGTAAGCAGAGAGAAGGGAACGTCAATTAAGTAAACACCTACCATTATCCAGCAAAAATAATAATAGTCTACCTACCTACGTGTTTGCTATATTCATGTATAGGTATATGTAGGCCAATTTATAACTCTTGGGGCATGAATGCTCTCTCGCAGGTGGGCCTTGGTGACCTCTGGTGCATCAATTGCATTATACATGCCGTTTTTTCAATGGAGTGCACAATCTTGTTAAAAATTATGTCTTTGTACGCAATGATTTTTGTGTCATTTGGTGTCATAGATAATGAGTGAAATATACATCACGTACGTCGCATTTTTTATCTCCTTTTTCACTTACCGCAAAAAGAGAGACAGTGATTTTTTAATGTTCGTAGTTTTTCGGACATAATATTAACTATATTTACGTGTGTTAGTGACCAAGTGGTGTATAGATTATGAGTGAAATATACTTCATTTCTTTATCTCCCTTTTCACTTACCGCAAAAAGAGAGACAGTATTTTTTTAATGCTTCGTAGTTTATTGGTTCGTACGTAGTTTAAAAGTTAAAATTTGGAGTAAACACCTGTTTTTAGGCAATTTTTTGCATATAGTCGAACGATTTCAAATTAAATTCTGGCTGTGAAGTCCTGTTAAAGAAAACCGAGGAGTTTTGTAAAATTTCAAATTCCTATACCATTTTGAAAATTTGGTGACGGGAGATAGAAATTTTAAGGTTAAGTAAAATTATCAAATGTTCCATGTATGGAGTACATATATTGTTGTGCGGCCCGGTAGGAAATCTCATTCTGCAATTTGGCCCGGCTGCTGAAAAGGCTGGCCACCCATGCTCTAAATGTTATTAAATCGTCAGGGAGAAGATAGTTATAAATGAATAATAAAATTAACCTTTTATTTATTTATTCATTGTTTACTGTACTTTGATTATAAACAATTACATAAAAGGCATACATTCAAATTAAATACAATCAATATACAGATGGAGAGTTTATCGCAAAGGCACGAACTCTTCCAACTAACCCAAAATTATTAACTTAAATTAAAACACATGAGAAAAAAAGCAAAAATTCAAAGCAATTTGAAAAAAAAGAGAAAAAAAACTCACAAAGTAAACATATATACATACACACACATATATAAAAAAGGAAGACATTGAAATAAAAAGATACAAACTTATACCTATGCATACAAAGAAAGTTAAAAATATGTACTTATACAAAGAAAAGGAAAAACCTTTGTCGATTTGAGAAGGGAAAAAATCGATTGTATCGGATGTCATGCTCAGTAATGATTCAATATTTAGGGGGAATTGGCATTTTTTTTTCAAGTGCATCTACGTAAATGCTATAGGCATCCCTGATAGGGCACCCTAGGAAAACATGGTCAAGGGTCTCCTCGTGCAGGCCGCAATTTCAGTATGGACTAAGTGAAATCTTAAAAGGATGAGCGTATAGTCTGCAGTGTCCAAACCGCATTTGACATATCGCAGTTATTTCAGGTCTGTTAAATTTAGATTTATAAAACCAAGGTTTTCTTGGGATTTGGACCTGGATCGAGCAATAGACCATTAAAGGTCACGTGGTCCTGTCTATGGATTTGCTTTTGCTTGGTGGGCAAGCAATCAGATTGCGCAAATCATCCTTGTAGGATGTTATGCCATAAGAGAAAAAAAAGAAAGTCAGACGACAAAATAATAACAAAATCGATACTGATAGTTTTTTTGATTATTAGGTATCTATTCTTTAGGCGTCCCACCTAATATTACACCGTAAACACTGTGAATGTGTTGTGTTTGTGTTGGGATGCCTGATGCCGCTCAATGATTTTTCTGTGACGTCATCCTTTAATGGTCTATACTAATATCAGCTGTACATTGGTTCGGTGAAAATGTGTTACTGTAGTTAATAATTACCGTTAGAGGGTTATTCCCGGGAATTCCCGGGCGGGAATTCCCGGGAAAACCCTCTTATTTTTATTTCCCGTTTCCCGGGAAAAAAACGAATCCTTTCCCGGGAAAAAACACAAATTATTATTAGTCATGCAGAATGCCATACCGATACCGAAATCTTTGTTTAGTTAACTGTAATAGTCGTAATAAACTTGTTGAAGTTGACGAACATTTTGATGTGATAAAATATGAAAACAAATATTAATTACCAACATTAGTGTTTTACTTTAAAAAAAACTTAATTATAGCTTCAATGTATTCGTTTGAAAGAAGCATAATTCTAAATAGAATTCGAAATCGGTGGTGTGTTTGGCCGACAATGTACAAGAATCCTACGATTTTTCATGTTTTTTTTTAATATTTCGAAAAGTTAGATAGTTCTGAAAAATATTAGTGCAGCAAACTGTCGATTTTTTTGTTTTATTCATGTATATTAACCAATATAAAAAATCATTTTTTTATTGAAATTTATCATTTTTTGAAGTCAAAAATCATCAAATGAACTCGATTTTTGTTTATTTAAAAAGCTTTGCCAAAATCCATAATATTTATTTCCTTGATAGGATGAACAAAAATTAAAAGTTTATATATTTTGTAAACAATTTGTATTTTGATATAACAAAGAGTACCTTAATAAATCTCGTCAGTCAGCTATTTAGTTTTTTTTAAGCAAATTACTTATATTGGTAACAAAATTTGTTTTTTTTTTATCAAATCAAAATGTTTGCAAGGGTCAACAAGTTATGAGAGTTTTTCTACCAAATTTGTTGAAAATTGAATATTAATAAATAAAATAATGAATTTCCCGGGATTCCCGGGAATCCCGGGAAATTCATTTCTAAATTTCCCGTTTCCCGGGAACGAAAATAATCCGGGAAAAATAACCCTCTAATTACCGTTATTTAAGCCGGTAAACAGTCGGTAAGTACCTGTTTCTTTTAAGAAATAACTTTGCATATTGGTGAAATATTTCAAATTTCTATACCTTCTTGAAAAGTTGGTAATGGCGGTTAACATTGTGAGTGCAAACAGTGGCGTAGCTAGGGGGGGGCAGGGGGGGACATATGTCCCCGGGCGCCGCTTTAGGGGGCGCCAAAATGAGTATTAAAACTATTTTTTTTAATTTCATTTTAATGTCAACAAATGTATTCCAAATACGTTTGCAAGATTGAATTTTGGAGCTTCACAAATATCTTCATTACAAACCAGTTGGCGAACACGATTTTAGCGCCCCCATTGAGCACTAAGGGGCGCCATTCTACTCATAAACCAAATGACACATCTACAATACAGGATTGCTGAAGTCGTTTTTTTTTTAACAAAGATCAGTTTGGGTTCAAATATTATTCTTCATAACTGAAAGTGGCATCTGGTTTTATCAAATTATACAGGTTGGATAATTTCGAGTCGAATGTAGGATTTTACTTGAGTGCAAAGAAAATAGTATAATACTTCACATTAGTTGAAAAGAGATAAATTTGTCATTAGATAGAAATGTAGCAAGTAAGTTGTTATTTTAAATAATATTTTAAATCTAGCAAATTTTTCGGTAATTATATTTTATTTTACTTGCAAGAAAAAACAACATTGGAAATTTTTTCATTACTCATCACATCATCACTGTTTTTGGTTTATCAAGTAAAAATTGTTAATTTTTTTTTAACAACTTTCGCATACATTTCTGAAAAAGTTTTTACTCAACAATGCTTAACATTTCATTTAACCCCTAAAAAGACTATGTCCATTCCAGTGTTTTATAAGTATATTTTATTTTTTTTATAAAATTTCAACTATACGCGGCGGCAGAATTGCCATCCACACTTCTCAGCATTATACAACCAGATAAGTCTCCGTATGATCAGTCATGATTATACAAAAACTTAACAGTCTAATGCCGGAAAAAAATCACTTATCCAGATATACAGGATATCAAAGGATTAGGCTCAAAACATGGGCTCAAAATTCCAGCATTGTGCCTGAAATATCTGTGTTCAAAAATTTTCTTACAATATTACAAGTATTTATTTTAATAGATTTTTGAATTTTAATATATCAATTTACCGGTGAATCTAATTTTTGCAAATTATTTATCAAAGATTTCGGAGCTACCCCTGTAGCTGACAAAATTAATGGTATTATGTAAACGGACCTACATAGAATGGCATTTTTTTTATTTCTCCTGCTAGTTTTGTATTTTTTCTGCGACAGTTGTTTGAATATTATGCTTATTTGGTACAGCTATGTCTATTAGATACGTAATTTTAATTTGTTTATCATGTAATTCTAAATCGGGTCTATTATGATGTATTTGTCTATCTTTTATTTTTGTTTTATCATAATAGATCCTATAATTTTGATTTTCTAAAACCGGTTCCGGGTTGTATTTATAGTATGGTATTATATTTCGCTAGTTTATTAAATTATGTTTAATTCCTAAATTTTGATGTATTATTTTTCGACATGATTATGTATTTTAGTATATTCAGTTTGAGCGAGAGTAGAACAACCCGAAACTATATGTTGTATCGTTTCCGATTTGGCCAAACATTTTCTACATGAATCGTTAGTTGTATTTTGATTTTTTATAATGTATTTTTGGTATTTTTTTTTTGTATTTATTACTTGTTCTTGAACAGCCAGTATAAAACCCTCGGTTTTCCCATACACTTCCCCAAAGGTAAACCATCTGTTTGACGGATATTTGTCACTTGTTTGTTATGAATCTTTATTTTATTTTTAAATAAAATATTTAAACTTGAATTACGAAGTGCACTGAAATCGCGATAGCAGAATTTAAATTAATGTAACAAATAAACATAGTAATTCAAGTTTAAATATTTTATTTAAAAATGTCTAGAAATTGTTACATAGTGAATGGCTCTAAAATAAGTGAAATTATTTTTTTATGTTGATTGTTATAATTATTATTGAAATTAGTTATGTGTGTATGTTGTATTGATTTGAGATCTATCATGTAAAAGGTTTTTGCCGTTTATTGTTTTAATAAAAAAAAACATGAGATTGGTTGAGATCATTGAGGTGTCTGGCATGAAGTTCTTTCCTACTTTAAGATTCTAACAAAATATTTTAATAGTTTATTCGCGTGCCTACTGTTTCGACATATAAATTTAATGATGTATGATTTTTGTCGGTCTGTATTATAATTTTATGTAAAATAAAATTATTTTGTTTATTTTTGAAAAATGTTTTAAGAGATTCAATTTGATCATTATGTAAAGAGGAGATGTTAACAATTCCTCTTCCTCCTATACTTCTAGGCAGAGTCAACCTTTTTTCCGCAGAATTTGGATGGTGATGTCTTTTTTTTGTTAATTTTGTTCTTATTAATCTTTCAAATTTATTTAAACCGGTTTTTGACCATTTTATAATGCCAAATGAGTATGTTGATAACGGAATAGCCTACGCGTTTATTGCTTTTTCTATGTTTTTGGCTGATAGATCGCTTTTACCTAAATATTTTATTTTATCTATCTTTAAAATCATTTGGTGTTCAAAAAAAGGCAGGTGTATTTTGAGGCAAAATATTTTTTATTGTTCATTTTTACAATAAGGATATGGTAATGTGTAAAAAGAATATACTTAAAAGACTAGTTTTTAAAAGGAACAAATATAACATAGGAAAATTGATGATTTTCAATTTTAAATAGAGTTGTTCACTTATTAGTTGCTAGTTTTTGTAATCCGGTATCGCTCGGGTTGAAATAAACAGATAACCAACAAATACATGAGTTTATTGAAAAAATACAGTAAACATTTACGTAAATAATAGTAGTAAAAACCTCTTCCCAATGAAAAAACTTGAAGTTTGACACCACACATGCCCATTTAAAAAAAATGGTAGGTACTAGAGGGAAATTTTTCTGGGATTATTTTCGTTCCCGAGAAACGGGAAATTTAAAAATACATTTCCCGGGATTCCCGGGAAATTCATTATTATATATATATTTATATTCAATTTTCAACAAATTTGGTAGAAAAACTCTCAAAACTTGTTGACCTTTGCAAACATTTTGATTTGATTAAAAAAATCAAATTTTTGTTACCAATATAAGTTCTTTGCTTAAAAAAAACGAAATAGCCGACTGACGAGATTTATTTAGGAATTCTTTGTTATATCAAAATTCAAATTGTTTACAATATATATATATATATATATATATACTTTTAATTTTTATTCATCCTATCAACCAAATAAATATTATGGATTTTGGCAAAGCTTTTTTAATAAACAAAAATCGAGTTCATTTGGTGATTTTTGACTTCAAAAAATGAGAAATTTTATCAAAAAAATGATTTTTTAAATCGGTTAATATCCATAAATAAAACAAAAATTGACAGTTTGCTACACTAATATTTTTTAAAAACTATCTAACTTTTGGAAATATTAAAAAAAAACATGAAAAATCGTAGGATTCTTGTACATTGTCGGCCAAAAAGAATTATGCTTTTTTCAAACGAATACATTGAAGCTATATAATTAAGTTTTTTTTTAAAGTAAAACACTAATATTGGTAAAAAAATATTGTTTTCATATTTTATCACATCAAAATGTTCGTCAGATTCAACAAATTTATTACGACTATTACAGTTAACTAAACAAAGATTTCGGTATCGATATGGCGATCTGCATGAGTAATAATTTGTTTTTTTCCCGGGAAATGATTTTTTTTTTCCGGGAAATGGGAAATAAAAATTAGAGGGTTTTCCCGGGAATTCCCGGGAATAACCCTCTAGTAGGTACCTTCATGGAAAAAGTATTAAAAACCTCTCATTCGGGCCCAAATCAGCCCGATGAAGTTTTAGACCGATCAGGTTTTCAGGTATTGGGCGAAAGGTTATAATATTTTTGTGAAAATTATGGAGAGAAATTTCTCTTCTTTCAGAGGAGAAATTTCTCGTTCTCGAGAAATTTCTTTTGAGAATTTTCTCTACTGACATCACTTTAAGTCTGTATTTTATTTCATTAAAATACCAGATTGATGCTTCGAAAATGAACCATATAAATCGTAAAATTTCAAAATTTTCTTGACGGCTCCGAGAAGGGGCGCCGACTTTGTGCCATGTCCCCGGGCGCAGATGACTCTAGCTACGCCACTGAGTGCAAATAAAATCACACAATTTCGAAAAATGAAACCTAAAAAAATAGAAAACGCCATATTATCTGGTACCGGTAATATTTATCCATTATCCAATAACGGGATTTTCGCTTAGATTACCCTTCGGTACTTGGTATTTTCATCACTAATATTTTCATAATTGTGTTATGATAATTATTATTATACTTATACTTTATATGCTATCTAGGTACATTGTTTCGTTGCAAAGATAAAACTCGTCGGCTGACAAAAAAATCCCTAGAATATTCATATTAATATTAATTAAACTTGTTCCTTAATACATATGTTTAGACTATCCACCATTGAATTATTATTAGACGGGGAAAGGAGAAATTAATAAATAACTTCTATACGACATGTTATTCTTTGGGCACGTTTCTGAATAATAAAATCGAAAATTACTTATTCATTGTTTTTGTTAACGAAAATAGGATTATTACAGCTTTAGAGATACTAGTGTTATGTCTGAATTTTAGTATAAAGAGTGAAGTATAATTTAATAATGATTTTTATCATTTCTCAGGTGTGTAAATGGTTAAAACTCACAATTTTTAAAGGACAGCCACGTATTGACTTATTGAGCAAGAAAAATCGGCATGCATGTATGGGAAATTGTAAGAATGAAGAGGAACCGAGAAAAGGAAGGGTTAGAGCTGTTTTGCGTAAAGTACGTCCTCTCTGCCTACCCCACTTGGGATATAGTGTAGAATTACGAAGCTTTCTTTCAAGGGCACATCCAGATTTTTTAAGGTGAAAGCAGGTATGCGTAGTTCGAACCGTATTATTACTTACTCTATGCGATTAACGGAAGAGTACTCTACGATTTACAAGATGGAAGATGCAAAATAAAAAAAATACTTCTCGAGGCAGCAGGGGGGGGGGAGGGGGGAAAAACTGCCCTTAGGTGTTTTTATTTCCCACCTATAGTTAATATATTTGCCTGCTAAGTTACTACAGTGTTTTGAAACTTCTAAGGAGCAGGGTCGGTTAGCTACATACACTCTTGTTTGCTTTTGTTGCCTTCGTATTTTTTGCGGGTTTTATGATTAGGTTGTAACGTATGTATTTTTTTATAGGCGGAACCGGGCTTATAGCTGGTATGTAACTAAAACAAAATAATAACATACTAAATACGTATTCTAAATTCTGATAAATATCTGTGGTTGCTGGTCAGGCACATTGCTTTGTTAGGCTTTGAATTTGGGTGTGGTTGAATCCTTTGTCAGTTAAATTTCATAATAATTTATTCATCTCCAGTGAAGCGAAGTTATCGGTGAGAAATTTTTATTTATTAATAATGTTTATAAATAATTTAGACATACATTTATTCCTCCACTATTATCAATTTTCACATAAATAATTACAATACTGAATGGTCAAATTATGAATACATCACAAAAAGTAAAGGTTTTTTGTACTTCTATAAAATATTATTGGTACCTACCTACTTGCTTCCTTATTTTTGAAACATAACAAGATTTTGTAAAAATCCTAATAATTTTGTGATTTTTTTTAGCGTGACAATCATGGACGAAGATTTTAGTGCTGATATAGACTTGAGTTGCCCATACAAATTAGAAAATCGCATTGGAGTTTCTAAAACCCTTTCGAAAAAAGACCAAGATTTTGGAATCTTGGCACTAGGACACCAATTATTGAAGACAAATTCTGGACAACATTGTTTCCAAGCTGCTAATGTTAACTCCGGTTAGCTACTGTGTCTTCAGAATAATTTGCTTCACACAATAAATAATACTCGTATACCATGTCAATAGAATTGAATATTAAGCGAACTCGAACTATTTACCCAAGTTTTTTTTAAAAAATGGGCAGTTTAGTCCAATCCAAATCGGGTGGGGGTGTTCCCCCAGCGACTTGCAAGATATCCATGTAAGCTGGATTTGCCTTCTAGAGGGGGATTAGTTACCCGATTTGATGTCATTTTCTATACATTTCCCTTCCTCTGATTATCCACGAAGGACTCACGTACCTTAAAATCAAAATACTTTATTTAGAACATGTAAAAATGTTTTGGCTCAATGTGATTAAATAACTTTTTTTCATTTTATATAATATCTTTATATGTATCACACTACTTTTTATAATAAATATTACAAAAAAAATAATTTTGGAAGATTTATTTGTCTCTGCCACCTAATTACAATTAATTGTGCAGTGTGTTGTACTGATTTGCTGCAAAATACAAAGCAGAGTGAGAGTGGAAAACTACAATTATGAAATATGCATATAATGATTAAGTATAATAGATTATTAAGTGTTCTATACAGCATGTAACGATCATGCGGAATGCATTCTTCATGCCAATAAAAAATAAGGCGTTTAAGATGGATGGCATGTCTCATCTCGTCGCTAAATTCTTCTTTGTTGTCGCTCCCTGAGTACTGAGAATCGTGACCATCATTTGTATAGGTGTGGACAAAATGCTTCCAGCGACTCCGATTCTCCGCTCTTCGCAGCGCCTCATGCAAGGTCCCCCCTTCACCTGCTCATTCCATCTCATTGGTGCGCGCCCCCTAGCTCTATACTTCCAGTCAGAACAAGCCTCACCAGGTTGTCTGGTCCTCTCCGTGCGATGTGCCCAAAGTATTGAAGGACACGGCGCATGCATATGGTGGACAATCATTCCTTTATTTTAAGTTCTTCGAGGATGAACGAATTTGTTCTATGTGCTGTCCACGGTATGCACAGGGCTAGTGTTGTATTATAGACTTTAATAATTGTCTTATACGTGATGTTTTACGAGCACCTACTGCCTTGCACAGGACACTTGGAATCTTACAGAAAATAGTGAGAGACCTATATTCTTTACCGGGGACTGCGCGGGGTAGAAGTTCTTCTACAAAGTATTCAACAACACCCATCAGTCATTATGAGGACTATGTTCAGACTACTCAAGTGATGAAATAATGCAAAAAAAATCCAAAAGCTATTAATTTTTTTTACCTAGGTACGTCCATGAAATAATGAAAAAAATCTCCAAAAAAGTTTTTGTACCTACGTCCATTTTTTACCTACGTCCATAGAATTATACATCGTTTACTTTTATCTATGATTCCAAAATAAACATTGAGTTGACAGATATTGACAATTTTGCTTGTGCATTTAGATTTGTTTGTTGTACTGTGATTTATTTTAGTCTTGTTTGTTTTACTATGATGTATCCTCGTTCCTGAATATTTTATTATAAACTTTATAATTAGCTAGTAAATTTTACAGTCAGACATTTTTTTATAAGTTAAACATGAGTTCAGAAAACTTTAATTCAGAAGAGGAAAGTTCTGTAAGCGATGGTGAGATGGAGGGCGATGAAAATCTTGATGGGAATGTTTCTGATGAAGAAGGAATAGATTTAAATATGAGTGTAGAAGGTGAGGAAGACGCAGAACCCGATAATGCAGATGTTAAAGTCATTTTTGGAAAGAATAGAAGGAACCAAATATTTAAAGAAAGTTAGTACCTGCAATTTGTATTCCAAACGTGTTATCTCTTTGATTTTCTCATTTCACACCTCTCATTCTTAGTTCACCCAATTCTTATTTGTCCAGGTTTGTAAATATTTATGAGGTAGTCAAAAGACTGATGATAGAATCTCAGGAACTTTTGCAGATCTGCAGAACATGCCTAAACATGGAAATGTTTAGTAGATATGTTTGCATGATAATTTTTATGTAGATATGTATCTGAAAAATAAGAATCTGGTGGAGTTTTGTTTATTTTTGGTACAAAATTTATTATTTGCATTTATTAAATATCAAATTTTTATGTTTCACTTATTGTAGATTAGTTTTGGTGTTATTTTATGCTACAGCACATTGATTAACATTAATTATTTTTACGTTTGGCTTATTGTAAGTTAGGTCTGGTGTTATTTTATACTATAGACCATTAAAGGATGACGTCACAGAATAATCATTGAGGGGCATCAGGCATCCCAACACAACAGACGATTACGGTGTAATATTAGGTGGAACGCTTAAAGAATACCTAATAATCAAAAAAACTGTCAGTGTCGATTTTGTTATTATTTTGTCGTCTGACTTTCTTTTTTTTTCTCTTATGGCATAACATCTTACAAGGATGATTTGCGCAATCTGACTGTTTGCCCCCCAAGCAAAAGCAAATCCATAGACAAGACCACGTGTCCTTTAATGGTCTATAGCATTGTGTACGAAAAATGCAAATAATTAATATTGTGCTCATGAAATCAATCAACTTTAGAGGAATTATCATTTCTCAGGTGGAAGTACTAAATAATTACAACAATATCTGTACAAAATTCATAAATTGTATTTGTCTAATATTTTACTGATCCTGGAACTTTCAACTTAGAGAACTCAGGTTCCATACCATCCCGCTAGTCACCTAATCTATCTTCACAATGTAAACATATTGTTACGTGTGAATTTGTTTTAGGGTGCATAATAAAACCAAATAAATCTTAAAGATAAACTTCATTCTTATGTGTTGCTTTTTTATCATATAGGCCTCCCACTTCTTTCTGTAAGTTTTCGAGTGTCGAGTGTATTTGAAAAACATCATGTTTAATACAAACAACATATTCAACTCGGCTGTGGTGAGGTACATGTCACCCATTCTGAGTTTCTTATTTATTTGTGCTACAGAGAGAATGGCGTGTATTTTTATTACTGGCTACCTCACTTGTGGGAGCATTCGTGTTTGTATAGCTAAATAGATTATTTATTTTTCTCCTATTATAATAATCTTTTTATCAACCTGGTTTTATTGATATTTGTTGATGATAACATCTATTTGTTTATATCTCTCCAGCATCAATTAATTTCTTGCACCAATTGTTATGTCAAAATTTGTTTTTTTTTATGTTACTGTTATGTCAAACACCAATTGTTATGTCAAAATTTGTTTTTTTATGTTACTGACTGTACTGTCCGCCTCGACACAGGCGGCGACTAGTGAGGTGGCAAAATGGAATTAGTTGTAGTGGATGTGGATGTTGTATTTGATTTTATATTATGCTTATTTGAGGAAATAAACTAATTGAATTGAAAACGAATTGAATTGAATAAATATACATACATACCATTTGAAACCGACTCCCCGAGGACCTCCGTAAAAACCAGCCGATTACAACGCTCAGGAGCAAGCTTAAGACTTCGCTCTTCCAACATATTTTATTTTTTATTTATATTTACTCCAGACTTGAAGGTGGAGTGTGCAAACCTCTCAAGTCCATATCAAAATACATACAATATAATACAAATGATAAAAAAATAATACATATTAGAGTAAAAATAAGTAGAAAGAAGATCATAAATTCAAAGACAACAGCAACAATAGCAGGCAGCTAAACTGGTATCGGTTCAATATACAGACTTTCTTAATTAATTAAATAAGTAATCCAACTTTGAGTCAGTTGTTGTACTTGTCTTTCGGAAGCAGCTCGTAAAAGTTCGTTATTTATTAATATTAGTCGTGTCCTAGAACCGTGAATTTTCAGTCTCATTGTCGCCCTAAAGTCATTTGTCCTACCTTCCGTAAACATTTGTGATGCACTGGTGTACTTCCGATGTCCAAATAATATACGATACGCGTCATTGTATTGTACCCTTAATTTTTTTATTGTAGTCAGTCTGTAGTTCGTCCATAGTTGGCATGTGTAAAGGTTTGTACAGTAGGCATTAAATAGCATTCTCTTAACACTGTCACTACACTTGAAAAAAGTCCTGGCGAGCATGTTTGAGATAATACTAATGTTTCGTCTTTGTCTTTCGATATCGTCATCGTCATACATAGTTTCCCACGCCCTTGAGATGGATGCTCCATTAAACGGCGCCGAATAAATCATCCAATATAATAATAATACCATCAAGCCGCTTCCTTCGCGGGGTAGGCAGAAAGGATCAAGCGCCACTTCTTTCTATCCTTCCATACACCTTTCGTTTCCGTCACTGTCATACAATTCCTCATGCGTGCTCTCCTATTCAATGTGCTCAAAACGTGTCCGTCCTGCAGGATTTGGTTTAAATGATCTTGCCATTTGATTCTCGGATGACCTCATCTCAATACACTATTCCTCTCAGCCAAATATATCTTCTTGGTCATTCTGTCTTCATTAATTCTTTCGACACACCCAAACCATCGTAACTTGTAATAATAAATGTATCAGAAAATATTTTCTAGAATCAAGGTACAGTTACTTGTAAATTTGCTCCAAACATATATGTTGTACTTGTAGTTCTGTAAAAACAAGTGCATGAAAGTTTTGTTTAATTTTATAAGGGACTCCAGCAAAAATAAGCAAAAGTGTTAAAATGAAGACTGACAATTCTGAAGAAGAAATAGTCTCTAATGGGGAGACTTCAGATGATTACAGTTCTAGTGAGACTGACGGAGAGATAGAGCTGCCTATTGAGATGGATAATGAAAATGAAAAACAGCAAGATGATAATGGGAAGGCTTCTGAACAATTTAAACTGCCGGATATTCAACTGCCTGAAGGAGAACCCATTTCTGTTGTTTCTATTAAACAGGTATATTGTTTTTAAATCTCTATAATTAAACTTCATAATATTTAATTGGCACCCATCCTGAAAGCCTTATTATGTTTTTTATGGCATGATATGGATGACCTTAATGTTGTTAAGCTGCTGGTTACGGTACATGCAAGAGATGCCATGGATGATGGTATATAGATTAAAATGATTACTTTTGCAGCATAATTTTGAATCTTTGTTAGTCTGTTGATGACAGTGCAAGTTTGACGGCCGATTTGGTACAGAGGTAACACTCTTGGCTTTGTATCCCATTCCTAGCAAGGACAAAAATGAAGAATGTTCTTTTTCAAATTGTCCTGGGTCTGGGCATTACATGTGTATTTTGGCACATTGTATATGTCGCCGCCGGCATTCAATTGAATGGTAAACATAGGTTAAGCCGGATTGTTTAATGCAACATTTATTGATACTAGCACCACAGTGCCAAATAAAGGAACTAAATTTCAACAATCGGGCTAGCTTCGAAACAGCTAGCTACTCAATTGAATACTGACATTTGACTAACCGCCTAGCCATTTACTTAGCTGACTAATCAAACTATCAGGTGGTGACATATATATATCTTCGCAATGGTATCCATAATATAAGATATCCATATTTTGGTTTGAAACTACCATAGTAAAAGACGTTCAGAATACGTGATAAATCTCATCACTAAATTAAATGTCTTATATTTCACAGGTAGCCTACTTTTCCAAAAATGAGTGCAAGATGTATTTTATTTCGGGAATTCCACATTATTTTATGAAAATGAAATTTTCATTTTATGAAAAAAAAAAGATTGAGTGAATGACATCTTAATGCATTGTAATATTACAGGAATATGATGAAGATGAAGAGATGTACTTCAGGGATGAGGAGATGGAAGAACAGAATGAAATGGAGGAGAAGAAAGATGATCCCTCAACAGAACAACAGGGGAATAAGTCTGGCAAAAGAAAGAAAGGTAATACAATTTACAATTTGTTTTGTTATTGTCTATTGCTGAAAGGTTTCCGACTGTTTAAGGAGATTGTGTGTGTAATTGAGATTGGTTTGATTGGTGTTATGAGCATATATACATCCATCAATTCATCCCATCTCCCACAAGTGGGGTAGCCAGCGGACCAACCGCTTCCTCTTTGTGCCTATAAAAGTTAAGACATTCAGGATGGGTGGGCTACCTCATCTCTGAACTGAAGATGTTAAACGTCTTAAACATGTTGTTTTGCGAATACCTGCCTTTAACAGAACATTTACATGTATTTTATTTTATTTATAATTTCATATACGGCACAAGCCTTAAATATATAAAAAAAAATTGTTTGATGCATTACAATAATTTTTTTCATTTAAAATCATACATCTTTGTCTCACACACACACACACACACATATACGTAATTTTACAATGCAGACTACAGCACTCGCCAGTAGTATTATATATAATGTAGTTGATAGAATACAATTCATTTTATTGTGCTGGAATTCTGATGGTTTGGATTGCAATACATATTGGAATTGATAATGGCAGCGTCACTCGTGTATTGGGTGCATTTCCAGGAAAAAAAAGAGGGAGAGAGAGAGAGAGAATATATATACAAATTAACAATTGGATAACTATATTTGGATAAAAAACACAACTGGTTTTAGTTTTACTTGGTGACCTGGTTTCCACTTATAAAGTCACTGTCAAAAACATGGAGTTTTACAAAATTAACGTCAATTCAATAAATAATTGGATAACTTGCAATTTTAGCGAAATCCCATAAAATTCATCATTCACTGATACACAAATAGTGAGAAAATTTTATACTAGGTAATTTCACTAAAAATCATGAATTGAAATGTAAAAAGGCTTTCATGGCATTGAATATATAATAAATAAATAAACAATATTCCTAACATTAGCATTCCGTACACATTATTTTCTAACATCTCAATTCTACCCTATTTAGAAACATATTTATAATGTAAGTGTTGAAATGCTGTTTTTCAGCCAAACCTGAAGTGACGGAGGAAGATTTAACAAAGATAAATATAAGATTCTCTTTTGTATGTCAACTTTGCGATGAGAAATGTGACAATCCTGCTTCCCTGACTGCTCACATCCAGAAATCACATGCGGACCAAATTGGGACGTACATGTGTGCGACATGTCAGAGGGTCTATCAAACTGTAGAACATCTCAGGTATGAAAATATATTATTATACCAAGCAGACATCTCGATTGGTGGCGTACAGACAGCTGGATGCAAACGTCAGTCATCAAGCAAAAATCTTAAATCTTTCGGTAACAATTCGGAGCATTCTCCGAAGAAACATTCGAATGAATACTTCGTTACCCGTCCATGAGGCGTAATGAAGGCATTCATTCGAATATTTCTTCGGAGAATGCTCCGAATTATCGCCGAAAGATTAAAAAATTTTGCTTGATGCTTGACGTTCGCATCCAGCTGTCTGTACGCCGCAATTGGTGAACCATGTTTACTCAGTGTAACATTGTAACTAGCAGCCGATAAACATGTTGCCTATAATTTTATACAAATTTATTTTTTACAGTAAAGTGTTCCCAGAATATAAGGTTTACTTTTTTATAAGTTTCCTTTAAATGTCAAGTATTTGTAATACATTGCGTATAATTAAGCTATGGTACCCATAATTTATTTTCATATTTGAATAGAAAATATGACATGTGAAGTTATTATGCACATCAATGCTATTTTTACAATAACCATTGTATGAGGTCATATCGTCCCTCTTCTGAACTAACTATCGTATCTGACATTTTTGGCGAAATCGAGTTATGATCACCAATGTGTACTTATATGTGCCCTGCATGTTCTCACTGAAGATCACACCTGTAACTGTTACCGTTATCCTGGAATAGCTTTCTGATTTGTTGTCGTATTTACAAATTATTCTAAATAAAATGTGTTGTCGTATATACTAATTCCTCAAGACTTCATCACAAAAATGATTCTGAGATATATAAGAATACAAATAAAATAGTGTAATATATTTACACTGTATCATATAACTAGAAGAGACAAAAATATGCACGGCAAAACGTTAATCAGAAGAGGGACGATATATGTAAATTTAACACATGAAACTACCATATAAGCCTTAATAAGTTGCGAATAAAATGACGTCTTTTCAAAGCCTTATATGGTAGTTCCATCTGTTAAATTTATTATTTACAGTTAGTCTTCTGGCACCACCAGTTGTGGAAGATGCTGTTAAATTTTCATAAAATGCATGAAGTAAAACAGTGATGACTTTTAAAAGTATTATTAGTTCACATATTGATAAATTTTTAATTAATGATTTGTCCAGAGCCCATATGTTGTGTCATATACAATTGGGAACTTACGAGTGTCCAGACTGTAAGAAGATATATCATCATCCAGCAAGTCTAGTGTCACACAGGAGGCGATGGCACAGAAAGGAAGGCGAGCCTCACGAGTGCAAAGAGTGCGGTAGAACATTTAACATTCGTAGTGATCTCAATACACATATGAAGTCACATGTACAGGAGACATTTTCATGCAAGTATTGTGAGAAGGCTTTCAGAACTGACAGGTACTTAATGTTATATTTATTTGTTTATAACAAATCCAAATTAAGTGATTCATTCACTAAAAAATATATTATCAAACATAGCTTCTCTTGATAATTGTAACCCTACCATATTAATTTGTGTTTTTTTTTTATTGCAGATATCTTCGGTTACACACAAGACACGTTCACTTTGGTCACAAGCATTTGAAGATGGAATGTAAAATATGCCACAAGAGTTTTCAAAAGAAGAGTATGGTGGCGCACATGAAGATACACCAAGTGGGCAAGTTACACAAGTGTCATTATTGTGGCAAGTGCATGACAACACAATACAGTCTCATGGCACATATACGAAGGCACGAAGGTATACATAGGAGGAAGACATACTTCCGTCATATTTACACATCTACATGCAGTTGTAGCACATTTATAACAGATAAAATTGTAAAAGAAAAATCAACAGGCGTGTATGAGAAATTGTATGAATGTAGAAGAAGTGAAAGAAGTATGTCAGGATAGATCTATAAGATGTTCCATTCTCTCTGCCTACCCCCATTTGGGTCACGGTTTTTTGGGTATAGAATAGCATAGTTTTAAATAAATAAATAAACAAAGATTAAACAATAATTGAAAGCATTCAATCTTATTTCCGTTGGATCCAAAATATTTAAATGACGGGAAAGATTTAAGATCCAGTTTTTTCCAGATTTAGTATGAGAGATTTTCGCGATAGTAAGATGTAAAAAAATCGTATTCATTGGACCGATAGGGTCACAAATGCAGAGGTGTTAAGAAGAGCTGGAATGGACAGAGAACTCCTGTTGAATGTGAAAGTGCGCAAGATCTCATATCTGGGTCATGTAATCCGTGGAGAAAAGTACCACATTCTGCGTTTGATTATGACAGGCAAGATAGAGGGACGTCGAGGGGCTGGCAGAAGGCAGACATCGTGGCTGCGCAATATACGAGATTGGACTGGAATGAGGGGTGTGGAGGAGTTATTCCAGACAGCGCAGGACCGAGATGTCTATGCCAGAGTGATCGCCAGCGTCGGGGGGGCCTGACAGGGCACCTACAGAAGAAGAAGATGTAAAAAAAATACCTCTGTCCAGTGATGTTGAGCCAAAGATCCCATATACCCAAGAAGTGTTTTTTGAAAGAGTAGCAATTCCATTAATTTTCTCATATACCTAGAAAAATTACAGGTTTTTCATATTTTTTAAAAGTTTTGAATGTATTTTATTCAGGTGTGAAGCCGTTTGTCTGCCAGATTTGTGACAAAGGTTTTGTGGATAAAGGGAAGTTAGTCCGCCACATCCATTCCCACTCGGGAACTAGAGATTTCCAGTGCGAGATCTGCAATAAAACTTTTTCTGAGAGACAGTACTTGCGGCAGCATAGGAGGATACATGAGGAATCTAAGTGAGCAGAAATTCTATCTGTTTATCCTTACCATCGCAGTATCTCCCACAAGTAGGGTACTTAGCGGACTTATTACTGTACCATATAGAATAAGACATTAAATACTAATTACTAGAGATGCAACGAATATTCGGCAACTATTCGGCATTCTGCCTATTTGGCAACATTTTTACTATTCGGCCGAATACCGAATATCTAGTTAATTATTCGTTATTTGTCGAATAGTTTAAATGTAAAACTGGAAGCAACTAACAGCTTGTAGATTGTTGCTATTTCATTCTCAGCTGCAGATGCATAATTTTATTAATCCTCAAATATCTAATTAATTTATTAAATTTGATATGGAGTGAAACAACATAACATTATTATTGTTATTATCAATGTTGGAACAAACAATTTCGAAAAAATGTACCGCGCTGCAAGTCTAATATATATGTCTATGATGTACATACACAAAGATGCACGGTTGGGACGCACGCACGCTCTCACCAGTGTTTTCCTGAATATTCGGTTATTCGACACATGATCTTGCATAATATTCGGTCAAATATACTATTCGTTGCATCTCCACTAATTACCATATCTTCCATAGTGTTTTTTTTAAATTCACCTTGAAATGGACTTCCAACAAGTGTCTTCGGTCAATAACATCAGAATTTTAAAAAGTAACTTCCATGTTATTGGCATTCACATTGTGATAAGTACAGAACATAATATATAAAGGCTTTTCCACTATGTATTGAATTATCACTTTAAATTTTAGGAGGTCTGCAAGAGGCTTTATGACATGTTAGTGTCATTCACGAGCAGATTTTATTTTTTTCCAAACAGTTTTCAATCTGCAAAATTAGAAGTCAAATAGCAATTTAATTATGTACAGCCAATTTTCTGCTTTGTGTTTAGAAATACTAAAATTTATTTAATACGAAGGTTTGAAAAACATTCTCCCAAAAAACATCGAGATGTAGAGGGACCCAAAAAGTCAACTGTTATAATTACTATGAGAATACCAAATCTCTGCATAGCACCTGTAAAATAGACTTTTTGTAATTTCAGGGACTATCCGTGTCGCATCTGTGGCACAATGTTTAAGAGTATGAACTCTGTATGGTCTCACATGAGGAAGCACACGCAGTCAGACAGGTACAAGTGCAAGCAGTGCGGGAAGACTTGCTACAGGTACACTGAATCATATTATCTTAACAACATTTGTTATTTAGTTTAACACATTGCAGATAATTTTCTAACTCATTAAAATTGTAGTAAAGTAGTACTTAATTGTGGTCACGGACTAGATGATACTTTTAAGAGAATTTAGTTCTATTATTAGAAGACACGGCTAGTGTTTTAGACTTTTCTTTGTTAATCATATTTTGAACTACTCTAGATTAATCATTTTAATTGATCACACTCACCAATAGTCAACCTATTTGAATAAATATTAACTAGGTAGGTATGTTGTATATAATACACACACTAGTGATGTAACGAGTATTCGCATTCGCATATATTCGCATATTTCAAAGTATTTGCATTCGTATTCGCAAAAAAATATGCGAATATTTTGCAAATATTATTTCGGTAATAAAGTATCGGATATTCAGTAAAAGTACCAGATACTTACCCGGTACATTGTAGAAAAAGGTACTGCAAGAAAATATTCTTTAAGAAAACCGAGGAGTTTTGAAATATTTTAAATTCCTACCTATACCATTTTGAAAATTCGGCGACGGGGGGGTAGAAATTTTAATGATTGAGCAATATTGTAGAAATCTTAGCAAGTCAATATTCACTATTCGCATTCGCGAATGTCGTCAACAGATATTCGCATTCGCGAATATCCAAAATAACACATTCGTTACATCACTAACACACACATACCTGCCTAGTTAATATCTATTGGAATAGGTTAACTATCGGCAGTGTTGGGCGTTATTCAATTGATTTTTCAATTGTAGGCCCAAACAATTAAATTTTCAATTGCAGTTAAATCAATTGCAATTAAATCAATTGCAATTGATTTAATTGTAGCGAGCTGCAGTTAAAGTTAATTGCAATTAAATCCATTAATTGTGGTTTTACAATTGATTTAATTGCAATTGAAAAATTAATTGTGTTATTTACAATTAACTTAATTGTCAATTGTAAATAACACAATTAATACCAAAGATCGGTATGCATATTCCATAGTAACTATCCGGTATTGGCCGAATAGTAAATATTGAACTAAAATCTATCTATACCATCACGACATCTCCCACAAGTTTCAAGATTATTACATACAGTTGGTCTACTGAATATCCCATTCTATCTATCTATACCATCACGGCATCTCTCACAAGTTTATTAAATACAGTTGGTCTACTGATTATCCCACTCTATCTATCTATACCATCACGGCATCTCCCACAAGTTTATTAAATACAGTTGGTTTACTGACTATCCCACTCTATCTATCTATACCATCACGGCATCTCTCACAAGGTTATTACATACAGTTGGTTTACTGACTATCCCACTCTATCTATCTATATCATCACGGCATCTCTCACAAGTTTATTAAATACAGTTGGTCTACTGACTATCTCACTCTATCTATCTATACCATCACGGCATCTCTCACAAGTTTATTAAATACAGTTGGTCTACTGATTATCCCACTCTATCTATCTATACCATCACGGCTTAAAAATCAACTCCTGCATTATAAAAGTATTTTACAGGTAAGAAGGGTAACTTTCACATTTTTTGTATTATTTGAAATGGTCCAAGGTGACTAAAGCTTAAACAACTCATAGAACATTTATCATATTCGCATTTTTCAGGGCTGTGCATTTCGTTATACACTTAATTATTTGTATTAAATGCATAATTTTTGTGTATTGCATTGTGTTTAGTACATGCTCTTGGAATTTTTCTCATCGGTTATAGTATTTTTATGTATAGTGGTGCATTTTAAATGTGTGGGTTCCCTAAAAGAAAAAATGTATAATACTCATCCAAAAGAGTATTTGCAATTATTTGATAATTATGGAGTCACGTATGTATCTTGCACGTTAATGTTTCATTCATTTCTGCAAAAAAAAACCGAACGTCAATTAATTTTTCGTAATAAATGTTTCGAATATCTAATTTTAACATTCGCGAATGCGTATTTCATATTGTGGTATTCGTGAATGCGTATTTTTATTCAATATCAACACCTAAACAGAAGTCAAAATAACAGGATATCAGAAATTTCATCACTTAGTCAATTATTTAACAGAACTTACTGTTATTATTTGTAATAAACATACATATATGTAAAAATAAATTCATTTTAAAACTAAACTGTTTTATATAACTTTCATGTCAACTGACAACCCTAATTCTTGTTTGGTCTACATATTATTTTACAACAACTATTCACTTTGTAAGAGAGCGACAAACAATAGATGGACTCTGGACAATAAGACAAAGACCACAGGACAGGGAAACACAAAAGACAATAACCCTTATTAGTAGAATGAGATGACCATTGCAATCTGTAATGCAACTAAAAGGGATGAATATTATTATTTATTCCATATTATTCTATAGCCTAGACTCTAGACCATCTCAATGGCACCTATTTTAAAATATGAAATAAAGATGGTATAGATAGATAGAGTGGGATAGTCAGTAGACCAACACTGTATGTAATAATCTTGTGGGAGATGTCGTGATGGTATAGATAGATAAAGTGGGATAGTCAGTAGACCAACTGTATGTAATAATCTTGTGGGAGATGTCGTGATGGTATAGATAGATAGAGTGGGATAGTCAGTAGACCAACACTGTATGTAATAATCTTGTGGGAGATGTCGTGATGGTATAGATAGATAAAGTGGGATAGTCAGTAGACCAACTGTATGTAATAATCTTGTGGGAGATGCCGTGATGGTATAGATAGATAGAGTGGGATAGTCAGTAGACCAACTGTATTTAATAAACTTGTGGGAGATGTCGCGATGGTATAGATAGATAGAGTGGGATAATCAGTAGACAAACTGTATTTAATAAACTTGTGGGGAATGCCGTGATGGGATAGATAGTGGAGTAATCAGTAGATTAACGGAATGTGATAAACTTGTGGATATTAGCACGGAGAGGACGACTTACATGTTTATTGCATATAATTAGTCTACTGACTAAGTGTCTACCCCATATGTGGGAAATGTCATGATGGTATAGATACATAGATGTGGAAGGCCGGATACCGGTTAGTTTCAAACATACACATTACTTAAAAAATTTTTAATTGTTAATTGTTTATTTTTTTTATGCATTTTACAATTAACAATTAATCAATTGTAATTGCAAAGTTCTACAATTACAACTAATCAATTGTAAATTGCGGCTACTCGCAATTAACAATTGAAATTTCAATTGTTAATTGCAATTAAAAACTGGCAATTTAATTGTTAATTGTCAATTGTTTCTACAATTGATTTTTGCCCAACACTGACTATCGGTGAGTGATCAATTGGAATGAATAATCTAGAGTGGTTCAAAATATGATAAACATCTACACTTCTAGAAAGTAAAATCCAGTCCCGGATATCCAATTGTGTCAAAAAATTCATTACATACTTTTCTTTGTGCTCTCATTATGTTTTATTATCCATTTATTTTTACTATCTCTGTCGTCTGTAGAAAAATAATTCAAATTAATATAAAAAGAACATTGGTTATATTCTAAAGATATTATTTTAATTAATTCAAATATACAGACTACCCTTGCTACCTTCACCATAAATCTTAATGATTTTTTTTGTATTTGTTAATTATATTTTTTGGACAATGAGTACAGTTTAGCATGTGATGATGTCAACTTGGTCAGTGTCCAACAGTAAAATTAATGTGGGTATGGTAAATTGATGAAATAATTTGTAATGGATATGTTTGTTCACAGGCCAGACCATCTGCGCTCCCACATGGTGAGCCATACAGGTGTGAAGGAGTTCCAATGTGAGATATGCAGCAAGAGATTTGCCAAGTCGTATGATCTTACGGAGCACATGAGGGGCCACAGCGGGGAGAAGCCATACTCCTGTACACTGTGTGATAGAGCATTCGCAAGACATGGGGAATTTAGGGTATAACTAACCATATATTCTGTCATTGCAAATTTTAAACCAATAATTTGACAATATTTGACACACTTTAAAAGGATTTATTTATTTTTTATAGTTGTTTGAAAACTCACTTCATATTTCATACAAATAATTGGTTATACTAAATGTTTTGATACTGTAATATGCTGTTTATTTCAAAAACATATTTTTTTGTTTTTGTTGACTTGGGTCACTTTAATTATCCAACAAAGTCTTTGCAATGATTAATTTAGTTTGTGTTCATGGTTTTATTATGTTATAAAACATGCACTCGCTTCATGTATCCCTCACTGTGTAGTAAAAGAATGTGAAATTTGCACTTATTTTGTGAATTACTTTTCTAGAAACACAAGATGAGTAAATACCATCGTGAACGGGAGATAGAAGCAGGATTACCTCCATCATTTCCAACTCCACCACCAAGACCTGCTAAAGGGTCTGCTCGTCATCAGTGTGGATCTTGCGATAAGAAATTCTCCACAACATCGGGGTTAGCGGCGCATCTTCGCAGAAAGTCCCACGTTGCTAAAGATTTCTCTCGAGAGGATACATATCATGATGCAGAAGGATTTGAAGAAAACCAAAATGACAATGAAATGCAATCCGTTCCTGTTCTCCAAGAGATCCCGACAACACATCACAATGTGAATATTGTTAATCATGCAATGATACGAGAAAGTAGAAATGATGATTTGGAAGGTCTTAATGCATAACTTTTATACTAAGGTGCTGTAAAATATAATTATAGTATTTTCTTTGTATTTATTTTGTAAAACTCTATATCTATTTTGTTATAAGTAAAATATAATGTTTTTATCAATTTTGTATTTTCAATTCCCTGTATTGGTGTATGTATCACAGCTAGATATTTGAATTAGCCAATTAACTGAATGCTTAGGCGGTTAGTTAAATCCCGACATTCAATTGGATGGCTAACAATTTTCTAATCGGTGTCTTTAACAATCTTAGGGCCGCAGTGCTGAATAAATAAATTCAATTTTGACTATTAGGCTAGTCTCAAGACTTTGGATTGAGAGAGATTCATTTACTCCACTATCACAACACAAGCATGTTGCTCAGTATGAAAATGTTTTTGCTTTTATTTCAAACCTAAAAAAATGCAATTGTGTTAACACCAAAACGTATCTCCCACAAGTGGGGTAGTCAGTGAAATGATTGAATGTAATAAACACATAGGTCACTCTTTCTCTGTCACAAGAAATTTGGTATATCTTAACCCCCTTTCTATGCAAAATCACTCAAAACTGGATGGAATGCCTAAATAATAATAAAAAAAACCCCTTTCTAGCACATAGTTTTGTATATACTATGATTTAATGATAAACTGGCAACAATTTGAAAAAGATCATTATTCATTTTGCCCTGGCTGGGAATCGAACTTGGGACCTTGTGACTCACAGGCAAATGCGTTATTTCCATGCCACACCAGCCCTTTATTGGATCAAAGATATTAAAAGTAAAAAAGACAGGATCAAAGTAATAAAAACGATAAAAATAAGGATAAACATTTTTTTATTGTACAATAAAGCACAAAACATCAATCTAAGTTAAACGGAAATACATACATATGTATACATATATATACTTTATATAACAGATTGTGGAATTATATAATATATATGATAGATAATAATAATACATATACCAATGTGTGTCCTCTCTTCAGAAATCAATATCTATATAATATATCACTAACACCATCGTAAGTCAGGTTTACTTTTGTATTACTACAACAGATGGCATTAGTTTATATTGGCATAAAAATTCTCATATTTTTTGCTGTTAATTATTTTTATTTAATGTATGTAATGCTTGCAAATATCTAGCCATTCTTCTTTATATAATATTACAATAATAATAATTAAATACAATATTTTTGCTCTATGTAACTTAGAACTAGGGTAGCGTTAGAATTGAAAGATAACAAAAAATAATGTAATAAAATATTAATTGTATTTCACAAAGAAAAGAAAAGATTCTACGTGAAAATTAAATATCCACGGGAGCACCTTTCATTATTTTGTTGTATATATAATTTAAAGACAAATATACAGAACTATTAGAACCAAATTCTCAAATATTTTTAATTGCTGTTAAAAATCAGCTGTTAGTGAATACATCCGCCATTTTCTTTAAATACCATAGACAACAAATCATGGCCCCCAAAAATTTGCAGCATCACGGTTACAAAGACAATTCCGTTGTTTTTTTTTTTTTTAGAAAATACGGAATTATAATTATACTTTTTTATTTAAGTTTACGTCTCCCTAATGTCTCAATCACTTTCAAGATATTTTTACCTTCACATTTTTATCATTTACAAATTTAACAAGTTGTTTTTTGCCCATTGAGTGATTTTTAGCTAAGTGAAATATTCAAAACAGTGAAAATAAGAAAAAATACAAGTATTAACAATTATTTTGCCACACCGGGCCTGTAGTTGCGATTTTAAGCGTGTTTATCTAACATTAAGCTCGAATTTTTTCAGTCTAATCAAAACATTACTAGAAAAAGAAATTTACTATTGAAAGCCTAAATTACTCGTAAAAACATCTAGATGGAATTATAGAGAATTAAATTGACATATTAATTAAATGTATGTAAGGATAGAAGGAAGTAGCGCTGTATCCTTTTTGTATATCCCGCAACGGAAACGGGGTGATGGTGTTTATATAATTTAACAATACTAGATTCATAATTATAATAATTTGCGTTGAAATATAATGTGGATGTCTTTCTTTCACAATACATTGTTTCTATGACGGTGACAGCTCAATTGGTATGCAAAATGCTTCAATAGGAGGATGCTGGTCTCTGCCATGCTCTCTTGGAGAAAGTGTTAAAACAAGATTGAATTGGATTGGAAAAAAAATAATGACGTTCATAGAATGGTTAAGGGCGCAATAGGGAGCATTGAATAAATATGTGAAGGTAAAAAATGAATGGTAAAAAAAATTACGCAATCCAAAACAAAGTCATCAGATCGCCATCAATAATACATTTTACATATTGCAAATAGAAGTAATAGAATAGTTTATATTTAGATATGCTTTGTATAAAAATCCATACAAAATAATATATATATTTACAAAAACATAATAATGGTGCGTGCGGCACAACGCACACAATCATCATCAGACACGCTCACACACGCATTGTCACACGCATACAAAACATGTACATATTCTCATCAATTAGGTATATTACGCTGCGTAACAATTCTACTTAAAAATTAATTTGAAAGAACAAAAATTATGTAATAAAAAGATGACAAAACATGTATATGTATATTAATACAGCAAATGATCGCAGTTTATGTAAACCATAATACAGAGAAATAAAAATGTTTCACTTTATTCATTCATAATTGCTTTTCGAGAATCATTTTTCACTTTTATAAGTGATTACAAAATGTTATTGTTTTCAATTGCATCCAAACGGAGTAAAATTTTACATTTTTTATGTAAATATTCCAGTAGAAATAAACAGCAGAATAGAATTTAGTCAAACCACTACAAATGTGTCTTGTCTATTACACTGTAAATTTTCTACTGTAACTCAAATTAAATCAAGTCAAAATTAGGTCCACAAATTATATACAAAAAATTCACATTTTATCAATAAACGTGAGCGTATTATCTTATTTAATTTATTTTTGAGAAGTAACAATGACAAGATCAACACAAAATCAATTTAAAAATCAAATCATAAAAGGAAACCAAATTTCACTGTAGATCTTGAAAATGATCAAAAATCACTAACAAAAGATACACTTTTAGCAATGTATTAACAAGCAGACATTTTTAATTTCATTTGGCGAGGGTAGTAATATTTTTTTTTTAATTACACAAAAATGATTGCCTGCCACATTAGGCATTCTATCCTCTCTGCTAAACCTGTAAAGATGAAGCGTGACAGATAAATGAATTAAATAATTTTTCTTAATAAAACCAACACATTTCTGTACTTTTTTCTTATAAAATTTACATCAATCAATCCATCTATGAGATATGGAGAAATCTATTACTGTTAAAAAGTGTGAAATAAAAATTATATTTGATAAAACAATGATAGTGACAAACTCCTATCACGCTAGATCACCTGTAAGACGTCATTGGAAATAATATGGTTACGATAATAAACTATTTTCCTCAGCTAATATCGGTGCACTTGTTTGTATAACAATTGTCATATTACTGAATAAGAAACACACGGTCATTTGACAGAAATAAAACATCAAAGATTCAATAAGCAAAGAACATGGATTAAAAAGCAAACATCTAAAATTGCATAAACAAACTCTTAAAAGTGCAAAATGAAGTTTGAAGTAAAAATATTAATTAATTTATAAAGCATATCTTTGAGATATATAACTTTGTTTTATATAGATTGTTTTTAAGTTAACATAATTCAATATGGATTGTTAATGAGATAATACAGTTTAAATGGTTGTTTTTGAAATAACATATTTCAATATAAATTGTTAAGTTAAAACAGTTCAACATGTATTGTTTTCCAGTTAAAACAGTTGACCGAGGAATGTTTTTGAGTTAATATAGTTCAATGTGGATTGTTTTTGGGATAATCTAATTCACCGTGGATTGTTTTTAAGATAACACAGTTCAACATGGACTGTTTTGCCATATTTTTAGACTTGCATATTTAATGAATGATTTGACAGACGTGATATGGAAAAAAGTATTGTGAAGGGATCGCTACTTTAGAATTATTGTTTTTAACTATCATCGTCATAGGAAATGGAGAATGTAGAAAACATGCAGCAATACTAACTTTTAAACAAAGAATTTGATTTCCAACGAATGATGCTAAATTGTAAAAGTCCATATTTTACAGAAAACTAATATAGTACAGTATAACAATATTTGACAATGTTTCTTTCTATAATAACCATTCAGAAAACAGAGAACAGCGTATTTTCATATCGTTAAATTTATAGTATAATTAATAATATTGAAAATCGTAAAAATACTGTCACATCTTATACATTGTTTTATCATTATTATAATTCAATATATATTTATAATATTTATTTAATAAATTACACTCGAAAAAAATGATTCCATTGTATTTGAAAAATTCATTAAATCTATATCATTACTTTATATTATATTTACCATATTTATTATGTATATAATAGTAATAATAATATATCAATAGTATTTCATATATTGTAGTAATATTCTAATACCTCCGTTAGAGATTTTGTTGAAATTAAATTTGGTATGGGTATAATATTGCATAGCTCACTCGCAACTGAGAATACAATGTCCCGTGGAAACTTCTACTGACAAACAACGACCAGAGATGAATCTGTGTATATCTTAACGTAAAATTATGTGTGTGACAATAACTACTATATTTTATTTAAAAAGTTAATAGAACAACAAAAAGTATTTGCGACTCGGAGTGATAAAACAGGTATCTGTCGCTCTAACTTTGTCTATTCACTATGAGGGATCCCACGGGATATTGTTCTGGTTATGAGCGAGTGTATAACAACAGCGTATAATTTAAAAGTCAAATGTTTCTTCCACGTCTCCAGTGCTAGTTGTGAGCTCCTCTCTAGAGGACGTCCCCAGTCTCCTAAAGGCGGCTCCCGCTCCCGGATCTGTGTCACTGCTTACGTCACTCTTGTCTACCATCTTTCCTAGAGAATGATTGCTTTGTCCTACACATTTACATCCGTCTTTGTGATCCAACAACTCTAAAGAAGGACTCTGATATTCTTTCTGAGTATCGGCTAATCGCAGAGGCACTCTGTGACCATTTTCGTCTTCCAACAGGAAATATCCGGTGGGTATTTTGTGTTGAGAGCGTTGTCCTTCACTCTTGGTGTGCACTAACTTCCTAGTCCCCTCTGTCCTATACTTTGTAGGTCTCTCTACTTCATGAGATCTCTGTCGCATGTGTCCTCTGCTATGTCTCCTCTCCGTGGTCTCCGCTTTGATCTCGTTGTTACTTTCCCTTTTCATAGCTAACATCTTGTCCTCTCGCCTATCTTTTAATATGTGTTTGTCTTGTTGGCACAATGTTTCATCACTGGATTCAAAAGCTAGAGAATGAGTAGATTTTTTCTTTCTTTCTAAGGTTCTGTTTTTTGTTTTCCTTGTTAATGTGTCATTTTCAGTTAATTTGGCTTCACTACCAGATGATTGATTGATAAGAGCTTGGCTGATTGAAAGATAGTTGTCATTATTGGTGCTGATAAAATGGCAGAGACTTCCATTCTTGTTTCTGGCTCCACAGTTTGCTATTTGCACCATATCCTCGGCAGATATCTGCAAAGGAGTTTTCCTGGCATCCATGAGAGGAGACTTGGCAGGGTTACAGCTTCTCACAGATGAGCTCATATCTCTCCGACTACTGACATCCAGTGACAGATGGAACTCTCCTGCTGGATCTATATTGAAGGATCCCTGTCTTTTCATTTTGGCACTTTTAGAAGCATACTTTTTGGAAGATCTCCTGTCCACTGTCTGAGTGTCTGTCCCTCTCCTGATGAGATTCTCCCTCCACTCGTTCGCTTGTATTCTCAGTTTAATAGCATTTGCCACAGCATCACTGTTATCTTCTGATGTGGAACTGGTTATGCTGTTCTTCTTTTTCTTCTTGGGCCTCTGCTCTGTTAGTGTCAAGTACGGGTAGGCATTCTTCCCTTTCACAGCAACTGGACTTCTCTCAGCACTGTCTGAGCTATCATTCTTCAAGGGAGGCAAAACTATCTGTGGTGGGGCCCTGTATTCCGTGGTATACCTGCGTATCATTCTGTCTATTCTCTTTCCATTAACATCCTTCTCTTCTAAAGCCTTGTAGAATTGTCTTCTGGCTGCGTCTCTGTCTTGTTCCATTATATTGGCTGGTGAGTTTTCATCCCAGATGTCATAGGCAGACCTCCCCATTTCGACATATTGTGCTGGCTGATCAAGGCTCTTGTTTTTGGGTATCTCGGGTTTGTAAGATAGAATACTATCCCCATCTGTGGACCTATTGGAGAGCTTGTAGATGAGCTCTACAGGATCCGGAGGCAGTTTGGGTCTAACCTTCACCTTGTGACTATCCATGGTATTATAGTTGCGTTCTGGAGGCTTGAATGAACGCCCTACACTCCCCCCCACATTGTTATTCTTCTTCCACTCGATTTGCACAACGTGTGCACCTTGTGGAATGTTCTTTATCTTAACAGTCTCCTTGGCACAGCACTGGTCCATCTGTGTTTTGAATGAGTTGATATCCTCGTATCTGTTGAATGAGTTGTATTGGTGCTGAGGTCTAGAGTGTGTCCTGTTGAGTGAATGATACTGCGGAGGTTGTGGTACTACTGATTGTGTCTGGTGATGATGCGGTGTGGTTGGTGTAGTTGCGGTAGTGGCAGGGGCTTGGTGGGGAGGTGGGGATGGAGTGGTATCCACCCCCTCACTGTGTGGCATGGGCAGTCACAGTTTCAATTCGTTGGCTATCTTTGAGGCAATATTTTTGAATCCTATGCTCGTCCCTGAAAATTAAAATACACATAAAATAAGATTCATTCAACTATAAATGTTTCGAAGGTTATAATACAAGTAGTAATTTTTTTATTTTTAACACTGTGATCTAAAAACATCAATAGTAAAATAATTGGCCAGGCATGGAAGGCAGCTTATGAGAATATAAAATAAAAAACAATATTTTTACATTGTTTTCCAACCAATCAAGTTTGAAAATTTTGAATTAGTGTTGAAATCACAAGACATAAACAAAATAATAAAGTATATTTGGAGAAGTCAATTTGACAGGAATATAAGGAGAGATATAACATGGCCTCACCTGATATCCTTTTGAACCTGACCCCGTTGAGAGAGAGCCTGGGCAGCTTGCACACCTCTATCTCCCACTGGACAAGACTGTCTGTATTGGGATCTCCGTGGACACAGAGTAACAAGAACCTGCAACACATTCATCAAAATAATTGTATTAGAGCATTCAACACCAAAGGAAAACGATAAGTTCTAAATTTACTAAAGCCAGCATAAAGTCTGTGTATTTTTAAAGTTGATTTACATGAGGATGGAGTTGGGTTTTCTTTGTATCGATTAAACCACATTATAGCTAGCGCAAATACAAATGTTTCGGCATTCATGGTTAAATATTTGTGAATAATGGGCCCAAGTAATTTTGTTTCTACACTTAACTATATTAAGATTAAAATAGTGTGAAAGGTGTATAAGGTTGTATTTGATATATCTTTTTAAAAAAAAAAAAAAATATTTCACCTAATGCTAAATATGCACCCAAAATAAACTAGTCATTACAATAACATTATTTTGACTATTTTGTTTTGTATCAAGTAAAAAAAATGATATTAATAATATTGAATAGAAATAAAAAAAAAATATTGTCATAATTAACAGTTTAAGAAAATCAAAATTAGGAAAAAAAAGATGGTATAATTAGATTTTGTGAAGAGGTTGAGATTCCTCGGCTTGGTGGATTGCAATGCCGTGGGATTCGCAAGAATCAAAGTCCTAGGCAGGCACTGGGTAGAAGTGGAATCTCTCTACAACTTGGATTCCCTCAACATCCTAGCTAGACTTCATAAGATGTCTGGGACTTGAGGATTCACTTTGACTGATCTTATAGGTCACGGTGCATATCACACCCCAAATAATGAAATAAATCAAAATTTTGATAATGGCACATGACCATATTTAGAAATGTAGTATAGGATAATGCATACCTTTCCCTCTGTTCGTAATCACAATTGTTGGCATCCAAGACTTTCCTTATCTCGGCCATGATTTCGTTTGCGTCTCGTGGTGACGTCGTCTTCATACTCCACGTGAACCTCAGGGAACGTGGCTTCACTTGCTCCTCATTGCCTTGTCTGCAAGAGATGTTAACAAAACGCACATGTCACAAACAAGTATAAGTCATATCCATTTCAATGGTAATATGTTTATTTCTTGACACTGATTGTTTGTTTGTCAAAGGAAAACGTCAAACGTGAAAAAAGTACCGAATTATTGAGTTTTAGTAAGCAGTCATACAAAACAAGGTAAGTTTTTTATCTATCTATACCATCACGGCTATCTCGTGAAGTTTTTGGTAAAGATGTGGTCTCCCACTTTTTTCTGTTAGTTTTCAAGTGTCCTGCAAGAGGCAGGTATTCGTAAAACATCAAGTATAAGACAATTAACATCTTCAATTAAGCGAGATGAGGTATGCCACCCATCCTGAATGTCTTAATTTTCATTGACATAAAGAGGTCAAGTTCCACTGGCTATCCCATTTCTTAGAAATTCTGTGATGGTATGAATAAAGAATAAGTATTGAGTCTTAAAATAAAAAAAGGTTCCTATTGTTTAAAAAAAAATTGGATAAAAAAAATTTGTGACAACATCAATCTAATTTAGTAAAATAATTGTCATAGATTATATTTTAATAAAAGGCAGCCTCTGCCCATTCTCAAGCTTTGAGACGTTCTCAGACATGTTTCATTGAAATTTTACGCATTGTTACACTCTCAAGTGTAGATTGCGTTTTCATATTTAATTTTATCAAACATTTCATTGCAAAACTTACCAGAATACAAAACAGAGAAACTAAAAACATTGTACAATCATGAAAATGAGCAGCTTTTAGCAAGATATATTGGCGCAGAGAGAGTGTATGGCATACAACATAATGCAATAGATAAATAAATCCAGCAAATGATATAATATATATATTATCTACAGACAGCTAAATACATGCATTGGATAAACTAAATGCAGTTTCAAATTTGAAATATACATTATTATTAAATGAAAGCCTTGTAGGTAAACTTGGCTGGGTTGCATTTTTATTAAAATACGATTGACAGCTTTAAAATCATATAAAAAAGTTGACTGATCAAAAAAAAACATTCTTGACACTGTATAATTTTGTGTAAGTTTTTATAAATCATTCCGATTCTCAACATTCATTATGTTTGTATTGTTTTACAAAAATTTCAAACATAAAAAAATATGTAAAATAAGTTTCATGATATGGAAAGTTTGTCACTTTAAAACTGTGTTTTGAATTTGTAAAAAGGCAATGATGCAAAATTTGAAAAGAAAAACTAAAACAAAAAATAAGGTTCAAAACTTAAAAGAAAGACCAAAATATGCACTGCTACCATATTATGTGATATTGTAATGTCAAAAATGTTTGTATGATTGTTTTGAGGAGTTTGAAGATATTTATTAATTTAAACACAGTTTCTGCAAAATGAATCCTAATCCTAATGAATAGTCCATGGATGTTTGTTGTTAGTAGATTTTATGTTAATTTAACACAAATAAGCAATGTGTCGTGTTGTTTAAAATGAAACACACAAAAGCGAACATTTTTATTAAATTGTAAACCATTCTAAATAATACTCGTAAAAATAATCTTTAAAATACACGACCTCCATTCATCTAACCAGCACTAGAATAAAACACTCGGTTAGAGAAGCTAAAAAATAATTAAAATAAATACACACTCGTCACGCACACACTTCGTAAAACTTAAATCAAAACATCAATATTAAATAAATCAATAAACTAATAAATAAAAACAACAAAAACTAAGTTTCGGCTACAAATGTTAAATTCGAAATCCACACAAATTTATATTCCTTAATAGTTTGAGACAAAAACTTTATATAAAAGTTAAATTGGGTCTTCAGTACACCCAAATATACCATATCGATACCTTAATTCGCAGATTGGGTAACTCCAAAATAGCTACTTTACAGGGCGGACAAAAAACTAAATATTTTTGTTATGCATATTATTATTATTATTTTCCTTATTCTAAAATATCTACATGATGTAGATACATGTTCGTAACACAATAACCATGACATAATTATGTTTATAATGGTTTTGTAGCCTTTTTTTGGAGTTACCTAATTTTCTGTGATAGATTTTGTAAAATAAATGCTATAATTGATGGAGTTACCCAATTTGCCTATAAGTATTGCATACTGTTTGGTCTCATAATAATGTTATTTTTAAAGTGTTTTATATGAAAATCAAATTAAATTGAAGTAATATATATAGGATAAATACTTCAACATCATCATCATCATCATCAACGCTCCTCTCGGGAGGACAGAGCAGAAACCAGCCTCCTCCATTCACAGTGACTCTGTGCCAATTGCGTCACCTCTTTCTACGATATTTCCTGCGCTCTGCTGTTGTCGTTATAAGAACGGTGTATTGTGAAAGAGGGAAATCACGGGCTGACGAATCCTTGCGGACGGAAGACCGGAGCTCTTTTTGGCCAATTAGCCTTTTCAGGATATTACCCAGCCTGGAACATCGTCTATCCTGTATCACGGAGTTGAACATAGTTGAACAAAAAAGTTGCACCTTTAGCGATATACTCGTTGATAGCTAGACAAAAATAATGAAGAGTGACAAAATGTGAAAATAATAATTCGTGTGGAGCATTATTTTAGATATCGTGGTAGTCCTGAGTCCATTTTCGTGAAGATATTTTCAGTCTCGTTTAGATTATTTAAGCAGACAATATTTTTTGGGCCAAGGCTTTTCTTCCTTTGAGGCAATTTATTTTATTTATTCATTCATTCTTTACTATACATTGATCACAATATATACAATTTTATAAAAAAAATGCATTCAAATTAGGTGTGATCAATATACAGAGGTCGGTTGCCCAATAAGAGACTCTTACGACTTGTATTATGAGATAGCTGAAGTCCAGTATCCGATCAAAGTGTCTTGCCTCTTGCACACTGATGCCCTCTCTGTATATCTCAAGATTTTAAAATCCGCCAAAAGAAATTTTATTATTTTATAAGTAAATGCCTTAATATTACGTGTTATATTCTAAAAATATTGTACTTGGCACAAATCGTCCCACAAGGGACGGGTTGCCGTAATCTTATAAATAATAATAATAATAATATACAGAGGGCGAGTTTATCACACCTCTTTTTGATTTTTTAAATTTGAATTTTAAATTTTTATTACTCCATGATTCATCCTTTTTCCAAGAGAAGTCTCAGAGTTTTCATCAGAATCTGAATGTTCTGAATATGGGACTAACGAGATGTTGACTCTTATGCTGCCCTTCTCTGTTGCAATATTATGATCAATAGCATTAGCCTGTGCATCTAACAATATCCCTTGTGTCGCATTATTATCTAAATTATTATCATCAGTAGGTATTTATATTTTGGATTTCTGCAAGATTACCACTATCAAGTAATATGATGGGCCAATTCCATTATAAAAATTCGAATTGTCTTTGATAAATTTGTAGAAAATCATGATTTCTGGGATTTGTTTCACTCATACGATTTTCTTCACTTCTTCAATTTTCAGTTACTAATTTAACCATAGTCTTAAGTCTGCTATTCATCTATAAAATGATGAGTAAACATTTCACTTTTGCCTGACGATGAGAGCGGAAGCTCTTGAAAGCCGGCTCGCAAAATAAATAATGTCAATAGTGGAATAACTATATATCGTGTTTCATTTTAAAAATTATTAATATGAACTTCCACCAAGAACCGTCGGTCGAGAAATTAAACTTATGATAAGTAGGTAATGTATGTAGATACACGTTCAGTTCTTCGGATTTTGAGCTTATTTAAAAATAATCATGATTCAACAAATCCTAATATATCAAAAAATAAAGTCGTTTATTTAAGTATTAAAACCTAGATTTTTTATTTGACTAAAAAATAATAACATAATATGTGTTAAAAAACAATACAATATTAGTAAATCAGCTTCAAAACTTGTGCGCAAACATATCCAGTAATAATTAAATTCCACGTAGTAACTCCTGCAAAAGTTGCATTATTTAAAATGTGAGTACCTTACATATTAACTACATCACATAAGGAGCAAATGATATAAAAAAAACTTTAAAAAATTTAAGAAAATAAAGCTGATACTTATGGTTACAGTTATCTAACATTTTTTTACAGGATAAGATATCCAAAACCACTTTTTTGTAAAATATTCCTAATACACAACCTATCTCTCGCAAGTCTCCATACAGAATGGTGGAGTTACCCAATTTGCAGCGTTGTAAATACTTACATTGGAGTTACCCAATTTTCTTGAGGTGTTTTTTAGGGCATTTGTAATAAAGTTGGATTCTTCAAATTTACCTAGCATGTGTGTTGGAATACAGTCAACATTATGGCATCATTAAGTCATTTTGTCAAAAAATGGAGTTACCCAATCTGCGAATTAAGGTATCGATATTAAGCTATGGCTTGTATTGTTAGGTAGATCAAGAGTGGTATTCATATTCCTTAATAATTTGAGACAAAATTGGGTCTTCAGTAAACCCAAATATACCACTAACCAAATATACCACATTAACCAATAGCTTGTATTGTTAGGTAGATCAAGAGTGGTATTCAAACTATGGACTTTCTTAACAATTAGGCTATCAACTCCTTTTCGTTTTGGTCTGATAAGGTATGTAATGATATAAATATTAGATAAATGTAAAATTTAATTTAAAATAAAACCAACTAAATGTAAGTAAAAACGACTAAAGTAAAACCAAAAAAATGATTATTACAATATTTAAAAGTTATGTTAAATATTGTAATACTTATTTATTTATACATATATATAGTTAAAATAAAACACGAATCGGCATGACGACCAATTAGCCTTTCGCCGAAAAGTGTCGAAACTGTCAAATAAAAATAATAATAGTCATAAATAATTAAAAAAAAATTAATATGTGAACAAATAATAAGGATAATTACCCGAGTAGAGATGCGGGTTGTGTGCCAAGTACTGTCTTGGGCCCGCTACCATCCATAGGTCTACAACAAAATCAAATAGACAAATCTAAACTAAACGGGGAATGTAAATAATACACAAACAACAACGTAACAACATAACATCACATTGTGGCTGCTGTCTCACAATACACACCAATCAATCAACCGATCGATACAGCCTGGCGTTTATCACAGTACTATAATAATACAAATGTAATATTAATATAATACAGTGATTTCTGCCTGCAAACTGAACTGTCCTTCACCAATGAATAATATATATACACATAGGATATGGAGACAAAATAACAAAAGGATTTGGTGTATATTTAACAATAATACAATTAAAAGATAAAAGGGACAAGGAGAGAGAGAGACACAGTGCTTAGAAAACAATATGAAGAATACATAGATAATAATTGTTCAGAAGAGTTTCAAATAAAAAAAAATTCAAGTACAAAACAAATAAAATATGAATTATAAATTTTGAAAGTAAAACTTAAAGCGATGAATGAATGTCCTCTAGACAGGATATTATAATTAACTAAAAGAAAATAATCAATGTTAGCAATAATAATTAAAGGGTGCAAAAGAAAGTTTATATTAAAATAGAAAAGAAAGTCCACAACCACACAAAATAAAAAAATACAACAAAATAACTACTAAATCCACACACTACTTAATTCAATACACAATCTCCATTCTGCAGTCACACGGAGTAATCTATAACACGATCTTGTAATAACTTACAATACCTCAACAAGGTGACATACAATACCTCCATCAGTGTAACTAATAATTACTTATTGAGGTAGCCTATAGCATTAATCTGGGTAACTTTTATCACCTAAAACGGGGTAACCTACAATACCTCAACAAGGTAACATACAATACCTCCATCAGTGTAACTAATAATAACTTATTGAGGTTAAATTGGGTAACTTTTATCACCTAAACGGGGTAACCTATAATACCTACCTCATCCATATAACCTACAACTTCACAGGGTAACCTATAACACCTCGTTGGGGTAACTTAAGAAATCTAACTGGGGTAACCTATAACTCCTTCATGAAATAAAATACAAATATCTTGAAATAAAGTCTTATTGAGATGACCAACAAAAACCTCAAGGGATTTGTTAAAACATTTTTAGGATCAGACTCTTAATGGAAGAATATGATGCATGAAAGTATTGAACTATTTTCAAACTAATAAAAATATTGTTTTATCACAAATTATGTAAAAATCTTAACTAAATAGCTATAAAACTTGTAAAATGTTTTAAAAGTTATGGTATTAATAGATGTATATTAGAATAGGGAAAATCCTAGACGTTGGACTAAATACCTATTCCATTATATTTCTTCCTCTTTCAATAATTATTTCAACAATTATTTTTTAAATATTGTGCTGTTAAATTTTTCATAGTTTAGATACTTTAATTGACGATGTAAATAATTAACTGTATTATTCATTGTCAAAGCTTTTGCATCTATTGAAATAAATAAAATATATTAAAACCGTTGTCCATGATTGATTCATTCTAATTATTTTGAAATTAATGTTCATAATTCTGATGGCTTTTGTGTATTTATTCAACAAAATAATGAAAAGCATGCAGATGATTTACGTAACACCATATTAAAATGTATGGATAATTAATAATTAGTGTTGCTAGTTTAACAAAGTAATTAAGATATAACTATATTTTTGTGTGTAAGCGATGGCTGCTTGTGCGATATGCTAGTGAGAACAGATGAAGGAGCGGAATGTGTGATACTTAAATAATTGACTTAACTGTGGTACATGTTTGTGGATGACAGCTGAGTTATGAACGCCTTATTTTTATTTTTGTAAACCATATTTATTTATTTATTTATCATTCAATTTACGGCCAGATTGCCATTTACAAAATATATACAATTTATACGTTGGTGTTTGATTTATACATCATTTAAAAAACTCATACACACATTTATTGATGAATAGGAGCAAGCATTATTATAGTATCTGTTTTGTACTTTTTACCAATAAATAAAATAAAATAACACAGGAGCATAATATATACATGTGTTTTAATATGCAGACCAATGGAATTATTCCTCAAAGCACGAGCCCTGCTCAATTATGAGGGAATAAGTTGTATATCATGTTATTGAAAAAAAACTGTGTTTATTTGTACAAAAAAGTATATGTTCTCTAATGATAAACATATTTGAATATGATATTCCATATATGTTTAATGCTTTTTATTAATATTTCTATTGTTGAGTGCTCTAACACCAAAATATTACAATTTATCAAATATAATTATGTTTAAAGATAAAAATGAACAAGTGTCAAATTACATATCTTTCCACAGCCGTAACCATATAGTAATAATAGCTTTATAAAAAAAAATTATTGCGGCATGTCAGGAGGTGTGGTGCAGATGCAACACTCTTGCCTTTGTATCACGAGGTCCCAGGTTCGATTCCCGGCCAGGTATAAATTAAAATGACCTTTCTCAAATTTCTGGGTGTTACATATATGTGTTTGGTGCATTGTATAAATGTGTATTATCACATTAGTATCCATAACTCAAGTTTCATATCCTAATCTGGGACTAGCTCGATTTGTGTGAATTTGTGCGGATAAATAGGAGTATGACTTCCGAAATATCTGGGTGTGAGGTGGGTCTCTCTTCAAAAATCATAAAAATGGCGGCTGACGCTATGACTACCAAAATAAATATATATATATATATATATATATATATATATATATTAATGGATGAGCAAGCTTTTTGTCATTCTTTTTTGTAAATTGTTTTTAGAAAACTTTGAATTATTTGTTATATAAAATAAACAAATTAATTGTTGCATGTAAAAAAAACATATAAGTATTTGCAAAACAAACTCATGAAATGTTAAAAAATGGTTAAAACAATAATAATATAAGGTATGTATTACAAAAAGGTTGGTAAATGGGGGTTTATTGTAAAAATAAATGCACAATAAAATCATTCTCTTTTGATTAATGGGTGTTGCTCAAACGTGCACAAAAAACAGCAGCTGATGCAAGTGTAACAATAATAACAGAATATAATAATATAATAAAAAAATCATTCAGTAATTGTATAATTAGTCTGGATAAGAACACACACTAAAAAATTAAATGTTAATTTATTAAAAATAAAAATGCACACAGATAAATAAAAAAAACAAGCAAAAATGCTATGTGTGTTTCCTTTGTGTCGTAACTACGAACCTCCTTTGTATTTCTGGATGAGAGAATATTCTCCCCTTGGTGGAGTGACTGTCGCCGAATATAGACAAACTGCTTTGCGGAGGAAGAAATGGATTGTGGACGGACGGCGGGATAAAGGCAACGACATGGATCACACGGATATATAAAAAAATCGAAAAATAATAATCAACAAATACGAAAATAATAAAGAGTGCCAAAAATAAAAATAAATAATAAAAGCGAATCACAAGACAACATTTTATATTTATGTTTATAACAGCACAGATAAAGCAAAGCGTACATTTTTAAAATTTAGAATTTAAAAGAAATTTGGAAAATAAATAATGTGATTCATAATGATTTTTGTAAAAGATGTGAATGATAATGATTTTTCAAATTTTTTTTGTAATAGATCAAGGATAGAGGGAGTAGGAAAGAGATGATTCGTTGAAAAGAAAAAGAAAAAAAACATAGTGAGTATAAAAATATTCAAAAATAAAAAGTAATAATTATAGAAAAAAAAATGTAAATATTGAAAAATGTGTGCAGATATTTATAATGGTGCATTCGTATATTTACTCCATAAAAATTCTATCGATTGTTTTTAATTAAGAACTATTCTCTTTCATAAAATAAATCTTTATATTCTTACTATACTTACAAGGAAGTCTATATGTGTGATCGTATGATGCCATAAATTGTTTAAATCTTTTTGATTTTTATGGACTTTATTAATAGAAATGATATCATTATATCAGAATGAATTAAAAACTAAACCATATTACATATAATTTTGAAAAAGTCATCTATTTTCTCATAAACCTAATATTGCAACCAACTGTCTAGGTAATGACGGAGAATATACATACCAGTCGCGTGCCTGCCATACATGCAAAAAAGCACAGCATGCCCATAGAATCTATGAAGAAAATATTGAAATCATCAAAAACTAGTTTGAATTTGCCGCCAAACATTTCGTTGCAAAGAGAACAATTCACAAAAATATACGCAGCAAATATACAATTTTTGTAAGTTTTAGAGTTTTTATCAAAAGCGCGTACTATTTGTATTGAAGTGCGTGTACAATCGATACGTTATTTTGACTTTTTTTAATAAAATCCAATAATTTACCGTGATAGCTAAATTAATGGAATAGTAAGTTATTGCTTTATACGTTGCGTCTGTTCTCACTAACACACACTTAAATTTTAGTGTGAATACGTAGTAGGCAATGACGCGCCATATATGTGTATTATTGGGTATGTTTGGTTGTATGTGTGCAATCTTAAGGACAAAATAAGCAAGCATCTCAAAGAACGTTTGGGTGCATAATGTACCTATATGAGTATGTTTTTATTTGTATTGGTTGTGTGATGATTGTGTGAGTCGTGCGTAACGTACTAGGCAGTTAAAAATAATTTGAAGGTAGATACTATTACGACATTTAACTTTAAAGTTACTTACATACTTAAAAATAGTATTTATTTGCATCGCAGACTTCTTGTATTTTATTTATTTATATTAAGGACCCATGAAGTCTTTGGCAAACAATAGATCTCCCACTAAAGTTTTTAAGTGTCTTTTAAGAGACGTCGCATATAAACCATTTAATATCTTAAATTCAGCAAAGGGGTATGTCAACCATTCTGGATATCTTATTAATTTAATTTTTTTTATTATAACGAATGTTAGACCAACATGAAAAGCCTAGTCCCGTCTCCGATATATATATTATATTATTCTCAAGGACGTCCACTCGTTTGCGAGTAAAATAGTATATTTGTACAAAGCATGCCCGATGTGAAAAACCTAGTCCCGCCACTGATACATACATACATTCTTCAAAATCAACAATTTTTGCTGGTCAAAATACGACACATTACATTTCTTTAATACGACACATAGTAAATTTTTCAGCCAGTTGACTTCATTGATGGTCACCGCAAGTAGGTCCCCCCAACCAAACTCAAAGCCATACAGAGGACACTCCACAATACGGTTCATTGTCTGGCGTAGCGAGTCACATTCACACTCAGGACTAGAGGGCAAACCCTAAATTTCATTATGTTTCGTGCCTTTATTTCTTTATACACTTATTTCAACTTTAAACCTAAGTTTGATTCCATAGTTAATAAAAAAAATTATATTTCAGTTTCTGTACATTTGAATAAAAAAAAAAATCCCAATATGCAATATAACATTATATTATAATAATGACTTAATAAATGTTTAGAGGCAACATAATTATTTATTCTCTTTGATAACCAAACGGCTCTTGCAGAATTTAGCCTCCAAAAGAATGAATGTGTCCAAGTCTTTCCATCTTGCGCAGTCATTGAGAGCATTATGACTTTTCTGTCCAGAAATGTTTTTAGCTTGCTCCTCACGTATTAAATTTCATCTAGATTCTTTAATTTTAAACTTTTCAATTATTTATTATTGAGGTGGTCTGTTGCCTGATGGTAGGATCTCAGACTTTCAATCGAGACATTAGGGTATGATTCCATCCGCTGCTGACTTATTCTACCTTCACGAGACAAGCATATTTGTTGACTATGAGAATGTATCTGGATTAATTCCCAATCCAGATTCAATCTTTAAAGGAAATATGAATTTTACATAAATATGTCCATTTTTAGTGGTTGTTTCCCTTTTTTAAGGGTTTATTATATTTTCTAGGACATAAAATGAAACAAAAAATGTCTATTGATATATAAATTTATTATTATAATTAAATATAATAGTAGGTATATTTTTATAAAGAAATATAATTTTATTATTACTGTATCATTCTATTAAATTAAACATTTATATTACAGAATCATTGGAATTATAATAATAATAATAATGATAATAATAACACATAAAACAATATAATTATCATACAAAAAATAATCAAAAATAAAGAAAACAAAGAAAAAAACATATAAGCATAAAGAACAGTGCATAGTTGAAAACAAAATGGCTAAATGCACCATAAATACAACAATATTACGATAAAAGAAATTGAAAATGCACCACAAAAAATTAAAAATAATTTAAAAATCTTACAAGTTGTCGTAACACAACAGTTTTACATGCTTATTTGCAAGATATCTTATGTATAAAATAAGATAAGTTTATATAAATTTTGTTAACACTGTTCAATAAGAAGTTCTTTAGACAGAAAAAAAAATTCTCTGTTGTATTTGAACACCACTTTAGTAGATATGATGAAACGCTGAGAATAAATAAAAATAGTGTGCGTGATTACATATTCATAAATCAACAAGTCTTAAAAAATAATTATATAAATATATATATATAACATAAAGAAAAATAATTATCAACACATTCTTATAACAAGAAATACACTTAAGCAACAACGTGGGGATTGTTTGGCAAATAAATCTGTGATATCTAAGAGAATGGAATAAACCTTTTGACAAAAAGAATAATGATAATAAGACAATAAAAAATACATGGATAAATACAACACCTACCATAGATCAGTCGAAAGAGATATAATATCAATTAAATAAAAAATATATACACATTAATGTTTTTAAAATTATTTTATACATATTATTTTTAATGTATAATGTATATAAATACATTTGAAAATGTTAAGGTTCATTATTATACGAAAAGCCTCAAAAATAATTTTAAATAAAATATTAAAAAAAATAATGCGTTCTCAATATTTTAATGATTAAATTTACTAGTATATAGTTAGTGGAACAAAACACGTTTATGTTTAAACATGTTTGTATTATTTTTATCTTTTGTTTACTTAACAATATGTGATTATTGCACAGCAATATATGGTTTTGCTCTCTCTCTCTACATACAAATATGTACAAATCTTATAAAACTGATTTTCCTTTTTTGGATTTACAACTTATATTTAATTACGACTAATGGGTGAAAAAAAAGAAAAACTCAAGCGAAAACAATAATGATACGAAAAAAAATGTATACAGTTTCAAAAAAGGATTTCAGAAAATGAAAAAAAAATATTTACAAAATAGCTCTGTGTACATACAAAAATGTCTGAAGAAATAACGGTATTACTAACTGAAAGAGACAATGTTTTAAATCAAGATTGGTCACTTAAGATTCTGATATTAAGATGCTTTTTTCTTTTTTCATTTCATTATATAATATGTAAGACTAAAAATAAATGGACATCCCATCATGAAAAAATTTTCAGTAATGATTGTGCCTGGTGTCCACCATGGTCAAATGCATACAATGTGCAAATTTAATAACAAAAAAAACCTGGCGCCCAACTTGGAGCATGATGTGTATCCATTGTAAAATTGAACTAGAAACTGGGTTACATGTATGTGATGATCAATTATACTAGAAAAATGCAGAAATCGCGCCGCACTTGGTAGACATATACAATTTTCAATATTACCCAAGAGAAATAATTTCTAGAATAAAGTTATTACACAGTTACATTATTGTATTTGCAGAGGAACATTACACACATAATAGGAACGACAACATTACTTTATATCTTACAATCGAAAATTCATTTAATACAGTAATAGTAATACATTCAAACTAATATTCTTTACTTAACAGTTAAAAGTAATGAAAGCAAAATAAAAAATACCAATCTTTACTATATATGTATATGGAAAAAATATGGATAAAAGTTCAAGTTAGATGTCAAACATAATATGATAAAAAATATTCCAACCTCAAATCCAAAATATTTTGTAGAAATTTTGATTATTGTTGAAGAATTTACACAAAAAAAACCAAAAGAATTTACAAAATGGCATACATTTCACAGCCTTTTCATCAAACAATTATGAGTTAATAAATTTCTGTTGGAAATGTAAGACTTGGCATTGACAGAATATGTAGGGAGCGAAAGAGTACTATAATTTGAAAGAAAATAAAATGTAAAGACATTACAATCTGTTCAATTTACAAGGGAATTTGTGTGATGGAATGTTACAGACTTAATACTGCATACAAATTGATAGAGCTCTTTTGTTCACAACCCATCTGTCAATAGCAAGTCTATAATATCCTAAAATACCAGTCGTTAAAATAGAATTTTGATCATTAATACGTAAGATGTCCCACCATTAATCTAGGGACAAAAAAAATGTAATGATTTGGCACAAAAGAAGAAGAAAGGTAATATTTTATAAAAGAAAAGTTGTAATATAACTTATTATTAATAGGTTATGAGTTTTACCATATTTTGTTTATTACAGAAACTAATGTATATTTGAAAAAAATCTGAAGGACTAGATATAAACAAATTTAAATTTTATTTTGTTGAGTTTATCCGGATAAATTGAAAAGGTTTTAAATATTCAAAGACACTTAAACTAAAACACCGCACACATTCAACTCTCTAATCTAATTTTAATCCTGATTAATATTTATTCAGGAGAAAATAGAAAAATACAGAATTGAATACAATCATTATGTAACACATCCGTACATAATATGTGACATAATAATAAATATTATAGTACAATGTTTAAACAAGAATATTGTGATGGTATAAAGAAATTGCATTCACAAATATTTTTCTAGGCAAACATAAGAATCTTAGAGCAACCATCAATCAAAATAACCAAAAGATATTTTCGATTAGTTTTATTTATGTCACGGTTAAAGTTATTCTTTTTTGTTTTATTTAAAAATTTTAGGTCGATTTTTCTGTTTAGTTCAATAAATGAGGGAATTTGAATTCAAAATCAAAGTTGCGATGAAATCTTGAATTGTGCTAAGTGTATGACTAGTTATTTAAAAATACATAACTACACGTTGGTATGAATAGAGAAATGAATTATGCGTTAAAAACAATTATCAACTCATTCTTTTTTCTAGAACATTATCTCAGAAACAACTATTTATCTTTGTATTCAGAATAATTGAAATGGTGTCAATGTTTTTTCTCTCAGTATAGTAATGCCAACATAATAAGATATGGAGCAACTGAATAAATAAATCTCATAGTCAAATAACAATAAAGGTAATGCTATCAATAATATAAATCAATGATTGATTTACACGATAGAAAAATACACATTGGAGTATATCAAGCAAAATCAGGAGGACTGATTTGAAAGATACACGAGGAATGAAAGATTGACTTTAAATAATAAAACTTTAAATGCGAAAGAAAAATCATTGATGCATTTCAATAACATAGCATTATAATTAAATAAAAAATAGGTCTACTTAAATATACAACAATGAAATCGCCATCTTTCCATTAAATTGTTCATCTGGAAGTCACCATCTTGAGGTTTTTTTTATTAACAAAACAATCACTTTTATCCATCACAAAGTGTTTTGCGAATAAAACTCGTTGCACACTCACTACAGTAAAAGTTTGTGTCCAGAGTTTGCTACTACTCATCTAGGAACGCGACACTTCATACAAAGACTGATGGATTATGGTATGTGTTCTGTTATAGAAGGTTTATTGTGTTCAAATACACTACACGGAACGTCAGCAACAAAAGAACCATTAAACTTTTAGGATAGTTCTTTTATTTCAATATTATACTATATTCAGTTGTGTAACAGTTTGTTTTTCTATCACAAGGCACATCATCTTGTCCATAATATTTACACTAGTAGCAACATAAAATAACAACGAAGACGTACAATACTTCTATATTATTGACATTACACACAGACAACTTGGCGGATGATTTGATCATCAGCCTAGTTTTATTTCTGCTACTTGATGCCAGGTAATGACTCGGTAATTGTTTTATTTCCTATATCTTGGGGAATCCACATAGTATGAATCAACTTTCTGAGATCATTTCTTGCACCCGTCATGTGCGGGTTCGTTATTGGTTTGTAATTTAGGAGGAGCTCTGTCCGTCTGTCTTCTGCGTATCCTCACACAGTCAGTGGTTGTGGTTTAACCTGCGAGATACCAATCAATCAATCATCAGCCAATTAATTATTTGGAGGGACACAACAACAATACATGGCAACACAAGCAGAGCTCTCCTCTTTTCACCGAGTCCAGACAGAGATGATTTATTTTAGTTGATCTTGGAAATTTTATTTGTTTTGCCCCAAAGATGCACAATACTTGTCAAAACTGAATCACAAAAAAGAGAAAACCGTTAGTTATACAAATGTACAAAACGACGTACGTTTTATGGAAAATCTTCGCTTTTCTAAACTTTTATAAACGATACCTACGCAGTTGGTTGCATTTCCTACAGAACAATATATTTTATATTCCTACCTTTAACGACTACGACATCTTGTGTAAATAAATGATTTGATCCTACTGTTAAAAAATAATATATGAAAGAAGTACACTTTTCACTCAACACAAAAAAAAAACAAAAATTTATGAGATATGTAAATCTAAATTCTCACAGAGTTCAGTGCATGCATAGAGTAAAAACTAAAATAATAGAGAAAATAATCCCTTCAAATACAAATACATCATTAAAATAATCAACAACTGTCTAAATCAACAGTGATCTTTAAAAGAAAATGTAGATAAACAGAGAATAAGATAGAGTTTTATGTTTCAGAAATTTTGTGAAAAAATATTAATTATTTAGTTTTTTTGTTTTTAACACAGTTTTGTCAGAGACTTATTATTATTAGTTAGTTTTGTTTTCATCACAACAGCAGTAGCATATTGATGTATTTTATGTTGTGTGTCAAGAGATATTACAATGTGACAGCAAAATTATAATCTGGAGGATGTAAGTTTTATTTCTGTTTAGATTACATGACTATTGCTACTATGTGTTATGTCAATAAATGATTATTAAAAATTATTGTAATTAAAAAAAAAATAGTACAAATATTGAAATGTGAATTTTGTCATCGAGGGATGCACAATCCTTCAAACGAAAGATGGAATAAGATAGCAAGATAGATAATCAAGAAAATCATTTTAAACACACACGCACAGTCACACACACTCGTAGGTTGTGGGAATCGTACGTTTAGAATAAACCAAGTCGGATTATGTTTTATTTAAAAAATGTTTTATTATTTTAATTTTACTATTGGATGCAAATATGTCGACGTGAAGTAAATTTATTACAATAAAATTATTTTATTTTGATACATCACTGTACCTAACAAAGAACAGTATTTACAACAAATATGTTGAAACCTTAAATATTATATTATATATCTAATTAAATTGGTTCGCTGGCTACTCCACTATTAAGATAAACAGCAATGAGATTAAATTCCGTGTAAATACCAAAACACACTTTCTGCCTATTTCTGCCGCTGATGATACTTTGTATTTATTTGAAGATGAATAAGTCATCTATTACTTAAAATAAATCAGAGATTTAGGTCTACCTACGTATAATATATACAATAGTTTAATGAATTTGTACATATTTTTCCACAAAATATTTATGAGTCAATAAATATTAATGTCATAAAAAACAAACCAATTTTGGCATACTAATTCTAATTTTAAGCAAGTCTAAAGAATAAATTTCATATGAAAAATCCCGTATTAAAAATAAGAATTATAAAAACTTGAAATATCCAATAAATAAGAAAGCTAGTCGGAGCTAAAAATCTAAGTCAATATACAAAGTATCAATAAAATCATGCACAGTTCGCTAAGACATTATAAACAAAGATAAGCTACTCAGTTACTGATTTATAGCGATTGATTTTCATAGCTATTTGATAGCGATTGTCAACTGATAAAATCATAATCTAATATTGCTTAGTATAGTAAAAATATTTATAAAATATAAACTTTAAATTCTACACAACAAAAGCATCACAACATTGACAAAGGAACATCATTATTATATTATAAAATGAAATTATATAATTACAACAGTAGAGTGTATATTATGTATTGTATAACAGCTGTAGAAGGAGAATGTCTAGAGTGGTGTTTGTATGTATGATACAGGGATAATATTATTGTGATAGCAGTGCCTACGTCGGACATCACAATTTGGTACACGAATGAGGTGAGTTTCAAATGTGTTTTGGCGAAAGTTACAAAACAATATTTTTATATTTTCCATTAATTATAATTGCAGTTTGTTTAATATTTACGATTGTTTTAAAGGTGTAAAAAATATTCTGTGTGTTCTTGCTACAGTTTGTTGTTTGGTAACAAAAACCACTAACTGTTGTTACGAAATGGAATAGTTTAACCAATTCAATAATATATTTTTTGTTAATCTATCACATTTGACTAATAGAGTAGGTAGTTTGTGTAACCTAAATAAACCATTCACATCATTATCTAGATATCCACAATTCGTGTCCAGAAAGCAGTGTATATAATTTTCCATGATGTTAATTTATTCATTCAATTGACAAACACACTTTCTAAAAGAGGGATGCTCGCCATCTCTTTTGCTTGTAATTATATTTATTTAATATTCAATATTACCTCGTGTAAGTAAAATATTTTTTCTAATACTAATTCAACACTACCAATACAGACACAATAGACTTCACATTTTTACTCATTCACACATTTTATTTAATACTTTCACAATGACCACAACCACTTGCTCACTTCATAAAATTTGATAAGCTAAAAGATTTATTTACAATATTTTACTTAATCTCATCAAAATGATAAATAATTTAAGCACTCACAAATCCAATTCGCAGAAATTTTTTAGGGAGAATTATTTATCTATTATTAATACTTGCATTCCTGTACAACAAAATAATCACAAAACCTCTCTGTACTCTTTGACAAGATCGAAGAGCTGATAAAATTTAATCAAACAGTGTCCCTTCTTATGGAGTAAGGTAGATAGATAAGAATTGAAACAGTACTCTAAATAAGGGTCTGTAGGTCTGTATTCGCTTTGAAAGAGACTGATATATAGACCTTTACTCAAGGCATTGCTTCATTTCTAATCGATTCAAAAAATGTTCCGACAAACACTATTTTTCGTAGAATGCATGATTCATGTCAAGATTTTTGATATTATAATTATAAATCATACGAAATCAGATGGTTTAATAGGTTTGAAGATATTATATTCCTCACATCTGAGAGACGCTGCTACGAATGATATTTAATTGAAATATAAACGAATAAACAAATTCTTATTATTAAAATTATTCATCGTGGTAATATAATTTTATATTCATCGAAGTATTGTGCATCCCCCAACAAAACAAACAAGATAATAATAATAATTTCAAAGAATAAATAAATAAAAACAAATTATAAAAAAAAACAAATAATTTAACATCTCTCCTGCTGAACTCAATGACAAAAGAAAGAGAGTAATAAGTAAATGATAAAACATTGTATTAAAAATAAAAAATAAAAACACACACAAAATCAAAATAAATCAAGGTGAAATGCAGGCATGCGTAATGTTGTGACTGGCTTGACTGCAGAGGGTGTGATATAATCAAAACATAAATATCTAAATAGCATCTTATGCAAAACTCTATAAATAATTGAAAAATTTATATTCTATATAGTACAGTAGTCAAAGTTGGTTTTAAAAATTAATTAAAAATTGGGGTCAAAATAAAAAATTAACCTAATTTTAATTAATGTATTGTTATTGTCATTGTACCAAGTTTTGTTGAATATATATTATTATTGATGTAAAACTGTCTTCTATATGTACATTGCCAATACCAATCAACACTATTCAGCAAAATATACTTAGAAAAAGTTAACTGGCTAGTCGACTTCTGGTAGATGTTCTGAAGACATAAAAATATTGATGGATGTCAAGAAATAGACATTATAATTATACGTAAGTCACAAAAGTCAAAGAGTTTTGCATATGAAGCTACCCATTTAAATTCACAATGAAACAAAAAAAAAATTAAAACATCAGCAGGCCTGCATTTGGTGCTGAATTAAAAAAAAATGGGAAAAAATGAATGAAAATATATAATAGAAACAACACACAATTAATATTAAATGAAGGTAGTGTGAAAACAACCAATGGCAATATTATGTAAAAACAATAAATTAATTAATATGAAAAGAATGAAGGGGAGAGAGTGAAAACAAAAGACACATGATAAAATACCAAATGAAGTGTGTGAGTTGTTACAGTGGAGAAATGATAGAAGCAAAGAGACTAATTCAGTGAGATAACAAATATATAAATATGTAATTATAGAATACATATATAAAAATATAAGGATGATGGAAAACACACAATACTTTGTAGCTGTAAGGTTTTTGTGATTAATTAATTAATTAATAAACTGTTAGTGAAATTATTTGAAGTGTGAATATAATAGAGTGGTTGAAGAAACTAAATAACAAATATTATTGTACACAAACAGTGAATGAAACTAAAATAAATAAATAAGAATTATCATTATTTAATTGCGGGGAAGCTACAATACAAAGTAAACATATATATTTTTATCAAAATCTGTTATTTCAATGTCTTTTTCTCCTTTCGGTATGCAACTGAGAATATTTTAGATTTTCATCCTATGTTTGCAGCTACCATTCTTCAAAAATTTGTTGGATAGGACCAAAAAACTAAAACATTCATATCTGCATATTTGAAAGAGAAGACACTATGAAAACAAACAAAAAATGTATTCTATTCTTCATCTTGTAAATTATTTACAATCTATCGAAAAATTATGATTACACGACTGAACTCATAAAATTGTGATATTGTGTGGAAGTAGGTACCTACTTATAATTCTATTTCTTGAATTTATATAAAATTCTATATTTGTGATTGCATCATAGTATATGCTGATCAGAACTAAATAAAAAAATATTATACAACATTTGATAATCTCAGTTATAAAACTACAAATCTAAATGGTAAAAACGTCTAAAAGCTGGTTAGAATTATATATATTGGAATAATGCTAATTGCAATTACGCAAAACCTAAGGTTCTACAGGACATTAGCTAAATATTGTATCATTAAATGCCTAACAAAATAAAAATGACCAATGTGTTGAGTGTTGACAGTGTACTTGTTTCCCATAGAATATTTTGAATACTAAACATAAAAATAAAGAAATAAAATGTTAGATACGAAAATGTGTAAAAGTTAATCAAAGAAACAGTAGATTAAAACTTTGGTTTCCAACGTAAATAAATATTAAATGTATATTAACAAGAATATAGATTTGAGTCTTTCACAATAATGTAACAAGGGCAGTTTAGGGAGTAATTTAATATACCTTCCATTTCACGTGTGAAATATTAACACTTTATTTCACATGGGAAATGGCGAGAAAAACACTAAATTATTCAATAAATTGTCCCCACAAATGTGCTGAATTTATGGCTTTGGCTTTAACAGCACGAATCCCTAAATACTAAATTTGTAAATAAAATAATAAATAAAAAGTAAGATATATAAATAAGAATAATATAAAGAATGAAAGGAAATATCAAATATGAATATAATAGATGAAATATCACAGTGAGTCTTAAACTGAACAGATCAGTTGATAAATTAAGGTCTTTCATTTTCAGAGAACGAACGTTGAACACAATCACAAAAAATTATGTGCTATGATGAATAATGTACTAATAATGTGCATAGTAGTTCAAACAATATACATACAGCGAAACTAGGGACAGTGATATGACATCGTAATAAACATGTTGAAGGGACAATACAGAGTGTATATATAAATAATGTTAGTAAAAGAAGTAAAATAGCAGAGTGCGTTATGCTAACATGAAAGCGAAACAGAGATACATACAATGGGGTATAATATAGTACAGTAAGGATATATAATATATATTTTCACATGACGGACAGATATGTAACAATAAATATTGATGGATATTAATATCATTATCAATGTATATACTGACAGTCTATAGTTTGTTCAAAACAAAATACAATTAAAAAAAATAACAAACATATGTTGTTTAAGAGAGACATTTTTAAATTTAATATAAAAATTTGAATAACCAGTTAAGACTATATATTGTCAGTATTATATTGATAAGTGAAATATATGAAAAGCAAAGTATGAAGCGGGCAGATCACACATCACAAAATATCATCACAAAAGGTACAAGCTCAATTTAACTTATTGATTGTGTCAGTGCACACGTAGTAAAATTACATAATTGCAACAAGTGTTTCTTTCTACTATAGATTATAAATTTTGAGAGAGACTATGTCTTTCCACTTATTAGGTCATTATCAATCTTAATGTTTCTTTCTACTATAGATTATAAATTTTGAGAGAGACTATGTCTTTCCACTTATTAGGTCATTATCAATCTTAATATTTCATTGTAATGAGTTAACCAATTACTACGCAAGTATGAAAACTCTATAAAATGTGATAGATTGAATGATACATAAGGTAGAATTTTCGCAACGAAAGATGGAAAACTTAAAATTACTATTATATAATACGGCTTATGAAAGATATGCAATTTGTATCATTGTACCTAGCTCATTAACCAATAAAGGAGTATAAGAGCGATATGATTTCCTAACAATGACATATTCATTTGAGAACCATTGCAATATTACTTCCTGTCAAATTAACACAAAAAATATGATTACTTGAAAATAGTAAATATGGAATCATCACTGATATAATCCTTAAAATGCTTTACAAATCCTCATGTAAAATCTATATTAGAGATATTTTAAGTTTACTTGAGGCTTAAACAATACACAATTCATTTGAATTTCTGTCTATTGATAAAATCGTATGAACATACATCATACTAGAATTACTAATCATTTCATGCCTTTTAATGTTTGTTCAGATTGAGCTTGCACTGTGCGTGAGATACAACAGTACCATAGATATATAGAGTAGATTTAAGAGTTGTTGAAAGGGAAGCGTAACCAAGCAAACAACTTACCGTTTGCTGAACCGGGAGGATATTTTGGAGAAGAATGAAGTTCTAGCAGAGTGAGGTGATCCGTCACCTGTGGCTCCGTACACACCACCACCTATTCCTGCCGATGCATTTCTAGGACGCGTTTGCCCTGAAAGAGGATGATGACAAACACAAATAAATATTTGCTTCATGTGTGCAAAGAAATCAAATCAGAAATAATAATTGTATAGTGACTGAGTAGTTTAACAGTACAGCTACCCTATTACATATATTTTTATGGTAATAGCAATATAGTGATCATAACTTTTATAAAAGGTATGGTGCTGTCATATTGATTATCAGGTATATAACATATTGAAAGAAATCAACTTTTTATTACTGACAAAAAAATATGCAATAGGGTAATTGATACTACTATCAAAAAATATGCAATAGGGTAAAAGATGGTAGCTCCCACTGGTGAGACTATTATTACATAACTATATGGTTGTCAATGGGACTTTTCTCTTTATTACAATAGTAAAATAAAAATGAATTATGACTAGAATCCAAGACTAGATTTCTTTTATTGTAAAATAATGCTTATATTGCAGACAGATATGATAAGAGTCATGATTAGTGATGGGCGATATATCGATATACGATTCGATTATATCGATAGTTCAGAACACTGCGATTATTCGATAGTATCGGAGCAAGTCGATTATTTTAATCGATTATTATAAGTCGATTCTTTTAATCGATTATTATAAGTCGATTATAACATCGATTATTATAAGTCGATTATAACATCGATATTATAATCGACTTGCACAAGTCGATTATAAATATTCGACTTTTGATCTACCCCTTCAATAATTCGACTTCGACTCGTGTTAGTCGGTTCTTAGAATTCGATTTCAATACAAGTTGATACTTGCTACTAAAAGTATAGTTGGATATACGGATGAACCATGGCCAATATGCATTTAGGTACCTACATACCTAAGTATAATACAATATTATATTCATACACGACGCCGTGCCGGACAACACCACAACGATGATGCAGTCAGTCAAATGATTAGTGATCGCTCCATTCCTTGCAATTTTTATAACCTAATAGGAAAACCAAGTAACTGCCAGAAAATAATAATTTAGAAATAATTTAAACTTCTAAGATAAAATTTTGTGGAAGATTTTATTTTTATTTATTTATTCATTCATTCTTAACTGTACATTGATTACAAACAATTACATAAAAGGTATACATTCAATACGTATTTTTATTTTAATAAGGAACAATAATTTTAATTTTAACAATAACTTTCCTCCTTTATATACCTACCCATGTTTTTATATATATAATTATGTTTGTAATATTGATTTATTAATATTGTGTTTGGTACCTATGTTTTGTTTTGTTATGATATTGTACCTATGTAAAAAAAATATTGTGTAAAAGGCTAATTAGCCGTAAATAAATAAATAAATAAATAATTACATAAAAAATACATGCATTACAATGTTTCATAATATAAAATCATATAACCTAGGTCCTAAAATACTCCCGAACATGGATTGAAATATAATTTCCGCTATATTACTAAGCTAATGAAAATGAGTGGATAGCAATAAATACAAGTATTAATTATAATAAATACAAAATTACTATACCTACATATTTTTATTGTTTAGCAGATGTAAGTGATGTCTATTTATTGTACGGTACGGTATTTAAGTAGTTCACGTACAAAGAAGTTAACGAGTAGAAGTACATTGTCTGCTTATTCTCCGAAAATACTTTGCTTTACTTGATTAATAAATTTCTTCATTAGATTATATGTAATATCTTTTAAAGAGCGTTACTAGGTTTTACTATTAAGCTGTCTACAAGTAGAAGATCTCTTAGTAAAAAGAGAGACACTACTCGCGTAGTTACCTGAACAATTTTGTAGGCAATATTAATATGAGAACGTGAGCATTCACATTCCACAACCGCACCCTTCAACGCATAAAAACAAACTGAAATAAAGCGTGAGGAAGTGAGAGGGGAGTAGATGCGTACGTTTCGTTGAATCGTTGACGATAGTTTTGTACTTCGTTTTTCCGAATATAAGATACGAAAATAACCGACTTCAAAATAATCGATTTTTGTGTTATTCATACCGCGCTACAAATAATCGATACTACTTCGATATATCGATTATTTTTTACAAGCGAAGTCGATTATTTATATCGATTGTGAATTGTGAACGACTTCGATTATTTCGATTGTAAAATATGATACTATCGCCCATCACTAGTCATGATTAATTCCATGATTGCTTGTATGGAAAAACTTTTAACTTTTATGTATTCTAAACAAAATGAAAAACAAAGAGAAATTTTGTATTTATTTACCCGAGTGGAACGTAGACCTAGACGGGACATTCCTGGGGAATGCTAACTGTCTGGCGGCCGAGTTCACCGTGGGATTTAAACTGGAAAAGAAAACAAAACAATAAGTACCATATGGAATATAATAAACACGCCATTAACATAAAACAAATAATATCAAGACTAACACAAAATAAATTAAAACAATTAAGAGAATCCATCGAAAACAGACGGCAATCGTGAATAAAAAAGTGAGACATACAATATAAAGATATAATAATATAAAATATAAAAAAACACTGTTTTATGTTTCACATTAATGTATACCAAAGTATACTACAATTACGCCTAGCGCTTTCACCAATATATTGGCATCATCAGGGCGGAATATACTTTGGTATACATTAATGTGAAACATAAAACAGTGTTTTTTTATATTTTATATTATTAAAATGTTGTTTCACAATGTCAACACTGAAACATTAAATTTAATATAAAGATAGATTTTCTTTAAAAAGCAAGTACAGTACACTAAAATCTTGTAAAAACGTGTATACAGAAACAGCAATACCACACCCAAATATTGTTATTTTAAATGTGATAAACCCACACCAAAAAGGCTCTTAATTAATTAATACAATATGTTGTGATCCAGTGTTAAATATATTATTAGCCCAGCTTTTGTAATTCTTTCAAGGCTATCAAGGCTCTAAAATGAGCTATAAGGTTAAAATATAGGGTTAAATTGTAATTATATTTAAATAAATCATAAAACACACAAAAAATATATAAATTGTTTCCCTCGGTTTACAAAAAACAAAAAAAAAAATAAGCAAATGCATCAAAACTTCAGCAAAGATATTTTGATATCATTTAAAAAAAATTCTAAGAAATATTTTGATTCAAAAACACCAAACAGAACAAAAACAAGAAACTAAACATTAAAAAAATGTCTAACCGAAATTAAGTTTTGCAGTTAGAAGTTGAATACAAAATCTTTTGTAAGAGTACTACTTCTTGATTATCGGGATTCAAATATGTTAAAAGAAATAACAAATTCCCTGTATGAATCATGTAAAGCAGTATTAGTAACAGAAGCGCCATAATAACAGTAAAGTAGCTAGCACAAAAATAATGATAACTCGGACAAGAGACACATGGTGTATGTTGTGTGTGTGCGAGTGTTTGCTTATTTTTACCTCTGCCGCAACGGATCTACATTATGTAGTGACCCCAGAGCTGGCTGATCGCCGGCCGGTGTGTTTTGCGATTGACCATTTGTTCCACTTGCTGAGGAAACGGATGCACTTTTCACGTGGCCTTTACCCGCTGTCGTTGCGGTTGTATTAGAAGGAGTGCTAGATCCGTTTGTGACGGATGTGCCATTGTTTCCAGTTGGTGTCGCTTGGTTGGCAGGTGTTGAAGTCGACGAATTGGATGCAGCGGACGATTTAGAAATGTTATCCCCGCCACTTGCACTGTAGTTATTTAAAAATTCCATTCCAATATCAAATGCGCATTTGAAGATTATTTTCCATTTGTTTTTGTTTTGCCCAAAACAAGAGAAATCCAGAATTTAATGATAAATTAAATTATTCCAGTTCCACACATTCAATCGTTTTTGTTTTTATCCAAAACAATAGAATTCCAAGATGAATTGTTTACATTTTTATATTGCACAATCATTTGTTGTTTTAAAATAGCGATGCATTTGTTTTGTGGAGATGTTGTGTTTGGTGACATAATATAATGACATTGACATTGTAGCCACAATTCCACACGAACGTAACATAGAGGGCACAGACCGAGGGAGAAAGAGAAAGAATACATGCTTGTTAGTATAATGTTAGTGTATCCTAATATAATATATGATAAATATACAAAAAATAATATAATATATTAACAAAATAATATACTTAAATGTAATTGCAGCTGTCAAAACAGGAGATTAAATTAATTCATTCTTCAATTCAAATCTATTAAAAGTAATACAAACAAAGAATTCCTGCAATTCTAAGCGTTAGACCTTAATAAGTAGCAACTATCTCAGAAATAGAGATTATCATTTTCGTCAGTAGAGTCTTGGCCTCGTGAAAAAGGGGTCCGTGGTTCGATATTAGGTGCCGGCAAACTCCCCTTTCACGACACAAGCTTTTAATAGCTTACTAGGTGTATAAGGTTGTATTTGGGTTTATAACAAAACCCAGATTTATCTTTTAAAAAAAAGAAATAGATTTTTCATATAAATAAGGTAAACCTTAGAGATGCCTAGTGAGCTAGGTATAAATATGCATTTCTTTAGGGGGTACAGTAGAATGAATTCAAATTCAATTTCCTATTCCAAACAGCACATTATAAAAAACAAAATTAAACTTCTACAAAACACATTAGCCCAATGTATTATAATAATATACAACACAGCTTGGCGTTGAAGCGGAATATATTAAAATCATCAGCCGAAAGCGTTAAGGTAAGTAGGTACTCTCCGCAATGAGATGATGTTGTAATAACAATAACACAAGCAAGACAGAACCAACATACCCGCCAATGGGAAAGGAAAATTTCACTTCGACAACGGAATCACTAGAAAGAAAGACAATTTAAAAAATGCTAAATCATTCCAAATTAAAACTCCAAGCCAATATAAAATTTTATTTCAAAATCAAAAAATAATTTAATGAAAGCAAATGTATCTTTTTAAGTACTTTTTGATATTTTTTAATTAATATAATTATAATATAATTAATATAATTTTCTCTATAATTTTACTTAAAAAGTTTCACATATTAATTTGATACAAATAATGCTTAAAAGTGTTATGTCATACAATAAATTGGGCTAATGTTATGTACTATCAAAGAGAAAAAGATCAACACAGTTATATAATAAAATTCCTATACCAAAATAATATGCTACTAAGCAAAACAAACTTCTTCAACTGATGGCAGAGAGAGATGTTTCCTTTCTTTTTCTTAAAGGACAAAGTATGTAAATCTAGTGCAAAGTACGTGATTTTGCAAGACATTCTCTTTGAATCTAAATCTGAGATTTTATTAATCTTTTTCTCATTCAGTGTATATCACTAAAATTGTATTTGTTGCAACAAAATTTATAACATAATTATATTTCAAAACTCTTAAAAACTAAACCAAATAGAAATATTATGTGTAAGTTAGTAGTGAATTATTTGGCCCCATAACCTGAGCAGCAAAAATAATGAACTGTAATAATGAAATTCTACCTATATATACCCTCATGCCGTGTCCCAAGTGTCGGTAGGCATAGAAAACGGAACGGCATATTGATCTATTCTCACATACTTCTTTTACTTCTTTCACATTCATTCACTTTCTCACACATGCTTGCCGATTTTTCTTACTCTTGCAGTCTAGCCACAATTACAATAGCTATCAATTATTTAGTTTACAGGTAAAATAAAACAAAGATCATGATTTCTCAGCAAAGTTTTTCTGGCTGATGTTTTAGTAATGAAACAGACTAAACACACAATTTTTATGATGATACAACATCCTGAATTCAAAATTGGAAAAATAAACGGGCATTTTAAAAATCATAGTTTATTTTCAAAGACAATACAAGAGACGTCAAAATAAACAGAAATTGAAATGAAATGACTAATATCAAACAGTAAATATCCCTATTTCATTTATTATTATGCCACAAAAATTTATTGCTAAATAAAAACAGCTTGTCTAAAACCTGCATTACTACTGCAGTGAAAAACTAATAAATATGTCACCAGCAAAATGCACCTTAACCATGTTGAATATTGTTAACTATACAGAGAAACCAACAGAGTCCATTTTTCTTAGATAATGAGTTATTCACATATCATTTAGCATATAATGTTTTTCATAATTCGGTTATCATAAACACATTTTTGCGATCATTTAGGTTATCACAGTTTTGTTCAGGGGTACAAGAAAACAAAAGTAAAGACAGTTATCTCAAACAAAACGGAAATTTAAAGAGAAGGCTGAACAATGGACACAAATGAGCTGACGATAATGATGATAACCTCAAACTTATGATTGTGGACTTGGTTGGTTTCCTCTATATATATATATCAAGAATATAATAAAATAGTACGAGATTTGTCTCAACACAATTATGTTGTACATACCTGGAGTTTTCCTGCAGCATGGGTGTGTTGGCCTTCTCCGCTCCACCCGCCTGCTTCGTGTCATAGTTCACGGTTGACCGTCTCACTGGAATAAATTCCCTTCTTCCTGAAATCACATCTGATTTAGAAAACAAACACTGTGAGTGAGTACTTGTCTTCCAAACAATGCTTTCGATACTCTCAGGACTCTTTACATCGCAACAACAATATATGACAGTCTTCAACGTGACATACACGTACACGCGTGAAGACCAACACTATTGTTCATAATTTTAAAAAAAATCTGAACTCGCAAACAAGTTCAGACACATTCAGATAGGAGGCAAGATTTCAACCTCAAACTTCCCTCATAAGTCCGAGACGTTGACATCGAGCTACCGACTGACAAATTCTTATAATTACAAAATCATTCATCACCTTTCGTCCAATTCGTAACATACATTCTTTTTTCTATTTTCTAATATGCAACTAAGAATTTATAATGAGTCCATGAAATTCTAATGAGTCAAACATTCTTATATCACACAGATTTTATCATTATCATTAAATGTTACAAATGATTTGTTAAATGACAAATGAAATATTCTCACATGTGCAAAATGTAAACTTTTTGGAACCTAAATGTGTAATGATAAAGTTGTTCTAATGATTGTGATACATGCTAGTGGGTGACAGACTACTACTGTAAAGATTCCACATTGCCTGTGTTCACGCTGGAATCAATAGACTGTAACAACACTATTGTTAAGTAGGTACATATTAGACTTAAGAGGGTAACAGACCCCTTTACTTATCTTAAGTCTGTATGATTTGTATAGAACATAACAAAGTAGAAGAATGTGTTCAGGTTTGCAGGTCACATATTAGACTTAAGAGGGTAACAGACCCCTTTACTTATCTTAAGTCTGTATGATTTGTATAGAACATAACAAAGTAGAAGAATGTGTTCAGGTTTACAGGTCACAGTTTTTTTAATTTATTTACAGATGTTAGACCCGACATTGGAATTTCGAAGGTCGTCGGCATAGAAATTTCTCTAAAAAGGTTTACGTAAGACATATCTTTGTATACAGAGTTACAAATGAGATTATTCACACTAATATGCTTGTGTGATCAGAGATTCTAGAAGCAGTCACAATAGACAGGAATTTCTGGAGAAAGTTCTTAGGCACAATGAGCCAGTGACCAAACTATGATGGGAAACAGATGTATGTATGTATAAATAAAATGTCATTTAATAAGTAATGCATTTAATCAAAAATTTATTTTTGATTGTAATTGCTTTAAATGAGCTTTTGGGATCTAAGAAAAGGAAATTTCAAGTTTTGATAATAGCTTATTTGAATGTGAATATTTGTTAGATGATTAAACTGTTGTAAAAACAAGACACTTACGTGATTCCATCTTGGGCTGTGCGGACGATGGTCTATTGGTGTTCTGTTGTACCTGCATCTGTGCAATCCTAACTGTGTTCTCTTTGATACTAGCCGAGTCTATCGTGTTCTGGAAATAAAAACAAACATAATCAATAAATTTAGTCACACATATATGCAAAATAATCTAATGTAAAATGTATGTACAATATTTGAAAATATACCATTTTACAAAAGAATGATTCTCATAAAAAAATTATTAAATGTCATTGTAATTGAACATACTAACAAAAAAACTTCTATAAAGGAAAAAAATAAAATTAGTTTACCTGTCTCTTGAAGTTATTCGTAGTAGAGTTAGTCTGCTGTGTTGGTTGCGTAGGAGTAGCGGCTCCTGTCGTGGCACCAGCTGGTGTCGCTCCATCCCTGTTAGCATTAGCATTGGCCCCAGTGCCAGGTGGGTTGCCTCTGAGACCTTCTCCGCCTGAACTAGCCCTGCGGGAGGTGGGCTTGGTTGATGAGGCTGATATTGAGCGATGTACTCCTCTGTGAGAGGGAGATGCGGCTCCTGTACCACCTGAAGGGGAAAAACAATAAAAATTAGTCATCATGTAATTTAATGACTTATAAAATGCGCCCTTGTTGGTTTTCCAAAAAACAGCACATTTTAAATAAGTTTTTATTATAAGACTGACATTTAGATAGAAGATCTTAAATGGATTCCCCAAATATATTCAAAATTATTAACATTTCTTAGTCTAAAAACTTGATTTGACTGCTAACATTTGAAAGTGTAAAGGCAATAGTAAATAAAGATCAAACATTGACATACAATACCAGAAGAGCACACTTAAGCTAACCATCATCTCTTTTTGAGGATTAAAACATTTTACAATTTCCTTAGATGAAAGTTTGGTTCCATTCCTTTATATTGTACCCCTTATGGAGTATTCAGAGAGGACAGAACATCAATTTGAGCTGTCTTTGCACACTACCTTCGCTTCCTCCACATTCACACTGATTCTCATACACAGTTTTATACTGAAATTCGATTTTTTTTTTTTTTTTTAAAGTTATATAATTCACACAGTGTGCTCAAACCAGTAAGAATTTCAAAAATTTACTGTCATCATTATACACTCAATACATTCAAATCACTTTGACTAATACACGGCCATTCCAATCTAACATTCCTCCATCATCCACATATTTCTTCATTCCTCTTACTTTTTAAGAATTTAAAAATGTCTCTTACCCTTACCTATTGGCGTTGAGTTCTGTTGGTTGGCCGCATTGGGTTGTTGTCCGCCAGCAATATTTCTTAGTGATAATGAAGAGCCAGACCTGGAACCATCTGATTCGGGCTGCAAATGAAACAAAATACATTAATTACAACGTAATATGTACATTTTTGCCATCAACAGATATTTACTAAGGATAGGAATTCGCACAGATTCAATTATTGTATTGGGTACGAGTATGTATGTGGAAGAATTCCTATTGGAGTTCCCACCAAATTTATAAACTGTTGATCATTTCATTGAAACAACTTTTAGGTACTTTATAAAGCCAGTATTATAGAATAACATAACATGTATAGACAAATCACACAGACCGAACTAGTCCCAAACTAAGATATGAATCTTGTATTATGGGTACTAACACGACAATACACATATATACAATGCACTGAACACATATACATGTAACACCCAGACCCAGGACAATTTGAAAAAGGTCATTTTTCATTTTGCCCTTTTTACTCGCAAACAATGGGATGGTCTCATAAAGAATAATAAATATAATAAAATAATCTGTTAATACTAAGAATCTGAATTTTTAATGAACCCACACACATCCCAAAGCCATTTCACAATGTACTTCGTGCTAAGGATCACTACCATCAAGTATAATCTTTTGACACAAAGAGAGTGAACTGCATGTTTATTACATGTAGTGAATATACTGGCTTCCACATTTGTGGGAGACGCTGTAATAATATATAAAAAAAGATTTTGGGTTTGAATGCATACATCAATGGCTGGATCATATTGTAAAGGACTATTCAATTACAATCATTTTATGTAAATACATCGGGTAAATAATACTTACGTCTGTACTCTTTCTACCAAGCAAGAGATATGTGGCGAAGACATCATCATACTTGGCTTCAGCTAGTGACTTTTCTATGTCCAGCCTATGGTAACCCAGGCAGAGTAGGGTTTCTGTGAATAAAAACACAAACGAACAAAATATTAGAATAAGGGAAAATCTAAAAAATAAACATAAGAGGTTTGTAAAAAAATATTCAATACATATTTAATTATTACACTATCGCTAAAATACATTTCTATATGAAATCTATATGAAGTCAGTTTTCATTTTGCCCTGGCCAGGAATCAAACCAGGTGCCTTGTGACTCAAAGGTAAGAGTATTACCTCTGCACCACACCAGTCATCTTGTCTACTACGCGCTCATTCTAGTCTTACATTCTTCAATCATCCCTTAATTTATGAACTCTTCTAGCTTTTATATTAAGAATTTAAACTTAGTTCTAGGTATTCATTAAACAGAGCTACATATGTATATAGTTCACATATTTTGAAGAGTACATTATAAATATATGGCATGCACAGGGTAACGCATCCACTAACAAGGTGTACTATCAACGTCATTCTTACTACGCTAGTGATGAGTAGAGAGGAAACAATAAATAAACAATCATGCACCAGGGGCCGTAGACAAACCGCACTTGGCGATCGACTACTGGCAAACTTTTCGACAATCTACCTACAATGTACAGTGTAATTATGCGTTATTGTTGCGGATATTGTCGAAAATTTGTTTGTAGTCGATCGCCATGTGCGGTTTGTCTAGGGGGTCAGAATTCGTACAAGAACAAAATAATATATCATTTTAACAGCTTACAAGACATTATTTTTTGGTAAATTTGAATGGCTGAAAATCACTGTATAGTGACAACATCATGTTTTTCTTTTTCATTGACTGTTGTTTTAATATGTTAATAGTTTTGTTTTCACTATATTTATATTAGGTAAAGTGGTATTAAACTAGAGAGAATTAAAATATTAATAAATCGTCACCTAAACGGATAAATAGGAGTCCTTGGACTCCTGCAATATCCGAGAAATAAAGTTATTTCAAATATTTATATTGAATGAACCCTGATTGAAAAACTGTTGGATTCAATTAAATACCAATGGTTTGGGTTTATTCTCCAAATTCAAGAAAATAATCAATTTCAACAAAAATAACATGGTTAAAATATATTTGTAAAATTAATGACAGGATATTTACAAAATATCATGAGAATGATAATATGACAGTAGTTAAATAATAAAAGGAAACACCTGGAATATCTAATTAGCTTTTCTGTTAATGGTGACAAATATGCCACTGTATTGAATAGTAGATAGCTCCAGCCCCCCTAGACAAACCTTCACTTGTCCATCAACCACAAACGAATTTACGACTATAACCGCAACGATAACGCATAATTACATGGTACATGTAGGTAGATTGTCGAAAATTCGTTTATAGTCGATCGACAACTGCGTGTTTGTCTAGGGGGTCTGGTATTATCTGACTACTAAATGCCTTAAAATGTAATATCACATATAACATAAATATATTAATTAATACATGCAAGATATTAGTTATACTATTTTAATGGTAAGTTATTAAAACTGAAATTATGGGTAAAAAGGTATATAAATCAATGTATTTTAGAATGTTAGTATGAAGTTCTTCTGTACACAATATACATGTGCTGCGATGTCCTATTAAATATTTTTACATTATCACGATAATATAAGTTTCCCATAATTATCGGCAACACTAAGCTATTATAGACTTGAAAAATAAAGTGGATAATACACTGATGGTAATTGAACTCAGACTATTGTTCACTGATAACATTTGTACAACAAATAATGTAGAATTTAACTATGTATAATATAAAAATACAAATTACATGCATTCGTTTGCTGACTACTCCACAAAATTTCACTTTGAAATGGGTTTGATTATTTCGATTCCAGTATGGGATAGGATTTATTTATTGTATAATTTATATATGTACATTTGAATAGAAACAATACATTATCCTAAAGTTAATGTTGTAACTACAAATAAAAATAATAGCAAAAAATATACAGGCAAAGCATGTGGCGAAATAGATTTAAATTACAATATTGTTTATGACATAACGAACGACATTTAAAACAATAATATATTAACAATCCTAGAAAGAAATGATAACTAAGTAAAAATGTACTAAGAACAATACAACGAGGAAAATATCACTAGACGAACCAAACAACAACATTCAAATGAAACAAACAACAAGACTATGTAAAGATAGATAGATATACAGCAATAATTATAGGAATAATATCTTCCATTTTACAATGAAGATGAGAGAATGAGAGGTCAATAGTGGGCGACAGAGTATCACAGCTATAAAAACATAAACTATAAAAAAATACAAATATATTGTATCATTCTTGTGCCAACACTATTCCATGTCGATAACATACCCATGTGTGCTGCTTGAGCGAGAGAATAACAACAGGATCGATCAATCGGTCCCAGGCGATTGATGTGTCGCACGTGGACGATTGCGGCGTGCGTTGCGTGTGTTTGTGTGTGTGCGCATTGCCACAAGGAGCGACAAAAGGGAAAAAAAATGGAAACGACAAATAATAATAAAATATCAAAAATATTGACAATGTACGCTACCAATGTGGTAATAATAACGCAATACACCTAAAAGTACGATTCTGCGCCTTACTGCTACTGCGGACGGCAATGGCGAATAGTACTCAATTACATAACAACAGCTGAGTGCACAACTATACACTATGAAATGTGTGGGAGCATCGTCAACTGAAGCAGTAAATTACACAAAGTTGCGCAATACTTATCTGCTGCTTCGTTTGACAATGCTATTATAGAATTACATAGTGCATAGTACCACCGTCGTAACATAATCGAGAGCCATCTTGTAGTTGCCGTCTGAAGTTGCAGCGAAGTGCAGAAATGTACAATTACCAATAATTATAAAATTAACAGAGATACTGTGAATATCAACAATACTGCTTGCTAGCTAAACAAAATATAAATTGTTTTATCGATTACTAATTATCATGGATCTAACTAAAGCAAAACATTGTACAATGGTTATCAGAGATAAAATGAAAGTGTACAATCAATAAAATTATAACTAATATATATATATTATAAACAACGCAAAATTCTCCATTTATCATGTAGGTCAAACAAATTAGTAACAACTTATTCAGCTCAATTGTGAATCGTAATAACCAAAATAAAAAAAAAGAAATACAACTGGTTTCAACCCATTATTAATAAATGCATAGATAAATTTAAATGGTGTATTATTAGTAGTAGCAGCTACGTTAGTCAAGGTGTACTACTAGTCATGTACAATACAATATGTAGTTATTTAATTTGTCGTTTGGTTAATAATAATTAATTCAAGAAGATAATAAAAACAACACCGCAATATAACTGTAAAGAGGTTCTTTTTATCAATCCACAGCAGCGAAAGAACCATAACATAAGGACAAACAATTATTGACCTTACTTGTATAGGCTTGAAATAAAAAAAATACACAAGTTTTATTCATGGCTTACATTATTAGTCACAGATCATTGCATAATTTCTGATTGATCTCTATACCATCACGGCATAACATCAAATGGGGTAGCCGACAGACTAAATGCATGTAATAAACATGCAAGATGTTCTTTCCATGCCGATAAAAGTTAATAAACTCAGGATGAGACCTTGTCTGCTTGCTGAATTAAAGATACTAAAAGTTTATGATGTTTTATGAACACCTGCTTTTTACAGGGCACTCGAAAATTTACAGTAAAATGTGGGAGACCTATTCTTTGTCGGGAACTCCTTGAAATATTTTTGATTGAACAACAAAATATTTATACCCGCTAGTCATTACAAGCAGATCTTCTGTTGACTACCCCGTCATGATATGTTGTGATTGTATAGATAAATATTTTTTCTAAAATACATTACTAATTTAGGCTGCAGTGGATCAAAACAAACCTTTTTCAAAAACCTACACTGAAAACTGTTACATATTATATGAATTGAAGTTGATAATATATATAATTAAAATGAGCTTACGAACATTACAATCAGATGTGTCTAAAGCCATAATATTTAAATTAAGAGATTTTTAGGAAAATTTATTATCATGGACTTTTCATTTAAGTAAAATTTCAATTTCAATTTATTTTGCTTTAAATATTTTCAAGTTTATATACAAAGTGACTTATAGCAAAAAACTGTTTAAAATGTGTTATAAGATGAGAACTAACAAAATGTTCTATCTCACTTTTCTTCCCACTATAGGCAAATTTGTTTTACTAATATGAAAAGACAAAAAAATATACAGTATAAAATTTCACTGTTCATCACGGCATTTCCCATAAGTGGGATAGCCAGTGAACTAACAGAATGTAAAAAAAATGTGAAAATCGTCTTTTCCGTGCCAGAAAAAAATAATAACATTCAAGATGGGTGGAATACCTCACAGCAGAATTATAGATGTTATTTTTTATTGCAATGTTCATAGCTCCATTTATACATACTTATAATAGTTTATAAATATTGTATAGCAAATATTAGTATTAAAATGTGATGTGACGTACCTATTCTCTTCTGGTCCTTAAAATCTTGTTGAGGTTCGGTGTACGGCCTGAGTTCATCCTCCTCATAGCCGACATTCATCCAGCGATCCCTCATGATGGTTTCGAGCGAGGCCCTCTTTTCGGGGTTCAAAACGAGGAACTTTTTGAGGAGGTTTTCGCAGTCGGTTGACATATAAAAAGGTATCCTAGAATAAATAAATAAGATTATAGACAACCAAATAGAGAGAGGTCTATGTCCAAGATTGACCTAAAATGGCTGAAAAAGAAGATAATCCAAATATAAGTATTAAGTTCCAACCTTCTGCATTATTTTTTCTTTTAATAATTTTTGTTATAGCCATTTCATTTAAGGGGCACAGAATTTTAGAAAAACCAATGTAAGATGACCAATCGTCATCTGGTAAATTTGTAAAATATTTTAACTTCCTACACCAAATGAAAAATCTGACAACTGGGGAATAGAAATTTGGGTGAAAATAAAATTCTCAAAATTGAGACCTAATATGTTATATTTATAAAACAATATTAGTGTAAAAATGGGCGCCAGTAGACCATTTTAGGGCCAGGTGGACGATAAAAGGTAAATAAGACGTCATTTGTTGTATGCACGTACCTGTATTTTCCTCTAAGCACCCTTTCTCTAAGCTCTCTGAGTGTGGATCCATCGAAGGGCAGTGAACCTGAGACAAGAGTGTAGAGGATAACACCCAGTGACCACACATCCACCTCGGGACCAAAGTATTTTTTGCCTGAAACAAGGAATTCATTAATTTTAAAAACAATATTCAATAGCCTTTTTGTGGGAGTACATGACAGTCATCAAATTTAACAGCAGGAAAGATGAGGCACTTTCATTTATCAATCTACATTATCATGACATTTTATATAGATGGGGTAACCAATGGAACCAACAACATGTTATACACATTCTTTCAAAATTCTTTAGTTTTTGGGGGTTCAACCCAAAAAAAGAAAAACTGTAGAATTTCATTAGATTAGATTGACTCAAGCTCTTATACCAGTGTGACACAATTCCAAAGCAGAAACACTATTCTTGGTTCCGTCTCGTAGGATAATGGGATATTTGTTAAGTGATGTTGCATAGGTTACATACAGTTTCTGTGCCTTTAAATTCAATATCGTTCATTACTGTCCTTTTACAACATAACACAATTAAAATAATATTGTTCATCTGAGAATTAATAATTTATTCTACATCACTTATGGTGACTTACAAAAATTGTTCACAAACCGAATTATTTTACAAAATTATTGAATTCCCATTTTAAGCTTTATGTTTTGACACCATTGATAATTTCTGGCACTACCCTTTTTTGTACAGCTATTATTCATCATTTGTAATTTATTTGACTGTATCATGCTAAGAAGTGTGTGCGACAACTCAGTTCCTGTGTAAAAATAATACATTTTCACCTTGGAAGAGTTCTGGTGCAGCATACGGCGGACTGCCACAGAATGTGTCCAGTCTCCTGCCAGGTTTGTACTCGTTGGAGAAGCCAAAGTCAGCTATCTTGATATTCATCTCTCCGTCCAGCAGGAGGTTCTCAGCCTTGAGATCTCTGTGGATGATGAGCTTCTGGTGGCAGTATTGCACTGCGCTCACTATCTGACGGAACTTGGCACGCGCCTCCTTCTCCTTCATGCGACCGTGGAGGACTAGGTAGTCAAACACCTGAAACATTCAACATAATTACAATCCTTAAAAATACTTCGCATCTGAAATAAAGAAGTAGCCACTTTCCCCTAAATATTTTATTCATAAGTTTAGGATTGAAATTATTAAATTACTGAATCAATTATATTGGGCCAAGCAAAATTTTATACATAAACACATAATAACATAAAATATTATATGACTACGTATGGTACAAGGGGTTTCCTTTCACAAAAAAATGTTGCATAAAATGGGTTGGTTGAGCGAGTTTCAACAGTTGATTTGTACAAAATTTTGGTCAATAAAGAATTTTGATTGTATTACTTTCTAGCAGTTTTTTGCCCAAATTAAAAAAGACTAAAAAATAGATCTGTGTTTATTATAAACCAAAATACACCTCCAAAAACCTTCGCAGTAAGCAATACATTTTCCTTAAACTAGAGAGAAGAGAGGGAGTAGCCTGATACTGAGAGATTTGAATCCGGAATCTTCTGATTAAAGTCCCAAGCTTACCACGAGGCTACAGACAAACTCTAACACAAATGAACATATCTTCATTACAGAAAAAATATAATTGATAATAATAATGTAGTATGCAGTGGTTACCTCTCCTCCTGATGCATACTCCATGATGAGGTACAACGTCCTCTCAGTCTCTATGACTTGGAATAGCTTCACTATGTTGGGATGATCTAACATTTTCATAATTCGAACCTACAACACACACAAATATATGTCACATTGGAATTTAAGTATAAAATACATAAATTATTTATTTTTATATTATGTTGATTTTGAGTACGTCTTCCACTCTTTTCTGCAAGTTTTCAAGTGTCCTGTAAATAGAAGATACTCGTAAATAACATTGAACACATTTCATTCAGCAATATGTTATGCCACTCATCCCGAATGTTTTATTTATATCACGGAGAGGATGACCTATGTGTTCTGAATATTAGTTACCCAAGTGGACTTATAGCATGTAATGAATATGTGGAGTGTTCTCTTCCTTCATTCTGGATGGGCGTGCTTCATCCCTGAATTTGATTTTTATTTTATTTTATTTACTTATCCAGCGAGCCTTTTACATGTTATACAATGCAAAAAAAAAAAAACAAATTGAAGATGTTATTCTATTGGGGGAGTATCTCCATTGAGAAAATCATAAATGAGAAGTGTAAATCTTACCTCTCTAAATAATTTCTGCAGCGAACTAGGATTGAGCTGCGTCTTATCTATGATCTTTATGGCCACCTCCTTTCCAGTTGGCACATGTTTGGCCAGCTTCACCTTTGCAAAGTTACCCTTGCCGATTGTCTTGAGCAGCTTGTATTTACCAATGTGGGGTTCTTCACTGGGACGGGGCCGCCGCCCGGGGGCGCTCCCCCCGCTCGTCGCCGTCCCCGAGTTGGTCGAAGCAGCGGCTCCGCTCGCGTTCGTCGTGCCGGCATTTGCGGTTGTTTCTGATGCACTCTGCAATGAGAAATTGAAACATACATTAGTACAAATTAATCATTATTACAAAAACATATCAAAGAAACATAAATGTAATCATAAAGGTGAATTAAAGCATTAGCACTTTTACAAGAAAAATGTGAGATTGTCGTAAACACAAATTATATCGGGAGCGGTAGGCTTCGATCTATGAATCTTTAGATTGATAGCTCGAGAGTTTAGCATCAAGTTTCCTAAGCTAATTTACGGAATTGCTATTTCAATATATTTATCAATACTTAAACTATCTTTACAACCAGTAATAAAGCTAAATTAATAGTCACCAGTAAAATAACTATTTCAAGATTTGTTTCATTTTAATTTCCAATAAGTTATGATTGCTCATATTTCATAAAAATAAATTAAAACAAAGCATCGAAATATTGGCGATAACGCCGATCTAATATGAAATATTCTAATTCGAAGCAGAACTACGAGACTATTGAGAATATTAAGGAGATTATTATGAACGGGAGTGTCTCATTAAGACTCACACTCGCCATCCGCTGTCTCTTCTTCCTGATGACACGAAACAGGAAGAAGCCCGCACCGGGGAGGAGTTGATTCTTCCTGTTCCTCATCACGACTCCTCTCGCATCCACAGAAGAGAAGGGAATTTAATAATAACAAAACAGTAATGAAAATAGTGACAGCGGCATTCCCCGAGGAACAGCAACCATTGATAATTAATTGATTAATTAACTATTATCACATCACAATTACGTTGTTAACTTATTATTTTAAAACTGTGTTATTTTGTTGAATATTTGATTATCCTAAACGTCTGAAAAGTATGAAAATTAACCTAAAACTGGTCCATCTAGTTTATAAGTATAATTGCGTTCAAATGAAGAGATAAATTTTATTACTATCAACATCATACAGTACACACGCGAATGATAAAAAAAAACCATTTATTAGTATGTTGAACAAATTTGTTAATTTGAAATTCCGAGTGAAATGTTTCACCGCATTGAAAAATGACAATATATCAAAATTAAATAAAAAAAATAGAATGCATTTTCTCTATGAATATTTCAGTACGTATTCATCATGTAAGTTCATACATTGATCAGCAATCGAAAAATATTCCGCGAATGTAGCCGATATACCTATACTCTATTGGCGCAATTGACAGAAAATGGTATTAAAAACTGCTGAATATTATGAGAAAATGTTCACAACACATATTGATGAAGTGCTTGCGAAAGTAATACCGTATTTTCAATACTGTATAACTCAAGTGAGGGCTATTAGGTAAATAACATTATATAGATATATATGGTTTATAATACAGAGGCGAGTAGAGAATTGATTGGTAATTATTATTATCATTATTATTGGCCAGTATGTCCACAGACCTCAGAGGCGACAGAGGGACGGATAACCTGCAACCCCTATTAGACACGCATCATATACGAGGGTTTCTATATATTATTTACTTTGGTTATTGCAAACTTAATCAATATAAAATAGCTCGATCATTCTTCTATCTAAATCGAACACAATAAATTATTGACAATTTGCGATGTCTTTTAATTAACTAATCTGATATATCAGTTTCCCTTTTGGGTTAGATGTTATAAATAGATCGCGATTATGCGATAAACTCACCATCTGTATATTGATTGTATATAACATGAATGTATTTCTTCATTCTACTGCCCCCTCCTAAAATCGTAATAATAATAGGAAAGTTGGCAAAATTAGTATTAAAGTATGGAAAATTGGCACCAAAGTGGAAATCTGCCCCCTCCCCCTAGAAGTCAGAGTGGTTCTAAAATTATTTTAAATGCTAAGAAATTTTGGGTGTATACCTAATAACTAAATCGTGGTAACTAAGTATAAAAAAAGATCCACACATTAATTGACAGTTGTAGCAATAAAAAAGTTGCTAAGCTGCTACCCTCACTCAGAGAAAATCCTAGATACGCCAATGTTCGCGTATTACAGTAATAATTAATTAATAAAATCTGAGGTCATACGCTTATTTATACGGCAGAGTACCGAGATAAAACTTACAATAATATTGAAACAAACAATATTATTACATACTACAATAACAAACAAACAATACCTGTAAGATATTAGATGGATACAGACAGATACACGAGTACAGTACCTAGTCGATTCTACTACTAACCTCTAAACAGGCGATCACTAAAGTGTAGTCAAGAGAACAACAGTATGCGAGTAAGTTGTAGTATCATCACTATTATTATTATTATAATATAATATGTGTCTACTCACTAAGTAATCTAATGTACTAGAACGAAGCGCTACAAGCTACAATATCAAGGCGACTTTGTGGCTGCCCATTGTCCATCATTACCAATAGCCAATAATATTGCTCAAGACTTTATACTTGTGAACTAAGTATAATAACTAGGCATATTATGAACTATATTTCTTCAGCGAAAATGCAAATGTCAAGCCTGAAAAGTACATATCCTACTTAGGAGGAAATTATAAATTACCCCACCTAACGCTCTTGCCTTTGAGTTCGATTCTCGGTCAGGGCAAAATACAGAATGCCCTTTTTCATATTGTCCTGGGTCTGGGTGTTAGATGTTTTGTAAATAAATGTGTATCATCGCGATAGTACCCATAATACAAGATTCATATTCATCATTCAGATTCATATCTTAATTTGGGACTAGCTCGATATGCATGAAAATTTGTTTTTTTTTTTAAATATGAGACATTTAACATTCGAATCGATCACAACATTTTTCAATCGGAGATTTCATCCAAAAATAGAAAGGTTTACAGAGAGAAGCTGAAGAAACATCTGTTTTAGAGTTTTGAACAATGGATTCACAATTTATATCATAGTAAACAGTGAAATCAAAGTGTCTATATGGATATTTATGTAAAAAAATATATAAACCTATGCACAACGAAACTCAAGTCATTCAGTGAAATTTATAGAACATTTACAGGAAATATAAACTAAAAACATCGCATCGATATTCACAAACAACTTCTAGCCATTTAAAAAAATTAACGATGGACAACTCAAATACATACTAAAGAAAATAAGAAAAATATACGATCGGCATTGAAAGGCTTCCTAGAATTTTATTTATTAGCAAATGACGGCGATTTTCGCAACTCTCGTAAAATGCTGGTAATTATAACGATACTAAATTCGTACATAAACCGCCAAGACGAGTGCGACGAGATGTTTACATTTAAATTATACAATGTTTACATATGCAATTATGTAAATTAATCCACAAATTAACCGAGGAAACGACGATACCATAATATTTTAATTAATAGAATTAGTCACCACATAACCTCCTATACCAACAACAACATACATAATTTAGTACCACGATACGTGGAAGACTTTAGTTGAGTGTAAAATTTATAGGAAATTCCCGATTAATATTAATAAACACATCAAGAAGCATCTTCAACGGGATACTTTTTCACATGCATTTTAATAAACCCTCGATAAACTTTTTACATAATGAGTAAGGCAACCAAATTTAAACTTTGATTTAAGTATTAGTAAAACGTGATATTTCAGAGATTTTTCATTGATGTATTAAGAAAACATGACAGTCAAGAAGGTGGACAGATTATTTTTGCATACTATTTTAATTTCAGCATATAAAGGTAAATATTGATTGAAATATTCGCGACGTTCGTTAACAATGACGGTAAGGGATGAACTACTATTAATACTAAGTACAGCTAATATAGAGACCACCACATAGTATGTATATGCATACACAGTAAAGTGGTTATATAGGAAAACATACACGTAGTACGTATCTGCCGAGGGCGCCCTGGGGTGACGGTATTAAGCACCTGTATATACACAACATTGCACAACTAGGAAATAAACATTCCACACTAATAAAAAATAAAGTTTAGTGCCAAAAAAATATTTAAGTGCATGAATATTTTCAAAGTCTTCATAAATCAGTTTGTTTGCATGTGATAACCACGATTAGCTTAATGTATTTAAAAACACTATTTATTACACACATAGTCAGAAATTATTTAAAATCAAACGACCAAACTAATTGTCGCTGTGAGGTCGTTCTCTAAGTGTCGTATAACTGTATTGAGACCCCTGGTTATCTCACATTGATCAAAAATCATCGAATGCACGTAATCAACACAATATTACAAAACTTTTAAATATGAATTTGTGTTTGTTATTTGTAATATACACTTCTCCCAACACCTTAACAAGGGCAAAACTATTGTGACGCAAAATTTGAGTAGATCGGAAATGGAAGGATCCAAATCCAGGATCTTTCGAATGTTAAGTCCAGGGTATAACATTAGATAATTGATCACCTTGATTTAAAACGGAAAAATTAAAATAAATCAAAAAGCTGTAAATTGTCGTCAATGAGGATAAATTATATTAAATGATATGAAAATGAACAAAATTTTATCAACTTGATTACAGGAAGCCTTCAGTTTAATACATACTTCAGGTTTATGTCGATGACGATACGTTAGTATACAAAACATATAGACAATATTATTATGTATAATGTATTTACATAAGGCATCAAGGCAGAGTGTTGTATATGTAGGTATAGAGTATGGAGCTACAGGGGTGTTGACAGCCTATTACGTGGGGATGAACGCCGGGGATTAACAGAGTAACTACGTAATGACAATAATGATATAACCGACTTTTATTATTACCATTATTTTATTAATAGTCACGTATTTTTTTTTATTAAACTCCACTCCACATATTCTAGGAAACTGAAAAATAATTTAAATTAAATAATATTCAAGAGCTGCTCTTGTGGGAAATAAAACTCCTACGCAACGAAGGTAGATCCATAAGCGAGGGCCCAACATTTGGTATAGGTAGACTTGAGAGAATTGAATCGATGGTTCGTTAACTGATCTATTGGCAAAACTTTTATCACCGTCAGTTTTCGGATCGATTTTCTAACTCCTACACTAACATAGAACAAATAATCAAAACACATGCCTATGTGGGCCCGTTGGACAAAAATGAGAAAAGTATTAAGATAAATTTGAAAAAAAAAACACAATATGTAGTTAACTTCCAAATGACTTTTATTAACTTCGCGTACTAGTATTCGGAGACTCTCGACTCCATCATCAGGCGATTAGAAATACACTTTTTACTCATCGCCTGATGATGGAGTCGAGAGTCTCCGAATACTAGTACGCGAAGTTAATAAAAGTCATTTGGAAGTTAACTACATATTGTGTTTTTTTTTCAAATTTATCTTGAAATGGACTTCCAACAAGTACCTTCGGTCAACAACATTAATGTTTTAGAAAAGTATTACTTTTGAAACACAGAGAGCATATTCCTTTTCTACTCTGAACTCTGTCGAGTAAGTGGACTTCGACACTTACTCTGGAACTCATGTACTAGACTTACCTATCCTGTACTACCAACATCATAATGTAAGCATTAAATCTGAGTTCTAAACCTGAAAATCAGTACATAACATGTCGTAATATTTCAATCGGTCGGCTTTTATCACACACAAAAATACAAATCTTATCATTTTGAGATGATAATAATAATATGATAGAAGTAACTCCTCACACATCGATAATTTTTGACACAAATCGATGAATATAAATTAATATAAAATGACTGATTTCGTGTTTAGAATGATAACATTATTTTTATAAAATATCCACGTCAAAAATCACCTGAGATAGTGAATATAAGGCGGCAGTACTGTATGTAGCTGTATGTGTCTGTACAATATTTGATACAGGTTCATTCCCAGAACCGTCATTTTAGTAGGAATATGTAGACAATATGTATGTAGGTAGGATGTGTCACAAGATATACAGTATTATGTTCCACTTATCACTTCCTAACAGAGTACTACTAAACTCTATACAATCATACCTATGTATCTACTGTAATACATTACAACGAGTATAGGATAATAGTAACAACACACTATCTACGAAACATGCAAGTTCAGTACCTACTATCACACTATGCGTATGTATGCATGCGGTGACGATATACGGAATACAATGTATTCGTCATGATATTAAGTTATATAGTATATAGCTTATCAATATACGTACACATCGTATCGAAATGCCTTGGTATTTTCTTTCAAATATCACATTGAAGATTTGTGTGAAAACGTGGATACAGGAAAATCATATTACATACTGGGTGCATGTATGAGTTATTAACTTGAGAGAATGAAAGTGAACAAATTACGGTAGTTTGGGCACGTGGAAAGAATAAATGAGGACAGAACGATAAAGAAAATGTATATGGTTGAGAAGACCGGCGCTCGGAAATGTGGCCGTCCGATGATTAAATGACAAAAATATATAAACTAGATCTTCCAGAGCGCACATTTATTGAGCACGAAATTCTATGACAGTGACGGAACCGAAAAGTGAACATTATATTAGATAGGAGTAAGTGGCGTTCGATCCTTACTGCCTATCCTGAAAGGGAAGCAACGTGATGATGGTGTAAATATATCTTAAAGATTAAATATGAGTGCACAAAGCATGATAATCATAATCAACGTTACAAAAAAAAACCCAATAATTGAATATGTGAAGGATATTTTAAAGCAATGTATTTTTCATTTTCTTTTAATCAACTGTTGGAATCCTGATACGAAATCAATATTTGGAAATTCTACATTTTATTCAATTTTAAATATTACGCAGAAATACGCACATGAAAAACAAAGTTTTTTTATAAATATTTTCCAATTTAAGGAGTTCAGTTAATTAATAAAAACAAATGGCTAATAATATTGTTCGACAGTGAGCCGCAAACACTGCAAAAAGCCATTAAACAACAATTAGTAACTTCATAATGTAGCGAGCAGAACATTCTATCGGTGGTGCAAGTGGGCGTATTTAAATGTTTTTTTTTTTTTTTTTTTTTTTTTTATTAGGCAACCCAGCCAACTAGGGCTGATTTATGCCATTAAACAACTAACATGTATATATAAAAAACACAATGTGGACAGAAAACAAACAAATCATATAATAATAAACTCCTTCTTCACAATCTCAAACAACCATTTATAAATGTCCATCCTACCAAGCGTGAGAAGAAACGCAATGTTGATTGGGTGAGGGACATCAGGTACTTGGTGGTAATTGTTTTCAGCATTACGGATCGGGCAGGCAAAAAATACGTGATCCATCGTCTCCTCATCCAATCCACACTCGCAGAATGGGGAGGGCACAATATTAATTTTGAACAAATGACTATCTAGACGAGTGTGCCCTATGCGCATTCGTGATATTGTTGTAACAAATTCCCTTGTCAATCCTTTGCCATGATACCAAGGTTTGGACGGAATATGTTCTTGAACTTTTTTGTACCACACCCCTTTGGTTTTTGAGGTTATGTCCCAAAGAGAATTCCATTTTTCTCTCCCCTTTGCTGCAACAACCCGCAAAAGATCACTCACTGTGACTGAGAAATCCGAGACATCGGGTCCACTCACTGCCGCTGCTCTGGCCAATGCATCCACCTCCTCATTGCCAGATATACCGCAATGAGCTGGAATCCATACAATCACAATATCTTTTCCCTCTTCTCTCAATCTCTCTAGTAGACTCCTTACCTCTAACAATAACTGGTCGTAGGAATTACCACCAAAAGGAGTTGCAAGACACTGTATAAGAGATAATGAATCTGAAAAAACTATAAAATTATTCAAGGAATGAGATACATTGAGCTGTGACTGTGATAAACACCATTTTAAGGCTACCCTCATAGCAAAACACTCGGCAGTGAATACAGAAGATTCGCGGGGTATTCTAAGAGCAAATTTTTGTTTCGTCGATGGTATAAATATAGCAGCTCCACAGTTTCCATTACTAAGCTTAGATCCATCAGTATATATTCTAGTGTGAGTTGGCCAATTTGTTTCAACCTCATCTATGAAAATTTGATTAGTTGGTTTATTTGGGAGTTTTGTATTCTTGTACAAACCGATGTTTTTGTGAACATTGAGAAACAACAAAGTGGCTCTGAAGGGTAAATCATATACTGCGGAGGGAAAAGGATAGCGCCTTCCTTTAAATAAAGGGAAAATCATTGCAAATCCAGCACAAAGATGAGGCATTTTTTTGGAAGACCAATATCTGTTAGAGAGACATACATGTTTCAATTTCATAATGTTCATTAACAGAGGATGATCAATAAAAGCTATTCTTTTGAGCAAGAATCTTTCTGCTAGGTATTGCCTTCTCAGTGTCAGGGGCATCTCCGTACATTCAACCTGTAATGAATTTATAGGAGATGAGTGCATGGCTCCGGTTATCAATCTAAGGCATTTAGATTGAATTCTTTCAAGTTTGTTTTCCAAATGTCTTGGAATGGGATCTAATAGAAAACTAGCAAAGTCAAGATGACTTCTTATCATGGCATGATATATATTTTTCATGGTAGATGGATGTGACCCCCATGACACTCCAGCCACACTTCTTAAAATGTTTATATTTCTTTCACATTTTGTCGAAATATTGTTAATGTGTTGGCCCCAAGATAGTTTTCTATCTAGGGTAACACCTAAAAACTTATGTTCGGTAACTTGGGGAATGAGAACATTATCAATGGTAATTGTGACCGGAGGGTTTTGATGTTTTCTTGAGAATACAAGGACTTTAGATTTTGACGGTGATAGCTGCATTGAGTTTTTATTGAGCCAGGCATTCAATATTTGCACGGAGGAATTTATGATTTCAATGGCTTTATCCAATTTGCTATGAGAGGTGTAGATAACAATGTCATCTGCATATTGTAAAACTTTGCATTGCTCTGAGAGTTGAACTTGTAGGTCTGAGCAGTAGATATTAAACAGAAGTGGGCTCAAAACTGAGCCCTGTGGCAAGCCCTTTCTAAGAGTTCTCGTGATATCTTTTGTTTCTTCCTTTATGACGATGGTTCTCTCTGAAAAAAGACTAAAAATAAAATTAGCTATGAGTGGGGGAATTTGTAATTTCAGAAGTTTATGGTGAAGCAATGGTAAGCTTACATTGTCGTAAGCTGAATCAATATCTAGGAAAAGACCCACAGTAAATTCTTTTTGGGAGAAAGATAATAGAACATCAGTCACAAGAGTACTCAGGCTATCTATACAGCACAAGCCCCTTCTGAAACCAAATTGAAAAGGAGGCAACAGACAATTTCGTTCCACATGCCACTCCATTCTTGCTTTAATCAAGCGTTCCATGACCTTTGATATGCATGAAGCTAGAGAAATTGGTCTATATGAAGCTCCACATTTGGGGTCCTTGCCTGGTTTTAATATCGGTATTATTAGATATTGTTTCCATTCGTTGGGTACTTTTCCCGACAGAATTACTTGATTAAACATATCAAGCAATCGGTACAAGAAAATATCAGGGCATTTTTTAAGAAATATGTAAGAAATCTTGTCAATTCCTGGAGCTGAATTTTTTGTTTTATGTAAACTGTTAATGAGCTCATCAAAAGAAAATGGAAGTTCCATTGGATGGGTTGGTGTATTAGGAGAAGTTTCTATGATTGGCACTTCCAGTTCTTTAATATGAGGTACATAATTGGGGGCAATTCGGTCAGTGAATTCCTCTATCCATAGTGCTGGGGACTGTGGTACGTTTGTTATATTTAAAGAACATTTATAACGTCTAATCATATTCCAAACGTACGATGGTGTAGAATTAGGAGACAGTGACTGACAAAATAGTTTCCATCCCATACGCTTTTTACATCTTAGCTTCCTCTTAACCTTAGCTTGGATAGCTTTGGCTTCGAGGAAGTTTGCCATATTCATATTTTTCCTAAATTTATGCATAATAGATCGTCTCTCTTCAACCAATTCCGTACATTCTTTATCCCACCATGGTACATTTTTTGGAGTTGAATGATATGTACCTTTCCGTTTTTGGGGAATACAGACATTGGCAGTTTCTGCTAGGGTTTTGTTTATAAAAGTATTTAAATCATCTACCGATCTATCTGCGTTTTGTAACAATAATACTGTTTTTTGTTTGATTATTTCTGCAAATAGGTTCCAATCAGCTTTATTAAGGTTATACGAGTGTTTGCTTTTGGAAGGAAGAACTGAGCGCTTTGTACAGAGATTTATAATAATGGGAAAGTGGTCACTAGACAAAGAATCATCTAGTATTGACCAATTTATAGAAGATGAAATATCGCTGGTACAGATAGATATGTCTACAGCGCTAGGATGTTGGTTTGGAGATGTGAGTCTTGTTGGGGATCCGTCGTTTAAAACACATAGATTGTTAGTATCAACGAAAGAGAGTATGCAGTTCCCAGCTCTATCAGAGGTATAACTACCCCAGACAGGTGAGTGGGCATTGAAATCTCCTAGAACAAAAAAGGTAGAAGGCAACAGTGGTACAATAGAGTTCCAATAATTTAGATCGAAACCAGAATTAGGAGGTATATATACGGATACATATCCAATACCGTCAATGACCATTGCTACGACCTCTAAGAATGGGTTATGAGGAATTGGAATAAGATCATGAGGGATGGTTGAGCTGACCAAAAGAGCAACTCCTCCACCCTTTCTTTCGGAGCGGTCACATCGGAAGCATTGAAATCCGGAAACTTTGAATAAACTGTCTGCTCCTAACCAAGTTTCTGAAAGAGCAGCTATTTTAATGTTGTATTTGTTTAATAAGTAAATCAATTCACTTTTATTTGGAACAGCACTTCTGCAATTCCATTGAAGGATAGGAATAGAATTTTTAAAATAATAAGTGACAGAAGAATTTTCATTTTGATGTTGAGCCATTGTTTAGGATTAGATTTAATATTGGAAGAGCCGAGGCAACGTTGGACGGTAATTCTTCATAAGATGATATGATTGACATTAATACTTTGAACAATAATTGTATCATTGAGTCTTTATCAGGATTTATGAAATTTTGATGGGAATTTTCGGGGGCAGAGGGATAGCTAAGAGCACATCCATCCTCTGCAAGTGATGCTTGTCCATTTTTATATGCTAACAAAGATTCGTGGTCTTTTTTATCTGAATTTGTTCTTTGAGTGATATTACGAGGTGTTTTGTGAGAAAAGACAGTTTGTCTATATGATGAAGTGTTTGTTAATTGACTATTCTTTGTAGCATTTGTTAAAGGTGGTAATGTCTTAACGACCTCACTATAGGCTTTTGGTTGAGGGATACAAAGCTTATTGGCCTGAAAATACGAAATATTTTCGTTGGCCATTGTTTGTTTTATTTTCTTCTGCCTCTCTAATTCGGGACAGTGAGGACTATTAGCTGTATGGGAGCCTAAGCAATTAATGCATCTCAATGTATTTCCACTGGCTGTACAGTCATCTCCTATGTGATCTTGACTGCATTTGTAGCAACGGGCTTTGGACCTACACTTGTCTTTTGTGTGGCCATACCTACAGCATAGATAGCACATTATTGTAGGGTATGTGTATAACTCTACTTTTATTGAATTATAGTAAAAATAAACGTTTTTCGGAAGATATTGTCCGTCAAAGGTCAAAACCACAGTTTGAGAAGGAACCCACGTGGAAGTTCCTGAAGAAACATCTTTCCTGTTAAGCCTTCTGGCTTTAAGAAGTTTGCCACATTGAGGAGGGACTATTACATTTTGCATCAGTTCATCAATCGTGATGTCTGTGGCGACACCACGGATTAACCCCATTTTTGTTGCCTTGTATCTTGGGATAAAAGCTTTCAAATTATTAATTTTAATAAAATCTGATTTGAGAAATTTATTTGCAAAAGAGGGGGTTGAAAAAGTCACCAGGACTTTACCTCCACCCTCGGTTTTTACCCCATCAGGAATAATGCCTTGTGCGCTAGATCTTTGTAGTAGTCCCCCAAAAGTAAGTGGATGGAGCCTCTTCTCTCCTTGAACTATTACTATATAAGGACCCGGGGCTAGTGGAGAATAAGTCAGCTCATCCTCTGGACGTTTCTCCTGTGTGTCAGGTAGTTGGCTGGCAGTCTCTTCTTCTCGTCTTCGCTTTGGTTCCGGGTCCGGTCCCCTATCTGGGGGATCGTCCGTCTCCATATTGTATACTACACGTTAAAATATGTTGGATTTTAAAATAGACTACTATAAAAATTTCAAAAAGTTCAGTAACCGGAAAAAAATTAAAAAAAAAATAAAGTTTGGTGAACACTAGAAAAACCGTGTGATTGAGTCTTAACTAGAACTGTGTGCGTCGGCTTTACTATATTTATAAATAGCTGCCGTGAGCGAATGCAGGTAGAAGTTACACTAGCGCTGAAACACGTCTTACCCACGTACAACTCGACGCGCAACTCGTATTTAAATGTCCCATTATATAATAAAAGGACAAACTGTGACCGAGGAGTACAAGTCCATATTACCTAATCCAAAAATAATACGTAGGTACCTCGTTAGTAGTCCATAACGACTTTGATCTAATATTAGGTATACAGTATACCACTTAAGTGTATGTAGGTAAACTGCAAATTTCACAATATTGAACAAGTCGATATGTATGTGCTGCTGACAAGACAATAAATATCTGATGAGAAATATATTATATTGGATATAAAGTGGAATTATTATAAACTAGCGATTTGATTGAATAACAAATGATTGAAACAAAATTAAAAATCGCACAAAGGTCATGTCTATAATAATAGAATCTATCACAGCTGAAAGATTGGTGCATTTAGCAATCACTGATGTATGCAAGTGAGACGTGGATATTGCTGAAGAATGATGAAAGCGGTATGAATGCGGTAGAAGTGAGATCGTTGTGAAGGATGTGTGGTAAAAGTCTGAGAGATCGAGTGTTTACGGTATTATACGAGAGGAATGTGGAATGAAAGTTAGTGGGATAACCAAGATGAAACTAAATAAGTTACGATGGTTTGGGCACGTGGAAAGAATGAACGAGGACACAGAGACAAAAAATATAATATACATGGCTGAGAGAAAAGATATTCGGAGATGTATCCGGCCGAGGATTAAATGAGACCAGATTAGACAATGTAGATCAGATCCCAAAAAGCGCGTTCAAGGAGGAGGAAGTGGCGCTCTATTCTTTCTGCCTACCCTGCGAGGAAAGACGTATCTAATCAAAATCGCTACCGTTTCTATTACCACCCACCCTTGAAGATATATAATATAATCTGTATAACAAATATAATATGTCTAATAATATATGGAGGTATACCTACTCGTATCTATGTGCCTGGCAAGGACGGACGAAAAAAGGCGACTGACTAATGGACAATTTGGCATATCACGTACACAAAGTGTTCGACATTCATTCTCATACCGTGGATATCATATAACGAATCTAAATCTATAATTCCTCACCCCCGACATGCATATATATCTCGTACGTATGTAGACAAATAATACAAGAAGAAGGTCCGATATATGTAGTGAATTAGTGATGTCCTAATAAATAATCAAAGGTTGGACAGGAAATAGACACTACTCAATTTAGTTATTAGTCTTATTTTTACATTATCAGTAGAGATTACATTCAAGTGAAGGGATTAAAGCAATACATGGATTGAATTCAGCAATAATAGGTCAACTAATTTAATATTTTGCAGATAACAGTTTGTTTGTGATATAGTGTGAATGTGAATGTTAGCATTAAACAACAAATAAAATAAGCGATAATTTCCAATTCTCGCAATTTTTGCACACTTATTAGTAAACGAATAAAACCTAGTTATTCAAATGTGATGTTGATACTTGACATGTTCACGACTCTGAATGGTTTACGTAATAGTCTAAAATAATAATAATAATCTGGACAATTTATTGAGCGCCGTTTTGTGGTACAAACCACCGCAAGGGCGCATTTTCAGTTTTTTTTTAAATTTATTTATTGTTATTTATCAAATTTTAGCATGTTTTTATCTTTGTAGCTTTTTTGCAACTCTTGAAGCTTTGTAGCTCTCCTCGCACGGGGATAATTTAAAAATGTCTATAAAGGTATCTAATTTTAAAATAGAACCGGCTTATTTGAATTTATCGGGTAGGTAAATGAGGAATGTGCGAAAATAATCACAATAATATTAAACGAGTAATTACATAGATACACTACATACTGAATAATCATTATACATTATAATACTATATCGCTAATCTAGAAACAGGTGAATCATTCGATTCCAGATGTTGTTAGTAATCTGTCCCTCTCTCACGACACATAATAGAATATTTACACTTACACTGCAATAATCGGTACATAATAGAATATCATAATACTTATATACGATATACTGCAACAAGATAATATGTAAACTGTGTATATATAAAATGAATAATATTATTTATCCTAGTACAAATGACTCTACACTGTGATCACACATAGGAGGGACATGTGTAATGCATATACATTTATATTTAATATCTATTTACATGTCAGACTGAATGTGTATGTAGTGTTTGTGTTGATTGAGCAAGGATAGTATTAGATAGATAGTATTGAAGTATGATAAATATTGCTAAATTTATGAACTCGAAACACTCGTCTTGTGTGCCCAGTTCACCTTCTCTCAACACTGTGTAATAATATGATATGTATGAAATATACCTACGCACTAAATATAATAATAACTCCGGCGATACAAATAATATTAGGGCTATTATAGATCTGAAAATGTAACGCGGTATTATTCCTCGATACCAAAATACATTTAAATCAACATTACCTGTCTGTCTGGATGTAGCGGGGGTATGTTCCGTACAACGGGAGTGGCTTTGGTGACAACAGGTCTAGTGTGACTTTGTGCGTCGCTCTTGTTCCTGGTCAAGAACGCTGGTCTCTGTCGTGTGGGTGCAACGCTGGTTGTTGCTCCACCTGTTGAGTTGCGTGTGGCTTCGCCTCTCGTGAATCCTTTGGAAGGTTTAGCTCCATCTACTTCGCTGTCTTTTCCAGTGAGTCCACTGACAACGGCCACATCGCTGATGCCCGATTTCAATAAATTACTAATTGCTTTTCCTCGAACACCGGTGACACCCAGAGGAGCTGCGCCCCCTGTGGAGTTTCTCGTGCCCTCTCCCCTGTTGAATGCTGATCTGGCAACATCGTCTCTGGAAAACTTTCCTCCCAATGAATCGTCTCCAATATCACTGATACCAGTATTCAATAAGTTCTCGTGTTCGCCGTACCTATTTCTAACAACCACTTCGTCGTCTAAGGGGCTGGTGGGTTCACTACTTTTGAGCGCAATACCCTTCTCCATTTCATTAATTTGTTTAGCTAAATTGTCCAACACATCATTCGATCCTTTTATTTTTATCACAGTAACGTTATCACCATTGGTAGCACATTGAGACGTAGAGCCATTGGTGTATGACAATGGCCCGTTAGGAATATCCGGTGCTTTGAAAGATTTTAATTGAATCGGAACAGCTTTGTTCACCGTAGGTAGTCTGTTTGTAAACTCCAATTTCTTTGGAGCGATGCCCGTAGATGTTTTTTCGTACACGGGTTTCTGCATCCTATTGTCGTACAATTTATTAGCTACAGCAGATGACGCAGAAACACAGGCAGCACTCCTGTCGGCATCTGACATGGTTGGTTTATCCATCATGGCCAGTGATATGGCGGACGGTTTGTCGTCTCCGTTGGTTAAATCGTTTGCCTTTTTACTACCTGTATCTATAGGCGGTTCCGTCGTTTTTCTCGCTGGGCGAAAACTTCTACGTAAGAAGTCGTCTCGCTCCAGTTTTTTGTCCATTTTGTGGGATTGAATATCACAGAATTATCACAGCCATATCATTATGTTCTAAATATTTTACACTAAATATGGAATGTGATTTATAAATAAAACTCCGCCCGAGCGATACCATTTCAGGTAAACTCACATTAGACTGGCATGAGCCTCTATCATCGATGATTCAATCATATCTAATCTCCGTTATCAGTGAGATATGGCTGCCTCGATCAGGTCTCGAGATATAATGATCGCCAGTAACGAAGTGTTTTCCAGAATTGGAAGACATTGCACACACGATACCTAAGTTATTTCTGGTAACTTTATCCACACTATAGTTCACATGCAGCCACTACATATCTTAATAACTTCCAATCACGCCATCACATAGGTGCGCTTTCACATAACACTAGTAAACGATTCACCTTTGAAACACTACATGAGTTCTCAACGATATTTTGTGCGAGATAACACGGCGAAGGTTATACTGATAAAGATAAGCAATGACGTTATTGTTTGTGCACTCCATACGATAAACTAGAAATCATATACACGAAAGATTAATTTCAGTGATAAGATTTGCTCCCAACAATTCAATTTCTAAACCACACAATTGTTAAAATAAACAACACTTGGAGAGTCACATAAAGTTAGTAGAACAAACGGAAATCCTTTTAAAAACGTTCAAATAGTGTTAAACAGTCCTCAGAAAATACCAAAGAGAGTGAAGTCCAAGACAGTCTCAGTAAATGCTTCATATCTGCAACAGGAGACGATGATATCGTGAGAATCATATCTCAAAAAAACAATAAGACAGACTCCCGACAACACGACTAAAGCGTGAGGTTTACACAAACGAAGAAGCTACCAGCCTCATAACAGCACTCAATGATCTGACACACAAAACAAAGAAAAGACCGTCACCATGACACATATTAATATAATATATACTCGTAAAATCCGAGATGGATACGAAACACAGCCAAAAACATACAAGACGACACAATACAAAATTAACTGACACAAAGCCCTTAGAGCAAATTGCCGATAAACTTGCAATGAATGAGATCCATAACTGATAATATGATAACAAATGTATAAGTAACAAATAACAAACACACGATAATATTGTGATAATAAAGACAATTAAGTATATAAAAATAAACCAACTCGTAATAATGTAACGATATTAGTAGTTACGTAAAACAATCACAACTCCAGATTATCGTTTTGATTACGTTAGATACATTTAGTTTAGACACATAAAAGAGAAAAAACGAATAGGTATATAAATGTATAAATATTTTCTCTTTAATGTTAACTCATCATACGGTTAATTAACTATTTAACGAGATGGCAAACAAGCAGATAGGGCACCGTGACCGAGAAATATCCCTTTCTATCGATATGTTTATATAGAGTGTAACCGTGACATAACCGCATTGGACGTACATAGTCTGTCCTTGTGATTAGCAAACAGCACGTACATATAAATAAACAATGATCAAAGCAGCAATTTTCATGACAACACAACATGTAGATAATTAATACAGAGACTGATTTAAAAACACAGTCGGAAACGTAAAGGGTATTACAGTGAATCTATCCAATGGGAGTGTTAATAGCGGATTGAATAATTTAATTTTGAAAGTAAAAAGGAAGGAAGTACTTATTAATTATTCAATTTCATTGTTCACATAACCTCTTAATTACAGCGATTCATTGTAGCGGGTAGCTGTATAATGTGGTTTTGTGCTGGGCTGGCAGTAGTATCGTTTGAATACGGTCTCAGAGCACGCAACGAATCTTGACCTGACACACGAGTGTGTAATCTCATTAATGCAGACAAGAGACTTTGTTCTCCGCGGAGATAATAACAATGATAACAACATCACCTTTCTGGAGAAAGCGATGCTAAATTTCACACGATCATTGAGTGCGGATTTCACGATAAAATATACACGGGTGCTAATTTATTGTTAATTGATTATACTAATACTAATGCCGATACATGTACCTACATTTTTGGTTACATCATTTACAGAGTCTGCTACCGTCTCCATTTTAAAGTTTCGATGTTTCTCGCAGCATCAACTTTCCACATATTCAACTGCATTAATATCAACATGTAAATTACTGTAACTTTACCATCATGGCATATTCCACAAGTGGGGTAGCGAGTAAACTCGTCAAAAATATACATAAAGCAAGATGGTTCTTACATTAAAATTCAAAACCGACATTTGAAACCTTAGTAGTCGTGGTTCAAATGTTGGAATAATAATGATAATAATAATAAAACCGCACTATTTCATTATTTTGCTTGCGGTTGTTTCCTTTCAGGAGGATATTGTTTGCGGGCGGCGAGTTGTGTTGTATGCATGGAGGAAGGCAACGGAACGCAGCGACATTACGAATACAATCGTCTTTTCATCAACAACAACAGAATCTAATGTTCGTATTTCGATCCGGTCAATGCACGGACACAATGGAGATGAACCCAGGGAACATTGTAATAATGGTGGAGTAATAGTGATGAAAGAGAAACTTCGCGTAAAAAACAACTGTAGTAAGGTAACACACACAGCAGAGCACTTGCACATTGAATCTGGCGATGAAATCGACAGATCCATGTGTATGAAAATAGAGAAATTATAACAAGCTAAAATGCTCTCATAATAATTTTGGTACAGATGTACGCACATAATACAAATCGAAACTACATAATTGTTCAAATCTTAATGACTGGTACATCACTAGGAATTTGAAAATCACATAGGTAAATGGTAGCCCATAGATAATAATACATTCAGAATCGGTGATATAATTCTTTATCATCGAATTGAAAATTTTGTAAATGTTTTACGAATACAAGATACTCGAAAACTTACAGAAAATAGTGGAGGACCCATTCTTCCAGAACTTCACGGAGCTTGAGAATTATTTGTTTGAGAACATTAGAAAAATACATGTTTTGCCATATCAACAAATCGACATACTATTATTTCATGAAAAGTAAGCTCGCTTTCCACTGAAAAAACTTCATTTTTTTCCAAATTATATATACTCTATCAACATCTGTCGAAATTTGCTCCAAGTTACAAATAATCTAGTGTTATTCGAGAAACTGACATTTCCCAAAAGATGGCAATTACTAAAATATACTCACCGTGTGATAGACAAATTAAACAGTGTACATAATTAAATTATAATACAAATTTTACGATCGCTCGTTAGAAACTATAATAGAAAGCATTTCACAAAACGCAGTAGAGGGTACCCATCCGACGACAAAGATAATAATTAAATATGATATTATATAACGATGATATAACATAATACATTAGTATCTACCTGATGTGTTTGCAAATAATAAATTCATAATAAAATATAATAATAACAAAGTACTGAAATAACACACACAACAAAATGTGTGTTATGTAAATGACGCGCGCGAGTTTTCACAATACATACATTGGTACTCAAGTCTGCGATGTCGCGTTAAATGTGGAAAAAAAACATGGACCGTGTTTATAAAAATAATACGTGCCTACAGAAGGCTGACAAAATAAACAAACACACAGTGTGCGTATGGTATTTAGAAAATCAACTTTAAATTAAAATTTACAAGAAAATGATATTCGTAAAAAGTGTCATAATTATATGAAATTTAATCTCTTCAATTTAGCGATGAAATCTTATTATTATAGACAATATGATGACTCTTGCTGGAATCATCACAGCTGAAAGCCAAAGCAGTTTCAGAAGATAACATTTAAAGACGAATTCAACGAGACATCCAAATAACACCGCTTACAATGTATGCAGATATGCCATGGATCTTGAATGTCTTAATTTTTATTAGCACAGAGAGCGCGACTTGCCTGTTTATTCCGTGCAGTAAGTCCTCTGACTACCTCACATGTGGAAATGCTGTGATGAGATGAATGAACGAATGACGAAGACGACAATTTCGTTAGTAGATTACCAACACCTCCTCTTAAGTTTATCTTCTGATAATCAGTACCTATCAATTTGTTCAACTTATCATAACAGAAGACATTTCTAATGATCGTGATGATAGGCAGGTTATAAAGAAGTTAATAATATTAAATACCAAATTAACACCGATTACTCCTAATATAAAGGTACAATAATGCTAATAATAGTGACAGTGAGAATTACAAATGTGTATATCTAGTAATGAAGATAAAAAGATAGGTGATATAATAAATAATACACAAGAAAAGAGGCTAATAATACACGGTAGAAGTAGATAGATGTATGCGAGGACTGTAGATAATGGTAAAGATTTCATCTGGGAGACCGTGTCGATGTCGTTAATGAAAGAAAATTGCCGTGAAATAAGAAACGCAGTCGGAGAGGCGAGAGACAATATCAGCAGATGCTGGGTGCGAAACGAATGATATAAAAATACAATTATCTATTATTATTCATTATATTGTAAGCACTTGTCAAGGCGTACAAGCTTCTCGATATAAAGACTAGTTACAATTAACACTGTCCTTTTGTATACCACGTTATCGATGGCTTGGACGACCCTCTTCTAGAATACTAGTTAGATTAACAGTTAGTTAGAGCGCTAGAAATGACGAAGGAAGAAATGGACTCAAATAGCTCCGAAGTCTGATTCATTTTCTAATATTTTCAAAGAATATATTATTATTTATAATTCAGTAAAATATACACTCGATATTTTTTTTTCACTAATGAAGAAATCAGAACGCTAGAAAATTTATCAATCAATATGCTGTGCATTGGAAAACTGAAATGTAAAACCAAACCCATAATTTATAAACAGTTAATCTATTCATCAATGCGTGGAAATTACTTTTTTTAATATACACTTTCATCATAAATACAATAAGACAACAAAATCAATGAAAAGTAATAACTGTAAGTAATGAAATACGATTGCTATCGACAGATAAAAATCTAATAATCGATAAAAATAATATTAATGACTAACGATAAGGCTTATTGGATGCTGTGATAATAAATATCAATATATATTTTGCGTAAATGAGAACAAAATGAAACAGTTGTTTATAGAGTACAAGAAAATATTGTAATATCAACACATATAGATGAATACACTATAGTCATGTTGATCAAACTAAATAAAGAAAGAAAAAAAAATCAAAGAATGAATGAATACAATCGTGTATTGAATATAACTATCACAGAAAGAAACGACAATAAGACCAATTGATTAAAATACAATGCCGATATAAAAAAGTACGTTTATAAGAATTGCATAGCATTGCCGACGCACTAAGAGATAAAATGGTGTATCAGAGAAGTCATGATGTATAAAAACAACAACTAATGGAGACTCTCTCAATCATCGTTGATAGTAAAAATGTACATTTATAGTAGCACTCACACACTTAGATCTGGCTAACTAGACATGTCTGAAATTAACTCAAATTAAATGAAAAACCTTAGTCACAAAACAATTTCTAGCCGTTTACTTAATCTTACACCAAATTTTCTATTTTTGTATAAATATGGATTTTTATCCACAATGTCATTTGCGAGTTTTTCTTTTATGGCCAGAATGCGCCAAAAGCTATAAAACTGATTTTAGGCGAACAACTTTTAACAAATTATTCAAATAAACGAGTCACAATAATGTTGATATTAATAAGAGATAATTTTAGTTAGACATACAGACAGAACAATGCTAATCTCTGTTTACATATATGTGAAGTATCACGTAAATTGGTACAACAACAGTTGGAATGCCAATTTTTATTCCGTATTTGTGAGTACGAGAACGAAGAAATAAAATTAGAAACGGCAATTATCCTAATACGGTCAATCGTCAAAAAAATACGCAACAAATTTGCACAACTGGGGGTCTTCCATATTCAAAGACTCGACTCAAACATTACAACTTACTTACCACGGAAACTAATTAATTTTACAATAAAAGAAAATAAAATTTGACAACGCTAACAATCGTAGCATTGTTCATTCTTTAATTTACGACAGTAAAATATAAATTTTACGACCGTTTTCGCCGATTTTCAATATCGCAACCAGCGGAAGATAAAAAACGTTTTAAGATTTTTCCGACAAAATTGATTCAATAAAATAAATAACGTTTTTATTATTCACCGAAAAGAAGCAAAAGTAAGGAGGCCATTAATTATTATATGTACGTAACTCACGGCAGTAATAAGCGTAGCCAGAAATTACAATTGAACGAATAGAAATTTAAACGCATGATCAATATTCAACCAGTTACAACAATTACACGGTTGACCCTACACGGTAATGATACCATAGGGTTTATTTCTACACCATGATTAGTGTGTGATTAGGTAGGTACTTATTTACTTAGTCATACGATTAGTATTTTTGTATTATAAGACACACACACACACAATGCATACAACATGCCCACACTCGTAATTGTAACGGGCCGAACACGATGAACAATCGTTACTTTAATGGATAATCAAAATAATTGTAATAATAATCATCTGTAGGATAACAATAATAAGTATTGTTGCATCAAACGAGATGATGTGAGGGCGTCTCACGATCAGGCTACATCAATTACCTTTGTATTCATAGGAGAAAAATGCATAATAATTCACCATAGACACCAGATTAGTTAATTAGTTATTTTTATAGGCATTGCATCTACTAATGGATGATTCTGTCACATTCTCGTCAAAGTGTGTCATCGTTATGAAGGATACATAGATCAATATCATATAAACTTCGAAACGGGCACAATCATATTCTTGGTACGGACTAACTACGGACATAAGATACTCAATGCATGGGGGATATTGTATGTCTTCAAAATCAAAGTATAATTATATATTCTTCTGTAATTGATTTCTACATAGACAAATACATTCCATATTGAACAGCCGAAGAACATGTGGTACAACGTCTCCTTATTTGTACTGGTAGTAGGTACAATATGGTGACGACAACATTATTACTCTTGAATAAGTGAGAATTTCTAAGTGTACCTACGTCTAAAATGCATTCGGCATATTGCAGAGATTCCTCCCGGAGGAATAAGAAGTCCATGAAACTAAGGATTACATCAGATTATGGGGGTAAAAATAGGTATAAAATAAAATTTATTTCGTACGAATGCCTCATATTATATTATCCCAGTACAGAAATAGATCTAAAAGACGACCGTTTATAACATGAATATGTTTAGTACAGGTGAATAATCAAAGCGATCTAACTTTATATGAAATTGATAATGTTAATTGATTACTAGGCCACTGAGCACCAGCACATCATATTATCTGTAGTCTATCGGCTGATCGGATAGTAAAGTTAAATGAACACGATGAGTGAGATGAACCGGGATTTACAATAAGTAGGTATGTGTATGTATTATGAAAATATGCATTCAGTTCAACATCATGGAATATAATTGAATATGTTAAGACTCATAGTTGAATGTAACCAAACATGTGAATGCTGTTTATGTAGTAGGGAAACAGATATGGTCCAATTATTATTTAAAATATATATATGATGAACGAGAAAGTGTTGTATCAAAAACAGTTATTTTATAATCGCCAATAAAACCAATTGCACAATGATAATTAGGCTGTGTGAATAGTAATATCACATAATATAACAATAAAATAAGTCACAATCGAATAAAAATGAAATACAGTATAGTAAACACTTTACAGTAGAACGGACAATGGCAATAATGATCAAAGTTTTTGGCAATAATAATTACGATTGTTGACTGTATCTGTATGTGTAAGTATGGCTGCCACGTTTCGCTTTGTTGATCATCTGCACGCTTTCCCCGAAATAAAAAATTATACAACAATAATCATCATAAAATAATCTGAGAATAGTGAAATTTGTGTGTATATAATTACGGACACTAATGTCATTTCAAATAATAATCCAAAGAAACACTTCATGCGGTCGCAATTTGACAGGTAGTAAGACATTATTAAGGGACCATAGATAGATACATACATGCGCATTGTTCTTAAGGTAAATTTAAATGGCACAATTCGATATAGGTGTGTGAATCATAACCTATTTTATCCTTCTATCTACGTACTTTCATCAATTTATAAACGATCCCAAGTTCTGATAGAGCAGAAACATACTCCTAAACATCTCTGAAGTTAATCGTACAGCAATTGAAGATGTAAAAATATAACTCTTTGTGCACTTTCACGTTTGGGGAAAATGACAATTTTCTCAACTAAATGTCCCATTCGCGATACTTTAAATATTACTTATATTAGCAAACAAGATGATGAAAACAGTGCTCAATTATTGTACGCCAGGCCATGTCAAACACTTCCTAACACGTAACGAATTCGAAATCAACTGTGTTTACGTTAATTATTTTAGAATTGAGCGAGGCAACATTATTTCATCACAATGTAACTGTTAACTAGACCATACAGACATGATGATGATGATGTGTAGATAATACTATTACAAACATGACTCACCAGCCCACCATTCTCCAAATAATTGTTTAACACTCTTATCGAAGATGGCATGAGAAACTAAACAGAGTGATAAGTCTATACAATTATTGGGTACTTGCTGATGGCCCTAATACCATTATCGTGAGGGAAACATTAAACAATGGTCGGTCGGTGAACAACAGCTCGAAATAATCTCGTTCACGGGTTTTAAAACACAAAAAAGGCACAACGATTAAATCTAAAATCAGAGGCGCGAAAAAATTGAAACACGGCGATGCGTAACAAATGAAGAGATTTAGAGTGATGCTGGAAGGGAACGGACGACGAAATCCGTGAGCCGGATGATAGATTTAATAAAAAAAAACATTACATCAATTAATAAATCGTCAACGCAAATTGGAAAATAAATCAACGAGGTTTTTTTATAATTGTTTTTTTTTTCTATTGGGTTCAAAGAACAGACGATCGAGGAACAAAAACGTAAAAAAAGAAAGTAAACCGAATCGACATAACAAAAAACTGATATAATAATACCTCCAGAAAATATGAAAGTAGTTAAAGGCGTAATCGGAACTCAAATATAAATGATTGCAGCAACAAATTATATTGCTCTGATGGATATCGTAAAAAGTTTCCACGGCGCGGTAAATAATAGACACTACAGTATACCGCAACGTAATGTATGATTTTACTGTTCGACGACTGTCAATGAAAGCATTGTGTATTAATAAAAACTTTCATATTTTGTAAATGGTAATAATGGGTCAATTATACGATAGTAAAACAATACAGTAAATACAACCGTTCATGATCCCGTATGCATAAATCGATGCCCAACTAGATACCATTGCTCAATTTATAGATTACATTCTTGGCGACCCGAAGTTGCTGGTTGGGTTAAACGAGTGAATGGGTATCGAAATCCCCAGACTTTCGCGATATTCGGGTGGTCAGTGGGTCTCCTTCAATCCTGATTGGGTCTTTAAACTCTTAAACATCTCAAGTTTAAAGATGAGACAAACAAAGACTACGTAATAATGTTCTTTAATCTTATGTACTTAATCTTTAATAGCAAATATTTGGGCTATGTAACTTTTAAGTCTGTACGGGATATAAGAATTTAAGATGGAAGATTGTTGATCATTACAGGAGAGATTTAAGTGTACTCTGCATTGATAAGTTGGGACGGTCAGATACAATACAAAAACAAGAATGAACAGAAAAACTGGTCTGTACAAAGGTGAAAAAGCAGCACTCATAGAGTGATACCTACTTCGAACATCTTGGATGACCCTAGGTAATAAAGATAACAGTAAAATAAATGAAAAAAATACCGCGTGGAATTTAATCCTAAACAATAATTTGTGTGTAAACAGAATAGAAAACGGTACAAATCGATTAAAATCCAATTCGTGAAAGATTATAAGACGATAAAGCGAATGATTTCTCTGTTCAAATAGTAGTAGACGAAATATTCTTGAGAAACAGAAGTAGGTGTAACTAAGGGACATTTACTTGTGGTAATAGTATGGTATGGAAATTATACAATGACGAAGAAATAGGAAAAAATGTATCGATTATCAATTTATCAAATAACTGGTTGTCAACTTGTACATAGTCATCATTAAGTTTTATGAAGAATCACTCACTGTATATTATTATATTCACGACAGTTCGTGAGTCCGTTCCTTTGTGTGATTAATATTTATCTACTCAAAATTGGAAAAAAAAAACCGTTTACAGTTTCACTGAACCTTAGACTTTGTTCTATACTGGATGGAAATACATAATAACCCACGAGAGTCAATACGGATAATATGAAGATAATCCTCAGTAAACAATAATATTAGTGTAATTTTCAATTTTATCACGCCAATTCATTATCCTTGCTTTTCACCAACAATTTGCGTTACATAGTCTCGAAATATATGTTCATAAATTCATATTCAGAGTTAATAATAAACGTGGATCAAAGAAGAGAAGTGTCAACCCCCAATCGAAGAATAAATCAAATTTATTTTGTAATCTGATCAGTGGTTGATAACTTGCTTAAATTGATCAAGTTTATTTATTTATTACATAGACACACACAGTAGGTTGACAAAACACATATGAAAAATAAAAAGAGAGAGAATAATGTTGATCTGATCAGGCCAACCCACCAATTAGGCGTGTCTACAGCATACATATTAAAGTATAAACCATATTGTATCGATAAGACAAATGTGATTTGAGAAAAATACCTTTGTGAGAAATTGAGAACTATGTGGTTGGTTAACTACATGGATCAAAATCTCAAGAATTGAATGTTGAGTAAAATAAATCGGCATGGATGTATGTGGAGGAAGCATTATGGCATTCCGTTCTCTACACTTGGGATAAGGCGTGAGGGCATAGCATAGTAGTAAAAATACCTACAAGGCAGAACACAGCAAATAGAGAGGTTCGATATGACATTGAAAAGTTCATGGTAGGTTGTATCAACTATATTGTCTAGCCAATTAAGCCGACTCTTTAATAATGCATCAGAATATAATTTGAAAGAATGCCCATAACAATAATATCTACATGTTTAGCTATAATGTGAGCACACACACACACTCGGGTGGTATTGTGTGTTGTTTGGTCTATAAACAGCTGTTTGATTATTTACCTGTTCTGGCCAGCTGTCGTGTTAGGCACAATACACATTCATAAAGGTATACAAGTACAAACTAAAAATATATTAAAACTCATACTTATTATACTGAAGTTTGACACGCAAACACACTTATCGACTAAGAATTTGTGTATTTATTTCGAAAAGGGGGAAATAAAAACACATCAAATATCTAACAACGCTAAACAAATGACTTCACACCAAACAAACTAAAGCGATTTGATGATGATTTATATTAAAACAAACAAGCAAAACAAAATTTATAATAATAATATTATGTACCGACATGCCTACGATTATTACTCACTCGGTCACACACAAGTTCGAGGAGAGAATGATATCTGGTGTGAGAATAATATTTTCACAGTGAGACGTCAAATATGAAAAGGAAAAATTAGGAGAAACGATGACGCAAAACATTATGTGTGACATACAATACTAGTGCACCGAACGGAATCTTCACATTATCAAGAAAACGGTCAATGATCTGAACAGCTTGTAAAACATAATATCAAAACAAGACTTCGAACTGCACTCAATGTAATATAATATTATCTAGAACAGAATAGCGTAACTGTGAAGGTCGATATAACAACAGCCAAGGCAAAAACTAAGGCAAAAATAGAAGAAAAAAACCGGCACGATGCTAATATTATCATACAAAACCTGTCTACAACAGCAAAAATAAAAAGCACGTGATCGGAGAACGAAATTAATACATGAATGTGCAACACGTCCCAAGCAAATGATTCCTGGTGATATAACACTTTGTATAAAATTCACGCAACACAGACCTCTGACGAAGCTACGTAGTCCCATAAACGCACAATATTTCGTGGTTTTCCGCGGGAAGTATTACTTCAACATAATAATATAATTAATATAATATGCAATGCAACGTGTAATAAAATGCGACCGTCACCGCTAACGGAGAGCACTAAACTGTTGGTTCTAGTGCGGGGTGGGGGCCTCGCCGTAACCGTGAGTCATCATCCATCCAGCTAGCATAAAGTCACGGTGATCAACGAAGCGGCAAGGCTCTTCTCTTCCACGACTGAACAACGATCAACTACAACCGACACCATCGAGTACTCTACTACAGGTGTTACCCAATCACCTTTAGAGATCTGAAGGAACCAACAACGATCAACAGTACGCGAATAAAACCACCAACTATCGAGATAATAATAAAATAAAATGTGCATGCATAATTTTATTGTAATAAGCTAGACAGTGAGTAGTACTAGGCAAGGACTGTGATATACCTCTGTATTTCTACTGAGCGGGTTGGCATTATACTTGAAAATTTATATTTACAAATTTGTTGTGCATTTATTGTGGTCGTGTGGTTGAGACCAAAGCTAATAATTCTATTATTATCATACGGGAGACGTGGTTACACTGGAAAAAGGAAACAAAATGAAATAAATAAACATCAATCGTAACAATAATCCACACAAGACCATTGTAACGAAGATATTATTTCACTATTACACGGAACACCCGCATTATAGATGAATATTATGTATTTACTTCTTCTTAGCCTTGGCAAAATTTAACAAACTAATCATCAGCTAGCAACATAGCGTACGTGGCCAAGAGAAGCGGTTGTCCGCTTGGATGAATCTTCTCTCATAAACTAACAAATGCGGCAATACAACAGTAAATAACATATAAATCCATCAATCATACACTAATTATAATATTATGGGCATAATGAAACGAAAATATAGTCAAACAAATATGAATAAAATGAATCGTAGAAGAAAAGCAATGAAGTATAAAGGTTTCTACAAAAACAAAACTTTTAAGGTAATAAAACATAATATTATCATTAAAATAAAAGATCCTAAATTCAATATCGCCTTTAACGCTTTATTTAAGGAAAATTGTCAATTTACATTAAACAGACAGATATGGGCATCGGCAATTTTCTGAGAATCAAATGGATAAGATTACGTCTGTTACGGTGATAATGCCAATATAATATTGTGTAGTATGATGGCAGTACGAATTATAAAGGAGTTACTCAATGAATCAAGTGGTCGTAGTAGAGTAATGAAATCACCTTCACGTTATACAGTATTATGCATATAGGCATGATATAGTAGAGCCATGAGCCGTACGTAATAGAATTTCAGAGGCTCCAAGGAGCGTGGGTGGGACTAATGTATGCAAGTCAGTCAGATTACATACTAGTGGTGGATAAAATAATGATACTATTTTATAATAATATATGGCTACAGCCGAAACTATTAGAGAGATTATTTAACCGTGATATTATTACACAAATAAAGCGATGATTTACGAGACAACATAAATATTGTATGAATAGCCAAAATACGCAGCTAAGACCTGTAATTAAAACTCAACAAGACTAATACCAGATTTTTTTCACAACGTTTCACTATTTGACGGTCGAAAGAAAACTAATATATACTTGAAAGTTTCGTTGTTTAATGGATTTTATGTCGGTTGTTGCTGTAATGGTCCGTGAGATGATGTTCCAGTGGAAATGGCCGTCACGTTTAACATGCGTGCGAATAAAAATACATAATGTGAAGGGATATTATGATTCTCTCGTTGGTCAAACCGGTCTTGGACTCATTAGGACATACGCCGGGGTGTGGTGATGTGTGGTTGGTAAAATTACTTACAAATCTCCATATCGTGTCCACAAGATATTACATATAATATGTTTACAACACTTTAATGCGTGGATGATATCACCAAGGCTTAGACAGATCGCAAAGAACAGGTTCCCCAAGCATGTAAGAAGCAGAATGTGGTCGGAGTTTCGCAACTTGACAGCCTGAATGACGCCTGCGTTGCGATTTATTAGTTTATTTTTTCTTTCATAACGATGATTCATTGAAAATATGAAAATAACTATGATATAAGAACATAAATAAACACATTATCAAGATTCAGATTAAACGATAAGATATGTGCGGGGACCTTGGCCGAATCAGAAGTCAGTTCCACACAGTGAAGGAATACTATTGAATAAAAAGTATTTTTGATATGTCGATACCCGAAGTGAATTTATTGTTCTCACCTACACGAGAGTACAAGGAGGGCAAGTTGTACGCCTCGCCGCAAGGCTTTTTAAATAATACTTATTAAATTAACTTCTCACTTTTCATTTCGTTTGCAATAATAAATAGTAAAGTGGAAAATTTAGTACATTCCATATCGAACGTGTATACATAAAAGGTTAAGGTTGATGTTTAATAAAAAAGATGTCATCACGAAAGGAAGGTTAGACAGGTCAAATAAAATAACAAGATTACATCGCAGAAGGCGGTACTACATGAAAAAAAAACCATTACAAAACACTTAGATGTATCTGTTCGCCAAACAAGAAACACCTTAATAATTATTATTCTGACATTTCAATCCGTCAATTCGCTGTCTAATGAAGAGCCATTAACCGCAGAGAAGAGTTCTTCAACATTTTGTAAGAACAATTAAGCATCTATAGTTAAATGAAACTACCTACTTCATTATAAATAAGACACGGTCCTTGAAATGACGAGTAAATGTTTATATAATAAATTATTATGTTGAGCTATATACTGTTTCAATCGATGAAAGAAAAACTAATTGTATAAACTTTGTTGGACATATACTTGTATTTACACGGCATTGAATCATTGTACAATAATAGTAATTTATTGCCTACTAATGAACAGCGGGTAACCAGTCGATAATGATAAGTTATAATCAATTAGAAAACAAGGCGGTCATTATACCAAGTTTGTAATAATAAGAATACGCTAATAATAATAATAATAAAATTACGATTTACATTAAATCATAATGTAAAATAAAAATCGAACATAATTTTGCGAACACATGCAACATCTAACACAGAATCGGTGTTAGTAGTGACACAATGGAAGCAATACATACACACATGAGCGCACGGGCGGGAGATAGGTTGTAACAGTAGGCTTTTAAACTCCGCGCGGCCTTGGTATAAAATTTGCAATACGAAATGCCGGCCAGGGAGTATGTCGATGACTCGACGCGATATTACAATAATAATATAATATATAATGTTATACAAGAGTGTTCTGTTGTAGGTAATCTTGTAGGACAACAGCTTTTCTGGTGGATGAATGCGAGGCAGATTAGTAGTAGTACTGTGAAGTAATAGGTAACAATAATATTTAGTAGCGGTGGTTTGTGTGGGCGACGCGGACATATCCATAAACGAATGCAAAGCAATTAATACAGACCAGCATGCGATTATCGATATAAGACATAATATTGTAATATAGAATTATCATTATCCTCCACTAAACTCAGAATAATCGTGTCAAATTTGTGGAACCTTGCTCTAAAAATATATATTATCATCAAGGTGAATACATTTAAAGAAGAATTTATGCAAATGTATTTATTAAACGAATGAAATGCTGCATTGCAAATTAGTTTACAAATTATTATGAAAACGGTTCACGACGAAATCTTCCTAACAGCTTGTAATGAATTCCTTGGAGTTGCCTCTTTCATGTGACATACAAAACGTAGTTAGACGTAACAATAGAGGAAAATTATTATAACAATCCGAAAGCGAGAGTTGAGAACGAAATAGCGTTGTTGATAGAGTTGATCAACATCATTAAAGTCTTTATAATTGTTAGAACAAGTAAGATCATAAAATCAGAAGGCGTTCATTGAGAACAAGAGAGGATTGAATCAAATTAAATATGAAACCGGTTATCAATTATAGGTATATGATTGTCGCGCCGATGACGGTCAGGTAATGTACGACATAAACAATATTGATTGCCTAACGCCACCATCCTTTGTCGACGGATATTTGGACATTCCTCGGCGATTGGGTAATTCTTTGCTCTGTGCAAAATGATGTAAACAGTGGAAAGTAAAAATATATAAATATACAAATATTTAACGATGTATTAACAAAAAGCAAATAAGCAATGTAGGTAAAATAAAGAGAAAATAAACGGGCTCATCGTCATGATAGTATAACACAGGTACAATATATGGTGACATTAATTAATTAAACACCTGTATTTTTTTTTTTTTTAAAAAAGATATATCTGGGTTTTTGTTATAAACCCAAATACAACCTTATACACCTTTCACAGTAAGCTAAAAGCTTGTGTCGTGAAAGGGGAGTTTGCCGGCACCTGGGATCGAACCCCGGACCCCTTGTTCACAAGGCCGAGACTCTACCTCCAGGCTACCGACGAACTCGACGAACGACGAACGTATTAAAATGAATATGAAATTTATAAAGAATTTAAAAAACGAATTGAACAAAACATTGTTTATTCTTCACACTGACAATTAGAAAACTCAAGATTTTGATGATAACAAGCTAATTTGACGAAAGAACTCGAGTTTTAAAATAATTCATGTGAAAACAGTGTAGTTGTTTAACGCATTTTCAAAAATAACTTAAATATGTTTTATCACGATGTAAGCACACAAACCACTGACCAATTAAATTTATTGACAATATTCTAAGATGCGGAAGTTCTAGACAAAAAAGTAATAAAATATTTCGTACGTGTACTACCGATATAAAAATATGCAGTTGAAAAACGAACGCTCTTGAAGTGAGCAACCTTTGAGCGATGAAATAAAAACTCAACACCTAATCGGAGGATGAATCACAGATATACATACATTATATAAATTATATTACAAGGAAGGTCAGCAGCGGTGGATGATTTAGTAGTTTTATGAGCAACACAGAAACCATCGACAATTCAGGAGAGGAAGTCTGAGTGAGTGAGTGTCATATACGTTCCACTATATCACTGAACCGAATCTAGTCCACAACAACACTCACTGTCACAATCGTTTTGTTAGCATCATTCATTGTGTACTTTAATATAACAAAAGTAATGTTTTATAAAACAACCGTACAGTAATAATAACAATCTGTAACATTATTGTACATAATTTGAGGCATTTTCGCTGCTGTTGCCAAGCACAAAACTAGAGTCTTAACTTAACGCATGGATTGGTGCAACGTTATGATAATACAACAGAACTGAGTGACTCACAGACACAGAGATCATGGGCATACTGTAATCACCGCACTAATCTGGCAAAATAAAACAAAAAGTGGGAACATTCGTGAAACAAAAACGAATCACGAGACCTGATACTGCACACCTCAATATAAACAATATAATAAATAATATGACGCACTCATTTGTTTATTACAACAACGACAAGTTCACATATATTATTTGTACGTTAAAGCTGATAAACACGGTAGTGGTGCGCCTCCCTGATAACCTCAGATGACCCAAAACTAATAATAGGCACCTATGTTTGCTTCTTTAGCGAACGCCACCGTTGAAGAACGTCATCTTGTCATAATAATAAAAATATGTTATCACTATTTGATATAAGTTTTCCATCAAGAGACATAATAATATGCAAACTGCAGACATGGGTACGGTGTGATATATAAGCCGTTAGTCAAACACGACTTGATAAGGTGGATTGAAATGAAGCGGTCTACAATAGAAACACAATCAGAGCACAATATAATAATAAATTATATACCTATTATAAATATATCACGTGTAGTAGTAATAGTAGTAGGTATATTTACACATCGTGAGAATGTCACGTTAGTTAACGATATGCATGGAAAACTAAAAGAAACTAATCAATTATTAATACAAGTCAGTTTAATCTCAATACTGGAAAATAACGCAAACTGTACAAAAATGACACGCACAGAATAGCTAGCAATATTAATAATAACAACAAAATGAGAAAATATAGAGTTTTTCGAAACAAACACAAAGAATAGGACAACATTGTAAAGGGTCGTTCACATACGTTCACTTTCAGTGATCACTCCGGATGATCCTCCAAGATGAACAAGTGTGAACACGCGTTTCATCAATAGTGATCACTAGCGATGACGGAGGAAAGAGATTACCACTCGTCATAATTTTGATGAAAGGTCCTTTCACTGAAACGACCATAAACAAGTTTCATCTTATTATTTGTTTTATTCTCTATGAATTTGTATTGAATGTCAGAATCATGTACAAAATTATTATGCAGTCGAGAGCTATATTAATTTATTTTAAGTGTTATTTTTCATTTTTGAATTTGTTTGATTATTTTTATACGAAAATACGTCAAACTACATACAACATGAGTGAGAAAGTAGACATGGCAGTGAAAGCATAGGATGAACAAATGTGAACAGACGTGTTCACTTTCGATGAACAGGTTTGACCCTGACACTCTGGATGATCATCCAAAGTGAAGCAATGTGAATGCTACTTAAGAGAATAAGTTGGAGGACACGAAAATAAAATAATATTGTTTAGATACCTACAATAAATTTCAAAGCGCGTCGTCTGTAGAAGTTCGGATAACTAACTATTCATTGCTCGACGATACTAGACAAACTTTTGCACGAAGCGATAACCACAAAACTAAAGAAAATAAACAACAAGTCTCGAAAAAAGATTAGACTAGGTACATACAAACAACCGTGCAGAAAAATATTAGGTAAGAAAAGATGACACTCAAGACTCGAATTGTAGAGATTTTGAGAAAAGAGAAAAACTTTATAATTTATTGCAAAACATATTTTATTATTAAATGCGGATGTTGGAACAAAACAAACTCCGAAATAACAAACAATAGGGAGCATTGCGCATAGATATAATATGTATACATAATTTATTGATCAAACAAATCAGACGATATAAATGAAACTGGATCTGGAGCAACAATCAGAACAGACCTCCCTGCATGAAAAATCAATTCGTCGGTATCGTGGAAATGCACGATTCTTAGAATTGCATACCTACCGCAAGTCGACGTTAAAACAATAATAACAATACGAGTATAATTATATCGTGCGAAAACTGCTTCTGCAAAGGACAAAAGATATTTTCCCAGAAACGGTGCATGCAAACAAGAAAAACGTAAATATGAAAAATTATCAAAAATAATAAATAAGACTTCTGTCTTTAGAAAATAGGATTCTAAGAAAAATATTGGGTCCACGACCAGGTATTGCAGAAGGAACTTGGAGGCTTAAAAGTAATGAAGAAATTCGCTCGACATCTAAACAACCTTTCATCACAAGTGAGATCAGATCCCGAAGATTGGCATGGATTGGCCACGTCGTTAAATCCGGAGAAGAAAGGGCGACTAAAGGTATTCTGCAGGGTATACCCGAGGGCAGGAGACCGTTAGGCAGAGCAAGACAAAGATTATTAGATAACATCAACCGAGATCTGGAGGAGCTCAATGCTAAAGACGACTGGCAGTCCATTTCTCAGGATAGAAAGGCTTGAAGATCTATTGTTTCGGAGGCAAAGGTCCTACAAGAGCTGTTCGGCCATCGGAAGTAAGTAGTAATAAATAAGATAACTTAATGGCAAATGCATAATACACTTTGAAATTAAGCCACCATAACTCATGCCAATTCGAGATAACAGCAACAAACTAGTTCACGATAAGAGACTTGAAACATCAGGCGAATTGTGTAATCTGAAAACTTTTATTACTATAAAAGGAATAAGCATAGAAAATCAGAAATTGCAAATGCACACAATCTTTTACTGAGGCATTGCACGAAGGCAATGGTTCTCCGAGAATTTAATCAGTTCCATTAAATAATCAGCTATCAAGGCTGGTCGGTACGTTCATTGGTCGTGTCGAAATTTGTCACAATTTATGATGTTAACATGAATAATATGCTAATCCAATAAAACCCCATATAGAATATGATTGCGTGAAATCTTACAAATGTGAATTTTAAAAGATAAGAACCAATCGAAGAGAAACGTTCTTAATTTATGACAAAAACAAACTACAGACAAATTTCTAAGTTAGAAGAAATAACGTTTGAGTTGGACATTTTAAATTTAGCAACAATATGCCACGCAAATTTCCTATACTGAATACAAAATTAACTGATAAAAAAGTAATAGAAGCCGAATGTAGATATGGATACAGAGCGAATTTCCATATTGTCGTTTCAATACATCGATAAGATAACTATGCACTCAAACGGTATTATGAAACAATCAATTCGTATAGGTACACATAGTTATTGTACTCGTGTATATTGTTAATCTCACAAAATACATAAGTTATGTACGGACCGTATCTCGTGCTATGATAATATCGGCTAATATTGTGATGATGTAGTTAGTATTTGCAATAAATTAATTAATCTACTACACTCAGGCTACGGTACGTTTTAATTAAAAATACCAAGATACAAATCTCATACACATAAAACGTAAAACAGAGTAGCTGTAAACGTGTAGTTATAAAACCAGAATACAAACTATTTTGGTCAAACGTTATACTTAATAGATGCGGCACTGGTAGACCTTGTAATGTCTCTATCAACAAAAAATAAACATAATTAATTAAAAACATCAATAACCCACTAAATAACAGACACGGGGAAATCTCAAAACATAAATGATCACCTGGGCAGGTCTAAGATCTCTAACCAACGGCCATCCATCTACTCGTTAGTAACTGAATAACATTTAACTCACGTTTCCTTTACTACAAGGAACGTAATACGAAACAAAATACAATATCTTCAAAGAACAATCGGTGGAACGTTTCATTACAAATTCTAATTGCATACTTTGAGACAGGCTTAATTTCCTGGAAAGCGAACAGACCGTGAGATTCTGAGAAAACTAGATGAAATCAAAACAGCTGTGTAATAATGCAGAGGAACAACGACTGGACCATTCACAACAGGTAAGTCGACAAAAGTAAAATCAAATGTTACATCAGAACAACATTGAATAAACTCATCCGAAAAACCTACGGACCCAAAGAATTATCGATTAAGTTTGGGAAATGTATGTCAGATAGGGTTCAGTAATCGTATAGATGCAGTATAGTATTATCCAGGTTAGTATAACACGTAGACCACAGTATTCCATATCGGTAATTGAAACACATAATATGAGCTTACAACTTCCAACTAGCCGAACTTCCAGAAAAGGTGGGAACATCGAGCACGTGACGACAATACAAACAACGGAACAGCACGTACACTCAAAATAATACACGTTATTGTTATACCTAAACCAAAAACATAACAAAAAAACAATACGAAATATTTAACAAACACCTGCGTATTATATATTATTATATCACATGACTATTCTTGAGGTAAAACTAGAATGAATTCCAAATCGACAGAACTAATAAAAACTTTACACGGTTTCACAAATTATGCACTCCACTTGTATAATTTGTTTTCGAAGCAGATGCTTTGGTCTCGCACTGTTTCACTACTTCTATAGAATAACCACCTGTTGGAAGGTAGAAAAATAATAGTATAAATTATATTATTGAAACTAATAAAATATATTTCATATAAAATATGATTGTAAAGGCCGCTGCGCAGTCCGATGACCGTACCGCGCCGAACATCGACTAGTACTGCAGAGTTGAGAATTGAGTGACTATACCATGATGATAATAGAGTACCTACGGTAGACTCTGCGATCGTTGGCTCGGGAACCGCTGCGAAACTACATTTCAATAGTGTTGCGGTCTCTTCATGTTATTCTTCTATAGAATTAGGTCCAATTATTATTTCTTTCAATTATAAAATATAACTTGGAGATTATTTATATATTTCGAGTTCGTCAGTAACCTGGAGGTAGAGTCTCGGCCTTGTGAACAAGGGGTCCGGGTTTCGATCCCAAGTGCCGGCAGACTCCCCTTTCACGACACAAGCTTTTAGCTTACTGTGAAAGGTGTATAAGGTTGTATTTGGGTTTATAACAAAAACCCAGATATATCTTTTAAAAAAAAAAATATTGATGTGTGTTCTAAGCCAATGTCTATAATAAATCGTTATCCTACTTGCGATCAATCAAGAAAACCGCAACGACTATGATTAATCGTGCAGAGTACATTTGACGAGATAAACTTGTGTATTTAACAATTAAGTTTCTAGTGATGAATTCGTCAATTGAGAAAACAATTTCTCCAAGAACAGATCAGAAATTTGCTCTATGAATAATTGTGTATCTAGTAATTTATATATTTATTTATTTGATCAATAAACGGCAATATATGTACGTAAATTGTGTGCCTTTGAGCTCAAATGTTCATAGTTGCATGAATTGCTCCACATCTTCACTGGTTACCTATTTCATTATTCATGATACATAATATAAAAAGGGTTCGACCGATGTCTGCTTCATCGCTTCGACAACTCTTCACGGATCGATTCCCCGACAGTTTCTCACGTGGTAGTATCGAAGTATCGAAGCTCTCGAAGTGGCTCTCGCTCGAAGGTGATCGACATCTCCTTATAGGGAAACACGGCCGCTAAACACCAGTTAGACGTGTTCTACTAAGTGGTGTCGATTTACTTTCTATCGATGGTTATTTATTGACTAATGTAAACGATGTAAAAAGAATTTCAAATAGGTTGGCCCGGATTGATTATACGTTTAACAATATAGAATTAATAACATCCTTAAAAATTCACCGCTTACCTACCCGTCTCATTCTCTAAATCTCGTCAAATTATAAATATGTCTGAAGTCTGAACTGTAGAGAATTTTGCCCCGCGTATACCTATTTGATGTTGGTATTTAACATAAATTGGCCCTTTTCTGTAAGTTTTCGAGTGTCCTATAAATAGCAAAAAAAAATAAGACATTTTACATCTTACATTCAGCGATGAAGTTTGCAACTCACTTCGAATGTTATAACTTTTTGAAAAGGAGAGGACAGATTACAATCATGTTTATTACATGAAGCTGGTCTGCCGGCTACCCTACTTGTAGGACGTGCCGTGATGGTATAGTAGTAGTAATAGTGGTAGATTTAAAATTGCATCAACCACATTTTTAAGGTTTCCCGCCATAAAAAATGTGTGCCTTTAAAATTTACATACACGCACACGAAAGGATGCGGTAATTATTTAAAATTGTAAGATCGAAATCACAATTTTATTTAGCATCTGCATGCGAAAATAATTTATCTACAGCTTGCAAGACCCAAAAATTAGTCTTTACTACGTCTAAATGAAAAGAAAAACAAAAAAAACTATTGCAAAAACAATATAAATTTCAGACATACTGAGAAAACAACTAATCCTCCCCAGACTCGATATAAAGATATTGCCACAGCCAACCAAAATATATTGGAAAAAAATATTTGATAATTCTTGGAGAAGAAAATGCAGCTTTATAGGTATTAAAAATAAACATGAGGTATTTCACATTTATTTATTTATTTCCATTTTTATTTATTATATGTATATCATATTAATTTATTATATGTACACACGGGCAAATAAAACAAAATTACACATAAAAACATTATCAACAAACCAGCAAAATACTCATTCGTAGAATGCAGCAGCTAACAAAAAGAACAATACATAAAGTGAGGTAAACATATTAGTATGTATAGCTAGTTAGGAAAAATGGAAAGTATACTGTTGTCAAAGTACAACATGAAAATAAATAAAGATAAAACAAAATGTATGGTCGTTGGAAGGGAGGAAGCGACTGCGAACATTGCCATAAATGGAGTGAGCATCAAACAAGTAAGAGAATTCGTGTACTTGGGCAGCAGAATAAACCAGGACGGACGCTCCAAATCAGAAATTGTGAGCAGAATAAACCAGGCACGAATTGCCTTTAACAAAAAATCCAAAATATTAGAATCCCCTAATATTGATCTAAGCGTGAGGAAGAATCTCACTAAAGCCTTTGTGTGGAGCATTCTGCTATATGGATGCGAGACGTGGACCATCAGTAAGAGGGAAAGCGGACGGTTAGCGGCATTTGAAATGTGGTGTTATAGACGCATGCTGAAGATTCATTGGTCGGAACACGTCGAAAACGAAGAAGTGTTAACCAGGGTTGGCGAAAAAAGGCAACTCCTCAAAAGAATCTGCCAACAACGAGCTAATTGGATTGGCCACAACATCAGGCACCCAGGACTGCTCATCGCAATCGCAGAGGGCAGGACCGAAGGCACAAATGGCAGAGGTCGACCGAGAGACGCCTATATGGACCAACTGAAGAGGGACATGAGCTGTGGCTCATATATGGAGTTGAAGAGACTGGCTGAGAATAGGGAGGAGTGGAGAAATAAGTCAAAACTCGTTGCAGACCAATCCAATGGATTGTAACTCATTATATATATAGCTAGTAACTCTGGTGTATATAGCTAGCAAAGGATACAGCAAATAAACGAATGAACAAACGGGCTGGTTCGCTTGAACAATAGCTATAATAACGGCGACCTTGGAAGGTGGTGTTGGTTGCATACGCAACAATCACAATATGACAATTAGGTACCTGCCGGGCTGCGCACATTGCAGACAGAGCCTTTATCAGAGTTTATCACAAAAACAGGATGCTGTTGTACCTACAATTTTAAATAAAATAATCCACACGAAAGTCACGATGAAAAAATATCCCGTTATTTGATTTCAAAGGATAAACAGCGTTACCGAACATTATCAAATTTCAATAATAGGTACAGACGACCGTGAAAGTTCTTAAATTGGATTACACACGACAAAAATAGTTCACATTTATTTAAAAGGACATAATATGAGACAACATTGATAATATTACATAATAATATACTGTTTGATGATAGGGCTGAAGTTTGGGGAATCGATTACAGTAATTATTGTCAAACCATTACAAACAAGTTGTAACCTACTGAAAACAATACATCAATAATAAATCAACATCCAGAATAAACGCAAATAATTGTAGAAACTGTAGAAAGAAACAATAGACAGGATAAAACTACCAAAAGGTGTTTTTTCGTACCTACAAGATTATGTTTCACAACTACTTCAATATGCAAAAGGGATTTTCGCAATCTGTAAGTTTGTATGAAGTGCAAATTGATGGGTTTAAATTTAACCCATGAGATAATTGACATGTGAGACATACCTAACTTTTAAACTTCTATTAGTAAATTGCCCTAGATAATACTAAAGGATAAAAGTTAAGACGAACGCGAGTCATTAAAAATGATTCAAAATAAAAAAAAACGTAAAAAAATTATAAAGAAAATCTTAACTTTAACTATCAGTCTACGAAAATCCATCTACAATTTCACAAGCGTGAACACTAATAAAGAATAAAATAAAACGCTAATTACAAATGAGGTGTCATAAGGATGAATTAATATAAATAAAGACATAAAAGGAAAATCATAAATTTCAAATTAAACGTCAACTCACGGCCATAAACAAACTTCAACAACGGTAAAAGCATAAATTAGGAACAGCCTATTGCGAAAATGATTGCAAATGAGCATAAAGTATAAGATTTTATTGAAGATTAATGTGATACATTTCACAATTATTGTTGTTTAACCCATATATTAAATGTAGAATTAATTTGCGATCTCGTTGGGACTCGATCGACAGTATAATTTGATCGAGTCTCTTTACTTCACTAAGTATGCAGATATAGTTAATAGTTACGAATCATAATAATATAATAATAATTGTATATTTGCACACAATATAACAGATGTTTTCATGAAAACAATGCTTTCCATATAAGTCAAGACAGTCGCATTGTTTATTGGCTCATTATTGTATACAATTTGCATAGTGCTGCGCCGCATAAGGTATAGGTACTCAATGTTCTGAGATGTGGTGATGCTGCTCTCGTTGTTATTACTTTAATAATATTGTGGTACACTGGAACATAGAAACAGTTTTATTAATCATTATCGTTATTGTCGACAATGGAGAAAGGAAAAATGTTCTACTTTGCGAATGAATTACATTATTAAAATCTGTGTTTCAAAAGCGACTTATTATTGGAGCTAACAAGCGCAGTTCTTTTAAAAGCCAACAATTTATTTAGCAAAATATATAATTAACATGTTACCTATACAAATATAACGCTGCTGGAGACATAATCAGACTAATCTTACCGTAGAATCAAAACAATGGGAGAAAATGCAATTCTAAGTAAAATACTTTCATTTTTTTTATTTTCTCCTGGTCTTGCATTCCGATCATCTGGGGTCAGATTTACTGATCCTCACTATTCAAGTACCCCTACGTCTGTGATGGATCAATCAAAATGGTTAGATAAAAAATACAGGATATGGCGCGAGGATTTGGTACAGTGTAGTAACGAATAAAAGCATAAATTAAGGTAAAACATCTGTGCTTATCAGGTCCACATCTTGTATAAAGACAGTATAAGTTGTAGATAGATAGTTCTAGTTTTGGTTGGAAATACAGAGATGGGTGGAAAATAAAGGAAGCCTCTCTTGAATAACCTGAATAGCGTATTGTTCGAAGGTAAACCCGAGTCGAGATAAGATGAAAATGGCAACAATAGTTCTGTACGTGAATCGCTAAACTTTTTAATATACATACGGTTGCTGTTGTTTGTTTTCAGAAGATTATGTGACTTCTGGCAGTGGCGTAGCTAGGGGGGGGGGGGCAGGGGGGGACGTATGTCCCCGGGCGCCACATTAGGGGGCGCCAAAATGAGTATTAAAACTATTTTTTTTTATTTTATTTTGATGTATACTAATGTATCCCAAATACGTTTGCAAGATTAAATTTTGGAGCTCCACAAATATCTTCACTACAAACCAGTTGGCAAACACGATTTTGGCGCCCCAATTGAGCATTAAGGGGCGCCATTCTACTCATAAGCAAAATGACACATCCACAATGCAGGATTGCTGATGGCCTTTTTTTTAACAAAGATCAGTTCGGGTTCAAATATTATTCTTCATAAGCTTCATGCTTCGAAAATGAACCATATAAACTGTAAAATTTCAAAAATTTCTTGGGGACTCCGAGAAGGGGCGCAGACTTCGTCCCCGGGCGCAGATGACCTAGCTACGCCACTGACTTCTGGCTTTGTATTCGCACACAAACTAAACATACATACACAAGGTAGTAAGTAATGTACACTGTCATTCAGATTTTTTTTATATTAATAATCTTCCAACATTCCTATTCGGTTTTTCTTTTCTTTTTTTATTAAACATCAACTTATATGTTAATTCTACGGCCTTTTCTTTTTTTGACTATATAAACCAAGAAGAATTATAACGCCGTTGAAAAAATATCACGTAATGTGCTTATGGGAGTTTTCTATTTATTGGTACTAGAGATATTGACAAATTTAAAATCATATAGGAAATTACAAAAGGTAACCACAGCAACTGAAAGAGAACATCTGCAAATAAGATAAAATAAATATTTAATATTTTTACATACCGAAGTTACATACTAATATCATCGATTAGCAAGGCCGAATCCTACCTCCGGTAGCAGAGCTCGCTAGTTATTATAGGTATCTATTCAATTCAACAATTCAATACTCAGCGGCGTCAATATTTGAACAGTTGATGTTGATTGGATAGTGTGCGGCGATGATTATGCAAATAACGACCGTCCCACATTGAATTATAGAATACAGTGGAACCTCTCATAACGAGTACCTCTCATAACGAGCAAAAAAAATGTGAAAAAGTTGCTCCCATAACGAGCGATGTTTCGCATAACGAGTTACAGAGAAAGGGTTAGTCCCTTTTTCACGACATTCAATTGTGACCTTGTGAGCCGGGATTTCCGCGCCAGTACATTCGGGTTTAGCACTCGCTCCGCTAGCGGCTTGGTTTCGCATGTGATCACCCATTCTTCCAAAATTTGTATTGATATTATTAGAATTTTTTTTATGAGCATAGTCCGTTCAAAATTGTCCCCGAAGAAAACAACACAAGAAGACAGCCAGAAGAGAATAAAAATAACTGTTGAAATGAAAGATAAAAGCACTGAAAAACGAAAACAAGGTGTGAGCGTGGCATATCTAGCGCACACACATACTATCGGTCAACATCAACGATCTGCACTATTCTCAAGAACTAAGACTAAATTAAGAAAATGGATGCTGCAAAGGGAGTGTCAAGAATGTCTACGAAACGATTACGTTACGGTTAGTTCTCTATAGTTAAAAATGGTTAATTATTTGTTTTAAATTCATATTTTTATTAAGGTACGTTTATTTTTCTAATCTAAATTGTATTACAAGTTGTTACACTCTTTTATAAGTAATTTTATTTGAATAAACGTTAATAAAAAAAAAATCATTAAGGTCTCCAAGAATACTTATTCTTTCGGCATGGAACGCATTATCGTATTTTACATTGATTTGTATGGAAAAAAATGTTTCGCATAACGAGTAAGAGTCTGGAACGAATTAAACTCGTTATGAGAGGTTCCACTGTATTGTAAAATCTAAAGGATGGCCCAACGTACCTCACATCATACTCGCATTACAATATTACAAAAACCGTGGGTTTCTACAGTACAGTTATTCAGAGGTTCTACCCGAACAATAAGTCGCTGTTCATATATAATTCAGACGTCGTCAATACAATTATTTATAATGTGTTTAAAATGTACTATCTAGTTACAGAATATGATGTTACCGGAACAGTATTGAATCTACAAATATATAATTAGATACGATATTTGCATAATTGAGAAGCAAACAAGAATCACTTTCGATTATTTATTAAAACGCCATCGACGATCAGAACGTTAAAATATTGTTGACATCTTGAAATAACATCTTACGATAAACTCACATTCCTACATAAATTATTACCAAATCCGCATTATAACATCATTCAAAGTAACCATAAACATTATTAGTATTTGATTAAACATTTTATTAAATACTGTAATTTCCAAATTAAATTTATTTACCTCAAACGTTTTCGCCAAGGTTTCTGCTTGGCATCATCAGGAGGACTGATTAGTTAAAGTTCATATGTAGTGAGTCTGTTTTCTTGGCGAAAACGTTTGAGGTAAGTATATAAATTTAATTTGGAAATTTATAGTGTTTAAAAAAATATTTAATTATGTGTTAATAATGAATTTCCAAAGTGTTAACACAAACACATTATTTTTTATTTTTTTTCTAATTTTTTTTTTATTCAATTATAAACAATACCTCAAAACAGCAACTAAGGTTGCTGGTGTCAGAGGCGTGCAGTATTACAAATCTGGTAAAACAATTCATAAATTTAAATTATTTGATATTATAGTAAAATATAAGACACCAGAGCAAAGAATCACAGAACAGCAACACTATTGAAAACAAAAAACACAAAACACTATCACAAACATTGAGAAGTCATTACTAACTCTTGAATCCTCTTTCCAAACTTCTTTAGATATAATAAACGTAATTCTTGAGATATTATTTCATAAAATAACCAAGGAATAACACACCATGATACTAGGACAAACAGAGTTTAAACTTATCAACAACGCGGTTTCGTTTCCGTTTTCTACAGCATATTCTACAATAATTAAGTAATAATAATTGCCAAGATATCAATTCGTCCATAGGTACATAATAACATTATCTATTACACAATGATACTCGGATTATAAACAGTGAAAACAACGACGTTTTCACAATTATTCCATACAAATCACGTCTCACATCAATGCATAATAATCCATCAGGATTATCTACATTGTGCAAAAATCGTGTTGATATTCAACGAACCAGCGAATTCATAATGCTCTTATCATGAGAGTGGCATACAACATCAAATTGTGCGCGATACCATAGTTATTCATTTATTTACTATGTTAAACTGAGTGACATGACAGTTGCAACCTTTGCGTCACTCAAAGTTTACATCAAAGATGTGATAGTAAGAAAATAGTCTGTAAAACTTAGCGTACAGAAATTACATAGTTTGAAATTAATACTGACTTATTCAAGAAAATAATAAAACGAAATAAAAGAATGCAAAATAAAATCAACATTTAATAAAAAAAAAAACAACAGTTTATTCTCATCGTTTACAGCACATGCAGTTAGTTAACTAGTAATCCAAATAGTAGAAGATGTCGTTATATTATAGATTGATGGATATGATAATACAAATAAGACTAGAAAGTTGTGCAGAGGGCGTATAATAAAATGACAGAGAAATATGCAAAAAATACCTATTGCTAATTAATTAATGCAAGGATACAATTAAATCTGTTCGGATGATACGAGGACAATGGAAACATAAAACCATAATATCTCCATATCGGTAATGAATTGTTTAATAATGATATTATGTTTTTTATAATATGTTTGCAATGTATTATTAGTGTGTACTGTGTGGTAGTAATACATAAAGCCAATGATGATATTTGTGTGGCAGGTATGTATGATCTGTGATATAATGTATATTACCAATACTTAATATCATTAGGAATCTTTAATAGATTCATTACATTATGTACCTCGTCTATTGTATTCGGTCGTGCTGTTAGACAGGACGAAGTAACACGTCCTTACACTCAAACAGATATAAGCATTGTGTCAAATTAAACCCTGACTAAAATATTACTTGTAACCATATTTTTAATACCTAGTTAATACCTATTCAAATAGGTTGACTATCAGTGAGTGTGATCAATTGGAATGATTAATCTAGAGTGTTTCAAAATATGATTGACATCTACACTTCTAGTAAGTAAAATCCAGTTCCCGACATCCAATTGTATCAAAAAATTCATAACATTACTTGTAACTATCAAAAATTGTATCTGAATTTGTAATAGATTCATTACATTGTGTATCGCACACAAATTCCATTTACTCACATATTATACAAAGAATTACTACTGCTATGTATTCAACCTGTTACACTTAACTAAGGGACACTTTCCTCACAGATAAAGTAATATTAGCATTGATCCAATTTAATTAGAAGAAAGAGTAGTAGTATAAAAGATTTACACGTCGGCGCTTTAGGCCTTATTTCTTATAAATATATGTATATTTACACATTCCTGAAGTTGGTTGACTGGAAGACGCTGATTTGCAACAAGTCAAGAACATAATAAGTGTTCTCTACATTATCATTGTCATGTCATTGTTCTGTTATATAAGGTTTATATTATTATTATTATTCTTTATAAACGTTTCAATTTGAATATTCGACGTTCGAACATTGAGAAAGTGTACTGCCAAAGAAAATATTAATGTAATTCGAGTAAGGTTTCCTTTAAACCACGGCTTACAAATCGTTTATTGAGTGAATTTTTAATTAAGCTATGGTTTACTTTAGACATGTCTAGTTATCCAATGCTAAATATAATGTTTTTTTCTTTACGAGTACAATTGTTTGTTATTATCATTATTAGTATTTGAAGTAGTTTGATTTATTATTGACGTAACACGGGTGTCGGTGGTCGTGGGCAGGCGAAAGTGTCCCATCTTAACTGCTGTGGGCGGGATGACAGCCTAACGCCCGCCGAATTATTGTATTTATCCGCTGCGATTTATTGTATTGTTGCTAAATAAATGTATTATGTATTCTCTTAGTAAGTAGTTATCTACTCAAGTATGTAATAGTAATAACCATAATGATTCGCCATTGATGATGTTATTAAACGAGAAGATGCTTTACACTTTACACTTGATACAACAAATAAAGAATTCTTCTTAAATAACAACATGGCTCAGTAACAGACCGTTGAACTATCAGTCTAGAAATACCGGGCTCAAATCTAAGCGAATATAGTGGAATTTTCATCGTCAAGTTCACACCCCCACACCGTCTAATAAATGATGAAGCCGGTTAATTTTAATATCTTATTAGACCATTAAACCTGTGCATACGCGACATTCCTTGCATGTGAAGGTTCAGCTGTCCTTCCGTCGTTTTGGGGTTCTTCCTGTTGAATTTCGTCCCTCAAGTAGTCCATAAACTTATTTTTAACAAATGACTTAATCGTACCATTTTTCAGCAAATGAAAAATACAGTTTCTGACGACATAATACTTGAGTAACAAAAATTCAAAATATTTTAACACAAAGTGGTTTGGCGAATATTAGACCAACTATTAGTAGACGAAATATGCTTTAGCTTATAAAAAAAAAACACATAATTGGTTTCATCGCAGATTCGAATGCAACTCAGCAACACGAGTTTGATAAAACATAACTGCCAACCAATGTCCATTTAGATAACAACACAAAAAATATGAAACAACGGCACCTATGTATAACAGCGATACTGTATTATGTACTTAGGGTTGCCACTAGTATTATTTATTTGTACGCTAAAATACTCAATTTATGTGACTCAAAATGAATGGTTTTTCTATTTTTCTGATCTAGTAAAATATTCCTATACAAAAATGAGGTTATGAAATATTCCAAATTCCTATACCCCTCTGAAAATTCGTACAGGTAGGGAAGAGTGGTAGAAATTAAGAGAAAAGAAAATCCTCAATTTCGGAAAACTAACAAAAATACTAAATTTCGGGATTAGAGAAAATATTATGCAACAATATAAAATTTTGGAATCTGAGATCTAAACAAAAAAACAAATCTCCTCACTAGGGCAAAATTAAAGTTAGATCGTGGTTAGATGGAAGAAATCACTATATAGTGATAATCTCGCCACTGCACATCATCACATTTTTTCTTGTGTATATTGCTTTATTTTATTTGTTATATGAATGATGATGTGCAAGAAGAATAAAATAAATAAATAAATAAAGTTTCTATTCTTTTTATTCTTACCGTGTAGGTAATTATGATTTGTTCTATCGAAAGAAAAAAACTATATTCGGTGGCAACCTTATATATAATATAGTAGGTACCTACATCAACAACGGTCGGTAAGGCACTTTACTTGTACATATCTGCGACTTGTCCATATATGCATGTGGATTACGACCTATTGATTCTTGTCATCTCGTGTTACCATAATGGTGAAGTATTTCAGTTGGAGATATTATCTCCTCTGCAAATAATACCGAACCTAGCACGCGACAATGTGTAGGTACCTACCTATGTTCCATACAAAAATCTGTATTGAATGGGAACATAAAATATAATAATACACGTGAAAAACCTTCGGTTGCATCAAACGGTCACGGATAACTTTTATGATACGCGATATTAATAATATGAACATGATATTGAATATTACTTCTATATATCAGCCCACATTAATTTTATATCACCGCTCTTGCACATTGAATGTGCATTTTATTATTCGCAAAATCAAACAAAACTCAGGAACCGCCTTGAAGATACAACATAACTGATTGTAGCTGCACTAAATTACGTATCTTGTTTCAACGTATATTTAGTGAGAAATGAAAAATTCTAATTGACACTTTTATGTACACGCCATTTTTAGTGCATACATCTGTTTACATGCTTTTTAGCCCTAGTGATAAAGAAAACACTGGAATATTAATCAGACGTAGAAAATTTATTAATAATTAAAGTATTTAGATCAATATATGAAAAAAGATCGTAAATAAAACCGATCAAGCACACATGAATTCAAAAATAACACTGAAACTTCTATATTTGAGTATACGCCTACCAAATTCGTGGTATTGCTTCGAAAGGGTAGTGAAAGAGTAACAAAAAATAGTCCATTTCATTGGTATCTTACTCTTTATTTAAACCACTCATTAATGAGGGATGTCTGATGCCCTGAAGACCTAATTTTCGCAAATAACAAGGCGATTTGTCGTTTCGCGAAAGATTTATACCGGGCACGAATAGCACTGAAAACTTTTACATTTTGTATTTTATTTATTTATTCATTCATTCCTTACGTATATTGGACTACAAGACAAACAATTTTAAAGAGAATTGCATACAAATCAGACACAATGAATATACAGATGGCGAGTTTATTGGAAAGCCGCGATCTAACCAAAAGTATCCATGTGAATATAAAAATAATGTTAAGACAAATATAGGTAATGCTTCAACGAGGTCGGTCATGTGCCGCCTTGAAATGTGGAAACGAGAAAATAAAATTATTATTATGAATAATATTAACAACATTACCTTACTCAACAAAACGATAAAAATTAATCAAAACGCCAACGATATGAAAATGTAATCAATATATTATTATATACGCCAGTACAACATACACCATGTATGTAGATAATATTAAGAATAAAATATCATTCACATAAACCTAATACATTTATTATTTTCATCTAAGTGGACGCACCACACATGCATCCCATACATAGGTACTAGAACTCAACCCGGCATCACTTAATGATTAATAAATCAAAAAAAATTTTTTTGATTGAACATGGAAAAACTTGGCCCAGCTCCTTGGAGATCATCCTATGCTACATAAGTACATTATAAATAGAAAACACTACAATAGCATTCATCACAGTGGTGTTCATATATACTGCAGAACTCATTCCAACATTCATGAGAGGATATGCAATTGGAATTGCAAATTCTTTTTTTGAAGGAGTTAGACTTATTTTGGCACCACAAATAACACTTTTGGTGAGATAAACTTTATCAGAATTCATTTAAGAATATCCAACATTAGCACACTTTCCCATGGAATCCCTGTAAAGAATAGGTTTCTAACATTACGGTATTGGTTGTCTGGCTACTTGTCTAATAAAAATGGTAACAGCAGATATGCATGGTTACAAACTTAGTTAAACATTTAATAAATAAAATCCGTGCCTATCTATATACATATTGACTAGTTAGTTAGGTGGTACATCCTACGTATTGTACAGTAGTACAATAATACAACGTTATATTGAATTGCACTTGTGAGGAAGTCGTAATAATTCAATCATATCATGTCGATACATGAAGGCTGGTGATATTTTCTTAGCAGAGGCAATCATTCTATGCGACATACAATACGACACATAAGTTCTACACGTACCTAATCATAAAATCTATAAGTATTTATAAGAGTATATTAAATCAATAGGCCAAAACTCGATTTTAGAATAAATACTTATATCCAATTCTTCGTCTTATCACTCTTCAACGCTCCTATCGCGAGTACAGGACATAAACAAGCCTCCTCCATTTAGAGCGTCCTTGTGCCAATAGTCACCTCTCCTTACGATGTTTATTTTATTATCCTCTGGTATTTTCGTCATAGATTATGAACGTACGTAACGTATTGTGAAAGTGACTTGTACTGGACTTGGAAGCCTTGTGGTCAAAAGCAGAGGCGGCTCTTTGATAATGAGCGGCAGTTCAAACGCACCCCCAGTTTAAAACCTAACAATAAGTAATAATTAAAATAAAAAATATTTCTTAATTTTCCCACGAACAATATAATATTATTATTCCAGTAACCATATGAACAAAACAGTCATCGCATACATTAATGCTTTTCAACATGCAGCGCCACTGTTCGTTAGAATATTTTAATGCGGATGTCGAGCGTACTAATCGGTGCAAAATTATTTCTTGAACAAGACCCACGTACATTTCGTATAGCTCCAATACAAAGTACGCGGTGCTAAAATTGTATGGAGATATTAAAAATATATGGGATATCTTGAGCAATGAACACAACTATGCTCACACGTAAAAAGGAGTAAGAGATACACCTTGTAGCATTTTGTCGTACATTGACGGAATTTTTTTGACTAGTGTGTTTTTTTTATGTGAAGGGATTCCTGTTATTAGTTATATGTGGACGCGATGAATAAGTACCTACCTACCAAGTGTGTGTGTACCTAAAAAATGCATCGCTTGACATCGTGAGGTTCAAAGGTCAGCCCTATGCATTGTTATTACTTATTAGATAGTGGTAAAATTTCTTTAGTAAGACACCGCTAGTCGCGATTGTGTTATGCAGATAATAAGTTTTTTGATTTCGGCGCGCTTATATCATAATATTACGTACAATTTTAAGAATCTACGATATCCCTAAATTAAATTAATATATTATTGTTTTTAGCTTACAAAATGTGTGAATTAAATGTAGAATACATTAAAAATAGCTCTAAAAATTTCGAAACAAACCTATTAATAAAAAGACACGGCCCTCCGCGTCCTTTTTTACATATTAATCATACATGCAACTCAAAAAACAAATCATATGTTCGTAAATTTAAATTAGATTTTTATACTAAAGCTCAGTGGTTGTGCGGGTGTGACAAAACTAATAAACTTTTTTGTTTTCCGTGTTTAATTTTTAGTGGAGATTCGAACTGGACAGAGCAGGGTGTAAATGATTTGGCGCACTTAAGTCAGAAAATTAAAAAACATAGCCAATCGTCACACCATTTAAAAAATGTAATGACTTTAGCAGTTTTGGGCACAGTTAATATAAGAGAACAGCTTGATTCTGGATATCGGATGCAAGTAAAACAACATAATGAGGCAGTAGATCAAAATCGATATGTAATGTCAAAAATAATTGATTGTGTAAGATTTTGTGGAGCATTTGAGCTAGCACTACGAGGTCATAATGAAAAATCCGATTCGTTAAATCCGGGAGTTTTTCGTGGTCTGATCAATTTTGTAAAAGAGTTGGATGGAGTGATGAAAGAGCATTTAGATAAATCCTCTGTTTTCAAAGGCATTTCAAAAACCATTCAAAATGATATTTTAGACTCAATTTTGGAAGTCTACCATTCCAATATAATAAAACAGATCGCTGAATGCGACTTTATCGCCATTCAAGCGGATGAAACGACAGATGTATCCACAACCTCACAATTGGTATTAATATTAAGATACGTATGGAAGGGCGAAATTCAAGAACATTTTTGGAAATATTTAATACCGAAATCACACTGCGCTGAAGGTCTATGCAATGCAATCATGAATGAGTTAAAGATATTAAACATCACACCAAATAAACTGATTGCACAATGCTATGATGGTGCATCAGTAATGAGTGGAAAATTAGGTGGGGTACAAGCTAAAATAAAACAAGATTTTCCATTTGCCCACTATGTACATTGTTACGCTCATCAATTAAATTTAATAATTGAAAAAAGTGCGTCACATAACAATGTATTGAAAAGGTTTATTGCAAATTTGCATGCTTTTCCTGTTTTCTTTTCAAGATCTCCAAAACGAATGCAAGTACTTAAAGATGTAGCTAAGATCAAAATTCCTTCTGCTCCGCAAACACGATGGAACTTTAATAGCAAGACAGTGAACCGTGTGCACACTTATTCCGAATTATTAATAGACTGTATGGAAAAAATATTGGATATGGAGAACAACGATGCTAACACTATTAATCAGGCTGATATGCTTTTAATATATCTAAAAGATCCGCATTTTCAATACTGGTTAAAGTTTTTTAATTCCATTTTTATGCAATCTGATATACTATTTCACCAATTACAAACAAAACCGATAGATGCAACCAAAATCAAAAATTGTATATTTCAGTTTGAAAAAAGTATTCAAAACATACGCAACTCGATGAATTCCAATTTCGAGCCACCAGCAAAACGAGGAAAAACCGAAAATTATATAATTTGCATCGAAGTATGTGATATAATAATACAGCAAATAAAGGATCGATTCGAATTCACAAACCATCTTGCCGCGTCTAAATTATTTGAATCTCAAGACTTCAAAAATTATAGAGAAAAATTTCCGCACGATGACTTTACTGTAACAGTGAATACCTATCCCTTTTTAGATAAATTTCAGTTAAAAAGTGAATTGTGTGCCATATATGAACGTGATGATTTTGCTGATGCTGATGGCTCGGCAGCCATATTGCGATTATTTTACAAAACAAATTTATCGGAATCATTTTCCGAAACTTTTAAGCTGTTAACAATAATCTGTACTATACCAATGACATCCGTGGAAAGTGAAAGGTGTTTTTCAACATTAAAAAGAATAAAATCATTTTTGAGAAATAGTATGAACCAAAATAGACTAAATTCCTTATCTGTATTAAGCATTGAAAAACAATTTATACATGAAATACCAGAGTTTAACCGTTTAGTAACTGAAGTGTTCGCTAATGGCAAAGAGAGGAGGATAGAACTTCTTTATAAGTAATAAGGTAGGTGTTTTTTTTTTACCGAACCCCCCCAAATATATATTGCCGGCCGCCTCTGGTCAAAAGAGCAATGTTTTTTTGGTCAACTATCATATAAATACTAAAATAAATAGAAACAAAATGATATATTGAACAATTAAAAAACTTTTCTTCTCAAAAATGAATTAAACTTTAACTTTCGTGTAAGTGGTAAAATTGGTCTACAAAACTAAAACATAAAACCTTTTAACATTAAACCAACTGACGTCAAAATCATAAATCCATTAGCTGAAAGAGATTATCGTGAAAGATAATATTTCTCTTGCGGTAAGCTAACTAAGGTTTTCTGTCACGGAGGTCACAACTTCTTAAACTTAAGCTCATATTTATATCTGCCTATTACCTATATGCACCTACTATTACGACATCTCCCACATGTAGGGTAACCAGTGAAATAACTAAATGTAATTATATTTTTCACAAACACCTTTTCGTAATAGTGTGACACGTTGTGTTAATATGATACTCTGATTCACGGCCAAATACAATAAGTTGTATGTATTATTTTAAACAAAACCACAAATTAAAATACAAACATTATGGTAATAATAAATATACCTACATGAAAATCACACTGCTAATAAAGGTCATAAAGAGTGGTTGATTATTTTTGCAAAAATTAATGAGCAAACTAACCAAATTAAAGTAAACCTTGGATAAATGCTACATAGTACCTATGAATGCCTATATGCACTTTATGTATGAAGTCGATATTGATTCAATATTTAAATGCGACAATATTTTAAGTGTTTCATGAGGTATTCTTTTTGTTATTTGTTTCATGTACATGAATTAATTAATGAAAATAATTATGTATGAACCTTATTGAAGTAAAAGGCTTACGCCGCAGATGAGAGAAATAAATAATAAATAAATAAATAATCAATATCAACGAGATAAGTTTTACCATCGTTCCACGATGATTTCATTACTGTGAAGGTATGTATATCAACACTTTGCTGGTTTTCTAGTTTTAATTGATTTAGCTGAATATTATTAATTATGTAAAACTGTATGTTTGCGAAAGAAAAAAAACATTTCTTAATGCTTTACCATTATAGACGAGGCTAAAGTCATTCGAGAGAAAAGGAAAAACAAATCATTAATATTTGCGATGCACTGAAATATGGATGATTTTTGCCTACTACAATTTGAAGAGTGATTCAAACAATAAAACGAGAAGAAAATGTTGGATTCCAATTATTAAAAAAAAAATTAAACCTGTGCTGTGTCAATGATAAATAAAATGCTTTCGTACAAAATTAAACATGAAACGGTGAACTCAAATCAGTCCACAAAGTGAGCAAGCGAAAGAAATCAGTAACATTTTGACGGCAAGAATTAATTAAAACTGAATGCAATGGAATCAATCACCCGCCGAATAATATATTGAACGTTGGCAGTATTCACATCTTTTAATTATGATAAATGTGATTATCAAAGCAGTTTGCACATTATATTGAATAGTATCTCAATCAAAAATAGGTATTGTGACAAGATAACATAAGTGAGTCATCTGTAATTAAATTAAATTTGTGACAAATTAGCAAAGAGTGCACATACTAAAACTACAATAATATATCAAGTTTAATAAAGCGTGAGATTAGGGATAAATTATCATTATTATTATTTCAGTGTTAAAAAACATTGTATGTCAGTCAGACCTTCGGCACTAGCGCCAAAAGTGAGAACGAATGTCGAGCAATCAATTATGTGAAATAATACGAAAAACAAGATCACCATCAGTCATCATTAAACTGTAATTATCAGTATGAATATTAATTAATTATCTATTTGAATACGAATCAAATGAATAAATAATATTTTATAATCTGTAAGAAACTCATTATTGCGGGTGATACAATTGAAGAGAATATTTTAATACTTAGGAATACTAAACTTAACTTAATTATTTTTATTTTGATAGACGGATAATGCGGGAACTAAATAAAGGTTTGGAGCATGGCTAGATAAGCGAGGCTTCGAATCATTGTCGGTAAAATAGTAGACCGAACATATGATTCTATAACCAGCCGGTAGATGGTGCTGAGTGTTGTGCAATTTAGTCGTCATTGTTGTAACATGAATCCTACAATAATATGATGTATAGAGAAAAGAGATAAATTTGTATCCACTAAAAATATTGCACAAGCAAGAACATTAAATCAAATTATAAATTTAATATTTGCTAGCTAATTTATAAATTATCTTTAACATAAATACAGACCCAGCCAACATAAAAGATAACACAATAAAATAAAGAGAAGTCACAACCCTCAATCCTGAGAAATATGATGAAAATATTGAAAAAAAATAGTTGAGCTTAGCTGGACCTTCAACTTTTCATTTAAGATCAGTTTAATAGATTCAGTCTTAATCATCTTTTAGATTTTTAAACATTCTAGGTGATTTTTTTACATCGATGTCAATGATTCACCTACAACAGTTTAAATTCAAAAGATAATAAACATTCAAGTAAAATTCATTCGATTTTGTATGTCAAAAAATCCAATATAAATCAATCTTTCATAATTCCTTGAAACTGTTTTCTAAAATAATATTATAAGTATTAAATAATATAGTGAAAAATGGTAAGGTCAGTACGTAGGAATATTAAAAACTATCCCATGTTACTGATTGGAAATACATATATAAAAAAAACTATGCCATTCGAATTCCTATTGAAAAGAAATGGGACATAATACTAAAAGGGCTAATAAAATAATAAACTAATAAATAACAGCCATTCAAATTAACAAACGGTGAAAAAGTTTATTGAAAAAACATTACTACTTTTACTCGAAAACTTTACCCAATCAAAATTTACCTATTTCACGAATATCGACAACAAACTGTTGTACTGCGCAAACATAGGAGAGACAGAGAAAAACCTTTATAGTAGAACAATAATAACAGGAGTAGAACAGTTGAAACTACTTATTTTTTTGTTTGGAAAGCTCATAAACATTTTTTGCTTCAGTGCTCTCTACTTTAGTTCGCTGTTGCTACAATAATCCTATAGATACGTAGTAGGCAGTAGGCACATAATGGGTGAAGCTGAAAAAGTTTCAACGACAACAGGGGTAATTAATAGAATGGAAAAAGTTGACTGTAATGGTTGGAGCCCAGTGGCACATAAACACCAAATTAAAAGTAATGAAAGGACCCGTACAGTCAGTATGTACCTACTACCAAATTGTACCAAACCTTTGTGACGTTTTTTTAATCTGCAAATTTCACAACGTTTTCAATAGGAAGATTGGGAAGCAAGCAGATGCACTGCTTTTCATGTTGAATCATAAATGGTGGTTTAAAGATGTTTAAAGATTACAATAAATTGTCATCATATATGTAGATAAATAGAAAAGTTTACCCACTCTTATCTCTAAGTTTTTGAGTGGCCTGGAAAATGAAAGTATTTGCATAACATCAAATATAAGATATTTAATATCTTCAATTCAGTGATGAGGTATGCCACCCAACCTGAATGTCTTATTTTTTTATGGTAAAAAGGCGATGACCTATATAATATTAATATTAGATGGCCGCTGGCTACCCTACTTAAGGGACATGCCGTGACGGTGGTAATACAGATTGGGATGTATGGACCAGACTATATTTTTGAAAAATATAAAAAAATGTAAACCTGACGCTCTCAAAATTAAAGATCAACCAGATCTTTTAATACTGAATAACAAAGATCGCAATACCAGCATATCTTTTTAAAATACATAACAAAACATGCAAACGTATTATTAACAAATAAATTAACAAAACGAGTTCGTCGGTAGCCTGGAGGTAGAGTCTCGGCCTCGTGAACAAGGGGACCGTGGTTCGATCCCAGGTGCCGGCAAACTCCCCTTTCACGACACAAGCTTTTAGCTTAGTGTGAAAGGTGTATAAGGTTGTATTTGGGTTTATAACAAAACCCAGATATATCTTTTTTAAAAAAAAAAAAAAAATAAGGAAAATATTAGAATAAGAATTCTCCAGTGTGGGAATCCAGAAGCAGTGTATATTGTCGAATTAAAACTTCTTGAGAAAAAACAAAGTTTCCGTTTGGAATTATATAATTGAATCTGCATTCATTACCATTGCGTACGAGCTTTCCTTTCTTATTAAGTAAAACAAGTAGAGGGTAACAAAACAAACAAGAAAAATGAATTGAACAAGTTTAGTATTTACCCAATATACACGCGCACACACACACAAGCAAACACTGAGTGAACAATGAATGAACGAAGACAAACGTTATGAAATACATTCTGCTTGAAAATTCGTATTAAAATAAGAACACTCTCATTCAAGATAAAGTTCAAGGTTGTAAAATTTTCCAATTAGAGTTGTTTCCAAAATAATTAATAAACAATTTCAACAATTATCGACATTTTGGATTTTATTCAAGGAAGTTTGGTCGGAAAGACGTAAACTTTCTCTCTCTCTCTCTCCCTTGTTCAATAATGGTCATTAAAAACGTGATATAAATAAATTCCCAATAGTCCACAAACTTTGCGCTGAAAAACATTTATCATTATAGGTACCTACATCAAAAGGAACTTTCGAGTATTATAATATCTACGTTAAACGTGGCTTAGCCCGAGGGTAAAGGAAATACGTGTTCATTTAAGGGGTTTTACTAAAGCAGAAGGTACAATATGAATATTGGTAAGTGAATACTAAACTAAGTACATACACTCCGATATTATTTGCGGTATGTTGAATCTGTTTGTTTCTAAGGACGGAATAGGGCGTTGTGTACATATATAAGTAAGGATTAAGGAGCTATGGGTGTAGCTGATAGGTAGCTAGTATGAAAAGAAGAGCATCTGGAGCAATATATATTACTAATTCCGAAAACAGTTCCCTCGGGCCAAGTTGTACTTGTAAGTGTGGGTATCTTGTACATTTGTTTTATCATTTAGTGCATACGTATATAAAAAAGGACATACCATCGGCTTAGTGATACAGAATATAGGTAAAACGTAATATTCAACCTGCACATTTAAAACATATTTTACATATATATTTCATAGTTTATAAACTAGAACAAATTTTGTTCAATATAATTATGTGATTTTTCGGAAAATATATTTTGAGTTATTAACTACATCGCCAAAAAGGAATAGTTAATTAAAATAAAATAAAAACAAATATTAACGGTGGATAAATTAGATAAATAAACCTCTGAGAAGGACTGACTAGGTACAGTTCCCAGCAACAAGTTGCTTTGATAATATGTACACTTGTACTGTATGTAACATACATATTATTCCGCAAACGTGTACGTAAATGGAAAAATAGACAAAAAAAGTAATAAATAAAGTATTCTTGTCTTTGGTGTGGTGAGGTTAGTTAAAAGGTCAGATATAAAATACAATATAATACAGGCATATAAAAATAATCTGAGATCAGACACAACACAAAGGAGTATGCAGGTTAATGAGGTTAATAATTCCACCAGGATTGGGTACATAACCATACTTCAGTTTTACATTGCGTTTAGATATATGGGATGTATTCGCAACGTGTCCATTCTTTGACATTCCGCCTATTACAAAAAAAATATTCTCCAATAAACAATTTCCTTTTTATCATTTTATTTAACAATTATGTGATCATAGTTTTCAACTCTGTAAAAAATAAACGTATGATCCACAGTGAAAAACCTTATTTGGTTACACTATTTTTTATCTTTTATCAAGATGCAATAATTGCTGGAGACCTTTTTGGTGAAAGATTTATTTATTGTTATACAGTTAAAATCACAATCATGGTTTTTGCTTAAAAAACTAGCGGGGAATCAAAACAAGCATCTTATACATATATGTTTATAGGGTCAGTACTATAAATATTGCAGCACTTGCTTTTTAATCGTCTTTAAGGAGTTAATGAAGTGTCAATTATCGCAATTCAATTAAAACGCAAGTACTTAAAATAATGGCGGTATTTTTATACTGTTAAATAATAGGCGTCCCATTAAATTTATGAGATTCCGAGAGGAAAATATCAACGGCCGAATGATGGATGGCGGTAGGACGCCGACGCGCCGCGCTGCTCGGAAAGTAATTATGAAAAGTTTGAACAACAGCAGCAGTAGTGACAGAAAAATAAAAAGGCTCGATTGAATTTTTAATTAAATCCTACCAACAACAATTCGAAACAATGAGACGATAAAATTTATTACGTCAAAATTTTATTACAGAGAGCAAATTGCCGGAATTTTTTCGCTGTTATTGTTTGTATTAAGAATCCCGGAAGTAATATTCGAGGGGATGAAAAATATGAAGCAAACATTTGTACGAAAATACTACTCCGGAACAACAATGTGAGTTAATATAACACTCAAAACACTCAATTTCTGTTGCTGAAATATAATAAGGAGTTATTAATTAAAAGTTGACGTAACAATAATTGCAATGAAGCAATTTCTTACAGTCAATTAGCGCCGTCTAAGGACAGCACAACATGAACTTCTGGAATATACCACCAATAAATCATCTTAAAATGAAACACATTAATTAGTAATTCCTTGTCACCCTAATGGGGCAGACAAATAATATATTGTATCACATCAATCAACTCTAACTGAGATAGTTTATATGCTGACCTAATTATAGTGGTCGTATAACGTTATTGAAAAAATAAAAGAAAATTATAAAACTTCAGAAGAATGATGGTCGTGCACCAGTAAAAAATGTATAAATATTTAGAGTCACTGGGAAAATGGGGCAGTAAAGAGAATATTACGAAAGCCCAACAATGCTACGAATTAATAATACCTATACATCCGTGAAAATATTATGGCATTATAGTTTATGTACTGGGACTAGTAGTTATGTACTTCTGAATATTTATATGTATATGGTGGAAGGAAACACTCCAATCACAACGTACACAATCTCTGCAGAATTTAAGTATAAGTATTTTATTATTTATTTATTCCAAAATAGTACAAACAAACATAAAGAACAACATTATGGAATACTGTATATTATTGCCCCACTAGACTAAAATCTTGTGTTCTATTTTTATTCAATTAAGCCCATAGATCATTTAATACTTGAATGAAGGAGCTTTTGGCCTAGCAAAGAAAGTAATTGCCGACGTTGGGGAGACCTGAGGCCTGAGTCAACAACACACTTTCGTCTCACGTTCCCGCTCCGTTAGCGTTCGGGTGCAGACGATGTTGCAAGCAAGTGTCAATTTCGTTGCTAAGATACACAATAGTTACGAAAATTAACACTTTGGCGCACCATCGTCTGCACCCGAACGCTAGCGGAGCGGGAACGTGACGCGATAGTGTGTTGTTGACTCAGGCCTCTGGTGTGATACAATAAAATCATAATATACGGGATAAACAGATACTCAAGGGTAGAAGCAGAGTTCATCTGATTTATTTCCAAGAAGAATTATATCCCACGTTAATTCTATTTTTGTAAAGAACGAATTTGAGTGCAGATAATTAATTGCTAGACAGCGCGCAGCGTAGCTGAAAAACTAATTTGTTTTAAGACTTTCTTAGCCGAGAAACTAATTTGCTTCGGGAAGTTAAACAACAATATTGGATATCATTATTGAGTACAAAAAAATGAAAAGTATTTTTTAATATTAGATCGTGAAAGTTCATGCAAAGACAATTATTCAATTGAAACACAATCAAGTTTGAAAATGAAGACAGGTAAAAACTGCATGAGTCAATTGGGAACCGGCTTCATTGTATATACTACACGAAATAAACAACAAAAAATATTAATGTTGTAGTTTAAATATTATTATGCCCAGAATATTTTTGGTTAGGTTTGCAGCTTTGTTGACACGGTACTTGTGTCTATATAATAATAGTATGAAGGTGTACATGGCGAGGATTTGGTTCACTTCTGCATGGATAATAAAACAGTATGTTTTAATGATATCCCCCGTTTTTTAACTACCGCCTCCCACTAGGATTATGTAGGTACGGATTACGACTATTTCTCAAATATTTATACGCGCATTACTGAAAACTCCTCGAGCCCCCCAAAATCGGTAAAAAGCTAATTCATTTATTCATACCTACTTCTTCATAAACTCCAAATGAAAAGCAAACCGATTTCGTTTTCTAATAATATGAGTTAGACAGTTCCAATGCATATTATGTTTTCAATTAATAAATGTATGACTTCGAGTCAGATTTTAAAACAATTAATGTAATAAAAAATAAGAAGTTTATATTAGAAGAGTGTAAAAGAATAAAATACTACAAAGAATGCGATCAAATCAATTTTTAGTTTATCAGAATTTTGACTGCTGCTCTCTAAACAGAAATTTCATTTCCTTGGACATGAAAAGTTTCTGTAATATACAAGAATAACTTCCGAATCGTTTTTCTCTGTTCACCTTGGGACGCAATGATAATAATAATAACCTTGACCTCTAATAATGCTCTCAAAGTATTTTCGTTAAAAAAAAGCAACGAGTATGAAATGAAATAAACAAAAATTAAATTCTTTTACGGGTATATATTTGATTATTATGCATTTTCATTACTGTATTAAACAACACTATTTTCCACATAATTATTATGTAGCGAGTGCTTTAACAAGATACCTGGACATTTTCGCAAAAAATAGACAATCCCGTGGAGCACCCAGTAAAGAATTGGTCTCCCACTCTTCTGCGTAAGTTTTCGAGTGTCCTGTAAAAGGCAGGTGTTCGAAAAAATTGAGACATTTTACATCTTAAATTCAGCGATGAGGTTTGCCACCCATCCTGAATGTCTTGATTTTATATTGGCACGGAGAGGACAGTTTTCATGTTTCTTACATGCAGCTGATTTGCTGGCTACCCCACTTGTGGGATGTGCCGTGATGGTATAATATAATAATAATAGACAATGTTGCTGTTAAATATACTTTTCAAATATATATTAAATATGTTTTTTCACGATGTACTGTAAGTTTTCACAGCATGACGGAAAAGAGTAACCCCATTGGATACAACATTTAGGAAACTAACTGATTACACAACTACTTCTCAAATCAATTCCTTCTGTCACAAATCAGTTCTTTAAAATCCTAAAAACAATTCATTTTTGACATGGCCATTGCTCTAACTACGAGAATAATCAATATTGCGGCCATATCCACCGGAACCAGGAAATTCTTGGGCGTATTTCATGTAACGGTATGCGAGTGGCCGGTGCAACATAAATTGAATCTATGACTAATAATTTTATTGTAGACATACCTAATATATGAAATAATATAATTCAATAACAGCGTCATAAATGATTAATAATAAAATTTTCAATAAATACAAATCAGTTCGCGAAACTGTACAATACTTTAAAGCTAGTAGGAAGTCATTCTTACATGCTATACCGCTTTGTCTAATTTTGTTACGACTTATACTCAGAATATCATAAGGAGTAATGTTTCAGCCATCAGTTAAGATATTGTAAAACAATCAATCCATGAAAACAAGTTGTATCGAACCCGAATAGTGATACACAGAATATTGAAAAGCATAGCTAAATACAATGATAGAAGAGCAATTAATATTACTTACGTCATGTCATATCTACAAAGATTATAGCAAAGTATCTGTATGTATTTTCATATATTCTCTAAAATTGGGTATTATTTTCTGAGTCTATTCAATAAAGTACCTACACAAAGGAGACGATCAAAGCCAAAATAACGAACACTTCATTTTGAAGATTTCACAAAGTGGAATTGACTTAAAATAACATCAATAAGAAGAACTGAGAACAAGACGTATTACAGTGGTGCCTCGCATAAAGAACGCCTCGCACAGCGAACGCTGCACAAAACGAACTTCGTTGTTTTCACGATTCATACAACGAACTTCGCTTCACACAACGAAGTCGCCCGAGCTTCCACGATCGCTGCCGATGTATTGCATACTCCCGCGCAGGCACTGCACGATACTGGAAAACTTTGCTCCTGCCGTGAAGAAATTCTTGCTGGAAAAAGAACTGCCGCTCAAAGCCCTTCTGATACTTGACAATGCCCCTTCTCACCCAAAAGACCTAGAGAAAATATTGCATGAAAATTATCCTTTTATCAAGGTGCAGTATTTGCCACCAAACACCACATCCATTCTTCAGCCAATGGATCAGCAAGTTATTGCGAACTTTAAAAAACTCTACACTAGAGCCCTCGTTAATAAGGTGTTTGAAGAATGCGAGTTTGGTGGAGACAATATGACTGTCTGAAAGTTTTGGAAGGAGAAATTTGATGTCCTTATGGCAATACGACTTATACAGAAGGCCTGGGAAGAAGTGTCACAAAGGACCCTCATATCTGCTTGGAAGAAGAGAGAATCTTTTTTATGTCATCTTAGCATATTTTATGCTACAGAACGAATTATTTTTTTTAACATGTATTGTTATGGGAAAACGCGTTTCACATAACGAACTTTTCGCATAACAAACTTGCTCCTGGAACGAATTAAGTTCGTTGTGTGAGGCACCACTGTATTTCATTTCATTATTGTATTCAACATCAACTGAACGTGTCTCTAACGCTGCTGATCTATCATCTAGTGTGGAACTATTTTAATATTATTCAAAGGAATTTAGTCACATTTATATATAATATATTATCATAGCCCATCAGAGTTATTACTGTTGCAAAAGCAACTCTAAAGAAATGCGAATGGCTGTGAATATACTATTCATAAGAAAATAAAGTGTAATGTAAAATGTTTTACCTTTGGTCTCTGTCCGCCTGATGGATTCACCACAACTGGTAGTCCGTCCACAATCGTTAACATCACCCTCCTGTCTGATTTTGGTCTCCCTTTTCTCTTGGCACTCTCCTGTCCCTGACGTAACTCCTCCTCATGCTGTCTTTGATGTACTCGTAGCTGCTCCTTTTCTTGTGGAGATGTGACCATATGTTGATGTGCATTGGAATGACTTTTGGATCTCCTCAATAACCTCATCACGTGTGATTTGACACCATTCTCTTTATCAATCTTATGTTTCTCTTCCTCCACGTACACGGGCGGTTCATTGTGTTCCCTTTTCCTGGAACTATGGTGTCTGATTTTTGGTTTGGCCGCGTAGTGTTGTGGCTGACTGTTATAATATTTATTCTGCGATTGGTGTTTGTAATGTTGGTTATTAGAAGGATGATCCTTCTGTGTTGAGGCGTGTCCACCCATTGTTTTGACAGCATATGCCGCGTCTACTTTGTTACCAGCAACACACGACACTTCGTACATTACAGCTGATTTGTTTCTACCTCTGTTATCCCGTGTATTGCCTTCGTTGGAAACTCCAATATTTACTTTGTATGGAGCTACTATAGCTTACGAAGGCTCTCGATTGCTCATTGTAAAACACTCGATTATGTTTAATTATTTGTTTACACTATTAAAACACTTAATAATTACTATCTCACAGGTGAATTAGACGACATCTGACGCATTTGCGCACTGTTATCGACACTATTTTTACACATTCGAGGTTAAATGAACGATATATTTTTTTAAAACACTGAAAATAATAATAAATTCGTGAGGATATGTGGCTCATCACGCACAAGGAAGAGATAATCGTTACTAAAGGAAATACATCAATAATAAAATTAAAATGATTTCAAAATACATAGTTTCTGCATCGGTAATGAATCACTCAACAGTACATAGAGTGAACGTAATATAATTAAAATAGATAGAACGCCCAGCGGTTGCCGTTTATTATGACTCAGTATTGTATTGTGCAAATCGATGAATTTGCATTAGGCTGACACACGTCAACAATAGATTAATGCTTTATTAAGTCTAGGAATGAATTATTGAAATTGTGTAGGATCAGACTTCACGTCAAACCGGAGTGGAGTAAAGTTCGGTCTCAAATGAAGTAATGTAATATTCGGAGAAAGTGCTAAATACCGCAAAACAACAAACAAATATACATTTTCATACTAACTTCCATAGAAGAGATACTATATTTTAACAAGTTTTAATTAAAACTTTAATGGTTTTGTTTCTGAAATACAAGTTCGTCGAAGAGAAGTAAAATCATATTGCGATCACTAGTATAATTAACCAACTAAAGACCAGAAAATATACATCTAATAGTAAAATGAATAATTGCAAACAAATGTTAAAGTATCTCAAAGAAACGAAGCAAAGATAAAATAAATATTGCAATATTTTTATTTCACAACGTTGGAAACCAGGGAAGAAAATTTGGAATTGGTACAATAATAAATCACTGAATACCTACAATAGAGCGGGCTAAATTTTTCAGCATCGCATTCTGTAGAAAATTTGTACCGTATTGGTGCATTCGGAAATATAATCATTGAAGCAAAATATTTTATGTTAAAAGTCCTTTCTGCAATTGAAATTTTTAATAAATACCTACTACAAAATGGGACAAATCTCGAGTGACAATAATAAATGTATGCAACAGTAGCAAGAAGCAAACAGATTTTAATGAGAAGTTACATCAGACTCAATTGTAATTATTTAAATAACACTATTTAGTTGAAATATAAATGGTTGTGTCGCATTACGAATGAATATTCTGTGGAAAAACATTAAAATATGTAATAAGTGACGAAATAATTACAAAGATATTGTAATAAAAGCGGTAATTACAATTTTAATACCACGCACGTACCGACAATATTACAAAGTATAATTATTAAAAGAATCGAGTAGAAATGGTAAGTGGTTCTCTATCTAGAGCGAATTAAATGTGTTCAGCAAGTAATCACGTACCTGATGTGATGAAGAGTGGATATTTATTTACATTATTTATACGAGATAATGAAATTACATAATTTACCATAATATAATTATTGTCTACTTTATTTACTTGATACGACGCGATGTAATATGGTTTGTGTATCAGAGTTTCTCATCTAAATATTAATAATACGAAATGAAATTCGCATTATGTGCCTACATACTAAAGTTTCATGATTCTTTGAAAATGTATCATGAATATAAAAATTGTGTACATTCATTGATTAATTACTGTGATGACAAGTACAATATGTTGCATTTGATGATAAAAGACAAAATAAAAGGAGGATATATCAGAGAATGGCAAAGGAATTGTATTAACTAGCACAAGAAAGAGATACCTACATCAGACTGATAGCCGACGCTGTAAGGACCTAACACAAAGAACTCAAAGAAGAGGATAGTAGTTAATCACTGAGTGAAAATGCTAGTGTACGGTACAAAAAACTTAGTATGTACCTACATACTTTCAGCCTACAATCTATATAGGAAGGGAAATCATTCAGATATACCTATATATAATGAGAATAATAAATATGTTTAAAATATAAAAAAACGAATCGCAAAACATCAAATGGAATAAATAAATTTAATTTATAGTGGATTAGTAATAAAAAATGAGGTAATTATAATTGAACAAATAAATAAGCGTGTTTTATTGACCGGCTATTATTTATTGCTACGTGCTGAATAATTTATGGCACGGAAAACTTGCAAACATCTCATAATATGATAGGAATAATATTACCACATTATTTCCGAACAAGACTAATGCATTGCTGACAACAGTGATTGCTATTGGTTTCAAAAATTATAGAATAAAATGTTCTTAATCACGATCACACATATATAAGTAGCAGAACTGTGTACTTTTGACCAAATTCAACCCAAAATATGCTTCCCTCTGAGGCAATCAGGTCTAAATACCTATGAAAATATAAAGCGTAACACCTGAGATAGGAAATCGTTAGAGTATCGTCCTTGTCTATGATATTACCAGTAGGTATATAATAAAATCATACAATTTATTACAGAAAGTATAATTATATTGTACAACTTAGAAAAGAACAGTTCTCTTATCATTACTATTTCAATGTCGCATTTTTTCTCAAGAAAGTGCATAGTCTCGGTATGAACAATGTATTGGTTCAATCATTACAAAATTATTAAAATAGAGAATCAATACACGCTAATTTATTTTAATAATCTGGTAGCCAATAACGGAATACTGATACTGAAGTATTGGTATTATTAATGATGTAATCGGACGATTGAGATAAGATAGATTTGACGCAATTCAGAATCACTTTGATTTGCTGAATGCTAAAGGAGTTCGATACTAAAGACACTGTAAAACTATTAGAGAGTACATGGAAGGTGGTTGTACATTATCAATTTCTTCACTCATTTCCTACTACAATGTACATAGTTTTACAGCGAGTAGATGAATGCGGCAATAATGCTCGGACGACACCACCACCGCATATCAAATGTACGAGCATGGTAGCTCATAATTTTTACGCATACACATTAAGTAAGTAGTACGTAAAAGTATTAGAAGGTAGGTACCTACATAGGCAGTTGTGCGCATGTAACAAGTTGACCAAGTTACGTATTATTGCAAATAACATATTGTTTGTTACATATTATTATTATGTATATATTCATTTACGACATGTACGTAATCTAGTGAAATGTCTTCCTGTTTTCATTGTGTGCGAATAGTCAAGTATGCACATACCTAGTTGTCGGTTACTTACACTTCTACTAATAAATTATAAAGTACACATTACACGACATACCGATAATACCCATAAGTTTCTCTTCTTTTCTCGTAAGCGAATAAAAACGAAACCACAAACTGTCATAATATTTCGAGAACGACTCGGTGCAATACAATGCCGAATCGTTAACCAGATAATGGAGAAAATAGCCTTGAAGCTGAAATGCAAAAGATCGGTACTTGAAATTCCATGCATAAAATACGTTGATATTTTTAGTTTCTTGAACTATTTGAGATAATTATTAGAACACATGCATAACTGTATTTTAAAGAAGTCTTGTACAAAATAGTGAAAAATAATCCTGACAACACTTAATGATTAAATAATATATTTTTATTAGACGCTGTTCATCATTTAAAAGCAGATCGTTCAACATTAAACGTACGTATTCACGTTTAAAACTCTTTCCACCAGCAGCAGGTAATGGAGATACGTTCTCAGTAATAGCTTCCTCTCTACATCATAAATAATATGAAAAAGATCCAAAATGTGTGTTCAGACCTCGCGTCTGAATACAGGATGCAGTGAAGTTTTACGATCACCGATACGAACCTCGTAAATATTTCCAAGTCTGACCCTAAAGAGTAAAATATCATGTAGGTATTATATGAAGATACCAACCAAAACGTGAATCATTCATAACGCAAATTTTTAGCTATTCCACAGCACGAGAGAAACGTGGGAGATATCATTATTTACTCAAAACGTAAGCTAACATTTTATTTCTGATACATTTATTTACGTGACGTATTTTTTTTTGCTGTCAGTCGCATTACTTTTGATTCGCGCACGAAAAACAAATGCCATTACGAGAATGATGCTACGTAAATTATCTGAGCGTACAGGATCCTTTTAGAGATATATAAATTTGAATCAGATCAAACGAATGTCGCGGAAATTGACTTTTGAATAGTCATTTTGGGGATATGTATATTTATTTAGTTATATCGGCGACAATATATGAGGCAAAAGGTAGGTTAATTGTAGCGCAATAAAATACTGAGAAAAGAAAATATTTTAAAATGATAAAATACGCCTTTGCATAATATTATTACACAAACACAATATACATCTCTTCAATTGACATTGTCTTTAAAATAATGTATTACAAAGGTGGATGGTAGAACAAGTGGAAATCAAATATTGAAACTATAACCTAAAAACGCAAGGAATTACTATTGGGCTGAAACTACAAGTCACAATGTTCCAAACTCTATAAACTTTTGTGTCTCCTATAGGAGGAAGGAAAATAATAAAAAATTCTAGAGTTTAACAAAAACATCGAATGTCAAAACCCTTTATAAAGTGTCACTTTAATAAAGATAAAATTGTGTCGCCGAGTTTTGAAATCCGCTATAACACATTTTCACGAAAATTGAGTTACATATATATTACGTCGCTGAATTCGTAATTAAATATTCTATAACCGATTGTTTCATTCACAACGCTCATCATTTGAACAAAAAAATTAAAATGAAATGATGATGAGTAAAGAATCCCACTATATTCCTTTATTGCCCCAGAACAGACCTCAGTCTGTGGGACAATAAATTCTATAATGTTGATCTTTTTGTTTGTTTGTAAAATATACTGTTCTTGGAATAAAAAAATGTGTCGTCTAATATCCTCTATAACTCAACCGACCAAAAGGAGTTATTTTTTATAGTATATAAAATGAACAGTTCATTTTTATTCAATACCAAAATTTATTTTAATTTATTTTTTTTAAAAAGATATATCTGGGTTTTTGTTATAAACCCGAATACAACCTTATACGCCTTTCACAGTAAGCTACTAAAAGCTTGTGTCGTGAAAGGGGAGTTTGCCGGCACCTGGTATCGAACCACGGACCCCATGTTCACGAGGCCGAGACTCTACCTCCAGGCTACCGACGAACTCTTATAATTGACATTTTTCGGGAAAGAAAGTTTAATACTTGTATAATAGCTTTTTATCAAATTTCTCCGAATCACAAAAATGTGTTATAGCGGATTTTGAAATTCAGCGACACTGATAATTAATTCCTGAAAATCGACAGAACAACAAGTAGATAAAATACAGAAAGAAAAATCAACAAAAGAAACAAACGAGGAAACAATGAACCGAGTTAAATTGATTGAAAACGGATAAAATATTTGTCTTCAAAGAAACACGCAAAGTTTTCCCCGCTCAATCGGGAAAAAAAAATCTACATTAAAAAAGCAATCTTCTTGTTCTAAGTCACTTTTTTCCAATCATTCCTTTCAAACGCAAATTACCTCGTTTGTTCGCGTCAATTCGCGATTAATAAACTTTCAGACCTGTGCCGAGAAAACTTTGTAATCTCATTGAGTAATTATTTTAAGATGAAGAATATCTTTAATAAATAACATTTTCATTGGAAACATTGTAAAAAAAGTTAGCCAAATACGAAAAACTTGTACAATAACGAAAAAATATTGATCAAAAGATTTTATGTAAAATTTCAAATTAATTATTAACGATAAAAACTGGAAATAACATAAGAAAAAGGATTAACCTATTATCTCAATTTCTCAACAGGAAAAATGGTTTACGAAAAACTGTCAAAATAGTGATGTGAGATGCAAGATAAACGTAATCGTTAATTTTATTCTCATTCAATAAGTCTTTATAGCAGATTTGATGATAAATGGAAGGGAGTTATTTTAAAATACGTAAAAATATTTCAAATAGGCCGACAATTTTATAATAATATGAAGGACACACGAGCGGTTTCAATTTTCCTCGTTCATTACATTAACCTTGCGTAAGCGTATGTCTACATAGTGCGTTGGTAGTGTGTAGGCTCCGATGCGGGGAGCTTTTGGTACGTACTGTACTCTCATGATGAGGGTACAATGTTACAAAATGTGACATTCAATAATAGCTAACGCCACACTTTTATTATAATACGTAGTACCTACATATTCAATATCAATAATCAACTACGACCGAATCGGATCGACCCTTATTTCTTATTGGAAATCCTAGCGAATAAATTTACATAAAAAAAAATACAAATAGCTTCCTTATTTCAAATATACTTGCTAACCCCACATATCCGCCTGGTTATGGTTATATATTTTTGAATGGTTTATATACTGACCAATAATTTGCGTTGTTTTGACATATCTGCCATTATTGTTTTTTAATTAAATAATATTGAATATATCGATATAAGCCCTAGCCTAGTAACGCGTCAATTTTTATGTAGCACCTATATAACTGAATTGAATTGGATTTAATTGCACTTAATGGAGGAAAATAAATGAATTTGAAAAACAAAGAAACATTTAAAGACACTGTGCAGATTCATATAAATAATCGATTGGAAACTGACTAATTAGAATACCATTTTTTTTATTTAAAAAAAAAGAAAGATATATCTGGATTTTTGTTATAAACCCAAATACAACCTTATACACCATTCACAGTAAGCTACTAAAAGCTTGTGATTTAGCTAATTATATAGCTAAGACCTAAAAAAATGTCTATGTTCATATTATAATAATAATCATAGCTAAACATTTTTTTATGATGTGTCATTTTGTGGGAAAACCACCGCAAGGGCTCATTCAAGAATCATTACATCTCCTGAACATTAGGGTCTTTAAACCTGCATTGAACATCTATACACTCTCCAGAGTTCGCAAATCATAATGCATGTTATGCTATAGAATTCAAGAATATTACACGAATGAGGTATTTTCTATATTCAAATTTGCAGAACCTGTAATTTTCTCAGTTCAACAAGGCTTTACAATTCTAATGAGTATGATAAGTTTTACTGTTATCAGAAGTGACTTTTGACTGAACACGTACAGAAATATTAAATCGCAAGGCGTAATAATATTATGCCCATTGTAAATTTCCGAGTGAAGTTGTAGGTAGCAATTCGTAGTAAATTTCAGAACCAAAATGAACAAAGTTATCAAAATCCCGCCCGACTATTCAGACAATGTACTATGAAATTGCCCCGTGAAAACAAAAACTATTTCATAGCGAGAGTATATATTAAATATTATAACAATAATAATGGAAATTCTTAGGGACAAAGACTGTAACGGACTGGAAGCCGTACAAACAGAACTCGTGTATTACGGACAATAGATATTGCACGTGCAATGTCGAAATACTGGGAATAAAATGAAGAATATCACACAATTCTATACGAGTTTAAGTTTGTCCTATAGAAGGCGAGTGCGTATAAGATAATTATCTAATATTCAGTTATGTCACCTTTCTAGAATGCGTATATTTTTCTGGTGCAGAGAAGATAAGCTGTTGGTTTGTACATTGTACATCGCGTATTATGATGAGTCACGACACTTATAGATATATAGAAATATAAAATAAATATATTGAAAGAATACTCTACATTAAATTCAATATAAACGACGAACTTCATAATGCACTTTAGAATATTCTTCAATGCCATTAGCGTTCGGTGCACAAAATTATGGCTAGCGAGAAAGTGTGGTTATTTGGTGACCGTAGCAAAGTTCTAGTACATTTGAATTAAAGCTACCGTTGAAGTGAATATCCGCAGTACCTACGTTGCAGTTTCACTGGGAGCATGAGGAGCGCTCATTTTTCTCGAAAGATAAGGACTCTTGAATAAATATTTTTAAGATATAATTATTTTAATATAAAAAAAAACTGCTGATAATATTTTTTTTCATCTTCCAGTCGAAGCACCTTCCACTAGAATAAAAAACCAGTTACATTATGCAAGTAATACACACAATGTCAGTTCCGTCTTAAAAAATAAATACCTTTTTTCACTTCATGTCATCATGGCATCTCTAAGTGCGGAAACCAGTGGACTGATACATTCAAAATGGATGGCATAGCCCATCGCTGAAATAAGCGTGTACGTTCAAATGACATACCCCATCGCAAATCTCAAGGCATTAAACAGACATCGATTCATTAACGACTGGCTAACCTTGTAACCTTGTACGTGGCTCTTGAAAACTTACAGAGAAGATAATTATGAGCATTATTCTATTCCAGAACTATACGAGGCATTAAATGAACATAATCATTGTGTTCTTTGGGAAGTTAAAGATTTATTAACATAGTATGTAGGTAAGAGCATTTCGCAATGCCAACAAGAGACTACCGTACATACATACATACATTATTCCTTATGAATTTTACAGAGGTAACTACACGTAGTAGTACGGACGGTCGAGTACGGTATGCTGTGCGCGATGCACTAATCAATACCCTCGGGGGCTGAAGGCAAATGGAGTTTTCCACTTTGCAACAACGGTCGGAACTTTAACTTGTGTCAAAAGTTAACAGTGCGAGACGTTCAACACAATGCTAGTGCATGCAGAACACAACGAAAGGAGACAATAAAATGCATAAGATGAAATAATCTTATTTTTTCATCATTAACAACAAAGTTGGTATATTAGATACCTACTTCCTTTTGAATGCACAGAATTTTTCAGCATATAAGGAGATATACAGAAAATTTAATCAGATTGATAGGTACCTTTCCAAATTTAATATTGTTTTCAAAACACCAGCACACAGTTGAATGACAAGTGTTCATAACATTTCGAATGAAGGTATCAAGAAATTGAGATTTTCTTCACTAATCATCATTCGACGATCCTGAAAATTGACAATTTTTGTATAAATAAAAGAGCTTGTGACGTTACCAACCTTGGAAATAAAAGTCTCCTACTAAAACATACCTCAATAAATAAATAAATAAATAAAAATACTACAGTCACTTCATTGCGGTATACCAGTATACGTAAATATAGTAAGCTTACAATGGTTTACAAACTACTGCAATAAAACCACATGTTACAAATTGAAATGTCAGAAGAAACATATTGGACGTAAGCATGTAAGCTGGCTCGGAGAGTACCACCATCTGATGAAGTTGGAAGTCTGGATGTAGTAAAACTGGATGCAAGATGCAACACGGTATTCTCCAAGGAAATAATAATAATAATGTCGGTCGAGAGTAAATTGAATACTAGGCGACTATGAGAGAGCGAGTGCACAGATCCCACAGCGGTCGTTCCGGTCTATCAGCAGAGGGACTGAATTAGTCGTAAGAGTACGGAGATATTATAAACTGTCTCACAGTACTTCTCATATTACTACAGCATCAGTTTTCCCAATCTACTCTATGTATATGTGACTATATTTTGTATGAGAGAATACTCGTAAATTTTCCACACAACCCCTAACGGCAGGCTAAGGTACACAGTTGTTATTAGCGAACTTTATTATTACGGAAGGCGGACGTTTCCACGAGCTACTTCACCAAACCAGCCAGCCAGCAGTAGTAATAAAATAATGAAAATTATAATACATAAAGTCTAGCAGCTCACCAACACACATCCCTAAAGGGACATTATACTTATATTCCAGCACATGATACAAATATTCAGATATTTTTAAAGGCACATGATACTTACTAAAATGTTTATTTATCTGGCTAGATGTATTGATATTAAGAATATATTTCAACAGACACCGCATTTTCACAACAATGTACATAAACTCAAAAGAATGTAAGAACGTCACAGAAGAAGTGAGCTTTATGAAAAACACAAGGTAATTTGAGAATATAATGCAAGGGTGTCATTAGGATGTTGTCTCCTGGAATTGCTTTGGCCTTTAACTGTAAGGATCCTAGCGGTGTCGTCATATTGTCTATAATTGTAAAATATATTTTTTTGGAAATTCATTCTTATTCACAGTGAGACAATATTATTTGACGAGATTGATACCAAGGAATCTAGTGCATAATATATACACAAATAAATTACTTGTTTATTAACAACTATACAACTTAAGCAACGGAGCAATTAAACAATACACGGAACAATCACAGAGTAAATGTTTTCTGTTAAATGGCGGAGTGGCTACAAGAGTAACGTTTTCCAGCCGACCACATTTTGAGGTAAGTGTTATCAATGAAATGTGATAGATAATCAATATATAAGTGATAACTTTCAAATTACAAAACGCTATGTAACTCTAAAGAATAAATGACAAAAAACACGCAAACATTTAGAATATAATAGAGGTAAAACGTTAACACCTGCTAAAGTCGTCCACTAAAAGGCATTGTGAAGAAGAACCTATCTTACATCCACTTTGAATGAACGCTTATTCAAAGCGAACTTCATTTAACCATATAAACTCAAATGCCTTACAAAGCACACGGCACAATTCTCCTTAACATTATTAGCAACACAACGTGTGCCGGAGTAATTTTAAAGGATCGTTAAACGAGTATTATTAACGAAGGCGAGCTGGTATCTGTAGGTATAAGTATACCTAAATGAGTACAACATAATAATATTTGTATCCACAATCATTTTACAACAGAATTGATGTGATTACAGATATAATAATTAATTTTATATCGAGTACATGTAAAAATAATGAAATAATATTTATTATAATTTTACATTATATCTATGTGCCTACTACATTAATTAAATTGCGATACCGATCGGTAATAAACCGATCAATAAAATCTATTATATTAATTTGCAACTTCCTCTACGGCTGCAATCATATTATTTTGCTAGACTACACTATAATATACATCTATTAACGTTAATCATTATTTAGTAATTATATAATATTAATTTGATATCGAGCCTTTATGCAATGGAAATAATGACAACACCAAAGAACTGTCACAATGGCAATAACCAACCAAGGCTTGAACTAATGTACTGCATACGATTTATAACAGACGAATATGTGAGTAAATGAATTGTCCACATGAATATGCTTTCTTTTTTGGTGCTTTTTCAGTGATTAGACTAGATAGCTCACCTAATCAACGGAGGATTGATTGTAAAGTTTATGATACTTCATAATTATTATGATTCAAATGAAATGGAATTACTGAACATATCCAATACTTATGAAACAAGTCTATATTTGTGTATTTATGTAGACTGATTCACACATGTTAGTATTAAGAAACTCATATAAGTACCTACTGAATTTCGTATTGAATATCATTCACTTAGTTTCGTATTGAATATCATTCACAAAGTACAACATGAAAATAAATAAAGAAAAAACAAAATGTATGGTCGTTGGAAAAGAGGAAGCGACTGCGAACATTGCCATAAATGGAGTGAGCATCAAACAAGTAAGTAAATTCGTGTACCTGGGCAGCAGAATAAACCAGGATGGACGCTCCAAATCGGAAATTGTAAGCAGAATAAACCAGGCAAGGATTGCCTTTAACAAAAAATCAAAGATATTGGAATCCCCAAATATTGACTTAAGCGTAAGGAAGAACCTTACTAAAGCCTTTGTATGGAGCATTCTGCTTTATGGTTGTGAGACATGGACCATCAGCAAGAGTGAAAGCGGACGGCTGGCGGCCTTTGAGATGTGGTGCTACAGACGCATGCTCAAGATCCATTGGTCGGAGCACGTCGAAAATGAAGAAGTATTAACCAGGGTAGGCGAAAAAAGGCAACTCCTTAAGAGAATCAGCCAACAACGAGCTAACTGGATTGGCCACAACATCAGGCATCCAGGACTACTCATCGCCATCGCAGAGGGTAAGACCGAGGGGACAAATGGCAGAGGCCGACCAAGAGACGCATATATGGACCAACTGAAGAGAGACATGAACTGTGGCTCATACGTAGGGCTAAAAAGACTGGCTGAGAATAGAGACGAATGGAGAAGAAAAACCAAACTCGTTGCAGACCAATCCAGTGGATTGTAACTCATTATATATATCATTCACTCACAATGAATGTCAGACTAAAGGCATTGAAGCTAAAAAAGGTTCCGATGTTGTCAGCTAATACCAAGCAGAAAATATTCTGCTCTTGAATCTTTGTGAATTCATGCTAATAATATAATAGTTTATTTCCTCACCATCACACTCTCGGGCAACGAGAAAGGACAATAAAATTTCAATAATTTTTATTTATTTGTTTTGAGGCGCACAACAGCTCATATTTGATACATATTATCAGTTGAATCAGCAAAAGTCACACAACTAATCAAACATCCAAACCTTGCACACGACATCTATAGATACATGTATTCGATCTCGTACAGACATATCTTAAATACAATATTAAAGTTTGTGCAAAAGCACCGATAAATTTTTTTTGCACAATATCTAAGAATTTAATTAAGAACTCTCCTGGTTTTCATAAACGAATTTGACTTTAATCGGAATGGGCAATCTCTAATACCAATCACGGAGAACTCCAATTTAAATATTATATTAAAATTCCACAATCGTTTAACTACTAAATCTAAAAGTATCGTAAAGGTTCGAAAGTGATGGTAGGTATAAGTGCGTGTCGGATCGTTATAATGGGTTGAACGCGAAAATTTAACAAAACAATTTGACGTACTAATAGTTATATCAATGATAGGATGGTCGCGAATGATGACAAAAGCAATCCAACTGTCAACATTACAGTAAAAAAAATGCCAGCACGAGATTCCCTATTGAGTGGAAATAAATAACATTTAAACTGTGGTAGGTGGCCTTGTCAGTGTTGTCAAGAGAAAAATATTAATAACAATATGGCGATAGTATGGGGGAAAATAGTGTTATATTAATAATAATAAAACTAACAATTAAGGTACAGTAGTAACACTGGACTACAATATTTTGTATTATGTGAAAAACCAACAATTTATTCGACACGGGTGTATGGTTACATAAAAAAATGTATAATGGTTAATTTCCACACCAGTCATAATATTTATAATGAAACACAAGAAGTCGAATGAATAGTGTGTCGATGAATAGTGCAAGAATATAGGTAAAACGGTTGCTAACTCGCATGTAAAATTGAATAAAAAGAAGCTATTATGGTCAAAGAATCGATTGTTATAAGGGTTAATATTAAAAAAAACTTACATCATTCAACTTACAAATCACGCTCAGTTAGTAGTCTTTTTTCAGTCGCGTGAAGAAATCTATTTTAAGATGTAGGACGGATAACTGATAAACATTTCTCATTAAGAAAATGACTCGAATGATTTGAATAAGTAATCTCAATTTCAATCACAATTGAAACAATAATAAGTAAGTAGATATATATTATTTCAATCACAAATAGAAATACATGTTAATACAAAAGTGCCTACTTACATCTAAGAACAACGTGAAACATGAAAGGGTTGATCAACACAACAACATGGAAACCGACAACTCAAACATTTATCAATCATGTTAAGAAGACCCTGTCTTCATCAATTACACTACACAATACATTCAATATTGATGGAACAACTTCAAAACAACAAATACAAGTGAAATACGTAGAATCGGATCGTACTCACAATCCAAACATTTCACAGCGTGTGTATGTGAGAGTATCCTAGAAGATCGACAACAGAAACCAACCTCTCCTGTATAAGATGTATGAGAGAGAGTAATGTTTGTAAAAGCGTAATACAATGATGTGTATTGTGATACATCTAACATAAAACGTGTGTTCGCAGCAGTACCTATTGTTGTTCGCCGGGAGATACTGGAGACATTAGCATAGCATGTCACATTCTGTGTCATCGCTATGTCAGGAATGACAATAATACTGAATATATATACAAATGGTTTAGAATTACTGCTATTTATAGAAACGATACTGAGCTGTCATGTGTTCGGAATACTAAATTAGCCAGAATTTATATATGAAGAAATGTATATTTATACTTTCCCGTGGAGCACCCGGTAAAGAATTGGTCTCCCACTCTTCTGCGTAGGTTTTCGAGTGTCCTGTAAAAGGCAGGTGTTCGAAAAAATTAAGACATTTTACATCTTAAATTCAGCGATGAGGTTTGCCACCCATCCTGAATGTCTTGATTTTATATTGGCACGAAGAGGACAGTTTGCATGTTTCTTACATGCAGCTGATCTGCTGGCTACCCCACTTGTGGGATATGCCGTGATGGTATAGTAGTAGTAGTAGTAGTATATTTATACACAGATAGATATTGATTTTGGTGAACTGTAATTTATAGATGAAAACCCATATGGTTAATATGAATTCCATCAACGATTACTACTTAATCTACACTAAGTCTACTTAGGCTCATTACTTCACAAACTTACAGCGGTATTCCTAATAATTTGTTTGTTCGTTATAAATAGACACATTAACAAAATGACCGCAAATAAGAGAGAAGGAGCTGCCCGTCGTACATTTATTCGTCTTGTGATAGAACAGTACGTACAGCCAACAAGACTATCAATCAATTCTATAAATAATACAAAATAATATCGACAATGATAGAACAAGACTGCTTATTACAGTACGACATTGAAATAGGTAAAATATTTACACATTGTTAGATTTGACGAGAGATTGATATCCGATCGCAACAGCAAAATAAATTAGGCTGCCAAAGGCACAAGGCAAAGAATGAATATATTTAGTATTTGACACATAATAAAAAGTAACAAAAAGCGACTATTCTCTTATTTTTAACCGAAATAAATAAAACAAGCGTTTTATTCTACTAATGATTTAATCGGTGAGAGAGACGTCTTTCGTCTTATGAGGACATTGTCAATCTCTCATTTTTGTTGAGCTACTTGATAATTATTGGATCATAATACAGAGCCTACTAGAATTTTTAAATTACAAAATATTACTCCCAGGAACACAGTAAATAAACAAGACAGAGTCAGAAAATTAAAAAAATCCAAATGCTATGTAAACTGTGTCCAGCCCAAAAGCACTAATTATGATAAATCAAATGTGATTTCAAGAGGTCAATTTGCGTACAATTATCAAAATCATAATAATCAAGGTGTCGACAAAGTGTTTCGATTGCAAAATATACCTACATATAAATATGAGAACCATAAAACAATTGCATTTTGTTTGACCTCGCTGATACTATGATTGATATTATCATCAACAAGGCACAGAGCGAAGGCACGAAGGTTGCGCAAAATATTGAGTAGCTTGATTTGAATACGAGCGTGTTGCAAATATAATAGTTAATATTATTTATAATAATCAAACGATTGCTAACCTCAAACTAATTACTACTCGGCTACCTTTTGATAGCTGAGATAAGAATCTGATTGCAATAGAATATATTTGGAACCGAAATATAATATCATGATTGAAATGGAACATGTAGAGATAATCATTTTTATTGTTCTCCACTTAAAGTAGAGAGAGGGCTTACAATATGATGGAAGAAATCCTATTAGCGCGGCCTACAACGTCAAGGGAAACCTATAAAATTATATTATTATTTAGCCAAAGGTACACAGTTAGTTACAATCTACGATAGGTCACACAGAGCATTAAGTCGGAGTGATTGATGGCAAAAAATCACGGACGATGTTCGGAGAAATGTTGATGAACAAAGCCCACGTAATGACGAGTACGGAATCTAATTGAACTTAACCTAGAGAGAGCGAGGCTTACGCTTCATTACATTATACTTTGTGATGGTTCGTGCTCAAATAATTTATCAGGTAAAAAATCGATTCGTTATTTATATCGTCGGTCCTTTAAATAATTACTTCACGGACCATTTATAGAATTGAAACAAAATTACAATTCGTTTAAGAAATAAAACTGATTAGAACGCATCGCATTTTCAACCAGTGTATCCAACATTTATTGATTCTTTCGACTACTTTGAAACAATTTTCATTTCAAAAACAGTTTCAAACTTATTAAATTTGACTTGCTTTTACTGAGTGGACTTATCAACTTTTCAAAACGCACAATGGTTTAATAAGATCTTTTTACGGGAACACAATGAAATGCGTGATTAATTTAAACAAACAGCCAAAAATTACCAATCTGAAAACACTTTGTAGATATATATCCTAGATGTACTTAGCGTTAGATAGGTACTACATATAATGTAGTATGAGCATAAAGGAAAGTGGATAATAAATACTTTTAGCAGGGATGTGATTAATGTAGGCGCGATCACAATGAAAGTGATATTAAATTAGAGCGGTTAGCCACCTCTTGGGATTATACAGCTATCCCTTGATGGTGGTTCTTTTCAATACGAGATTACAGAAAATCCTCTCGTAAAAGTCGATTCTTACACAGATTAGGGCGATAACCGCGTACCTACATCCCGGAGGCATGTAATATAAATTCGTATTGATTCAAGATAATTCTTTAAAAAAGACATCGTAAAGAATAAAGGGTTTGACTTTATTAGTACGAATGTCAATAAACTGCTATCATTGCTATTGTAAAAGTAATATTGAAAAAAAATTAAATCGACACAATAATCCGACTCCGAAGAATAGAACTAATTTTCCCAATGATATAAATAAAAGTGTTGTTTATACATATCGATATAGTATTTTGGGGTCACATCTACTTTCCGTGACAATATCTACAATCCACAATATAAATTTGGACAAATTATATTGTAAACATTTAAAAGAAAATACATAATTTTAATGCCTAAATTACAATCCCATGTATTCACCATTGACAACGTCGTGAATTGAAATGCAATATTTATACAATTAAACGCAATAAAAAAAATACTAAATATTCAACAGCAATATCACGGAAAAGAATTACAGAGAATGTTAATCAAAACATTTATCGATCTTTGTGATGATATTATAGGAATAAAAACAACGAGCAAATAATATAAATAACATAATCAGATAGGCCGCACCTCTTTATGCAAGAACCTTCGCGATGACAGTGATTAGAATCACAATTATGATTATCAATTTGCAAATAATAGAAAAAAATATACAAGTTTAAATAATGCAAATGTGTGTTTTAGTGATGTAACGAATGTGTGATTTTGGATATTCGCGAATGCGAATATTTGTTACCGACATTCGCGAATGCGAATAGCGAATATTGACTTGCTTAAATTTCTACAATTGCTCAGACTACAAAATTTCTACCCCCCCCCCGTCGCCGAATTTTCAAAATGGTATAGGAATTTAAAATATTTCAAAACTCTTCGGTTTTCTTAAAGAATATTTTCTTGCAGTACCTTTTTCTACAATGTACCGGGTGAGTACCCGGTACTTACCGAATTACCGATACTTTATTACCAAAACAATATTCGCAAAACATTCGCATATTTTTTTGCGAATACTTTGAAATATGCGAATATTCGCGAATGCAAATGCGAATACGAATATTCATTACATCATTAGTGTGTTTATATTTATTAACAAACAATAAACACACAACGAGCAATCATCGGCATTCCATTATATTAATAATAATAAAACATACATCAAAGACATCACTATACCGCACGATGAAAATTTAAATAAAGCTGAGCAAGATAAGATAATAAAATATCTTGATCTTGCTCACGAAATCAAAGACATGTGGAGAACACCTACCACAATCATCGTGCCTATAGTGTTGTCTGTGAATGGTTTAATACCTAAAAGCCTGTCAAGCAATCTCAGAAAACTGGGAGTAGATGACAGGCTCAAATACAGCATGCAGAAGGCCGTACTTCTATCGTCCACCAGGATAGTAAGAAGGTTTTTGTCCCTGTAGCTCTGTAAGTGATCTCCCATGATTGTACTATTTCATAGAACATCATGGAAGAATCAACTCGAATAATGTTGGGGTTCTACATTTTGAATATAAATTTATTTTAATATTTTATGTTTTTTGTTATTTAATGTTATATTTAAATTTTATTGTTAATCTTATATTGCGTTCAAAATGTAGAATCTAATATTATTTTGTTAAATAAATGAGATATGAGATAATAATAATAATAAACTTTATTGTGCTTAAAAACATACATATAAACAGATTATAATTATAAATAGGTACCAATAGTTACTCGTATCATGCACAATGGGCGAGTTTAGGTACAACAAATAAATAAAATACACAGTCGTATAGTTACAACATCACGAGTCTATAGATTCTATTAGGTCCATATTTGTTCGAGGAGAGACACACCATCCACTCAGTAATTATATACGTAAATAAATATTATAATATGTAAATGATTGCCTTCTCGTCCTTTGGCAAGGTCGCCAGTTCGGTACATAACACACAGAGATGATACATGTACTTAGATACACTAATAGTAATCACAAGGAAGAAATAATGACAAGAATACACGCTCACAATAATACAATAATATTAGATTAAATGTGACGATACGTGATACATACATAGAATGCTGCGAGTTATGTTAATGTGCTGTAATAAACTTTGGTACTAGATCAAGGATCAAACCTACAAGAATAATAGCAACGTCACATGCTGCAGCAAGGAACTGAGTCAATATTGTTAATGATGTTTAGTGTAAGATCCGTGTGGTGTGCGGGAAATTGACAAAGTTTTGCCAAGTTATAATCACTTCCATAAGTTACAAGAAAAAGTATGATCTTGTATGTGGGGACTGATATAACAATCAAGACGAAACAAACCATATCGATATCATATCATTCTTTGAGATAAAAATATTTATTATTAATTTAATCGCTTTGGATCAAATATTTAGATATCTCTCCAGTTTTGAGCGTTAGTCGCACGACAACTGGAAAGGCATTAAATATTGTCAAAAAAAATCTCACCGCACTTCAGCGGGTGTGACAAAATGAATAGCACTGCAAATGCCATTAATTCACATTGAAAAACTAGATACGTTAAAAAAATAACTAAATTTAATTGGGTATTATAAAAACTTGCGAGATTTTCAAATCGTGGGAGAGAAACATAGTTTTATATCCATATTTTGACAAAATAATTTTGCTGTTGAAATACCGCTATTAAAACAGCGTTCATTAATCAAAATAATTCCGACACAAAAGAGGAAAGGGTAATAAAATTACTTAAAACCTCATAAAAGATGAAAGAGACAAATTATATTGACGTTGTCAGGATGGTATAGGTATATATAGTCTTTATTATAAAGAAAAATATATATCCATAACATCACGGATATAACTCCCTCGAGTGGGGTAGGCAGCGGATTAACAATATGTATAAAAACATACTAAGCGTCTTTTTATACCTATATATATATAAACTACCACGGCATCAGTTATTAGGAAGGACGCCAGTGATTTATTCAAGATGGGTAGCAAAACTTATCCCTGAATTGAAGGCGTTAAATATATAAATATACATATTTTACGAACCTACTTTTCACATATCACTCGAAAACTTACAAAAAAGGATGAGAGGCCAATTCTACTCAACGTACTTCAAAGAGAATGTATTTTACACGTCTCTGTAAAACAACACTTATATTGATTAATTTTTTGAAGCACTGCAAAGAAACAAACTATAATAAACTAGTAGTGCCAAACACCCTGTTCGTGTAATAAGGAATTATGTTGATTAGTTAGCCCGCAGTATAAAAAGTCTCGGTATATCATCATCAAGTGTACTAAAACTAGAGGACCATTATGAACGAATCGCTTTTATTATTACTTTGAAATAATGACTTTGATGTTGGTTGGTTATTCTTACATACATGCAAGGTCACCACACGAAACATAACCAACCAAGCAACCATCTATAACATGGGTGGCCAACCTTTTCAGCAGCCGGGCCAAATTTCAGAATGAGATTTCCTACCGGGCCGCACAACACTATACTCCATATATGGAACATTTCATAATTTTACTTCACCTTAAAATTTCTACCACCCCCCCTCCGCTAAATTATTAAAATAGTATAGGAATTTGAAATGTTTCAAAACTCCTCGGTTTTATTTAAGGATATTTTCTCAAAATATCTCTTTCAAAAAAAGTAACGGGTACTTGTACCGACTATTATTAAAAAAAGTGTGCACTGTGCATATGCTTCGCGGGCCGCACGTAGACACCCAACGGGCCGCATGTGGCCCGCGGGCAGCGGGTTGGCCACCCTTGATCTATAATATTATTACATTACACAGAAGCATTATTTTATTATTGTTCATCATACACCTATCAAAATTATGTACAATAGAAAAACAGAGTGCCTCTGTAATAATTGTGATATTATAATTTGTATACGATAAAACGATAATCACACTCTGTGATCATTATTAAATCTATCTTTATTATTATAATAATCATTATTACATTACATAATGTATGTATTACATTAGTTGTAGGAATGTTCACACAATGATTATTCGTAAGATAGATCATAGATAGTTATCATCGTTCGCCAAATATGTATTGAGTAATGAATGACAACACTAGCGAGTGATGGGCGTGAACGATTGTGTTCTAGTATAGAGTCTTTAAAATGAGTCGATTCTACGAGAATATGAAAGCAGAAAATAAAGAAGTTGATCAATTTTAAAAAAAGGAATAAATATTAATATGCAAAAGTTTGGGGTGTATATGAGTTTGCAACAAAAAAAAAACAAAAAATCTTTACATTTTGACATAATTATACTAGAGAAATTTCAAAAAGAAAATCAATTGATTTGATTCCTTCTACGCTATTCTTAACACTTTTAAATATACATATATCAATAAAAAACCAATTTACATTTATTTCAAACGTAATCCCTTCACTGAACAAATTAATAATCTAATGAACAGTAACTCATCAGCCATAAATATTAACATAGCTACATATTGGCTTATTAATGAAGGATTGATTACATCACGACTCAATGAGCATATGAGTGAATCGTGATTTATCGAAGGACTATAATGACTCACTTCATATAATTATTTCTGTCTAACGAGTCCTTATCGAGTGATTCAATTCGCTCAAAAGAATCAATTTTAGTAAGCACTAATAAATTACGATACCATAAAGAGTGAACATGTCAGTCGTCGCCCAATTAAACTGTTTTTATAACTCGATTAAATTTGGACGGGCGGACGTTAAGATAAAGATCTGCGATAATATTAAAACGCGTATGATGATAATGTTTATACATCATTATGTATTATTACTTCACAATATCGCTTAAAAATGTATCGTAATTTTATTTTACAAGAGCGGCAAATCATTCGACGAAATTTATTTTTCCACAGAGTTTCGAAAGCGACAAAAAATATTATTTCATAATATGATGAATATAAATTGAATTTCAATTTACTAACATTGACATTGAGAACGGTTAAATATTTTTTTTCTCGATATTCAAATCCGAGGATGGGAGACTTCTATAGTTAGGTAGGTACATAAACTTCGACATACTTATTATTATTGACATGAAGAAAAATAATGTTTACAACATGTTCTGACGTGATTTGAAACGTAGATTCGCTTTTATGTAAAAACGTGTTAAAAAAAGTTTACAGAAAAAAATTACATGTACAAAAAAACTATGAGAAACATTTTCTAATGATGAATGTTATTTATTACAAAGGTAAATTGATTCTACTGAAAAGAAGAATGTAAGTATATACAAAATGTAATCACATTCTCTCGAACTTTATCGATGATTGAATCAGGCTTCTTTGGTACAATATGAAGTCTGATATTCTTTCAGTGTATATGTAACTACAATAAAAATGGGTGTCGACATATTCACAATTTGATTCCGTGACTGGAATACACAGCAAGCGCTCGTTATGCATCGGTCCATAAAGAACAGCTGAGATGATATCGCGAATGCAATATCAAAATAGGTATATGATAAAACAAAGCACATCTCAAGACACATTTATAGCTACATTTCCTGGATGATATTAAAAATAGCACGGCAACAGGAACACGAGCAGTTCTGATAGTTAAAAACTTTTCATGTCTTCGTTACAGCAATTCGGTTCTGAAAGTATACCACATAAAACCGAGCAGTAATTTTCTGTGTTTGTATCCCATCCGATTTTCAAACAACATAAACTCCTCATGTACCTACTTATTGTACTGTAATGTGCAAACAAGTACAATTTCATTACATAGCCAGATTAGATATTATTATTATTTTTTTTTTGGGAAAAGTGAGCAATGATCAGTATTCAGACTTTTCTAGATAAATTTGCACATTTACAACCAACTAATACAGCAAGGATATTACTTACGTAACATAATAAATACCATAACTGCACAAAAGCAAATTATGCAAACTATTTTCAAGAGAAACGAGAAATGTGTCTCAATGCTTACGAATCTAATAGACATTTTATTGTAATAGCATTTTTTTTTAATTACATACGTTTTTTTGACGAATCAAAGTTATCACGCATGAATGCATACAGTAGGTATGTTGTACTTAGGGTGGACATACATCATTTCAACAACAATTTCAGCAAATCATAATATTATTCCTTTACTGAAATTGGCGGACGTCCAAAACTGCTAATAATAATTGTTATATAACGTTTGTAATTCGTTTTATCCTTTATTTTACATCGTCGCGTAGTGCCTTCCTGCATTAGAGACCCGTTTGAATTTCAGAGACGTGATTAAGATAAAAGCGATAGCGTTGTATCAAAGACTAAAGTTTGTAGGTACTAATAATTATTGAGGTTGGAATTGGCCTATTTGCTTAAAAGACGACGATTAAAATTACAAATAACCACACCTTGTTCTAGATATTGTTCTTTAAACATTAAAGATGTTATAACAGAACGCTGAGATGAATTTGTATCGTATCATTTTACCTGCCATCAAGCTGAATATATAGCACTTCAAAATAATCAATATTTTTCGACAGGTGAGAGTTAATGTCAATCGACATCATTTCAACGAAAGCTTTACAACTTTTCCTAAAAACTTACCAAGTCATATTTATTCGTGAGTATAATTATATCGGACATTCAAGACGAATATAAGCGTATTAATAGATGAAACCGCATCTTTGCATCTCTTCTCTAGGGAGGGTGATCCAAGTTTTCTCAAGTTTTGTCACTTCATAGCGCAATTTATTACCATATGGGCTGGGTAAAACAGACTAAGCAAGTGAGTGTGTCCAGTAATGGATTACATTATACGTGGGATAGTCGAGTATTCGCAAGGGTACATACTACGTACAACTGGGCGGATCACTTGAATGAATAAATAAATAATACACCAACTGTCCGACGCACCTGTAATAATTATAATAATCAACTTATTGCTGTCATAACAACAGCAGTAACTCATAGCTCTTCTAGAGGGATCTAAAGTGGGCGACAAGGGACCGGAGCCTGCGGCGGCGAGTGAAATCTATAAAAAGGTCGCACGCCGATAAATACAAGCATAAATAATTCTCTCGAGAAATTATCGTCAATTATTACACACAGTAAAGGATAGTATGTAGTTGATTGCGATAATGTATTGCAAATCATTACAAGGGCCTTGATAGCGATACATGTATGCAAAAGACATAATAGTAATTTTACAATAGTGACGATATTTACCACGCTAAATGAACAACATAGTATTAAAAATATGCAAAATATGGATAGAAAAAATCAAATGAATCGTTTGCTTATTCATTACAGAAGGAGAATAGATAAAACGTAATATGATACAAAAATCAATGGTAGAGAAAAGTTCAAATGTATCAAATTTATATTGAAAGTACATACAGTACATATCTCTTTGCTGTAAAATTTTTTGAAAGTTTATTTACTTAACAAAATATGAACATCTACAACATTAGTTCTGAACAAAAATATAACATAGCTTAAGTTTTCAGATTTTTTATTTAGATTTATATTCACATGTCGCCATTTTCTACTGTCAAACTTTTATAAGAACATTTTATTACGATTTTTTTAAATAGTTTCCTACAAAAGGCGGGTAATCGCCAAACATCACCAACATCCTCAAACGATGAAATATTCCGTCAATTTAAAATGTAATCGCATTATTTTTAAAGCATAAAGAGGACGAGAAAATATGCGTTCGTTACATGCAATAAATTCACTGGCTACCCATATACATTTCTGGACATCTGGAAAACGTGGTGGTAGATGTAGATTTGAAAAACATATCTTTCTATATAGTCCTTGCAATATTAATAAGACAATAATTCGTCATTTACTATTACAAACTCAAATATGCAGTCGTAATGTGAGTGCTGATAAAAGAACAAAGGATAATTATGATAAACTGTAGGTAACAATATAACAATAATACACATACAAATACCGCAATATACCGAATATACATACCAGCTGCAAAATAATATAACATCATCAATATTACAAGAGAAAAGATAACATTCTTCGGTAAACCACCGATATTGCTGATAAACCAAAGCAACTTCGTGAGCAATGATGCATCACCGCAAAAAAGTAATACACAAACTCTTAAATTTTATATTATAACAATGTGAACAAGCTATCTATGGTGGTTTGGGCATGTGGAAAAAAATATGGATGAGGACAGAATGGCGAGGAAAATATAAATGGCTGAGAGGAATTATTGTTCTAGGACACATGGCTAAATTATATAAACCAAATTCTCCAGGACGGAAATGTGTTGAGCACATTGAATAGAAGAGAATGCATGACAGTAACTGAAGCGAAAAGTGTATGCGAGGATGGGAGCAAAAGGCGCTCGATCCTTTCTGCCTACCACGAAAGGGATTCGGCGTGATGGTGATGATTATGGTGATGTAACAATAAATTAAATATGATATAACATATACAGTATTATGCCATTTATTTATAACAAAAATACCAACCAAATTTGCAATATAACTATGCACGATGATGCAAGCATCCAATTCTAATCAACGAACCTTTAAGAATATTATAATATTTTAATAGCAGTTAATTATTGTTTATATGCGAATAACAGCAATCATAATATCAATACATATACAAATATTATTTAGGATTGCGCAAGGTTATATAATATATTATTTTATTTGGATTTTTTACGATAGTACGTTTAATTGTTCGGATGCTTAATGCTGTATCTAATCTTGTAGTTTTTTGCTGTATTAATAATAATAACAAGAGAACCTATAAAAAGTCGGTTCACAATAATAATAATAAAAATAATAAGGTGTAATAATAACATTTCTCAATTTGGAAACGAGCGTAGAGTTATTTTTAGTGGTTGCATCACTCGTGTGGTGTGTCGAAGTGCATGTATTATAAATAATAGTATGCCTAGAACTACAGTGATTTGTGTTATGCCTAATATGTTGGAATAAAAAATGTGAAATCCATATATGCGACATAAAGAAACATACACAAATGCATCGTAGTGGATAAAAATAAATAAGTAAAACTTTATCGACATCAATATAGTGTACAAGTACGTTAAATCTATTGTCTTAAGATTTTTAAACTTAAATATTGATCCTACATAAATAGTAAGGATGCTTACAGATCAGCCCTCAGGAAGCTATTGCTGAAATTGACATTTTACGACTATTTTAAGAGACAGGACCCATATTCATCCATATTTTTGTGAGACAATTTTGCTAAGCCGCAAGATACGACACAACAAATATATTATATAAGTGATTGGATATCTACAGCAATATTAAGGACTCTAGGTCATAGGACACAATATTCATTTCGATTCGCCCCTAAAAATACAGCATTCTTAATTTTGAGGTTTGTTCTATTTGACGCAACATGTTCAAATTTCCTTTTATGACAATAAGAAAAGTTTTGCTGGAATAGTTACATCTATAGGACAGTGGTATTCTTTATAAAATAACAAAATTTTATTGATATTATCTAGGTACACTATACTCTCCACGAATTCTGCATATTATCTCATATGAAATACCTGTACAACACAAAATACATTTGGCTTTGACTTTTAACAAATTACTCGAATCAATCAGGCTTATTCTAATTGTATAATTAATTTATTGGCATGCAATCCACATTATCAATAAATATCAAACATAATTATTATTAACGCAAGTCATAAATCCGATTCACCCCGTGATAAGCACTACCGCATGGAATTTGTTGATTAATTATTTATTAATGACCACCATGTGTACATTTAAATCACATTGAGATAATTACAATTATAGCGCATTATTGATAGTGTTTGAATTACATAATAAGCTTTATTGCACAATCGTAATCACAGCGCGTCAATTAATATTGTTAATTAATGTGTATAATTATAACCAAAACTAGCTAAATTACAATAGAATATGTCGCACAAATTGCAAATAATTAACGATACTGATATAAACCTGAGAGTATATTTTATGATATTGATATCTAATATCGATGGCTTAGAGCACAGATGTTGTAATTGCCACAGAGGGGTTTTACAGGGGAGCATTTTGAAACTTTAACTAGTGCTTTGTTTATGAATTTGTAGACTTAATTAATACATTGTCATAATCACTGACTTACAACTTACCATATTTGTGTACAATAATGTTTGAGATAATACCTTTTTGGGACTTATCTTCGTATCTCGATTCACCAAAAACATCTGTGCTCTAAGCCATCGATATTGTATAATGTTTACCATGTTGCGCCTGTTGGAATCCACTTGCTAACAGATCACGACCTGCGAAATGGAAGATATTTATGACGCTTCTCCACCTGCTGTACAATTGGCTGATATTTGCAAGTACTGGAGAGCTATCTGACAAGAGTAAATAAATAAATTGACCTTGTAGTAAATTATTTAACTTACATTTTTTTTTTATATTAGTTTTACTATCACGAACTTTGATCCGAAAATCGTCAGTCGATAAGTTGATGTATTGGAAAGAATAATTAACTATGGATACATTTTTCATTAGTACGCAGATTACTGGTAAACACTAATTTTATGTTCTGGTTGCAGGGATCAACTGAAATGTTAATTGTTAAACAGAGTCAAAGTCAACACCGACATAAGATGTCAAATCACCAAGGACACTATGATCGTCAGTGTTGTTTATGCAAATAAATTCCTTAATTAAAAGGTGTTCCAACGTAGATGGAAACTCAGTCGTAATCAAACATGAAGTTATTAAAAAAAAAAATTAATAACAATGTGGTTTTTGTGAATTTGTGGACAAATTCACGGGGTAAATTATAAGTAAGTCAAAAACCACATCAAATAGGGAAGTCAATGATAATAATGTATTATATCAAAATCGATATATTCTGTTGATTCACGGATATAATATGAGCAATAAAACTTTTTGTACAACTTACACAAAAGTGTAGATAGGTGAGTATAAAATATAATAACGCTATCCATCTCCAACAATCTCCCATGGGAGAGGTGTCAACGCGGTATTGAAAACTAATATAAACTCATTTTCTCAATAAACGACTTTCCAAAACTTATCACCGAGACCAGTACGAATATGTGGGCGACATACGATCGACTGAAAAGTTTTAAGTGTGAAAATTAAAAAAAAAATGCGTAGACAATTTAATGTTTCTACACGACGAATTGGTGGATTTAAATTTTCTAAAAATATGAAACATTCAAGTGATGCGCACACCTCATCACTCTGAGAACTGTTTAACGTTTTTATCTGTGATGGTATCAATTTTGAAGACGCTGAAAAATTACAGAAAATAATTAATATGTATCAAATATTAAACCGTGAAGGACGTAGTAGGTACGTAAAACAAAGTAACGCACGTTGTTTACTTTGAGGGTAGGGGGTGGATGATACGACGTTATATTATCAACGAGCTAATTAATAACATCATATTATTATTATTACAAACATAAATCTCATCAAAGGATGTCTCTTTCTATCTATCTCACACATTTCTCGACAGCATTTACTTTTTACCCCCCTGGTAGCAGAACAAACATAATACCAAACTCTCCTGTAGGAAGGCTATAAAATTGTTTAATAATTTGAATGTTCATGTCGATATTTTCAACATACCATACAATAACTTCATCGCCAGGATAGAGATTTTCCTTTGATTGTCTCTTTTTGATGTCTTTTTTTTCTTGACTTGGCATTTCTTTGTTTTTTCTTCTTTTGTTTTTTCATTTTTCCTGCTGAGACCGCCTTGGCCAAAAGCTGTTATGGTCTCAGTGCAAAGTGATGTTTTTATAATAATAATATTATGTATGGCAGGTACATCCATTTGCATACACGTTTATATGCACGCTTTAGTAACAAAACAAGAAACAGGCAATCTAACGAATTTTATGAAAACTTGCATCCTTCGAGCATGTTTCTGAGGATAGTGACCGTCATGCCTTAATTCATCGACCATCCGTCTCCACATCGAGCGATTCTCCGCCACGTGTATTGTGTTTCGCGTGGCCTGCTCAATTTTTAAATCCCTAAATTGAATACATCTCATAATATATCGACAAAGTTTTTACAACTATGAAAATTCGCCTCCAAAACTCCTCCTTTAACTGGGTAATTCTGAAGACTATTTTTACCTACAAAGTATATGGTTATGTAATAATATGTTTGTTTCTTTGGTATAAATTCTGCTGTTTGTATAGTTGACGATTGTTTCTTGAGCGATGTCGGGTTAATTTATTGAGTTCAATCAATCTATCTATACCATCACGGCATATCCCACAAGTGGAGTAGCCAGTAGACTAACTGCACAAAATAAACATGCAAATTGTTCTTCCTCTTTGTGTCAATAAATTAAGGCATTCATTGTGGCATACCTCATTGCTGAATTGAAAATATTATGTCTTATACGTGAAGTTTTACTAACACCTGCCCTTTTTACATGCGAAAACAGAAAAGAGCGAGAGGCTTATTCTTTGCCCGGGACTCCGCTGAAGGGATACAAATATAACATTTCGCCTATCAGATAATAATGTAAGAGATAAATAATAATATTCTACAAAGGAAGTGGTAGTGGTAGCCGTAGATACTCAAAGAAGAACGTCGACATGCGATTTTTAAATGGTTACTCTATGTATTACATACTATATACATATTTTTAATGTTCTGTTTTGTGTACTAACTACTACTCTAACGCTGTTCAACTCAAGTGTCAACATCATCATCGTTCGAGAGTTTTCACTTGATATTTTTTTCCATGTTTCAGCACAAAATCAAATCTGAAGCGTCGCAATCGAAACTGAACGTTTAACTTATATTTTATATTTTTTATGCATTCTATTTGAATGAATCGACGTTCACTAATGGCCGGTTTCAATAATCTATCTATCCGCTCCTGTCGATTGAAATCTATTGTGTTCTATATTTTGAATCATACATTTCAATCGATAGTCACGGATAGATGGGTTATTGAAACCGGCCATAATAAGAACAACTACATAGGTGTGCTATTTGAAATAGAATCATCTTCTAGAGATAAATGATTTATAATAATAGATACACATAAACAATAATACTATATTTGCAACAATATGTGCATAGGAGTATTATAAACATAAACTAAATCTAGCAAATTCAACAAAATCATTTTTGATATTAACAACAAATGGAAGATTTATTTATAATTGTAATGCACAAATCAACGGTAAGTTATTGTTATATTGATGCCAATCGAATCCCGGGTGCTCCAAGGAAAAAATATTTATTATTTTATTTGATTTTATAATATGTTAACATTTATAATATGTAAACAACTAGTCAATCATAGAACATGAATACAAAATACAAAATCAAAAGGTGGGCCAGAGAAGTTTAAAAAAATCATCAAGTTATATGAATCACCAACAAATAACTGTAAAAGATCAATTTAAAAGTGACAAATTACGACTTAAATATATGAAAATTTTCCATTAAACCTAAAACTATGAGCCCTCGTGCCTTCTGTGTATATTTAATAACCTTAACATACACTCACATTGCATCAGTAAGTATTATATCTAATCATCATCAATCACTCTACACATAGTACCTACGTACATACAACAGTAAAGTAAGCACCAATATATGGTTATAACAATAACTATAATACGAAATGTCAAAGACCAACCGACAATGTAAATGTAATTAGTATTGTAGGGTTCAGTTCAGATATACCTACATGCCGATACTGTCTATTACTCTCTAGAAACCTTTTATCATAACCGAGACACGGGAGTTTGAGAATAATCCTACTGAGAATCTACATATTGTCTATGAACAGTTGACATGTCAGTCTGTCTTTCTAATCGACATGTTTAATATTGATGTATTTATACTTGGATTTTGATCACCATTTGTGAAATTCCAAACAAAGCAATCAGATTAGACTTCGGAGAAAGAGTAAGAGACAGATTGACGGAGTTGTGGTATACATTATTTGGAACGTTTCAGGGATAGAATCTTTCCTTTCTGAGAATCAGAACTTTAAAACGCTTCAAGGGCAAAAGTAAATATTTCTATTAGACATTCAACAATCCTGATCATTATTACAAATGGTGCGATTTTTAACAACGATACAATATAAACGAAAAGCAATAACAATTGTCAATCAATCAAACACCAAGTAAATCAATAAACATCAAAGAAAGAAAGATGAAAACCTAAAAAATAACACTTGGGTTTAAGTGTTCGGTGGCCAAAGAAAGCTCGAGAGGACGGTGGAGAAAAACGATTGGAGTAAGATATACGCGGTAACTAATAAATGTAAGTAATCAATCATTGAATTATTCGTGAACCGCCCAATGACGTTCAATCTCACGTGGTAGCGTGAAAATGTGTGTATAGTAAACTGTGTAGAAGTATTGTGGCCACAACAAATTAACAAACAAACGTTCGATGTGTTTGTTGCGATGGACGAAAATAGTACCAAGGAGAGATTTATAATAAAATACATACTTATAGTACCTAGTAGCAATAATACTACTGTGATTATAATGTATGTGGGAGAGGCACGCATACGCTATAGGTACTACCAAATATACGGAAATAAATCTTATGGTAGGTACCTACATGTAAAATGTAAATCACACGCATTCGCACTCAAGACGTAAACGTAACGGATGACGTAGACACCGTCGTCAGAGTTATAGATCGTATCGAGTCGGGGATATGAGGAACGGGGAGTGATGAAATTTAAAATAAGAACGTTAAATTATTGAAAATGGATATGAGGATTTCAATAAAAAAAAACAAAAGACGAAGAAGCTTCATAAACAAATGAACGCTATGAAACGTAAAAACATGAATAATAAAGAAGAATATGAAAAATAAAAGTCTATAAGAGACGGCAATGCGGGATAGAAAGAAAGCTTTGGGGAAAAAGAACCAGGAACGCTGACCTGACTGAAAATATGAAACGCAAAAAGAAGTTAACAGAGTTGTTCAACTTATGCAGTAAATAGCAACATAACTACATAGCGAACAATACAATACAAAACCTCTCTCAAATCAAATAGTTTTATGATTTATGATACATAACAGACATGACGAATAATAATCGTATAAAATACAGCAAAAAGAAATGACATTGATACCATCAATAGTGATAGTAGGTAAAACAACTAATACTAAAGTAATAAAGTGAGGATAGATTAGAATTACTATGCGGCTGAATATTTTAATATCATATACGATGGTCATTACCGTGCGCCCAATGAGTTTGTAATGAGTGTGATTATAGCAAACGAACAAAAAAAAAACAATGCCCATATAACATAACCGTTTCGATTCCGGTTGATATACCGAAATAAAAGTAGACAGTATGTCACCTATTATTTTTACGATTACAACGATTATCGTATTATAACTGTTGTGGTTTTATAAAGCGATTTGAATTAATGACAATAATTAAACGATGACAAACAAAAGGACAAAAGAGCGATTAATTAAAACCGTACCGATTCTCAGAACGAGTGATTATACTATGTTTACGACGAATCGGCATATTCGACGAACGATTCAAAATGTACAGTAACGCCTCCGTAATAATTCCATATTCGTAATATTATTGTGATGAATACATAATCCACAAACACATTACGTGCACGACCAATCCGACAACACACAGTACAAAAGAATAACGATAAAATGATTATGAATTGACGCGAATGGGGTCGTTGGACCCGATCGACAGGATGTAGGAGAAAGAATGAGAATATGCGGAGTTACATAACCGCAAACATTACATTTCTTTTCAGTAATTCATTTATTTCGAATGCAATCATATATTATATGTCCGCCTCTGAGGAAAATATACGGCTTTACTAAGAAAATAAAATTTATAGATCGTAAAAGGGATAAAAGTATCAATAACATATGTGCGAAGTAAAATAGTTGTACACTGAACAGATAGTTTGAATACATTTAGACTTTCAATTTGCACATCAACTCAAGACGAGTTTGTAATATAATGGTAGGGTCAAGGGCGTGATACAGTCTATATTTTGTAGGTTCTGACATTCAATTTTTGAGGACATTATCGAAGAAAAAGATTAATGGTGTGAAATCACGTATTAAATTACACGTACATATTAGAAAATAACGAAGTAGATCAACTAGTTCAAAATCACCTCGTGTATCCACAGAAACTTTCCATGGAATTTTCAATATTATAATAATAAACGCATGAATGGAATATCAATAACACAGGGAGAGTTAGCAAATTAAAGCTGAAATAGGAATTTATGTAGAATACGCGATATCATTATGCACAAAGTGATGGATTCGTTAGAAATGTTAACAATAAAAACAAATACGTGACACGTAAAGCCAAATTTCTAAAAGACGCCTTTTCTAAAAGAAAGCGGAGAATCTGTAATAAATTATTTTATGATACAAAACATACCTACTGAATATAGCTTTGAATGATTTGAGAGATAAACTGAATATGTACTGAAACAACTAACAAGAATATAACAATGAGCTCTTTATCGCAGAGGTTAATCAAACACAACGTCATATAAAAGGATTTGTTTTGAATCAAGATTGTTATTAAACAAAAGGATTGGCTGATGATGCTTCTGTTTCGAACATTGATTGATGATGGCCTACAAAGATAGAGACGAAGGAAGGTGTTAGATGTATGATGTGATGAACAAGTCAATATAATGTGATTCCGGGAAGGTGCAATACTCGATCTAAGCATCCGCAGCAGATAAGATGAATAAAATTGTGTAGTATTAGTAGCATTTTATCTTGGTTTCCCGGACGATTACCATACAAGATAGGTACTTAATTAGGTGTTTTATGCAACGAGTATTCATCAATATAAATTGAAGGCAATAACTGAAGCAGGAAACTGGGACCAATATCTTTGAACGAAAGTCGTTGAATCACACCAAAAACAATCGTCGGTAAGTGATTGAAATGAAGAAATACGAATACAATGACAAATATAAATTCACTGTGTCGGTGTTTAGGTAGTAGAATTCCATATCGAAATAAATAAAACAAGCGTTTTATTCTACTATTGATTTAATTTATGAGAGAGACGTCTTTCGTCTTATGAGGACATTGTCAATCTCTCATAAATTAAATCAATAGTAGAATAAAACGCTTGTTTTATTTATTTCGACAAATATAAATATTTTTCTAAAAATAAACAACAGATTTATTACTACTACACGACTGAACGAATAAAGTTGGAAGTAAAAAAATACATAATTGCGTAAACCGATACTAAAAACGAGAATCATTATGTTACGTACTATTAATAAAAAAAATGTAGAAAACGATAAAAATGACAATTCTGACGTCTTTTCGTGTAGGAAAATTGAAGAAAATCCAAGAAATTGTTGTAAACAAACGGTGCAAAAACTGGACATACGACGACGTGAACCATTTTAAATACATAATAATAATAATCTCTAACTATGTTGTAGCGACCAAAATACCCCAAATGATCCATCGGTGCGGCTAAAATTAAGTGAATCTCAGCTGCCAGATTATATAAATAAACACAATTATTTTAAAACACACGAATCGCGTAAATTATTTTCTTAACAGCGAGTTGGCAAGGGAATGATGGTTTGTAAACAAGCGCTACTATAGATACTTATATACATAAAGTTACTACAACTTACGATTCAATTTCTCTTTAATGTCAAGATCAAGTATTATTCAACGATCGATAATAGCGAAGATAGATTTTTTAAGATCGCATCTATAGCGTGCATTTAATTGTTAGCGTTATAAACAGAGTACAGAATCAAGTGTCTTTAGCTTGCAATATTGAAGTTACTACACATTTCTAATATGGTTATCCATATTCAGCGATTTCATTAGTTCAGGATGCGTCGGAATTGTCCTTCAGGATTCCAACACATTTTACGGTGTATGTTGATCTAAGTAGTCGTATTTTGCAACGCATTAATCTAACCTTGATCACTATCCATTAGAGTCAAACGGCGATGAACATACCACATAATAAGTGCAACACAATAAACTATATTTAGGTACAATGGTAAGATGATTGGTCGTAATGAATCGTACACACGTATAATAAACCAACAATAAAATGTATGTATTCATCTATAGTAAACGCTAGACCAATAGAATTATTAGCAACGTCAACCATAGCTACCAACACAATACTAATAATATCTATGGACAATGTGTAATTGGATATATGAAAACCATAATAGTATATTTTTTTATGTAAAAACGAGAAAAAAGAAGCACATTAACGTTATTAACAAAGATAAAGCATAATATGAAAACGTAAAAAAAAACTACTTCACGTTTTCAAACAAATCTTCGAGTAATAATATAAACATTGTTATTCTAATGGAAGACACAAAAAAAATATCAAAATATGACGAATAAATAACGCAATATTGTGTACTGTACAAATAGTGTGACATTAATAACACGTATCTTATAAATTACAGAATCACAGAGTTATTGAAGATAATCTGTAGGTTTCCGAGGAACACGGAACGATCACCACCATGGTGGATCAATCAGCAAATGGGAATAGTGAGACATAATATCGCTCTGGCAGTTTGCCAAATAATATTCACATCGTGAAGATAGTGCTCGCAACTTACATAATACATACTATCATAATGCTTCTTGATTGTTTGTGTTTCATCGCGGATCTCAAGAGGAATCGTTGCGGGCACACTCAGAAGCGAAACAATATTATAACGAGAAAACATTACCACTGATACTGATATATTATATCAACGGACGAAGGAACATATCAAAATAATAAACAAATTGATTTTATTATTATGATTGATGTCCCATCGCGCAAAAACACTTTCGAAGATTGATTTGATAAGTTGATTTAGCATATTTAATAATCAACAATTCTTCACTCCAAAAATTATTATTTCTTAAAACACGAGACTTTTAGGCTATTTGGATTTCGGACTATAAGATGAAAGTATTGGAAAATCAGCCTTTGTACTGTTTGAAGATTGTAAACCAGGAACCAGGAGGAAAATTAAATGGAGAAATCTAAAAAAAATAAACGATTTTGTTATTTCATATTTATGTGATTGTCATATATTTTCTTCTCTTCGATCTGTAATACTTGTGTTTTTATATGATTGTAATAAACACGTCAAAGGCTTACGCCTTAAATATATTGATAAATAAATTGAAGAATTACTTTAAAAACACTTCATGCGAATGAAGATTTATTCTGTGATAAAAAAATGTATAAAACCCTTCAAGCTATCAACACCTAAATATTAAATACAAGGAGAAGTAGAAACGATATCATTAAAAATAACGACTACATTATCGTTTGAAAACAATTTACAAAGTGTTAAATGAGACCGCGTTATGATTGAAAATGAGCAAATTGAAAACATCATAACAGAATTAAGTGAACTATGACGGACTACGAAGAGAGAAGATCGACTGAATTTGGACATAATATATAATCTAAGGGTAAAAGAGAGAATCCAATAGTGATGAGTACATATGTATTATAATATTAACGAAAGGAAAGTATAGAGGAAATAAAAGGAAACAAGAAGTAACTCCCGCCGGATATTAAAGTCAGAGAGGTAACGGCTGCAAAACAAATAACAAATCGACAGGGACACAAAACTACGTTACTGAAATGACAACGAGTCTATGTAAACAAAATAAAATGAAACATTGTCTTCAGTTCTGTATACATTACAAGACAGGACATTTTAATGTAGAGAAATGTCATTGGGACAAATTACCCTTATTGCGTAAGACAACAGCAACTTAAGGAAATTCAAAATGTGACAATCCAATGTAAAACCATCGAGAGCAAAACGGGAAATAAATTAACGTCTGAAGGCGATTAATAAATTTCGTATGATGTTAGTAAATTTACAAGACTTCCCCGTATTATAAAGCTTTCGGTATAACTGACAATTTAATTGATATGAAATGAAACATTATTATTATTATTAAGCACACCGGAACATTTTTTCTTCCAGTTAAATGAAAATAGAAACCTGGAATAGCATTAAGACGATTTCACGAAATAATGAATGTTACTTACAAACAAACCGTCCGTTTTCAATGTCACTATAGATTATAGCTTTTTATGTTTTTCTGTTAACAATGATAAGACCGAAATAATTGTCAATAAGAAATATTCAAAGCAGAATTCTGCGAAAATAAAATCAATACGAATCGTTATAAAATGTGAAACAAAAGTATTTTTAAAAAGAAACTCCGATAATTTCGATGTTTGTCGCACGACAGCCGGAACATTGAATGATACCTACATTAAATAAATTATTCAATGTCTTCGTAATGGTTCACATCCTTAATGGCAGAATATAAAATGAGTTAAAAAACACCGGTAACACAACGTTTGGGTAAATGTTACACACGAACTACTATTCTTAAATTAATCTGAACTTGAATTTGCTAAAAATGTTACGTCAACGTATATTCTTCAAGTACACCACCGTCGACAAGTATCAACCTAAACTATCTCTATTTTTTTTTTAAATTTGAAACAATCCACAGCATTTAATCCAATGAATTATGAAATGAGTATTTTCAGTAGCTTTTCAGAACTATGAACAAAACATTCTTCGGCATCAAGTCGCTTGATTCGTATGGGATGTCAGGTAGTGCGTACGCTTCAAATTAATCAAGTTCACAAGCCACTCGATTTCACTGTCATTTCCAAATATGTTACAGAGTTATCAACAAAGTGTACTACATTTTCAATATGTGATATATGATTAACTATGGTGTGTATAATATGTTTGCAATCTATACGCATTTTCAATACTACTCAATTATCAATCTTTTCCATTCTTTACTCGTCATCATCGCGGTAGCAATATTTTATCTGGGTCAGGGATATCAGATAATTCGGAAGTATCTATAGAAGGTAAGGGGAAGTTTCTATCGAGGGCTACTCAATTACAATCTGCAAACAAATACAACTTACAATGTAAAAATAATAATAACAAACAATAAAAATAAATTATCAATATAGTATCCTCGGGCGGTTGTTGTCACGGGCAACCAAAATAAAAATATTATACCTACACAATCATCGATAAGATATTTATTATTTATTAATAAAGAGAAATCATTCAAATTATATTTGCGTGTCTATATTAGGTATTATAAGATATAAATATCTATCAAACATTTCAAGTGGCATGATTGACGAGACATAAAAATATATTGATAATGTCAAAGTGTATCCAAGAAAGGAAACGTAAGAAAAGAAAAATGATAGTTATAATGAAGCAAACGATGAAACACTTGAAAATTGTAATACAAATGTATCTATAAAATGTGAATCAAAGAATTTGATCAACAAATAAAAAAATAAAGTGTACTAAATGTTTTTTTTTATCTTGTGTTAAAAACATAGGTACTACAGGTTATTATCGTTGTGACATTAGTCATCATGTGATCACGAGACAGCTGGGCCAAAGAAAAGTTTTAAGTATTGTGTGTGCGAATGACATTTCAGCAATGTCTCTTAAAGAAACACTTAAAACAGATAACAATTCAATTAGCATGACAGAAGATAAAAATAGAAAAAGGTGTAAATTGGCACTAAAATAATGTTATGCATGCATATAATTATTATTGCGATGGTGACGAATGGTCAGCAGTCTGTATAAGTGTTGACACATATATTTAACAATTTTACAATACACCGTCCACGATACTGCTAATGTTGCTCTTATTATTCAAATAAGTAATGTCCACTTCCATACAAAAGAGAAGAAACACTCGTGTGCTGCTATCAATAATAAATGATAATCACAATAGCACACAACTATCGGACGATGAATACAGAATGAAGTCCGCTAGAATCACGGATGGAATATTAAATTCGTCAAACATTTACTAGAATGAAAATATATATTATTGATTTGCACAAAACAATTTATGAATAATATATCGTAAGAACTATAGAATCGTTCAAGATTAAATGACAAATGAATAAAATTGATAAGTACATTACTGGACAATGATAAACATTGGCTTCCCGCAGTTGGCAGATATTTGACACAATGACATTTTGGGTGAATGTTGAAATTAGATTTCCAATGCAGAAACTTACAACGGCCTTCTTGTCAATCTCACTTTAACCTTGTTAAATACAAACTTCGAATTTATTTATCACTCAAAATACTCTAGCATTTTGCAACCACCACCGCATATTCACCAGTTCAAAAACAGAATACATTCAAGACGCTATAGCCGATGATAATGTGGAATTATTTTTATTGGACGTTAATTTTTGAGAAGTCACGAACTTCTCGACTATTTGCGTCAATGGAATATTACCACCAGTAGACCTAAACTAGAATAAAACTACTATGTAAGTAAAAATACATTAAAACACATATAATAAACTCGTGAAATTATTTTTAGAAATCACGACAATTTTCATTATAATAACGTGGGTAGAAACATAAACAATAATAATAAACACAACTTTCTCGACACAAATGACACACAAACTAGATGCCCAAAGGAACGATTATTAATAATTATTATGTCATCAGAAGACACTTACTGGGTGCAAATTAATAAAAACAAATTACACTGAATGGACAACGAAGTTATAATACCGACAGATGATTTGGTGATGATGGTCGGACTTGAGGGACGAAGACGCGAGTGCGCACCACCGGCAATTTGGTCAATACATTATTATGGTCTCAGAGTCCAAAAACTAATCTGCCATGGATTGATAACGATTTCTAGTCTACAAACGTGCGGTGACCACAACAAATCAGAACATCATACAGATTGGACACGATATTAATCTAAAGACTCGTTAAGATGAAAGCTGTAACTATTCTGTTGACGGAAATATATTAAAACAATACTCAAATAATATATGAAAGTTGGCATTGATCAAGTCATAGACTTATTTGAGAAATGCTATACTTTAGAATAAAACGCATCTATTTGACAAGAAACGGTATTTTTTATTTATCTATCTATATCATCACACGTTGTTCCAGCGGACTCACCGACACTTGGTAGTCTCAAAAAACTTCAAGGTAGGTGGTGTGGTCATCTTTTAACATTGTAATTTTTTTTTAATATATTTACTTAGCTAAACGTAATGATCAAATTCAATAATAAGCAAAACTAATGACTCACAGGAGTAACAAAAAATGCTGCAACACAAGCCTTACTCTTTTTATTACTCTTTTATATTATTACTCTATTATAAATTACTCTTTAGCGTACTCAGAGTGAAAATGTCGACATTTACAAGTAATTTCATAGATACGATCGATGGTCACCCGCATGTCCTGGTAAGGCAAGCACGTTGTCGGCACACAGACAACAACGGGGGGAGTCAATTGATAAATTGTTGTTGTTAGTCTGTTGTTAATTCATAACGTGTCGCTGTTTTTTTATTGTCCTATCAGCACTCACTCTACAGAGCAGAATGAGATCCGCACCCGGGGAATGTAATTTGGGAATCGTGCAATAAGCCACGCTTTATAAAAATATTGGACTTTGCATTTATTTTAACAGTCTTGTAAAGAAAAATAGCATGAATAAAAATAAATTAACATGTATTACCAAACAACAATAATTATTATTATTATTTTGGATGTGTCAATACGTCCTTTGTAGGAATATATGTGCCAAATATCGCCATATAATACATTAACAATAAAGAATAAACTTGGATATAATTTAATTAACGATAAATCAAATAAAACACTACATCAAACGATTCTCTGTAAATAGAATACTATTGCAATGAAGTACCGCCAGCTGTGAAGGATTGAAAAAGCCTATTAATAAAGTTAAACGGAGTAGATATCGAATTAAATACGTCTCTAGATGGATTGCAGTAGTAATGAGACAAATAGTTTGTACTTAAGAGTAATTTGCACTGGCCAGAATAATGCAGAGGGAAGGAGAAGGAAGGGGAGATGTACCGACAAATGTCTATCATCAAGATGTAACGAGTTAAGAGTGTCATAACCTTGGGAGCGTCTCCTGATGTGGGAGACAATTATTATTATTGATCAGAGATAAGCAATCGACAACCAATTCGGACCAATCTATGAAACAAAACCACGCCAGATTCTTGGAACGAGGTGAGGTCTTTTGCGGCTGAGTATATTCGCAATCACAATATTGGGTGGAGGCGTACATGTGTATGTGTGTGTGTGTGACATCATCGTCCTGATAGGAGTCACATTCCCGGTGATAAACCAGCGTTTTTTGTAGCAATGACCAAGACTGAACAAATGTTGGAATATTTCAACGACGATTCCAATACATGGACACCGCACAAAATTGGTTTCAGCGAGTATTTGAGCAACATTCATTTCCAAGCAGAAGTATGTCGGTTACTTTGCATTCTATAGGAATCATTATTCAATTATCCAATTTAAATTAGCCACATTGGTAATGTTCACACAGAAAGCCTTGCACGTTTCGAACGCTGACTGAACTAATTAAAAGCAGCGTCAAAAGCAAAATGAACAATGCATATTTCATATTACCAAGAGAATGTGTTACTGGAAATCCAATAGTAGTCACTTAGTAGCCTTACATACATGAATTACAAAGAAATTCCTTTATCAACAAATGACCCCAGATCAACAAAAACATAGACTGTTCTGCATTCAACACGATTAATGCAGTAATTGTTACATTGGTAACATAAGCTTTTAAAACAATAACAATAATGGATACTGTTGTATGCACGCATTCCATAAATTATTTATTCCGTGCTACAGCAGCCATAGCGTACACTGCTATGTATTATGAATATGCAAAGTAGTACAAGCTATCGACACCGTATACAATAAACAACATCGGACAAATCAACATCTTATCAACACGATAGATCTTCCTTGGTAATGCCAATAGCAGACTGGACAAAGCGATGAAAACTGTGCATATTATATTATTATCATATCGGTCAAACAAATAATGGCTCTACATTAAATCGCACTAATGGAACGACAAAGTTATGATTTCATAACAACGCTAAATTACTGCAAAAGCAATAATGACAAATGACAACATTACGATTTTGGTACAAACTGAACAATGGTCAATAATTGTTGAGGATTTATAAAATATTGCCGAAACACTAGTAGTAGGACTATCCCACATGACTAGCCATTTTGAAGAACAACCTATACATCCTTATATTATGATACGATATCTGTAGAAAAAATGACAAATGGAAGGGGTTCGATTTCATAGATTTTTGTATGGTTTCTTTGGTTTGGATATATAAAAATAAATTATTGAAGTGTTATAAAAGGAAAAAAGATGTTGATCAATTATCAGTGAAATGCAAGGAATGTCACGCAGATAATAATAAGAACACTTTATTGATCAGAAAAAAAATCATGAGCAATTGGCGAGCTTATTGCCTGGAGGCAATATCTTCCAGCTAACCAAAAAAATGTGTGATACTATGTTGACAATGTGTAATTAATACTAAATGTGAACAGTTAATACTAAACTTAATTATAATATTACATACCAATATAAACTCTCTACTTCATCAAACGGTTCAACAAAAATGAAACCTACAATAGTCATTCGTTACTTCTGAAGCTTTTAACGTGAAAGGCAATAAAAGAAGTCACGATAAAAATAGTAATTCATAATTAGTTACTAAAGTCTTTTCTTATTTGCAAATTATGTTTTCTTATTTGCAGTTTATACCTAATATTAACAACGATAATATCAACAATACAACATCCCAATACCGACCAAACAACAGTGGTGCGTTGTTATTATTAGGTATAATAATATTGTAATAATAGTAGAATGACAATCATATTATAATAAAATGATGTAATTGGGACAATGTACGTAAACCGTAATGATAGTGATAGTGCTTGACATTGTTACAGTACATTACAGAATACAGAGACCAGAAAATTGTTCACATAGTCCTGCGAGTTCATAATAAGCAATAATATCATCCCAGAGATGTGTGCTCTGCAAAACAATAATAGTCTAATAATATTCCTTATTCCAGACTTCCATTTGTAAAACCGTATTAACGTAATGTAGTGATGTGAGAAGAGAAAATTCTCCAAAGGAATTTCTCGAGAACGAGAAATTTCTCCTCTGATGGAAGAGAAATTTCTCTCCATAATTTTTCTTAGTGGTATTATGACTTTTCGCCCAGTATACTTCGCAGCCAAACTCATTGATCCGAAAATTTGTGAGGCTTATTAAGGCCCTAATCAGAGGTTATAAACACTTTTTTCCATGTACGTAACTGAAATTTTTTTAAAACTTAAATATGGGCATGTGGGGTGTCAAACATCAAGATTTTTCATCAGTTATTAGCACTTTTTTCTATGTAGGTACCTAACATTTTTTTGTTTCCATAATTAATTGTAGCCGTATTGGTGATAAATTGTCTCAACATTTGTACATTGTTATTGATTGATTGATTGAATAAAGTATTTATTATTATAATACTGTTATATGAATAATGAAAAAAATTCTCTACTTCGAGAAATTTACCGAGAATTTTCTCGGTAAATTTCTCGAAAAATTATTTCTTGAGAATTCCAGAACACTAACGTAATGCAATAGTGTGCGAATTCCAATCTGAAGAAGTGAGGAAGGTGTCCCGACACTTAAAAATTAGCTCTAGATGATGGATATGTCTGATGGATTTTGTCATCTGTAGGTTGTGCCCAAATTCAGTAATAAAACAAGAATTTGGTAAATATTCAAAACAATTTGAAAACTAATCAAGCGTTAACATTCGCGATTTAGAAAAAGTGGAATCCACCCAACGAATATAACAATTATGTTGTACTCAGTGCATACTGTACTCAACGCTCAATGTTATAATCTCGCTCGATAAACATTCAACAAGAGTGACTAATCGAAATCAAATGGCCGGTTGTGTATTATTTGTGTATTTGTGTGTGCAACAACAATATTTGCTCGTGTCAGAAAGATAAGAAGACAAACGGAAAATAACCAAAGAGTTTCAAATAACAATTTTGCTTTGGCGGACGATGTACTAAGTATTTTTATTTGGTTTTAAAACATTCAATAAAATGGGACGTATAATATACGTTAAAAACAACTGTCCTTGAAAAAAAAAACGATATCCTTTTAAGATGTGTCCAGTTCCTCCCATTCTGGTTATACTTAGGACGTTATTACTCCATAACTCTTTTTAATATCTACTTTTATACCCATTTTCCTTTATTTACTATGCAACGCTCTATTTCTACGATGGAAAATATCATTCTTCCCAAATTTACATAATATGTATTATTATATATTCTGGCTGTGATGTAACTTTTATAAGAATGATATGTCATTCTGATGTGTCATTCCTATAGGCCAAATGAAAGCATCGAATATTCAAATGGCGAGCCTGAAATATGAAAAAGAAGTATCGGTAGACCAAAAAAGACATTATCTCAGTCGCGGTACAAAATCTGATGTAAAATATTGGAAGACGACTATATCCAGCAGTGACGAGTAGGCTGATTAAACTAAGAAGAACATCAAAATTACTCCTGCATGAATATGAAAAGACCCAGAGTTTGGCTTTGAAAGAAAGAATCACTCGCAAGCGAATGCAACAACAGCAATTATTAATTAAATAAAGTGAGTACGTATCAATAACACGGCACCATATTGCACGAGATAATATTATTATTTATTTACACATATAACAATCATTCACAACAATACCGCTGTGGATATGTACATTGTACATACTGGGTTTAATTAACTGGGTATTTTACATCAGATACGCTACTATCAATAATATAACAATAATAATAAAATATGTGAAAAATATTATTCAAAACACGTGAGCAGCTTAGCTGCATCTAATATTATACGCGACTGACACGAAACGTGCTGCATAAGCACGTATCATATCAAATGAATAAATAAATAATACATCTACACTATGACAATATATGTATTCCAAATGCGAGATGATGACAAGAACTATGGAAAACGTGTTCAGTGCTACAACATGGAAGTGAAGGTAAAGTATGTCTCTTCGTAAAATGTATGAAATAGAGTATTATAATATAAATTTATTCATGTCCGTCCTGTGATTTCCTGAAGAATGATGGATGTTGAAGCAGGCCGACTGCCGCAGCGATCTTACAAAGTACTTACGTCAAGTTTTCTATCGTGGGATTCTATTTCAAACTTCAAGGACTAGGCTGGAAACAAATATAAGTTTAGTATCAAAATTCATGAAGTGATATTATATGTTCCATTTAAACCTTTCAGCCTAGATACAATAAGTCAATAATGCATTATGCAAGCCATGCAAGGAAATAAATTGATAAAACGTAAAAACATAGTAAACATAAATTTTCAAACAATGCTCGAGGCAAATGGTCAACATGGAGAACCTGTGACGTACGAATATATTATTGCCTTTTCGAAACAAAATAGATTTTTTGCAACTTCTTCATGTTTGTCATCAACCTTACTGAATTATTATTTACTCAACATATTTACACTGCTTCTAATATCTTTCACTCTTTCTTGGGGCCTTAAACGCTCCTTGTAGCTGAACTTTGCCATAACACAGATGAATTTGATACTCAAGTATCGTTCGGCGTTACGAAGAAATAGGGGGCAATGATTTGACATTATTAATTCGCAGCATAGAAACGAGATACTACGCAATAAATGTGAATAGCACACGTGGGAAAGACTTATTACATAAAGGACAATAATCTTTATACAATATCACTCGCAGAATTTTAAATTGTGACAAAACACGACATGATTATGTATTAAATTAAGTAGGTAATATATTGAGCAATTATGACGGCGACCTGTTTCATTAAGCGATCACGTTGTGCTGTTGGAGAGGTATCAAATGGGAGACCAAGAAACGCAAGACAGGCGAGCTCGAGACAATGATAATTAGCAATATGAACTCGGTATGAATTTATGATACAATTAGTATGCTCGTTAACAAGACAATTATTTTATTGTTTAATTAATAAAGAAATAAAACAAATAAAACGTCTCACTGACATTCGAAGAATCGGTAGGAACTAGTAATTCTTGTTATTATTATCAGGTACCTAATGTTTTAATTTATTATATCTTTCTACTTGCTACTGTACACAGAAGTAAATAACAAAAGCAACGAGAGTCATGCAGCTCTGAAACGTGTTCTTTTGAATTTCAGTAAGTCGAGTTACGTTGTACTGCGGGGTGTTGGGATGGAAAGTTAGTCTTAATAAACCTGACAACATCCAATACGTAACTAAGCACTCGTGTATCAATTAAGAAAATTTGGGCTAGTTGGAAGAGATCGCACCTTTGCGATAAATTGGCCCTCTGTATATTAATTGTATCTAACTTGAATGTTTTACCTTTTATATATTTTTTTGTAATCAATGTACAGTAAAGAATAAATAAATAAGATTTAATGGCTTTCAAATTGTTTGTACTATATTATTAGTTGAAAGGCAGATTGCTGGATCTAAAGCACTTGAGTTCATCGCCTTATATTTGAACATCATTTATTTAATAATTAAAGGTAAACGAATATTAACAAATATCTATCGCTACATTATTTTAATTAACAAGTTTTCCATTTGATAACAGCAAGCAATAGGATGGTGAAAACCGAATGCTCGTCTCATTAGCGTCCAGAATTGGCGACCAGGACACAGTTCCACCACTCAAGAAGGAGTGTTATACATGAGGCTAATATCCGACCTAGATTGTAAAGCCATTGATTATTGAGTGGCATGTAATAATATAGGCTAACACATTTTGGATATACCAAATCAAATGTATGATTACCGCAAAAGTCCTTGTTTCTGCCAAATCGAAATTGGTGGCATTGGCTTTATTAATAAATACGGGAAGCTTTATGCAAATAAATAATTATAGTTTTTAATTTTTTTATTCCCATTTGAATAATAACTAATAATAAAACGAACTGAATGAACATTTATTAGCACTAACAATGATGACCCCCACGGCACAGTTCAAATAAGTGAAATTACACCTCAATATGCATAATTGAACGGACGCGAACGATTTGTATTGTCATAATAATGGTTATATTAGGTCACTTTTACTACGAACTATAATGATTTAAAATTATAAACACAACGACCACTGAATTAATTCGCATAATATATTAAACGAATTATAATAAAGAACAGGAAAAAAACTAAATAAATACAAACGATTCCAAGAAAATAATCAGAATAAAACAAGTTCAAAAAACTCGCCAAAATTGCATGTATAGAGATCAAACTGGTTGTATTAAACTATCCTGTGATCTAGTTTTTACAAGGCTGAATCCCGAACATAAATTAATATTTATATAACCTATATTTTCATCCGAGAACAAATCTACATTCCCGGTAGGGTAATTGAAAAAATGTTTCAAGGCGATCATAATGGGAAACTTCAATGTCTTCAGAGTAAAAACCAATTAGAAATATAATAAACTGAAAACTAAGACACAAACATCAAAGCGTATTCGATAAGTGAAGTTCTTGAATAACAGAAATACCTTTATGTATCCGAGATTCTCATTTAATCTACGTATTTGTCAATATTTATAATATGACGTGGATGCAATGTCCTAGAATTGATGAATTGTAACAGTCTCCTTGAGGTTCTTTTGGCACGTAAACGACACTTTAATGTTGTCCAATAATAAATAAACAGAATTTGGAAGAAAAAAAACGCGTACCTATTTTAGATATTAATATTATTGAAGAGAGTAACAGATGAGTATCATTGATGGTTTATCAAATATTTGTATACTCAATATAAATTCAAGAAAATCAATTGCCAAACATAATTCAATCAGTGCCAGTATGAGTCAGGATATGCTTTTTGAATTCTGATCTATTTATACCACACTGAAGAACACGTTCATACGATCAAAAGAAAGTTTGAAATATGAAATCTGACTGATGATATAAATATGACAAAATCAATTATATGCCGTGTGCCGGATCAGACCGAAATTTGTATATTGCAAAAATAGTTGAACGTTTCAAATAAATATATTTGATAGGTGTAATATTAATGTGCAATGTTGTTTATTTTATTATGAGGCGGCCAATAAATATACCTACACCGCGATAAAACTCTGTTTACTAAATAAAGCATCACCGAGACGGAAATCTTTGTGTAAATATTGAATAGATAAAATGTTTATTGCGGATTGCGGATACGAATTATTACCTCATTCGCAATAATAAAATATTATTGAACACGGATACATATGGAAAAAAATCATCGGTCTACGCAAATCGTTTCGATTCATAATTAAATTCAGGCACGAAAATGATGGGAGATAATCTGATGTCAGAAAATTAAATTGCACTAACGCATAAGCAAAACACAGAATAAAAATATAATGTATATTTTGGATCACACTTGATAACAATCTCGACTACATTTAAAAAAAAAATTGTCCATGTTTCGAAGTTAACTTGAAGAAAATGACAAATGTATGAAATTAACATAAATTTCTTTAAAAGTCAGTCTGCAACAGCTTTAGTCCAGCATTTTCAATCCAAACACTTGTTTCTCTATTTACTCTAAAAATCAGGTACAACAATGCCGATAAGGTTTTATTCGTAAAGGAAAACCTCGCCACATCAAACATCAATAGAGATACCTACAACAAAAATATAATATTATTCGAACTAGTTGAAACAATATTATTTACATTGTATCTATCCTTTTCTGAGAACGAAACGCGGTAAGATCAACAAAGCAGAAAATAAAAGTTAATTGGAATCCGTCGATTGATTAATTCGAATCAATAAATACATCAAATCTAATATTCATCCACAAAGGATAATCATTCCTGGTAACTCGGCAAACAAATAATAATCGAGTCTCGTGTATCATTGAGACGGAGGGGGAGGGGTATAAACAACTAAGAATAATAAATTCAATAACGTATAATGAAAACAAAACAACACGAGACGGCATCAAACAGGAAACAAAGATAAATATGTAGGATAAACTGAGCACTTTACTTAAATTGTGATAAATAAACGACGGTAATTGTGATGTAATGAAACACTAACGCAAGGACAATAGTAATAATATTATGTACACAATATAGATACATAGACACCACAGATTTAAAGCGAAGACGACTTACGACAGATACAAAAGCAGAACGTGGGAATTCTTCCAGGACAACGATCAATATTTACTAACTTGAAGATGAAGTACGCAACATACCTGAAACAAAAAAGAAAAAAAACATTAGTCTTGCAAATAAATACAAGTGTAAACAGTTTTTCGTAATTAATTATTAGTAGCATTAGAAATGTAAGTAAAATAGATGATACACATGCCTTGAACTCGAGACTTAAAATAATTTGGTAAATACTGTTTGGCTTTAATATTTTATTCCACACTTCAGTACATTTTTTATTCGATGATTGTGAAACCCAATATATCATATTTTTTTGCGAAGTACAAATGAAGCCTGTATTATTTAGCGTAATGTCATCAGAATTTTCCTAAATTATTCAAGCATACCTAACTAAGGACTTTGCCAAGAAAAATATATTAACAAGACCAACTACTTGATTAATTAAAATTTTCCTAACATTACTGAACGATTAATTATTACATAAATTAATCCTGTCTGATCCCTATTAATTATCTTTTCTATCTTTGAACCGATACAAAAAAATATGATTTGATACAAAAAGTTATCTGTAGATAACAGAGGGAGGGTATTGAATGGGGGCGAGGTAGTAGTAGTAGTAATATGGCTTCGAAAGAATAATTAAAGGGAAATTTTACTAAATCAATCATTTGAAATTCTCCCTACGTCTACTATGGACATCATCATCATCATCATCACAGACTTTGAAATACAATATTGGCGGAATACAGGTTCCTATAATATCCAGAAGCCCATCAAATATTTGTATTGGCTTCAAACACTTGGGACTCTTACAAGGGAGTGTTTCAAGTTACAAAAAACTTCTGTCTTCCTTCGTAAAAAGAGGCTCTATGGTCATAAAGCGGCGAAGTATCAAATGATATTTACAGTTGATATTTTCTACCGACGGTTCTAGGTGGAAGTTCATGTTGAATTAATTATTAATAAAACACTTATTTAATACTTCCATTGTGACTTTATTGGTCGCGAGCCGGTTTTCAAGAGCTCCCGTTCTCATCATCAGGCTAGCTTTATACAGAATTGCGTAAAGCTTTATGTTTATTGAAGAAGCTTTACGCTTACTTGATGATGAGAGCGGAAGCTCTTGAGTGCCGGCTCGCGACCAATAAAGTGACGTAAGTATTTTATTTATAATCAAACGATATTTCATTAAATGATACGCCGAGTACATTGCTAAATGAAAATGTCACAAATGAATCGGAATACAGAATTAATTTTGAATAATTACATATTCTTTATGCGCTCTCGAAATATAATTTACAATAACTCTAAAAATTTGAAGTGTGAAATTGCTTTTGCAGTAATATTCCAATCAAAAAATATTCAATAAAACAACATTGAAATCAAAGACAAATCAATCAATTTGTACGCTTTACATCAAACGAGATAACAACGATAGATGTTGGTACGTTACTTTGATTTTATTTTCATACGTTAAAACAAATATATGGCAACAATGAAATTTGCAAACCGCGTGATTCACAATAGTTTATTCTCACAGCCGTCGTTATTAACTCGTCACGTGTTGAAATATTTCATAGAGCTCCCGCGCTAGCAAAGGTTAGCAACTTTTTTCAGTAAACTTTTGAGAGTAATGAAAAAGGCATCCGTGAAACAACACGCTTGCGATGGACAATTAAATGCAGTCAGCCTTATTGTTCGTGAATTATGTAACAACAATAACATTCATACATCACAAGAAATTTTCCATTTTTTTGACACTAATTTGCGAAACATGAATTCAACATAGGCCCAATTATTAATTATACTAAACGCATATCTAATTAAAAAAAAATTACGTCAAATTTATAGTACCTAGGGGAGAGGGGGCATGAAGGGGCCACTTTTTTTATTTGCATCATATTTTTATTGTCAGTAGGAATTTAATGCACTTAGGTGCAGTATTTTAAAGTGTAGTCCTTTAGCATTAAAATTGAATTAAAAATTGTCATATTTGCTAATAGGAACTGGAACTTTTTTTAGTTCCAACAATATTCAAAAATTGGCCCTTTCATAGCTAGGTAGTATTGAAAGGGCCATAGGAGGTGTTGAAGGGGCCGGTGTAATAATCAAAAGATTATAGTATACTTAAGGCATTTTATTTAACAAAAGTGGTTTACAATAAACATATTTGATAAAAAAAACAGCACAAACTCCTGGTAATATCAATGTACCAAAACATAGTTAAAATTTTTAGCATCATCTTATAAGAAAATAAAAAAATATATAATAACATTTGGAAAATTTTAGAAAATATTCTTAGTTCTAATAATATAAAAAATAATAACAAAACATAAACCCCAACCAACTCAACGTAACAAACACATAAATAAAATTGATATTTAAAAATTTGGAAAGGAACTGAAAAGAAACATGGACTCATACCAACCAACTCAAAAACATTTTGAGCAAAAGAAGTTGTAAAGACCTTTCTTTCCACATGACTCATGGGCCCACATTTGTACTTTTTTTACTTTTTATATTATTGACATACTTTACATTTCATCCAATCCACAGCACTTTGTGAATAGTCCTCATTACATTCTGGACAAGAATTATTTTCAGTTATCTTATCCGCATTCTTTACAGGTATTGCCATGGTTCTTTTTCTTTTTCGAGGTATTACGATTTCTTCACCAGAACTGGTATCTAAAGAATCCGAATCGTGTAAAGAAGTTCTTTCCTCTAGACAAGTTTCGGAATCATTATCGGCATACAGTTGTCTTTTTGTGCTTTTAGCAGTTTTTCTTTGGTTTTTATTTTCTGAATTTCTTTTTGTTTTTCCTTTACGTTTTCGTTCCATTTCCAAGAGCTTGTCTTTTTCGGGGGTAATCCGTAATTATCGATGTCCTTCCTTTGCGTTTGTTAGGTTGGCCTGTTTTTCTTGCACCAGCTTTTGGAAAAGGTCGTACATCCTCGGGAGATTTTAAGCGCCTGGGCGACAGAGAAGAAGTTGTAGGTTGTACTTCTTAAAGATCTGGAGATGTTAAGAGCCTGGGCGACTGTGAAGATGTTGTAGGTCGTATCTCAGAAGGATCTTGTCTATCAGTAACATTTGAGCATTAAAATCCTCTTGAGTGAAATTATTTCGGTTAAAGGGATATATCCCAGTTTTACGGAATCCACTTGTGATATTTTGTATGTTGAATGCTGCCATAAAGGCATCGTTAGCCAACTGTGCTACCTGGTATATTGTTACGGTTTTGCTGGGATTTGATAAAATCCAGTCGTTCATGGAAACTCTATATCGAGATTTAATTTTTATAATAATTCTTCCTAAGTATGTCCTTCCTATGTTAAAAGACAAAGCTGCAGATCTAACTCTTACTTTTTTCACTAAAACTTCTTTGACAGCATTCTCTATATCACATTTGGACGGACGAATTCTTTTAGATTTGGTTGAATTATTCATTGTTTTGGTAAGTAAGTACAAATCTGCAAAAAACCACAAGAAATAAATGAAATCAAGTTTAAAATAAAAAGATCACTTCTACATAAGAACGTCGTGATGAAAGGGCCATGCATTGAAAGGGCCGGCCCTTCCATCACTACATACACTGGCCCTTTCATACCATTGCTTATCAAAATAAAATAACCTCAATATCCACCTACTTATATTATGATATTACACAGAACTTAATCAAATAATTGAAGCAAAGGCTGTATATATTGCACTGAATCATAAGATATTTTATACAAATCATTAACATCAGAGTGAAAAAAATAATTAATAAATGTAAAAAACTTACTTTTCTGGTGAGAAAACAACAAGCGCAGACAATCCGTTTACACTGTGTCGCCGAACTGTCAACTAATAGCGGGAAAGAGACATCCATTGTTGCCACCAAAACAAATAAAAGAATGCGTAGTAATCATATCGCAAGGTAATCCGACAGCGATTGGCCCTTTCAAAACCTGGCCCTTTCATGCCACTTCTCCCCTACTACTTGCGCGAGAGCAACAATGCGTTAAACATTACTAAACAACAAATTGTGGTTAATTTAGAAAAAAAAGTATACGGCAAATACAAACAATAAAACACATTAGTGTAGTATGACGCATTGTACCTACTAGTGATGTAACGAATGTGTGATTTTGGATATTCGCGAATGCGAATGCGAATGCGAATATTTGTTGCCGACATTCGCGAATGCGAATGCGAATAGCGAATATTGACTTCAAAACGGTATAGGAATTTGAAATATTTCAAAACTCCTCGGTTTTCTTAAAGAATATTTTCTTGCAGTACCTTTTTCCACAATGTACCGGGTAAGTATCCGGTACTTACACCGAATTACTGATTTTTTTCTTCATTTACATGGTACACAACAGATGAAAAACATATAAATATAAACATGTAAGCGACAAAAACATTCCAATAGTCTTACATTGAAACAGTGCACACTTCAGCAATAACACACCAAACAATTATAGAAAATCTTACACACAATACATTAATTCACAATACATCCACTCACCCAATTTCGCACACATTATACATTCATTCGCACAAAAACATTCACACTTCACTGATGTATGCAATAACAATACAAAAAAAAAACTCTAAAAAAAGAAAAAATCAAAAATTGAAAAAACAGACTAAAAATAAATACTATCCCAAACACTTCACATTTTATCAAATATATACATTTTTTTTATATTTATTTCATCTTATTCTACTCTCAACTCTCCTTTCTCACAAACCTGACGTAATTGGCACTTTAAAATTCTATAAATAGGGTTTCTTGAGTCTTCGTTTTTGTTTTTTTTTTTTTTAATGTAGAACGGAAAACAAGATCTTGTTAAAGGAAGCATTCTAAAGTTAATCCTATCTAAAATATTAGGCACATCGTATTCGGACAAGTATATTTTTCTCAGGTTGCATGCATCCAGCAAAACTCTTTTTTATTCCAATTTAGGCAAATCTTTAATAAATACAGGATAATGCAATCTCTTCCTAACCAAATGAATGAATTTAGACTGAGTTCTCTCAACTTAATCGACATATTTTTTTAAAATGTGGATTCCATACAGAGGAACAGTACTCCAGCTTGGAACGAATCAACGATAAGTGCAAGTACAAATACGATTCATATAACCTAAATGACTTTGTAGATCTCAGAATAAATCTCAGTATTTTATTGCTCTCTTCGATAATTTTGTTCACGTGATCATCAAAGTGAAGTTCAGAGTCAAACACCACACCTAAATCTCTAATCTTATGTACTTCTTTTAAATCATGATTATGGATATTGTAAATTTATCGAATTTTGTTTCTATTTTGGTAAAAGAGATCAGATTACACTTCTCCAGATTCAAGTGCAGGTTATTTCTGTTACATTACTCGTGTAGTCTTCCCAAGTCCTCGTTAACCATTTCACAGTCAAACAATAATTGAATTTGACAGTATATTTTTAAATCGTCCGCAAATAATAGAAGCTCTGAGGGTTTAAAGCACTTTTTTATGTCGTTTATGAATATCGTGAAAAGTAACAGACCCCTGAGGGACACCAGATGTAATACTGACACTGCCAGATGAGTAACCGTTAAGTTTAACTGTCATCAATCTATCAGAAATATATGAGTCAATCCACCTTAGAAGATTCCCATGAATTCCATGAAATTCTAACTTCTTAATCAAAAGTCGATGTTCTACTTTATCAAATGCCTTTTGAAAGCCGATATAAATGGCATCCAACTGTATACGATTGTCCATAGCTGAGAAAAAAAAACAGATTTGTTACTGTCGATCTTCCACTCATGAATCCATGCTGCTCTACAAGAAGATACGGCTTCAGGAAAAAAGTCATTTCTTCACGAACAATACCCTTAAATATTTTTGAAATAGGTGAATTGAAATTGGTCTGTAGTTACGAACGTCCGATTTGCTGCCAGATTAATGCAAATGAGTAATATTAGCCATCTTCCATTTGCATGGAAAGCACCCTTCTTGTAAACTCCTAATAAATATCAGATACAATGGTTTGGTTAAATGACTTACACATCTCTTTAATATTATTGGTGCTATACCATCAGGGCCAACTCCTTTTGTTTCATCTATACCTAATAAACGTTTATGAATATCAGATTTCAAGATATTAACCGTGGATAAACATGAGTTAGTTAAAATATTTTCCGATTCTTCAGTATTAGAATCATGTAAATTATTCAGTGAAAATACAGAACCAAAAAACGACGAAAACAAGTTCGCAATTCCCTCTGGATCGCTCGAAGTCTGGTCACCGTCACCCATTACCCTTGGATAGCCTCTAGATTCTTTAAGGGAATTCACGAACGAAAAGAAAGACTTGACATTGCCCTTAAGTGACTTCTCAGTGTTATTAATAAAAGACCTATAATCGTGATTCTGCGACAACTTAAACTGAGCTCTTAGTTGAAAAAATAAATTGTAGTCAGAATCATTACGGTTCATCTTCCAATTACGCCAAGCCTTGGACTTTCTCTTAAACAATGACACAGTTCTATTAGAGAACCATCTGGAAAAATTATTAGGTGCCACCCTCTTCATAGGTGTATGCTTCTCAATTATTGGCAAAACATAACCATAAAAAGATTCAACCATCTCATTCACCGGTCCGTTTCCCAAAACGCTGACCCAATCAACACTTTGTAGTTCAAAATTTATACCCGAAAAGTTTGACTTAAAATATATCAATTTCTGGATCATATTTTGAGACAAATCCTCAGCAATTTCAAACTCATAATCTATCAACAGTGAAGGATAGTGTGAATCCTTACCAACCAGTGGAGAGTCACATCTGGTAACAGAACACGGAATAGTTGAAAGAACTAAATCCAAGATAACTTGATTGCTGTTATAAACTCCGTTAGACTGAAAATATTGAGAAAAGATATAGATTCTATCAAATACTGCGCAACAGGACCCGAATAAGAATACGGAACAAAGATTGACTCAACATCGGGGTCTTTTTTCCATTGGATTGTTGGGATATTGAAATCTCCAATAAGACAAATATCCGTTTTGTCGTAATAGCTGATCAAACGTTCAGATACACTTTTAAAAAAGATGTTTTAAGTATCTAAGGATGTGGAAGGCGGTATATATACTACACCTAGTAGCGATGAGCATTTTTCCATGGAACTATGTGTTACCGATGAAAAACGAATACTGGTAAAAAAACTTTCACCAATATCATCCCAAACAAGAGTGGATGAACATCCTAGTGTCCGATCCACAGCAATTAAGACCCCACCTCCATCCTTTTTACCACTCAACATGAAATCCCTATCCTTCCGGTAAACTGTATACCTATTCGTTTTGAAAAAGTTCGCTATCAAATATCCCACAATTTAGCCAAGTTTCCGTCAGAACAATTATATCATAATAATTTGCAAATAAGTTTGCTCTAAACTCTTCGATCTTAGACTTCAAGCCCCGAAAATTCGGAGAGAATACTTTAGTGTGGTTCACCTTGTAGTATGATATAAATATTCCCTAAATAGAATTTAAAATTATTGTAGGGCCCTATATTCATAGCAGTTGTACAATACTTAAAACAAACATATAAATTAAATCTCCACAAATGCATTCTTCTCCCAATAATAATAACATCATCAAGCAAACGAACACATGAAACAATACAACAAATGCGGCCAACACGGAACAGACCAGATACTTTATTATTAAAATAATATTCGCAAAACATTCGCATATTTTTTTGCGAATGCGAATGCGAATACTTTGAAATATGCGAATATTCGCGAATGCGAATGCGAATGCGAATATTCGTTACATCACTAGTACCTACGCATTAAGTTAAAGTTGTATACTATACCTACACGTGCAATTTTTTTTTTTTTTACATAAAACAGTGGTGTGTTTCGTGTGATATTGCCCGGAATGCTCTAGATTCAAAGGAAGACTTGATAAACGGTGATGAAATATAAGTTATTATTCATGGATCATTGTTTAATTTTCGTTTTTTTTTTGTTTGCTATACTATTGATAATAAACTCAAGAGATATAAAAGATAATAATTAAAACAGTTTACACTACTGCCACTACTACTATACCATCACGGCATATCGTACAAGTGGTAACCAGTAGACCAGGTGCATGTATTAAACATGCAAGCTGTCCTCTTCGTATCAAAAAATAATAAAAAAATACCATACCTTGAACAAAAAGAAAATAAACAGAGTTGTGCCATTATGGCATGGATTAATATTATTTGCCTGCTGATTATTTTTTTTTATTTATTTAATTTACATCAACGGCCGAAGCATTTTGTCATAACAATCTTACAATATCATGGCAACCATATAAAAAAAGAATAAAAAAACTATAATATACTTTAAGAGATCTTACAAGTAATATAACTCAGTACAATGTTATTTATAATTTGCATTAAGAAGACCATTCAATCTATAAACAGAAACACAGAAACATACACAAATTAATAATCTATGAGAAGTTTTGAACTATATTCTATACGACCACTATTAATATATAGTAAAAAACATTAATGGTTATGATTATAATACCATACCCTTAACACAAACTAAGAAGCAGGGATGTCATTATAAAAAATATTAATAAATACGTCACTGCAGTATACGGAGAATTACGTAAGCCATGTAACATAGCATAATGAAACACAGTTCTGTTGTACGTTGTACAGTAATGTTCTCACAGCAATTAGGTATAATGTAGGTAAATATTAGAAATATTATTGAATGTGATTGCGCACCGGAACCGAACATGCGATTATGATATTTCGAATACGCCATTATAAACACTGTACCTACCACACTGTGTCTATCGGATATTTTTTATTATATTTTTTATCTATCCATCTATCTACTGGTCTATATATCTACCTCAATGTGTTAATTTCGACACGTATGTTGTGGAAATATTATGATAAAATAATTAATTTACTTATTAAAAAAAAATACATATCTCTACGACACGGTTGGTATAATTCAGCACATGGTCATGTTATAAAATATAAACATAATTGAAATTTGCTAAGAAATCAGCAACAATAAAATGATAACATTACCATGGAAAGTTAAAATATACTGTACCTAAATGCAAACTAGAAAAGCTGAATCATGAATCAAGACAGTGTGTCTTCTTAACATTAATATCAATTGTCTTAAACCTATACAAATAAACAGTGAAACAAAATGATATTTAATGTACTAATGACTAACTAGAAATGGATGTTTTCATGAAAAGTGTCATTATTTCAATCTAAAAATGATACTCTTGCTTTCCAATGAATGAAGTAATAAACAAGTCTTCCGTAATAAATCCATGTGTAAACTCACACTCAGAACAACTATTATTTGGGTTAGTTGGAAGAAATCGCGCCTCTGCGATAAACTCGCCCTCTGTATATTGATTGTATGATTGTCTTTGTTTGAAATGTGTTTTTGTGTGAATTTGCTTGTTATCAATGTACAGTAAAGAATAAATAAATAAAAAAAATAAAAAAATATCAATTCAATTTTAAACATTAATCATTCTTTCAACTGAATTTGAATGGCTTGAAACATTGTTACATAACACCATTCAAATATATAAATGCATAAAAGCCTCGAGCAGTATTTAATTCTCGTGTCGAGACTTCAATCGAGAAAGTTGGAAAATATAACAAAATTAGCACTTTAATAAGTGAAAAGTTTTATTCGAGTTTTCTAGATATGTGAAATAATGGTACAGAATTAAAATGTTTTAGTCCGAGCTGAGCAAAATAGTATTTATAATCTCAATGAAATAGATATTTAAACTTTATACAGGAACACGAGGTTTAGTATGGGAAGGTTTTAGTTTATCCATGAAACACGTTTGTTGCCAACATCAAATTCACAGGAGTTTCATGGTAGTCCGAACGCCGGATATCCAGAGATACCTACTTTAAGCTTGATAGCTGGAAAATCGATGCCTGGATATTCGGTCACTACTGTGACATATTCATTTTGAAGTGAGTAAGGCGCGGTGGATGAGAGGTTGCTCATGTAGGTACTTAGTTATATTAAAGTGAGTTGGAGCAATTGACAGTGATGCCACAGAGAGGACATGCATGTATACATACAACCAGTCGGTTATCTGGCTAGTCTAAGTGTCGCGATGGTAAAAATACTAATTTAGTTACACTATACGCAGTAAAACGAGGTGTATTGATTTGAGAGTGTGAAAATGTAATTAAACTTTAATTTAATTTTAACGTGGTTATTGCAAATATTTGTGAATTGCCTAATTGCTTCTTACTCTATTGATATATTGAATAATTTTCTATTATTTCATATTTTATTTATAATATAGTGATTATCCGGTATATGGTTCATCTCTAAAAAAAAACCACACAATTCCAAATCCAGGTTTTAATAAAGTTTTATTCTCTTTTGTCAAAACTTGTCCCGCAGTCTGAGGAGTCGTCGCAACGACGAACAATGGATTTTATTGAAACAGACGCAGCCAGCCAGCCAGCCAGCCAACTGAAGCAAGAGGAAGAAATAATAATACAATCATTCGGAATATTGAAAGCGACACAATATTAATACATATCATGTATCTATTGTACATGCAACCTACGGATTATTAAAGTATAGAGACATAGAACTCCATAAATAATAAAATACAATAAATGTTTAAGGAGAATATAAATAAGCTATCTATCTATACCCTCACACCGTGTCTCAAATGGGGTTGGCAGAGAGGATGACTCTTCGTCATCTTTTTTATCACCCATACGCTTCACATGTATGTAGGTACAAACCATCGTTTTTAAACGCATGCTATCCACAACACTGAGCCAACTCTTGCATCTGCTCTTTCTTCTAATATTCTCATTCTGTTGCGCAATATTTTACATACTATTCTTCTCAGCAATCGTATCTCCACTGCATTTATTTCACTTTCGTCATTCTTCAAAAACGACTGTATTTCGTTTGCATACATAAATAGCGCTGAATAAAAAATATCAATACTGCTGCATTGAAAATAATGCTCTTTAATTACGCCAATGAATAATCAACCGGTCCTTTAGGAAGGATCTACTCTGAAAATTTGTATTTCGCGAACGACAAGTTAACGCTAAAATGTACATGGGTACTTTCGTAAATATTAATTTAAACTTTTAATTTATAACAATAGCCTACAAGTATTTCACTTAAACTTAAATTTATTGACTTCAAGGCTTTCCTTTGTTCTCGTGGAATACGGCAAAGTGATAAAATATCTTTATTCAGGCGATTTCGCGCACATTGTGTGAATTCTGTCCGATTTCACTACCAGAAGGACGGAGTAAAGATTAACAGAAAAACCGTAAACCGCTAAGATAAAAAGTGTTTTAGGCTTCATATAGTTTTTGGTATTTCGAAGGACTGTACAAGTGAAAAAGAAAACGAAAAACAAAAAATTGCTATTAATTACAGTATAAACAGTTCGAGAATTTAATAATATTCTCGACAATAAATTATATAATGCGGTTTTCTATGGTATTATCTATTTATTAAGACATGGATTAACTAAGGCAAATGATCGACCATCGATCAAACCAAAAAGTTTTGTATATTTTTTGATTTATTCGGAGATTGAATGTCTGCTTAAATTGATTCACGTTTATTAATTCATTTATTCTTTACTGTACATTGATTAAGCAACTTTAAATAAAAAAATATTAATATTTAATAAAATAATTATACAGAGGCCGAGTTTATAACAGAGGCGCGATTTCTTTCAAGTAACCAAAACTTAGTATAGTTATAAGACGGTTAAAAAAAATACAAATGATGAATATTTTAGATGGGCATAATTTGGTCAAGTATTCTGTTCGAAAACATAGAGACCACTTACATAAACAAAGAGCAAAATATTGATTATTCAAAGTTGTAAACAAAACGTATAGTCATCATCACGCACGCATTGGCCCACCATTTCTAAGTACCTACCTATATCAAATAATACCACAAAACAATGAATAAAAATTTATTACATTAATAACTAAACCACTAAATATAATAAAGAAAAATCCATCAAAGTATGAAATATATTACTTGATATTAATATAAATATTACTTGTAATATTCGTGAAATATTTTTAGTTGAATCTAAAACAACGTACGATAATCTATCTGACTTATTAGCAGTACGAGTAGAATGTATATTAGACGTATCATTATAATATATTAAGTAGATATAGTATTTGTATCAACAAAGATCATAGAGGAATGTCAGGGGATGAGATAAAGACAAAAAATATTGAATAACATCTAACGAAATATGCAGACAGACAAAAAAGAGGCAAATAAAATTACATTTCAAAGGATGATGATGACGACCTCCTCCTCCTCATACAGTATATTATCTACCCACCGAGTGGACGGACTCGTTTGAGAGGAAGCTCACCGAGTGACTATAATAATAATAAGTATTGAAGGCTTGCCTGACTTCGGCGAGGCAGTAATATGAGCACCATTAACACAGGACTCAAAAATTGAATGAATCTGACATTTGTCATAATGATTTATATGAAAAGTTGGAATCCATGGAGCCCCCGGCAAAAATAAATCTCCCACTCTTTTCTCTAAGTTTTAACAAAACTTCGATGTATGCTGTCCTACACTTTAATTACACGCAGTGAGTCCGCTAGCTTCTACAATTTAATGATGATGATGCCGTGATGGTACAGAAAGATAGAATATGCGACAATGATAAATAACACCTTCATGTAAAAGTAACAGACGCAAAATTAAACGGTCAAATAACAAAACCATACCTTACAAGGTAAAATAGTATTATAAGTAAAACTGAAATTATTGTGTACATAAAAAATACATGCATGTACTCACTTTCTGGCTGCGTATTTTTCAATTAATATTCTCAATGTTTTCTCCTGGCTTATGACTAATCCTTTAATGGTATAATATTATAAACGCACGGATTTTAGAAATTTAATTTAACAATAACATCATGTATGAAAAAGGTTTCTACGCAAACAAAAGTAACAATAATAAGTTAATAATAATGAGGAATCTTTTAAATCCAAGCTTTGAGAACAAACAGCTGTAGCACAGCGTACGAAGAAACACATATAATAATAAACAACATCTGCATGTATAAATATTTTTGTACGATATTTTAATGTTTATTTTTTAAGTCCAAATGTGTAGTTTTCAACATCGCTGTATATTTTCGCTTTATCCAATGTATAATATTATTCAGAAAATTACTGACAAGGAATATAAATAACGTTCAACAGAATGATGAAACGCACACTTAATAACGATACACATTATTAGTACTAAATGTGGAATGTTCCGAATAATTCCGCCTCGTGGGAATCTTTTTAATTACTGTAAATCTTCAATATCTCCTCAAGATGGATGCGAAATGTACCTACATAGAAATAAAATAAAAATTTGGTACAAAAATATGTTCAAAGTTTGCACATTTTGTTGGTTGGGAAAATAACATGTACTTGTACTTATAGACAATTCACATAGACCGAGCTAGTCCCAAACTACGATATGAATCTTGTATTATGGGTACTAACACGACGATACACTTATATACAATGCACTGAACACATATACATGTAACACCCAGACCCAGGACAATTTGAAAATGGTCAATCTTCATTTTGCCCTGGTCGGGAATCGAACCAAAATGAGGTGTATGTTGAGTAAAGTTCTTAACAGCATTAATATTGATCAAATATATTTCCAAAGGATCCGTGAAATGATAAATTTTATTAATAAAAAACGTGAATTTTTATTTTTTTGTTGTATATAAATAATAGGTACGTTTTTAGATAAAAGTACGGAGGAAGGATTTCTGGCTTTATATGGTTCATCTTGTTGATCAGAGAAAAATTCCGAAATAATAATGTTTTCAGTAGCAAAACCTATATATTGGGGTAGTAAAGTGGTAAAAAAAAAATTAAATGTAAAAGGTAGTAACAAACCAGATTGACGATGTCCTTGAAAGACGATAGACGTCTCTCTCAATTAAAGTGTAAATAGTGAAGAATTTTTTTAAAAATTTAATTGTGGAAAGATGTCATTTCTTAGACTACAGATATATTAATACATTGATCTTTAGAACAATATACTGAACTAAAAAGACAAATCATTGAAGGAGACCCACCGACCACCCGGATAGCGCAGAAGTCTGGGGACTTCCATCCAAAAAGACAAATCAATCAATAATAATATAAATATTCACAGAAATACTACAATACATCGTTTAACAGTGTAAGTTCCAACGTAGACTTCGAACAACCAGAGCCAAACAACAGAGGAATAGCATCTTAGTAAATGGAAATAAGGTGGAAATGAAAAGGAAACCATGATGTCAGGAGGAAGGCAGTAAACACAGGCAAAGATACAATCTCTTATCAAATGTTTAATAGCAAACTTTCATTAAACTGCGATAAACAAAATAATAATATCTCGACCAAAATAGAAAGATAAACAGAACCACTTTCATAGCAACAATTATTTAACTATGTATAGTACGTAATATCTACCCCAACTGTTGTTGAAACACGCGTGCCAGGGTTGGCGTGCAAATGAGTCAATTTATATATTATAAACTAACAATGTACTCACAGTGTTAACAAAGTTGAATAATAATATTATGGAAAATTATTTGATATGTACAAGAACAATATTATTTTATTCTAATGGAAAAGTCAAAAGTACATATTTCATAAACTCAATGTCACGTCATATGTACATAATTTGGTATGCAAATTTGAACCCTTCCGTAGGGTTTGAAGAAATGTAGATACAGCCAAACTTTTCATCGGTTAGCAAGCTGTACATAGTTAAACACAGTACATTTTATACAAGGAACGGAAAAGACTTCACAATGTACATCACAATACATGCAATGAAAACATATCGGAGTCACCTAGTGTGGGTGGTGTCGGCAAATGACAGAAACCAATTTTTTTAGAATTATTTCAACTAGAAAAGAAAACCCGATTAGACAAGGCCGCCAATATTCGAAGACAGTAATATTTCTACTGAATACTGTATTTATGAAGTGGAAATAAAAATATGTGAGATTTATGCAAAAAGTCACTGTCTACTAAAAAGTTGAATCCTGTATAGGCATACCCTTCCTGCACTAAACTTTCGTCTGCTCTAGATCGGCATAGAAACAAACTTCATTAATAATATTAATAATTTCAGGATACCGAAAGTTCAAATTAATGCTGAATAAATATTTTGTTCATAACATATTCGATAATTTGCTTGTTGCGATAACGTAAGTAAAATATGAAATAACATTCCCTCAAAAAGATAAACAAATACCAAATAAAACAATTTTTTATGGTAATGGTGATAACGAAGAGTAACATTTATTATGACTAGGTCTATAATGGTTGGATCAACAGTAAATTTGTGAATGATTTTATTGCCGCGTTATATTACACCCAACAAACCAGTAGACAGATCATAAATTGATTATCGAATTTACAATCTGTTTTATTTCGTTGAAATCTGATTGGATATTTAGTGAACACTGAATAATAAATCAATTAGTAACTAAAACATTTCTAAAAAAAACAGTCGCATATAGTACAAATGTGAGTACACGGTCTTGGATAAATGTTAACTTAAAAAAGCAGTTCTTTACAGATTCTGTAATTTTGCCGCTGATATATTCACGAATAAGTGTCCATCTATAAGCACAAATACTTCCCGAGAGATTGCTTTTATTATGTAATTTGAAACAAGTGTTTCTTTCTACTATAGATTATTGATCCCGAGAAAGACGTCTTTCGACTTATCAGGTCATTATCAATCGATGACTATCAATCAATGACAACGATTATCAATCAATGACCTGATCTGATAATTCGAAAGACGTCTCTCTCGGAATCAATAATCTATAGAAGAAAGAACCTACTACTACTACTACTACTACTATACCATCACGGCATATCCCACAAGTGGGGTAGCCAGCAGACTTGAACCACTTGTTTCAAATCACATAATTATGGAATTCTACTACGTGTGCACCGACACAATTATTGGATTGCTTTGACTAAAAACTGTTACAATCTCAGTATAAGGTATATTTTCAAAATAATAAGCGGGTAGTAAGTGGAGAAACCGCGTGTATAAGCATGCGAATTATCATTTATGTGTCCAAAATATTAAATATGGGTACTTCATCACAGCTAAATTCAAAATATTAGTTTATTTTATACTTCATTACAGACATCGACAGTGCACATTATATTACCTACCATAAAGAACGAAGGTGCTAACTATTGGCATGAGAATTATGCGACAAAGTTATAATACACGGTTTGAAAATTACATCAGTCCGTTATTAAAAGTGTTTCAGTTAGTGGAAATAGTGAGTGAGTTCAGAGTATTATAATATAGACGCCGGTGAGGTTGCTATTATACTATTTATTAGGCGGCAGGTAGGCAGTAGGTTGTTTAAGAGATTTCTTCACTTGATACGAAACACAACACAATATTATTATTATATGCGATAATACGTTAATTTTATAGGTACACTGTGAGTGAATAATACTGCACGTTATTATGAACGTAACTAAATAATAAGTTAAACTGTTTGTGAATACCTATAATATGGTTAGGAATATAATTTTCTAAAAAGGCTCTAAGAAATTATTTGCAGAATTTCTATTTTTATCTTAATCAAATATGAAACCATCAAATAATGGTAATAATAAATTTATTCCGTATCAATATAGACAATAAATACGAAGATCAACACTTATTCCTACATTAAGTTTTTTACCATTCCAGAAAGGCCTATCTTGTGTCCAGGCACAATAGGCAGTCCATTATTAGTTATATATCACTTTAATATGCTATAATTAAGTTCTACAAATACCTATGTCATGGTATATTCATGGCGACATGTTTCAATACATAATCAATGTCTGGAAGACGCCAATTGCCTACATTAATTACATAACATAACATAACATACATAGACAATTCACACAGATCGAGCTAGTCCCAAACTAAGATGAATCTTGTATTATGGATACTAACGCGACGATACACACATATACAATGCACTACACACATATACATGTAACACCCAGACCCACGACAATTTGAAAAAGGTCATTCTTCACTTTGCCCTGGCCGGGAATCGAACCCGGGACCTCGTGACTCAAAGGCAAGAGCATTACCTCCGCGCCACACCGGCCGACTACAGGATGATTAGTTGATGACAAATTAATAACAAGTTTTTGGCGAAGTAACATTATTGTCAGTTTAATCTAATGTCAAATGACTATGTATGAGCTTTAGAAAAAAGAGATATGTGGATCTACAAGCATTAAAAATATCAACTACAGGTTGGATGGAAGAGTAATACAAAACACGTGTTTCTACTAATCGATTTACTTTGAGTGCAATTTTTCGAGTCTTTACGATTTATATTATATTCGCTGATTTTTTGATAATAAACAATATAAATATAATTAAAAAACACTATTACTTTCACAAATTATATAAAGAGTTATAAGTACTTTTCGGACATCCGTCCATCATCAGTAACAACTTAGAACAGTTCTAAGTTGTTACTGATGATGGACGGATGTCCGAAAAGTACTTATAACTCTTTATATAATTTGTGAAAGTAATAGTGTTTTTTAATTATATTTATATTGTTTATTATCAAAAAATCAATATGAACTTCCACAGTGTTTGCTCTTCAAAAGTAGAAAAGTTATATTCGCTGTTTTGTATTCCTGTTATATCCTTCTTCAAGATTTCTGTGAACTTTTTGTCGCCGCTCAAAAAAATACCTTTCTCAAAGATATTTTGCAAAACAATACGTTGCATTATAATATTGTGTCTGATAGGAAACTCGTAATAACAATACTTAATTATAAGAATGGCAACGTAGGGTACGAGAGGTGTAATGAACTATGTATTTCATATGTGCTTTACTCTGCAATGTTGATACTGGCTGTCAGATGATTGCGAGATATCATCAGATATGGCACTGCCATGTTAGATTCATGGAAGTTTATCACGCGACAAGTGCTGCACTGCAATTATTTATAGTATAACTTTTCGATATAGATCAATCAACAAGGAGAAACAGAAATAATATTTTCAAAGTAATGTCTATGTACTCTCATTATTTATTACTTACTAAATAATTTTATTACGCCTAATAACAAGTGATTATAGCTTGTTGAATCATGATACGATAGCGTATAACTAAAAGTCGATAAAAGAATAAATAAGTTATTCCAAGTTGTAAATACACTAATGGTGACTGTGATTGTACATTATACGATAATAACTTTTAAATGACAGAAACTTGAAGAAATTTTTCAACGTGCTAAATTATTTATATTTCCTACCTAGCACATTATGTTGCTAATTAAGAAATATATGCTTTAGAAAAAGGATTAGTTGTTTTTTGGAAAAATACATTGAGAGTAAGCCAAAATGCTGGTGTACATTACCATAATGAGACCGTCACTTGTGTATGCGAGCGAAACATGGACGTGGTTGAAAGACGAAAGTGGAATAATACAAAAATGAATGTGCAATAAATTCCAGTTCATCAATTCTTAGAAATACTGCTTTACCTAACATAAAAGTTCAAAATTAGGCAACGATCATTTCTTGAAAAAGAAAAAGCCAACCAAATTTAATCATGACAAATAAATAAGCCCGATTTAAATAGAGCTAAAAACTAAAATAATTATGTAATCAACAATTTTAATAAAAAGAAATGAGTGGTGAGCTAGGGTGTATCGCGGTCATAATTTATATTATGAAAAGTTCATAAAAAAATTATGATTTTCGTATACACTAAACAAAATATTTTTGATTATAAAAATAATACTGGTACCTTCGTGATGTTGAAATATAAGTTTTGCTTTCTTTTTATTAAAAACATTCATGAAGAATAACATAATATATGTAAGGTAGGTTAAAATAATACATTCGTTCGTCGTTCACTTTTATCGCAGTGATTTGATTATTTGGGATAATGTTGTCATTGAGCTATTTCTGCTATATTATAATTCAATTATTATTATTGTAACGATTATATTACGATTTATAGCTACTAATAAATTACTTTTACATAAGAATATAATAAGGCCATAAGAGTTTACTTAATATTAGGTAACGATAAATATATTCCGTTCATTACGATAATAATAATATTGTAACAGTCGTAAAGATTTGGGAGACATACCACACTAAACAGAAATGAGAAACGAAAAACTAGTTTTACTGGTTCACTACATACAAAGGGGCGTGGACTATGAAATTTCTATACATTAAAAATTTGCCAAATTGAAATTTCCAATGCTAACGAAGGAGAATGGATATTTATTTCAATCAAAATACAAAACAATAACTTAATATTATAATTTTTGCGGCTAAACCATAAAAAATTGCAAGTCTAAGTGTGCAAAAACAAAGAAAGCAGGTTGCCAGCGCCGGTAAGCGCTGGCAAAGTAAATCGCAATCGGCGTTCCCGCTTTTACTATGTTCTTGTTCATTGAAATGCATGTAAACATTCTCGGCGCAGGTAGACGCAGGCATCGAAAAGCAGGGAACCCGCTTTCTTTGTGTTAGCACCCTTAGAACTTCGTAAGCAAACATCTAAATCGGTGACATTTTTAGTGTTCACGAGTTGTTATGGTTTAAAAATATTATAAATATCGCTAACTCTGTGTATTTTCCATTTATTAAACCACCTTAACACATAAAGTAAAATGAAGGAGTCAAAGAAAGTCATGTAAATGGTAAATGTTTGAAAAAAGAAGACATTTTAAATTCGTCGATGAGGTATGCCACACATCCTAATATCTTGATAATTTTATTGGTATAGAGAGGGCAGCTTGCAATGATTATAATATTCGGCTAGTCTGGTGGTTTCCCTACATTTGGAAAATGCCGTAATGGTACAGTAAGTAAAATAAAGAATTAAAAGATGATATATTGGTGTGAAAATTATATATTTAAAAGAAATGTATTCAAACAGAATTCCACTCTCCATTCATGAATATATTCTATAATATATTTCTGTACGATTTCAGTACAATTTGTCTTAAATTTGATACATATATGTACAAGCTGGCAATGAAACACCGAGAAATCAATAAGCGAAATCCGATTACATCAGCAGCACATTACCGGGAGCTCGGAGAGGCTCGTTATGTTATTGTAAAGGCATATTATATTGCTCAGTTTAGTACACAGTATATTGATATTATATCGAAATAATGAGAATCTATTGAGGTTAAGGTAGAATGATCATGTTACGGAAGGAATAATTTGAAAATTATGTTTCATTTGTGAATTGAATTTAAATAATATAACGATGATTATACATAAATTAAAATGGAGCAAAATTTTTAGTAATTCACCGTCAAATGCAAATGTAAAGTGAAGCTATAGTGTAAAGGAAAATGACAGATAGATACCTACAGAATAAATGAATTTAAACTTTTCACGAAAGATAAGCTCTAGAGGATGATCAACCATGTTATAATCTAACATAGTTGATCATTATAACCATATTGAAATTTTCAACAAATATGACTTAATATAAAAATGGTGCGAGAAACTTGTCAGAAATTCTTCTACTACTTTTTCAGTCACTTTGCATCTATTTATAATCATAGATTACCCTCCATGTTTCACTAACTGTTTTGGGCACATTTCTTCACTCTCTCTCTCTCCCTGGGCAATTATTAATCCCACATGATGGTGGGGTCTGCCATTTTTGTCTTTCGCCGCCACTCGGCTCTATTCTGTGCGTCCTCCGGGGAAGCTCCGCAGTCTCTCATGTCTTGCTTCACAACCTCGCGCCACCTCCGCGATACATATATGTACAAGCTGGCAATGAAACACCGAGAAATCAATAAGCGAAATCCGATTACATCAGCAGCACATTACCGGGAGCTCGGAGAGGCTCGTTATGTTATTGTAAAGGCATATTATATTGCTCAGTTTAGTACACAGTATATTGATATTATATCGAAATAATGAGAATCTATTGAGGTTAAGGTAGAATGATCATGTTACGGAAGGAATAATTTGAAAATTATGTTTCATTTGTGAATTGAATTTAAATAATATAACGATGATTATACATAAATTAAAATGGAGCAAAATTTTTAGTAATTCACCGTCAAATGCAAATGTAAAGTGAAGCTATAGTGTAAAGGAAAATGACAGATAGATACCTACAGAATAAATGAATTTAAACTTTTCACGAAAGATAAGCTCTAGAGGATGATCAACCATGTTATAATCTAACATAGTTGATCATTATAACCATATTGAAATTTTCAACAAATATGACTTAATATAAAAATGGTGCGAGAAACTTGTCAGAAATTCTTCTACTACTTTTTCAGTCACTTTGCATCTATTTATAATCATAGATTACCCTCCATGTTTCACTAACTGTTTTGGGCACATTTCTTCACTCTCTCTCTCTCCCTGGGCAATTATTAATCCCACATGATGGTGGGGTCTGCCATTTTTGTCTTTCGCCGCCACTCGGCTCTATTCTGTGCGTCCTCCGGGGAAGCTCCGCAGTCTCTCATGTCTTTCTTCACTAGACTTTGATAATATTCTCAGGAGCACAGGATGGAAATCACGAGAATCACATCATGATATTGTTGCCATAAGAACAAATCCAAAATAAATTGCCCTAATAATAGGTTAAAAACGAATAAAAAAAATAATACTTAAAATATCTAACATTTTTCCTACTTTTAAACGCAGAAGCTTAATTATGCAGCTCTACAATTGATACATCTTGAAAGCCTTAATGTTTTTTTGTAATGCGGCAAAGAAATCCTTACAAGATACATTGAGGATATCCGCTGGGAATACAATAATGGGAAATTAGTCCCGGTCGTAGAGTGTACGCACAAATATCTTAAAGCCTTAAAGCCATAGGCATCAATTCTTATTATTTTAAAGAAGAGGGGTTCCCCATTCCGGTAAATCATTCCTCTTGATGCAAACAAATTTTGCAATCTAAAATAAAATCTCTCGCAGTGCACTGCAATGGTGAAATACAAACAATGAAGTTTTACAAAAATCCCTGATTCTAGGAGGGATTTAAGAACAAGAGAAATAGAAGATGAAGAATAATTCAATGCATTGTTAGTAGAACACGAATATGTACAAAGTAAAATTTCACATTTTCAAAGACAGAAACGTATGTTTTTATTATAGTAACTCAAATGTAGGGATTTTCTATGTCGTAAGAGTAGAAAGGTTACCTATTTCTTGTTCCTCAATTAACTTTAAGTAGAATATTAAATCCAATGAATAATAATGTACAATTTTTGCTTATTTTTTTTAATATCATCACTTACATAACATAATCGACAAATCAATTAACATAAAAAATGTAATAGTATGCAGTGGCGAAATTATAACTATATCAGTGATTTCTTCCAACTAACCACGTCATATTAGAACGAAACATACATAAGGAAATAAACAAAGCATAAAAAATAAGAAAACACATGACTTAAAAGGATTTCATTTGATTTGATTTTTGTACATTAGATTTCGGGTACAAAAAAGGGAAAACTTGATAGAACTTGAAATTTTGTACAAAATAGTCAAAATTAGGGTAAAATTATTATCAGCTGGATGGAATGCCCTAAAAATAGGTTACTACCTAAGTGTTTTTCAAAATACACATTATAAATATGAATTTACAAAAATTACGCGACAATAAAATCCACAATGACAGCATTAAATAGGCATATTCGAAATACCACGAGTGACATCAATCTGAAGCACTTCATAAAAATATTTACCACGAATTTACGACGCAATAAAAAGGTAAAGAAAGGAAAGGTGAAACAGCAGTAGTTTCATTGGCATCCCTAGGGGGATAGGTGGATAGGTGGGTGAAGAATGTCGGAATGTCAACACTGCCAATAATGGTATACATAATTCAACAGACACACAAATACACACATACGGTAAAATATGCACAGTACTACTGCCAGTGGCACCGCAATACTGAGGAAGGAATCACAGTACAAAACAACAACAAAGGACGAGGCAAAAAGCAAACTTTAAATATCTCCAGTCTCCACATATCGAAACTCGCGGGACACATATTTTTATAACGTTTGTTATACAGCCTTTAATAAAAAAAATATATGAACAAAACTTAATTAAAAAAATAAAATAATTCAATAAAACTATATTAAGTATGTTCGATACGCAAAGGATGCAAAGAATGGATTCAAATGGGTTTTGTTACTATCATTGAAATGATAAGATATTGGAATATTGATCGATCACTTCAATACGAACGAGTGTACATTTCAAAAAACTAAAGCATTCGTTAAATTAAAACAGTCGTTACTGCGAAAATCGTTACAACGAAATTGGATGAAAAATACGATCCTTATCGAAATATTCCACGCATGAAGTTATTTCGTTTGCCACGTACATGTGGTAAATGACTGTTTTTCGTTTGGAGGATTCGCGTGTCTCCCGAGAAGAACATTTTTAGCGGTTATTACGCAAAAAGCAGCCAACTCAATATAAAAATGTTTGCAAATAAAATCCTTTATGTTAAATACCTTAAGAACTATATTCCTACAGCATTTTTTGAGAATTGAATATTTTTTGCATAACTGTAGTTATTTATAGCTACCAGTTATGATGACATTGACGCCAAAATAGTATTAAAAAGTGTATACAGTATACGGTAGATCCGGCTGATAGTCAAATTCTCTATCTTAAGCACATTCTGGAAGACGCATAGATGCCTGAAGGCGAAGGCTTATCGTCAGCGCTGAAAACGGAGGTGTATAATGTAGCGGGGCGAGATCATTTAGGAAATTTCGCGATAGAAAAAATATAGGTATATAGAATACACATTAATAACCAACCTTAATGCTTTTCAGAGAAGAGAAGGAAGCACTTTTATAGCGCAACGAAGGTATCGTTATGAAATGAAACATTCAACCTAAGTAAAAACACGAATAACGATTACTCAACAAAGCTTTTTACCCCTATAGCCACTCAAGATTATCTACTGATACAAATTCTTAAATAATAATAGTCCTTTTTATTTACCTTAAACTTCTAAAAAAATATTGTATAAAAACCAAAAATAAAAGTTTGAGATAAATATTCCATATTCGTCCAAAAATTAAAGAATATTTTGGTTGTGGGCTTAAATTGATTAAAATATTAACAAAATTCTTTCTTATAATTTTAAGCTGTATTTTAAAAGTGAAAATTACTTGGTGATATAATATGCAGTGTTTTTGAAACAAAGAAAACTGAAACGCTTTTGAAATTTCCAAGAGTTGGGTAATTAGGATTAAATAATCAAATAATAGTATAATGTCATTAACGATACAAAATAATATAATAATTATAATTATTATGATCAAAGCCTACACCAAGACGGTATGGGAAAGAAATTAAAGATTATGTTACATTTATCTATCTATTAGAAACAATAAGGACAAATAATAATAATAAAAAAAGATGATTTGTATTTGGCGCTGTTTCATGGTCCGTGACCATCTCAAGAGCGCCGTGGCTTTTTAGTTAAGTTGGAAGCATCTTCTAGGTCAAACATGAAGTTCATGTAGCGCTGCTGCCACTGCAGCGGACTCTCCATCTTTATTGGTATCAGTTCTCTGCCTCAGGCCATCCCATATCTTGGTCATGGTGTCGTTCGTCTCTACGTTCTTGGGATGACTCTGGCGCCATCCACGAAGAGTGCAGATTTTCTCGATAGCCGACTCGAAGTATTTCTTTTCGAGCGTTCCACTTTGGTTGACATCAAAGAAAACGTTGGACACATAGAGAAGCTTCTTCTTACGGAGATCTGAGATAGGCATCGTGGAAGACAAAACAGTATTTTTGTCTCTTTCACCCGCTGTGTTGTTGCGAGTAGTCGGTGTTGTTATCCTTCTCTGTTACACTACTGGACATACTCTGATCACTACACGCTGGCACTTGTATAGAGTGATTCCCGGAAGGGGATGATTTTTTTTTAACACGTGTTTTGGCAATAGAAGCGGGAATGCAACACAAAATGATGACTTGATAAAGTTTTGAAGAGACAATCAACAGTAATGAATATTAATTTATTTCGAGTTTTGATGAAGTTTAAGAGATGATGAAATGCAAAAACTACGCGGTTTTGAAATGTTAGCGTGCACAAGAAAGTTCAGAACTATGGGACCGATATCTTTCGTAAAATCAAATTATTTAAAGGAGCGGTTTGATTTGCGTGGCGGCAGCCAAACGGCGCGCAATCCACTATGGAGAGACAAAGGGAGAGTTATAATGAAAGGGAGGCTGAATTTTATTAAAATAATATGTCAAGGTTCTTATTTTAATACCCTTTAAACTTTGCTTAGAAACGAGACTAATAAACTAATTACATTTTGATGTCTAAATCTGTAAAAGATATTTTTCGTTTTCCATATTTACACTTCAAGTGTTTCGAATGTGAACGAGATCGCTTGAAAGTGTTGATTTGTATAAAAAAATTAATGCGCACACAAATTGACATTTGTTTATTAAATAAGGAAACCGAAAATAAATCAAGTATCTGAAAGGGCTTTCCAATATCATGGTCCAAAAGAATATATATAAATACAATATGAAAAACATCCGAAGCAATGCGATGGGTGGTAAACACGTTGTGATATTTATGAGTTCATCCTAGACGCGAACTCGGCTTGCGTCAATGATGTGTTTCCAAACGAAATGTATTTCCAATAAGTCAAAGACTTGTAGAATATTTGTATGAGAGAAACAAGACGTAAATAATTTAACAGATAGTTAATTTACACAATGCACGCAACAAATTGTGCAAATTCTTTCACGAGGAAGCAGGAACAATGAATTGGTTTGGGCTGATTTATTATTCATAATTCTTAAAATATATTACGTAACGTGAGTTAGTGTAGGTAGAAATAATTTCTATTCTCTCTGCCTACTCCACTTGGGATACGGAGTGAGGGTATAATATAGTATAAAAGTGTAATTTCTATTGCAAGTTAGCGTGGATTTGTATTTATGTAATGTTTGGTCATCGTCAATTTGTAAAGGGAACTATATAATTATGCACACATGGACGGGATAACAGCATTCCTTGAAGAAAGCATTACACTTTCTACGGAGATCACTTAAATGGGATACTCGATATACTTATTTTGAATGATTAATTTACACAGATGAGAAATAGTACAAAAAGTTTAATAACATGTTTCATATGGAACATCGATCAAAATAAAATCCATGTAGTTATCAAATGTATTTTAGAAAAATATAATTATAAAGAAACGAGATCAATGAAACGGAATTTAAAAATCATTAAACCAAGTTTGGAGACTATAAATTTCGAATAAACCAACGATATTTTTTCAAATAAAAGAAGGCTTTTCTAAGAATATCCGGGTTAGTTGGATGACATCACATTCTAGCGATAAACTCGCCCTCTGTACATTGAATTGTATAACTGTTATTTTTATGACACTATTTTATTATGTAATATTGTAACCAATGTACAGTGAAGAATAAAATAAATAAATAAAAATGTAAAAGTACAAGGGACATTTCTGGGAACGGTTCGACTTTGAAAGTAATGTTAGTGTGTTGTGATGAGTACGTAGTAAACATTCAAGGAACATTAACAATTCAAATGACTGTAAATATACTGTATTACTTGTATTATAACATTACTATGTATGAATAAAAACCATTACAATAAATATTTCAACAAAAACAAAAAGTCGAGACGATAAAAACCACACATATTTTTTCCTCAGGCGATTTACGATTGTTTCTTTATGGGTACAAAACTTTAGAACTAACCGTTTCGCAAACTATATTATGAAATGAAAATAAGTAATACCTACATACCTAAAGTTACCCTCGTAGTAGAACAGAGCCCGTAGACAATTTGTACTTAGCGATCGTCTACTGGCGAACTTTTCGACAATCTACCTACACGTACCGTATAATTATGCGTTATTGTTGCAGTTATTGACGAAAATTCGTTTGTAGGCGATCGCCAAGTACAAATTGTCTACGGGCTCAGGTTTCACACTATTTTGGCGAATTTTTATACGTTCTATAAAAGACATATTTTCATAATACGTCTCATTTAAGGCTTATTATCTTCAATTTAGCGTAGAATATCTAATTTAAAAGGCATTTTATAGAAACAGATTAGTAGAACCATCTCGGGTTTTGAAGATAGAGGGATAAAGTAAATTTAACACATGGAAAAAAAAAACATGAAAGGACAAAGCACACCTCGCGAAAATGATGGGGTGCGGTATCTACTCCCATCCAGGGCACTACAAAATAAGTTTACGTGCTTTTCTAAGCCTTGTAATATTTTATGTGTTAAATTTACAAATCTTAAATAACTTCAGGACTATAATATACTAAGTACTAATTGGGATCTTAAAGAGGAGTGAGTATTCAGGGCTAAGGACTCACACTGAACTAATCGCAAAGCAACACAAAAGGATAAAACAAAACAACAAGTACCTACCTACTCAGTAGAAGAAGGAGATGGGAATCAGAAATCATAATATGATAATACAAAATGACAAACTGGGAGGAATATACTTCAACTACCAACTACGAACTATTCTAAGTACGGCAGGCATTGTTTCACTGAAATATTCAACAGAAATGCTTTTGAAGAACATTCGTACTTCAGTAGTAGAAGACTATAATAACAGGTACCTATATACACACAGTAGGCACATACAATATTTCTACTTGTATTATGTACATGCTTACTTTGCATTACAAAATACCTACACAGAAAGGTATACCTAAGCTTTCTCATTTTTTTTGTATCATTTTGTACCGCACGTCATTTTTTTATGTTTTTTGGTAGATCCTTCCCTTTCGGCCAGAAGTTGTCGGTTTGACCCATCGACAGCGATCGATCCGATCATTGATCTAAGATTTTTAATCAAATATGTTTTAATTTTTACTTCATATGCAATTTACATGTCTGTCATGAGAAAATATTGTTTAAGTACGTACAAGAATATTACCTACATATATTAAAAACTTATTATTCCTTTTATAGAATGCAAAATTTTAGTAAAGATCTGCTTAAAATGTTATTTTTTTAAACCTTTTACATTTGTCGCAAAGCTCAACTACATCTCACACACCCCAAACTATTTTTGTCTAACGTGTATGCATCCATGAAATCAACTCGACATAGAGCATTTTAGGAATCACTGACTTAGGCCGATGTTACTTAGTGAGGAAAATAATAACGGGTTAGGTACGTTATAAATACTCCAAGAATGGAAAATCCGTATAAATTTTTAATCCACCTTCGTAAGGGTAAGCTGAGCTAAGCTTTTAAGGTTTAGGTACTTGTATTCAAATAAGTTACCATTTTAATTTGTAACAAACGTCTAATCTAAATTATTTTTTAATTGTCTTAACCCCTCCTACTATCCTTCGACTCATATTTCCTTACCCCTTCTTTTTCTAAACATCACTACCTCTTGTTTCTATACTGACTTAATTTTTACTCAGTTCTGTTGACAATGTCAAGCTAACTTTAAGAAAGCGTCCGAGCATATACTGATCAACGCGAAAAATTAAAGTATTTTTGTTTTGCTTCATTTTTAAAATTCTTAAATAATTTTATTTACTTCTTTATTTTATTATTTTTGCACATCATCACAAAGGCAAGAAATCAATTTACATAAAAAATTTATATACAGTGGCGAGATTATCTTTGTATTAGTGATTATTCTTCCATATAACCACGACACATTAATACAAAACAAACAAATAAATAAAGCACAAAAAATAATTGTTTTGAACGCTGAACACGAGAATAATATAATATATTATACATTTACACCCTCTCAGATATCACATCACAAAATTTAGAGGAAATAATAATTGGAGGGCGTTTGTTTGGCAACAATGTATAAAATACCGAAAAATAATGAGTAAGGGTCATGATTCAAACCTTAAAATGATATTTTTAGTTAGTTATAATAATTAAGTAGTAGCTAAACCTAAACAATAATTCGTAAAAACTCTTATTTTTAATTCGCAAACTCATTCAACAGTTAAAGGGTGTTTTCTTTAGACCTGTGGTTTTCAAGAAGAAATTAAACGCTTATAATTGAATGTTATGGCCAAGAATTTAGCTTTATTATAAAGATTAGAGTTTGCCATTATGTTTTAAAAACGATTTCAGGCAAGTGTCCGCCGTGGCTGGCTCGAATAAAGTCCAGCCGAGAGCCCCAATTTTCGATCACTTTTGCAGCAATTGGAGCCGTGTGTCAGCAATAACACGCTGAATATTCTCTTCCAAGGCGTCAATCGTCTCGGGTTTATCTGCGTAGACAAGTTACTTCACATAACCTCACAAAAAATAGTCCAGCGCTGTAAAATCACACGATCTTGGAGGCGGCGCCACAGGTCCACGACGTGAGCTAATGCGCTCACCAAAAGTTTCCTTCAATAAATTAATTGTTTCGTTGGCTGTATGTCATGTAGCGCCGTCTTGTTGAAACCAAAGATCGTCCACATCAACATCTTCCAATTCAGGCACGAAAATATCATTAATCATGGCTCTAAAGCGTTCTCCATTGTCTGTAACATTATGGCCGACTTCATTTTTGAAGGAATATGGACCAATGATTCCCTCTGCCCATAGACCACACCAAACAGTGACTTTTTGAGGATGTGACGGTGTCCAAACAATGGCTTGTGGATTATCAGCACTCCAAATGCGACAATTTTGTTTTTTATCCCACCCATTCAACCATAAGTGAGTTTCATCGCTGAACAAAATTTTCTTGTGAAAATCGGGATCGATGGCCATCTCGTTTTGGGCCCATTCACCGAACGTGCGAGGCGCTTGTTCAGGAGTAAGTCAATTTATTATTAAATGGCAAACCAAACTGAGCATAAATCAAGTAACAGCTCTCAAGAAGACCAACTCCAAAAAAAGTATTGCCAGATTGAAAACCACAAGTCTAAAAAAAACACCCGATATAAACATCGAATAATTATTTCAGACTGATTGGTGTGGCTCGAAATTTTGTTGCATAAATAAAATATGTGTATGTAATGATAAAGATCAATATGTTGTTCCGTTCTCCTACGCCACTTAATTTACGGTGAGAGGGTAAAATATAGTATAGCCATTCATATACTCTCCAAGATTTCGAGCAAATGATGATTGTAACTATTTGAGCCATTATTAGTAGTAGAGTGAGGCAAAAAAAAAACAAAAGAAAAAAACAACTATTATGTATTAGGAAGAAAATGAAGATATATTCATCTAGTACTGTGGCTGAAACAATAAAAGGCAGACGCTGCACTGCATGTATAGGACATAGAGAAGGAGGTTGTGGAAATGAAAACATTGGAAAATACAAGAGAAGTGGCGGCAGAGGGACAATAGGTAGACATAAAACATCCCAACAGTACACGGCGGTACATGAATAGAAGAGAAAAGGCTGAGGGAGAGATAAAAAAGGAAAGAGTTGTAAATTATACAAAGGTAAAAACCACTGCGATACATTATTATTTGTACAACAGAATAGAGATACACGAACTAGATACGTGAAGGCCAGTGACGTGGTCACATCTTGGATATCCAGCGAGATTATATACGGGACATTCGACTGGGATGTCAGGCGAAATTCTGAAATCAATATCTTGTCGTATTAAGTTTGGAGTGAGTTATTGTTTTGGTGGCCAGGAGCCTAAGTCGGATTGCTTGTACCGTCAGTAACGCTACATTATCTCCATGGTAACAACGGTGCAACATAAGCAATTTCCGTTGTTACCATGGAGATAATGTAGCATTACTGACGGTACGAGCAAACCGACTTAGGCTCCTGGGCCCTACAAAGGATGGTCGGCCATCGAAAGTAAATAAGATAAATCAATTAATTTGCTTTGAATTTTTTTTTTACAAATCATGACAATTTCATAATCGGTCGAATATTATGTAACAAAAATTGTATTTTGAAACCTAAAGTGCACACACAATTTAATACCATTGTAATCACAACATTTAAATTACTACTAAGAGATAATTAACGCCATTAATACCATATAAAGCTACTAGTTCGTACACGGCCGGACAATTAATTAAGGCGAATACCGGATAGCTATCACATCCCAAATAATACATAGTAAACCTTCATGCACTTGAAACAAAAGTCAGCGTTATTATTTATCTTCTATCTGCGGGTACACGTTAAGGGGAGAAGAAACGAGTGCTGTGGCTAGACAATGTTTACAAATTACCTGTTAGACACACACACACACACAGTATAAGTAGATAGTGCAAACACGATAACATTCAGAAGAAATGAAAGAGTTCATGAAGAAAAAGCTGAATCGGTTAAAAGTTAATAAGTTAAACTACAGACTCTGATGGAAATGAACTATTTAGTATTAGTCGTCTTCAGCGCTTCAGTAGCGGTCAACGAACGATTTTCAGATACTTTTTCATTCATTTTCTTCACCAAGGGATTCGTACTAAACATTAAGATAATAAGATTATTATTCTCTTTGAAACTTCGGTGACTGAAGAAGCTTTTGAATAAATTAGTCTTGCAGTAGTAAAAATGCGATGATAATGCAGCAAAAGGGTAATCGCAATATTGCTTTAGTTAATTAAGAAATGAATAAGGTGTTGGGAATTACACGAGTCGATGTTGCAGAAAGTTTTTCAACATAATATCAGTACATACGTACATACTTCTTCTAAAGCACGAGTTGTTAAATATTTTCTAATAAGAAAACACCGTATCCACGGACCTCGAATCAATTATATTATTCTGAATAATGCTAATAGGTTCGACAAACAACAACATACCGTAACAAGTAAGTACGAGTATAGCGAAGTTTAAGACAAAGTAGAGTAAATGGATTTTAATGGAGTCGAGAACTATGTTTGTTTCCCTGGAAACTGCGAAGTAATAGTATCGTAACAAATCTAGGTGCATAATATTACGTAAGAGGCACACTGTAATCCAACTTCCAGTAGTTGTGTGTGGTCACATTTCGTACAAAACATTTTATAACGAAATATGTTAAAAAAAACGGACTCAGACAAATTTCCACTGTAAAAAACATACAGTTTTACCTTACCAAATATTCCAAGTGGCAGACAGCAAAGAACTAGAGTAATTTAGAAACTAATTATAAATTAACATTAAAGAGAAATAGTTAGAAGCCTTATCGTAGGTATAATTAAAGAAGATATAAAGATTTTTTTGAGATCAAAAAGTTAAGATTTAACTAAAGGTAAAATCCGAATACCAACATTAAAATGTGAATGAATTCATCTAACAAAATCATTCAAGGTTTTCAAGAGAGAGAGAATTTAAAGGGTGAATAAAAACCATATTATCGAATCGATAGATATATTGCATTTTTTTTTTTTTTTAAAAAGATATATCTGGGTTTTTGTTATAAACCCAAATACAACCTTATACACCTTTCACAGTAAGCTACTAAAAGCTTGTGTCGTGAAAGGGGAGTTTGCCGGCACCTGGTATCGAACCACGGACCCCATGAATTCATGAATTCAGAATGATTTAAAAATATATTAATCGTCTACCAAAGTCCCTGAGGAACAACTAATCTGACACCAGCTACAGAAGCAATTAAAGACTGCACTATTCACCTGCATCCTTCAAACGATCTGAAGTCTATTAATTAATAGTGGTAAAGAAAATTCATTCAAAATCATCATCCTTCTTAAACATAATCGAATCGATTCTATTAATGGATCAAGAAATAAATCCATAAAATTGAATCTAAATTTAAAAAATGGGTGATGTCAGAAATCGACAAACGAACGATGGAGATTATAGCGAATGGGACGCGTCTATTTTTCTTTTCAATACATTTTATTTATCATTACATCAAAATAACAATGTAACTGTTATAATGAGCTAATTATTATCAGTATTAAATAAATATTTATGATTCAACCAAGTGAAGTAATATTATACACAGATTAAATAGTATGTTAACCAACAACAGCTGAGAGATTATGTAAATATGCAGAGATAAAGAAAAAATATGTAGATACGGAGTTTGCCGTTTGCTCATTGCATGACAGTAGTAATTCTGTGATAAGGCGAAGCTTTCTAAACATACGGTTCATAGTACAAAATATCTACAATCCAGTCACAGTATAATAATAATACTCGTATATGCTGTCATTCATAAAAACAAACATTGACGCATCGCGATGATAACTAAAGAAGTTTTGAGGTACCTACAATAACATCGTAAAAGAGAAATTTAAACTTTGTAATTATGACGAATTATATTATGATTTTCGTTACACATTATAAATGAAACCTTTCGTAATATATTTAAATATTAAAATCAAATTAAAATGAAAAAAATCTTTTCTGTTCATTCATTTCTGTCGGTCCCTCAATCCTGAGGATCGTGACCATCATGCCTCGTTCTGTAGACCATCTGTCTCCATGTTGAGCGATCCTCTGCCATGTGTAAGGCCCCGTGAAGTGAGCTCTGTGTGGCCTCCTTAATTTGGTCGCTCCATCTTATTGGCACTCTGCCCCTTCCTCTCCTCCCTTCTACAACCCCAGTCATAATCACTTTTTCTAGGTTGTCTGTATGTTTTCGAGAATCTTGTAGAAGACACTAATTCGCAAAACGATCACGATAATTAACATTTTCGATTCAGCGATTACGTATGCCACCCATTCTAAATCTCTTTTATTGGTACAGAGAGGATGAATTGTGCTACGGCACTTATAAGATTCTTGATGGGATATCGAGATAATAACAAGCTTTTAGCTTAGTGTGAAAGGTATATAAGGTTGTATTTGGGTTTATAACAAAACCCAGATATTATATCTTTAAAAAAAAAATGAAAAACAAGACTCAAAAACCGTAGAAACTTTTGTACTCAATCGTCTTTAAGAATTTCATCAAAAATGAGAAGACGAGTGAAAATCCTAAATCACTCGCAAACGAGCAGATGTACTTGAGAAGAATAGAACACAATGGGAGTGAAAATCTTCGTCAAAACAACGAATTTTCCCCTTTTTACAAATATAATCAAGAAGATGGAATTTAGACTTTGACTATTTGATCACTAACGTTTGTTACTAGATAAGTACAAATAAACATTTGTCAGACCTTATGATTGCATACTCGAAATCATGACGTGGAAGGATTTGCGGGATATATTTACATACAACATAATATTATGTTTGCTTTGTTTTTTTTCTGGAAATTATTTGTGTTTTTCATTAAATTCTAATCAATTCACAATAATACAATGAATGAATTTAATTTGCCGCCAAACAACAAACCTAATCAACAAGACACCACCTAAATACCTCGTACGCTATGTTCTATCTTGCAGGTAAAAAAAATACATAGGTATATTTACAATACATTATGTTTATAATATCTACATCACAAGATTTGAATAACTTCGTACTAAATCAAGTTTGCGGCGTTGTCGAAAATAAAATAAATAAATACTCAAGAGATAATAATACAAGGCAGGCATATTATGCCTACATACAACATGTACTATGCTTGCTGTATGAATAACAATATTATTTTACAATCTTTAAGCCCGGCTTCACTCAAAGGAACAATAAATTAATCAATGAAAATTTGTCAATTTGGGCGGGCATTCCGTCGTTGCTAAAACAAAAGAAAATGTGTGAAATTTTTGGTCTGATCTGTGGTTCATCGCCTCCCTTGTTTGACGCAAAATTTATTGAGAAGACTGCGAATAATCAAGGAGCATAGTTCTACAGAACAAATGAACATCATATTATTCATATTTTTAAACCTACCCGAGGAGAATGCTGAAAATCTCAAAACATTTATCTATAGATACGATTACGACATCTTCCACAAGCAAGGTAGCCGGAGGACTGACTGAACATTCAGGTTGCCTTTTTCGTGCCACAAGGTGGAAACAATAATAGTCTTAATAAAAACATCAACAGTATTATCCTGATAAAATGCACAATATTGGTGATGTTAGTGGTAAATTATTTTTTTATTATTTGAAGATAGGTACAATATTTTTATTGTAAATATAAACTGCGAGTCCGCGTAGTAGGCATTAATTCTCCCACAACCCGTCTGTCTGGTAAAGTTGTCGAAAACCAGACGTATATATTATCAAACCGAAAATAAAATACACACGTGAACCGATTCAAATATTTCTAAGCGTAATTTGTTAGTTAGGTAGGTGCTGTAGATAATAATATGAACACATAGGTATTTAAAAATAACAAGACTGGCTGTTTGGTTCCTTTGAGACTAACAAGATATTCATTGGGTACCTACCTGTTTTCGTGTATGTAGCTATGTACATACAAACTTGTATGAATTCGACACAGACAGTGAATCACAGGTGAGAATGATCGTATGTACACCTAACACATTCAATGACTTTCGATTTTTTCTATAATCAACGAAGTTATCTATTAGGTATTCACTTTCGTATTCATCATCATTATTTTTACACATCTCCTAGTGAATCAGCGTGAGTCTTACCAGAAGCAATATTAAAGTAGTATTTGAAGTTCTATCTAAGCAAAATGACATTACATAACATAACATAGTGAATTGTGTCAAAAATTCATAAAATATAACATACTGATTTGATGAATTAGCTTTTGGGAGATGAAAAGATAACATCGTTAACAAATTAAAATGTTTATGAGATCTGATTCAAAATATCAGACATAATATGTTGAAATAACTTTATTTGTCGGATGTTTCAGGAGTCCAAGGACCTCCTCTCTTTCTAGTCTGTCAGTACTACTATTTACATTGTATTAGACTATACTCGGTACAGTAGGTAATCAAATTTAATTCTAAATGACGCAATGGACTGTTTAGCCATATAAATTAAGAGGCAAATTTCAGAGCCAATTTTCTGCATCATTGATCGCCTTATTTAGGTCCTCTCAACATTGTTCGAAACCATATAGACAAAACGTGAAATAGCTTAGAAAGAAAAAATCAACATGATTCATACTTACATATAAAATTAAGACGATATAATTCAAACAATATCATAAAAACTGATGAGACACAATCTTCAATAATTCATATTCCAATAACTTATTGACGAAAGATCCAAATATCCTAGAAGTGTGAAGTGTATGCAGCCACATATCCTCAAACGATAATACAATGCAACATCGCTACATTGGTACGCAGATAATATTATATTTATAACATCTCATTCACCGCTTAGATATTATGAGATGCAGTAGCAGTGTAATAAAATGAGGAATAATCACTAATGTAACTTTAATGTCATAACAATATAATATTGATCCAAAACAAAACACCAATCAACAATTAATAAATTACAATTATTTGGAACAGAAACACTAACAAAATGAAATGAAAACAATAATAATATACCGAATAGAATCAATCACACTATCGCACATCAAATCTTGTAAGATGAACACAATTTGCACAAATACAGCACAATGTAATCACACACACGGCAGATCCAGGCGAAGTTCTAGGCGACAAAGGCACAATATTGTTAAATTCGAATTATGAAAATTTGAATTATCGTAATAACAATACAATCGCTATATTCCTTGCGACAAGGCATCTGAATTCAAATCGATGTTTTGTTATTAACAATATCACTTGGTCAACAATTTATTTAATAACTATGTATGTATGTGTATGTAATGTCAAAAACGCGCCCAACGACAACAAATAATATAACCACTCTCACTGGTGGTGTCAAAGCGAGGAAATTCGCGGTTTGTGCGCGCGTCCGCCTACCGCGATAAACGGACTAGCACTGAGTCCGTTCATAGGGAAAAACAAGAAACAACACGGAGTCGGAGTACAGTATAAACTGTTGTATTGTTTACTTGTATGTATGTAGAAGAGGCACTACGCTATGTCCTCCGCCTGACTGAAGCCAATATCGGTGGTTATACAATGTTGCATTAGGACTATTTTCCTCTGCGCTGAGTGTACTGAGCGAATATTATGTACTTCCATCCATAGGGATCTCATCTGCTAGGAATAGAACGATAGGATACTAATATTAAGTACAAGGATATGATATATCCAACTACCTCACAATAATTCATTAATACTCTTTTAATTAAATTTAAATAATAAAGATTTGAAATCTTTAGTGGAAAGTTTCATAACGTGAAAATGGAACGCAAGAGTTCGTACATCCTTAATCAAATACTGTTGACTAATGAAATGCTCATGATAAAAAAAATCACCTACTTTTCATAAAAGTATGAGAATATTTGATATGTCTACATCCTTAATGGGACAAATAATATGCTTCTGCAGTGTCGGAGTGGTAAGGAATCCAACTCATGAGCGCACACACACGCATCACTTTTCATTGGATGTTTCGAGAGCGGAATGAACACACTAGATAATCAAAGAATCTTCCACAACGCAGAATTTAAAGAAGCATAATATTACCTCTGAAATGTAGTTGTACATTTTCACTTTAAATCGTCGATCTTGTATCGTACATTACACACCAGCGGGAGAGCTGAAGGAAGTGTTAGGTTTCACAGCGTAAATTAAAGATAAAATTCTAAGTGAAAACTTCCACCGACGAGATTGCGCTCGAGATGGGAGTATAATTTAATATTATATTTTATACCAAGAGCTATTACTACTACAATATATTATTATTATCATCACAAGGCGGCGGCATACATTGGAGACAAAGGGGTTTTTATTACATTTGAATTCGAGAGGTAAAATGAAGATGTCGAAGAAAAGGAGACTTAAATGAAAATACAGACTATTAAAGTTTTAAATAAAGTGATAAAGTTCTAGAAAGATGCGTAAAACACCAAATACAAAATTCTCTTGGAAAAGCGAAGATTAAAATCGATTCACAAAAGAAAAAAAACACACTGATTCCGTGTTTGACAGTACAACGATATTAGCACGAAGTACACCCAAGAAGGTAAATTGTGAGAAAACAACGAACGACCCTTTTCAAATGTAAACAGAAACACCAATATTTTCCTAAAACTGGCTTACTTAAGGAGCACCTTTCGTATTTAGGTATAGGACATTGCCAATCTCCCAATGTCCATAATACCACAATGGATACATAATAGAACGAGGCTTTTTACGAAAGGGTTTTAATAGTCGACTACTTACTACTGAAAGAACATGGTGTGACAATATGAATTAATAACGTGACTATGCGATGCGTGATGGTGGATATGATAACGTAAACATGCCCCCAATGTTGTTCCACAATACGTCCTATTTGAAACCTATAAAGAGTAAAATAATCCTACTATCTATTCAAAGACTGAAAACATCCAAAGACGAGATAATAATAATAATTGCATTATTACATAACCAGATAACGATGGATACGCAAACAGAATCAGCAATACACAAGTGTCCTTAAACATAATGGGGGACTAGAGAAATATGATATCATTATTCTACCTTAAGTTTTTTCCAAATATTTACTCTATGTACATACAAAATAAATATTACCTAACATTTGTAGGAAATAATGTTATTGTTTTCCAAGCACCGTATCACGGGTCTCCCATGTCTGAAACACTAAAGAAGGGTAGATGCTTATATTTCTTTGACTAAAAATACACAAATAAGATACCAATTACTTACAACATCGCTGTGTACAACATTCCTAATAATTCATGGTCTAGTTTATAATTTTAATGGATAAGATGTAAAAAAAATAATGCCATAATAGATAGCTACAGTAAATTCACTAAGATATTTCGTCCCTCTTCTGACTAACTGTCGTATCTGCCTAAATGTAAATTGTTCAGGAAAGGGTTTTTAGTGTTTTGCCGTGCATATTTTCGTCTCTCCTAGTTATATGATACAGTGTAAATATATAACATTATTTTATTTGTACCTATTATTATATATCTCAGAATCGTTTTTGTGATGATTTTTTGAAGAATTAGTAGATACAACACATTTTATTTAGAATAATTCGTAAATACGACAACAAATCAGAAAGCTTTTCCAGGATAACGGTAACAGTTACATGTGTGATCTTCAGTGAGAACATGCAGGGCATATATAAATACACATTGGTGATCATAACTCGATTTCGCCAAATATGTCAGATACGACAGTTAGTCAGAAGAGGGACGATTTGTCCAATTAGTAAAAGTAAACATTATAAAAAATTATGCAAGATTCATAAATAAAGGCTTAATTAACAAAGAGTTGTATCTTATTTATAACTAAAGTGAAAAGATTTGTCAGTTTGACAAAATATCTGAAAACCTCCTCATATAGACCAGAAATTCAAAGGGAAAAATGGTAATGCGGCCAATCAGATCATACGTCCAAAACAATTACATATCAATCAGTCTTAAACAAGCATTGGTTCAAAAAGTTTTATTTAATGACATTGTCAAGTATATAGAATGTGCAATACTTCCGTGCTGGAGCGAGGGAGAGCAAAACCATCGTAATGTTATGGAGTAAAAAAGCAAAGGTTTATTGTCTTATTGTTAATTTTGGAATACATTTTCTTAGAAAATTAGTAGATACTACGTAACCAGTCTTTACTATTCAGGTCTGCTTAAAACTAGATAACGACGCGACGTAAGTCCTTTGTTAATATAAAGATCTTGTGAACTCTCAATATCAATCCAAGTTCATGAATAATAAATTAACATACCTAGTTGTTTGAATATTAGATAATATACCTACGGCTCCACAATCCACCACTCACATCGTTAAGATGGAAATAATGAAACGCTGAAATTTTCATGCATTGCAAAGCCTTGTATTTTCTCTGCAGCTATATGAGTACCTACGTTACGTAACACAACATTTAGAAGACAATTTATCTGAAACTTGGCACAAGAAGGTGAGGTGAAAGGTCATGAAAATACACAGCGCCAAAAGGTTTAAGTTTTAGCCGTGCATCAAAAAAATATCAACTAAACATAACCTCATATTCATAAGTTCCTTAAAAAATCGTCTAGATGGTCGTGGTTAGATGGAATAAATCATTTGATAGTTATAATCTCGCCACTGCATATCGTCCAAGTATTTTAAATTTTGTATTGTTTTGTTAACACTGTTATATAATGATGATATGCAAAAAGAATAAATAAATATTAAATATGAGATAAACAGATTGTCGATATCAAAACAGAAAAAAACACTCATAAGTTGTTTTGCAATTCAAGAACGTAAAGCAAATTTAAAATTTGTCTTAATTTGATGTATTATCATTAAATTCCTTTGCAGAAATATGATAATAATAGTATTTGTAGGAAATTAATCAGAGTTGATTAGGTATTTATAAAGGTAAGAATATATCGATTGTTCAGTTCCATAACTCAACAAGTAGAAATGAAATGTCCTCTATTCGAAAAATCGGTATTTTCACTATTTTGGTACCTATATTTATACTATGCTCTTAAACACAACAGAGGGTGAAATATTATATAATAATCGATTTTTAAAGACATACTTTGTCTTTGTTTTGTTCAATCTTAGAGTTCGTCGGTAGCCTGGAGGTAGTCTCGGCCTTATGAACATGAGGTCCGGGGTTCGATACCAGGTGCCGGCAAACTCCCCTTTCACGACACAAGCTTTTAGCTTACTGTGAAAGGTGTATAAGGTTATATTTGGGTTTATAACAAAACCCAGATATATCTTTTTAAAAAAAAAAAAAAATAAATAGTTAAAATTCGACATATTTATTTGTAGAATTGAAAAAACGTGGGTAGGTTTTATTATTTTTTCTAAAACTAAATACCTATTTAATATACAACGGTAACCATGACTTTTTTTTATTGTTATTTGTTTGTGAAATTGGAAGAGCGGCGTTGACTGAGTGTATTTCCAATTAAAATACCAATTTTCGACATGTTGAATTATGGAACTGAACAGTCGATACTATGGATTCAAACAACAACAACACCAACGCTATTTGAGCCTGTTTTGCATATAGCTAATAAATTATGCGAATCAACAAGGATTTCGGATAATCCCTCATCTCTACAGTCTCCACAGATTACAGACTCCTCTCTCGGGCATTTTCACTCTTCGTTCTCTTCGACCCCATCTACCTACTTTATAATATAACGTCCTACAATGTATGAATTATGTAAAACATATTACAATGTAAACATCGCTCCACTAAAACGTTACTAGCTGAGAACGCAAAAAGGAGGAGAATATTCAAATTATGCGGCCCTTGTCTGAATTTTAATCATCATCGCATCCAGAAAAAAAATATTCTGAAGTTTATTCACGTCAGCACAACACGTTCTCACTGGGTAAGATTAAATGAAATTAAGAACAGGTATAAAAGAAACAAACAACATATGACAGAAATAAGTAGAAGTAATATATTCGCACGTTCATAATATATACATTTTTCAAAGTGTAAGCCATCCTGTGTCATATTTGCACAGGATGGCTTACAATATTAGATGTATAATTTCAACGTTATAGGGAAAAACTTGCAGATGAATACTAAATTTAACGTAGGTAAAGAAAACGCAAAGACATATGAGCAATTATTATTATTACTACTGCAAAAAAATATAAAAGGCTTCACAGCACAAAATTAGTAATACAAAACAATAATGATATAGATAAAAAAAACAATAATGTTACAAATAACTTTGAGCAAGGCGCAAAATCTAACAGACAAAATTGCAGATATAAAACAACATTTACTTGAAATGTCAGCATTATTCATTAGAGCTTATTGTAATAGTTTTAACCACTCCAGCGAGTAAGTGATTAGCGTTAATCAACATTGACTAGAGAAAAAAAATGTAAAACGCACATCCTGCTAAGTGTCGTTCACACGAGAGACGAAAAATAATACCAACTGCATATAAACACGGTAAATATAATGGGAGTAATAATAATAGAGGGCAGCTACGAGGCTCACCATCACGCAAATGTATCGAATGTCAATTTAGTAAACTGGCCACCTTGTGAAGCGAATAAGACTAAGAAACCAATAACGGGGCTAAAAACCGCCAATCGTAATATGATGTATTACCACATTCATCTAATAAGTAATAATGATGTAATACATAGACCAAAGGTAAATCCTTTCTGAAGTCGCTCAAATGACTGCATGTCTAACAAAACAACACGATATCACTGTGTTGGAAAATCAGTGTAACGTATTCGATTATAACGATCGTAATCCGTAACATAATATCTTAATCAGCCAGAATCACTGGTTTACTCGTTACAAAACTCATATATTCATGAGAAAAGAATCCAATTAAATAATATGTTAATACGAACTATTGTTCGAGCTTAGGGATCGTGTTCTAATAAAACTATAAAGACAAATTCCAAAATGTTCAAAATGATTTTTGTGGTTTACACATCACGATATCATAAAATGTAACTCTTTAATATAAAGTGATTCCCGCATGCTTATCACATTTAGTTTTTAATCTACTGACTACCCGACTTGTGATAGATATTATGTATCAAGTTTAGCGATTTTATTCCAGCATACTTCATGCATCGTTCCGATATCTGAAACTTCAACACGCCCATGACAATGTATCCCCATAACAAATAATGATATTATTGTGTACATTACATTACATAACGCACTAAACACCTATATAATAAACGTAACCCACACTAACATTATTATCTGACAAACGCAGCAACACGCTCTTACACACGTAGCAAGCATTGTCACTATAATTGTCAGTCGCACAAATTAGCCAATTGACGATGTGCACTTCGCAGCCGAATTTATGCATACGTCTAATATATTTTATTATCGGTACATATCTTCTTCTTCACAGTCGGTCCCTCGATTATGACTAAACATGCCTAATGGCAACTGTCATTTTGATCCTATTCCATGTGCATAGTTGCTTGGAGTGAACTCTGGCAGGATCTCATAGGTATAAGAACTTTTCGTCGTCTTCTCTCCAGTATCGAAGTTCTTCGGTTCTCTCCGCGAGATGTACCTAAAGAAGTGAATAATTCATTGACCGCGGTTGATCAAAAATCGCGTAGAGATGCTCAATCATCTAAGGATCAACTAGTTGTTTTTAATTAATTCAGCGAACTTGAAACACTAGTGGATGATTTTTTATTCCTAAATATTTCAAATATGCACGACAGTAGATAAAATGTACTGCAAACATCAGAGGTGAGGGATATTAAAAACAAATAACAACCATCCCTCTATTTTATATTGTCATGTTATTTGCTCTGCGGCACCCTTCACTATGAACAATATGAATATTGTCACGTGACGCCCCACACGGGTGCCTCATTAACAACAATAACGGGGCTGCCTATTGGCTATATCCATCAGTTAATTATTTCCACTAAGCAAGGTGAGCGTAAGAAAGTAGATAACCAGTCATGTTCGTGGTGTTGTAGTTACTCACAAATCGATAGCGCCATTAGGTACTGATATTGTATCCTAATAATATACCTGTTTTTCACTTTCGAATGATACACAGATCTCCAAGCAGGTAAATACTCACTTAAAATTTCAATAAAAAGAAATTTGATTCCTTAAACGTTGGAATATATGACAACAAATGACTTCCCATGTTCGAGTAGGTAAATATGTTTTCAAAGATATGGAAGTCCGATCAATTGGCTATACGTTATAGTGAACCTTTGAAAACATCGATGAAGTTTTCACAATCACAAGAAGTATGATACACTTTTCACGTTTTACTAATAGTTAGAACTATCGGATTGGTAATAAAATTATATAAAATGATATCACGACACTGGAATGAAGAAATCGAAGAGCAAGAGAAATTGAAGTAGACAATGTGGTACAATTAAAACTACGATATTCATTAAAATCTACTCCTCAACTCCCGCATTATTGCGTTTCAAGTACAAGTGGGAGGGTGAAATATGAATAATCATTATCTTCAAAGCGTATGCAAGAACACGAAGGTCTCTACTAATGTAAAATATAAGAAGGGTGTCAGGATTTTATTAAAAAACAATTCGTCGGGCAAATAATATCCCCAGAGAGCCCGTGTACGACCCACATAAGCAGGCACAGTAATATTATGAATACGCGACCATTTAAATTGCACTAATTGTGAGTAATGGGCGGGATAAATTAAAAAGGACGAGCGAAATGTAAATAAAAAAAGCGTTGTGGATGCGAGATAAATTCGTTGGAAATATTAAACAGAAAATAACACCTTTGGCACGATTTTAATTAAGCTAAAATGTTTACGAATGATTAGTGGATTAACTACTGAGTTGTTGAAAGAGACACATGCAATTCTTAAGTGTAATAGTCTTAACGTAAAGGGAACCAATTTTAGGCCAATCTAAACAAAAATTAGCATATTTGAAATATATTGAAACAAATAACAAACACGTTTTACCAAAGAAGATTAATTAACGAGGATCCGCGCGAAAAGAATATTAAACAGAGAAGCAAACGCATCTATCCCGTGGAGCACCCGGTAAAGAATTGGTCTCCCACTCTTCTCCGTAAGTTTTCGAGTGTCCTGTAAAAGGCAGGTGTTCGAAAAATTAAGACATTGTACATCTTAAATTCAGCGATGAGGTTTGCCACCCATCCTGAATGTCTTGATTGTATATTGGCACGGAGAGGACAGCTTGCATGTTTGTAACATGCAGCTGGTCTGCTGGCTACCCCACTTTTGGGATATGCCGTGATGGTATAGTAGTAGTAGTAGCAAACGCACAATTCTTCCCCGACATTTTTGCAAAACGTAACTAATTAATTTTAATCTTTGTAATACAATACTTTCCTAGACAATTTGATTTTTTTTTTTTATTTATTTATTTGTTATTGATGTGGGTATAATCTTAGTTCGATGGGGTTATAAACAGAACATCAAATTTGAAGATTTTAAAATCCTGGAAAGAAGCAGTACGAAGAGAATTAAGTGCTGATCGTTGATACTGTGTCTGATTTCAAATCTGTAGATTGGTTTGCATCTTTCCTTTCATTCCGCTAGACCTGTGCGACCCCCTTCAACTTTTCGTATGATCCGCAGCTCTTACCACTGTGACAATTGTTATGTTTATTGCATTTTTATTTCTGACGCGGATACATATTATTATGTATCTGAGATTATGTGTTAGGTATATGTTACACTGTTTTGTATTTAAATTCTTGACACAAACAACTTTGTTGAAGATAAAACAATATCATGTACTACACTGTACAGCGTTCTCGAGGTGCTATGGCACAAAGATAGCGCTCTAAATACTCTCCATTATTATTATTATTGTATACTGTGCAAGTTTACAATATTGTTGGTTCTTTTAAATAACGACACGGATATTTATTTAATACAAAGATATGTATTCAATTCATTCCTATTTACAATTGTCGAACACAACAGTCAAACACGCAGCGTACCAGTGCAACCCAAGGTCGTATCTATAATGAGCCCCGTTCCACATAGGAAGCTAACGTATATAGCAAAATAGAGTATTGCTACTCAATCAATATTCCTTGCTTAGCTTGTAAACAAGTCCAAGGTTCAATTCACAGGTGCAGTGTACAAAGTCCATACACTACAATTATTATTATAGATCATTGATTCTAGACAAAATAATATACCTATGAAACAAAAAGGACAGTTAATTACCTTTTGGAATAGAGAAATACATAATTCATAAAATTTAACATTAGAAAGGTTAAATTTACCTGCAAAAAAAAATTACAAGCCAAAAAATTCCGGTACATATCATAAAACTGAAATTGTCAGTGAAACAGAATTGAATGATCTTGAAAATATTTCTCATTGATTTTAAAACGAAGCAATTCACAGAAGTTTGCTGAACAAAGCTGCCATGACGACCGCTCTCCACAAAGCGTGAATTTCGTTAAAGCACTTTTCCGTGTACAGCAAATCGTTGAAACGTAAACAAATTGTATGAATGGTTTCATAGCAACGAATATAATATGTATTAATAAAATAATAATAATAAACAGTACGAATGACTTAAAAGGACATTGGCAACATTAAAGTCTGCGATTTTTTTTTATTAAAACCGACCATTAAAAATATTTAAGCTTCAGTGATATCGTAAGAAGTACCTACATTATTTTTTTCGTTGAGCGAAATTAATTTTATTTCAGTTCTTTCATTACACTGGAGCAATATGAGTTAATCTATGAATGAAATTAGTTCTTGAAATTTTTATTACCACTTGTAACTACTTCAAAGAGAAAATGCCACTAATGGAATAATTTTATTTGAAGTCTACCATAAATCAAAGTCTTCACTATTTTTAACTACTTTGGGTTTCAGTCAAAGTCTAAACCCGTGCAGATATAATAATTATTGTAATTAATTGTACGATTTATAAATGTTTGAAATTATTGCTAATAATAGTTCCACAGAGTTTTCGGCAAATATTAGGTCTTGGAGCGTCCTGTAAAAGGCTAGGGTACGTAAAACATCACGAATAAGACATTTGGGTTAGTTGGAAGAAATCGCGCCTCTGCGATAAACTCGCCCTCTGTATATTGATTGTATGATTGCCTTTGTTTTAAATGTATTTTTGTGTGAATTTGCAGTAAAGTCAATGTCAGTAAAGAATAAATAAATAAATTTAACATATTCAATTCGGCAGAGAGGTATGGCACCCTTCCTGAACATCTTACTTATTAATGACACGAAGAGCACGACTGGCCTGTTTAATGCGTGCAGTAAGCCAACTGATTACCCCACTTGTGGGAAATGCCATGATGGTATGAATGAATTAATCGATTACCACTTCAAAGTAAATATACTAATTTATAATGTCTTAATCAATAATAACAACAGTACCAATATGACTGACAACAAGAGTTTTCGATTGGCAGAGAGAAGTATTTGTTAACAATGAAGAGATGAGGGAAAAGCCGCTTGACTGACCATCTTCATATTGAGAAGCAGTCAGCAGTGCGGCCAACACGATAACAACAGCAATTCAATGGAACAATAATGACATAATATTATATTTATTCAATACACTGTCTCGAATGCGATCGAATGATTCCGACGAAATCTTGTACAATCGAACGTTTATATTCTACAACACACGGTAATATGCAAGCTTCATAACTTATGGAACATTGTGGGAATATCAGCAAATTAATCGCATTTCAAAAAAAATAAAAAAAAAACATAGAGATAAAAAATATTGTCTTCATAATGCGAAAGAAGATAGACAGCAATATATCAACGTTAAATATTTACGATTCATGAAGACGAGAACGTATAAGTAAGAAATGCCATTTAGAAGTAGATACATAAGCACACTATTTGAATATGAAGCGAAAGAGATACCGATATGCTTTACGTTTTGACAGTATATGTCGCCATATGACAGATGAATAAACCATTTAAAACTACTACTACTATACTCACAAGTGGGGTAGCAGGGAATGGAATGGACTCCATTAAAAAAAACAAAGAAGTTAAATGGGTCAACTATCTATCCTGTGTATATTTTGTTATGACATTAAACCATTAACACGCGTAATGAAAAACTGTTTCAGTTTCAGCATCGCGAATACGAAATAATAGAAAGGGAAACTTTTGTTTATTTTTCTTCGTAGCATTTGAATAAACTACGAAAAAAATAGTGGAGACAAAAAATGTATCAAAAGAAGGCAAAGTAAATAATAGAGAATGAGAAAAAGCACAAGAATGAAGTCACCTAGTAATTTATTGCAATTTCCCCGACCACCACGGGACAGGAAGGAGGGGCGAGTGTAATCTTATCTGATAGTGAGAATGAAAAAAGTACAATATACAACATCCTCGGCACGATGCCATGAATACATTCATTCATTTCAAAAAGACCGAATTGGTTCCCAAATAGGTACATACAATGAAAATGTTAATGCAGGATTATACTATTTACTTGAACGCTGAGCCTTTATCAACAGTTTTATACTCGCCTAAAATAGTCGGACAATGCAAAGCAACGTAAGTTATCTTCGCATTCACGTGGTGAAGGGCAATACTCATTGGAAATACAAATTGAATAAGTTAGTGGTTTTTTTTAGTTGAGTTGGCCCTCCTTATTATTTTCCATGCTCTGCTAGATCACGAGGATTTGGAATCAAATTATAGACCGATGGTTCCTGGTGGAAGTTCATTATAATATGAAATGAAAATCATATAAGTCAAAGTGGAATTACGAAATATAGTGTTTCATTTTAATCCGTTACGCGAAAATTTTGTTGCTGTCTTTTACTGAATAGTAGAAGGTTGTATAGAATAAAAAGTGTAATTGAAAAATATATAACAATAAAGAAAATAATAACATTGTCACCCATCAAAAGTATTCAACCCAAACATCTGTCAAAAAATGGTTTCACACTCTTTTCCTTAAGTTTTCGAGCTCTGTAAGTTTACTGTAAAAGGCCTGTGTTTGATAGATAGGAAATATTTTAAATCTTAAGTTCAGAGATGAGGTTTGCTACCCACCTTAAATTTTTGTTGGCATGGAGAACACAGTTTGCATGTTCATTACATGCAATTGGTCTGCCGGCTATCCTACTTTAGGCATATGTCGTGATGGTAACATAAGTAAGAAATGAATAAATAAAAAAAAATCTGGACCCCGAAATCATTCAATTCTAGAATATTACCGAATAATATTAAAAAGAAAATAAAAACAATATTGAACAACGTAATGAAAACTCTAGCTAGATATTATATGAAAAATATTTATACACTTCGTTAAGACCCTTATCACAAGCTGGTCCATATTATTATAACTATCAACAGACATATATCACATACATTTAATTTGTTTTTATTATAGTATTTTATTTTATCTTATGTATGTATTATTATTATTTATTGTATGTGTGTATTATTTATGTATATGTATAAATTATTTATTTATATATTTAAAACTTTTTCTCTTTGGGTTCCTGTATTTATTTTTATTTTTTTTATTATTTTTATTATTATTTGGGTAGGCATAGTCCTATTTTTTTTTTTTTTTTTTTTTATTTTAATGTTTTAGGGTTGACTGGAAGACGTTGCCTATCAACAAGTCCGCCTTTTGGCCTAATTTTGTTAATTGTCACGTTTTGTAATTTTGTTGTTTATGTATTTGTGTAAAATTATGGTCAATAAAGATTTATTTATTTATTTATTTATTTAACAGACGATACAAGTCCAATACAATAAAAACAAATTACTAACGCACCAAATATTTACGCGCCCAACTGTATTGAATTTAATTCAACAATAATACCTATCTCGAGTGTGAGGCAAACCTCAAAATCTCAGGATAATTCAATACCATTGAAGGATAACGGTCCATAGATCAAAAGAAATCAAGAGATACTCTCACATGTTGATAACTAACGAACCACTAACAACGTGTCGAACAATCAATCGTAATTCGCAAATAACAACAACCCAATCATTCTCATTCATGTTGTGTTCAATCCAGTAAACACGTCACACGTGTATCAATGAGTGATGATACAATTTTAGGTAGTCAGAATAATTTTAAAAATATGTATACATATATATTCGATATGCATCCGATGAAATTTTAGAGTAAAGAATATACCCAATGAATACAGACAATACTTACCAGAAATGGAAAGATCCTTAACGTGAATAGGATTCCAGACTACACCAACTTGGTAGTAGAAAATGTGGAAATACTCAACATACCTGGAACAAACATAATAAAATATTATTGAAATAAATAAAATATTATTAAACATATTAAAATTATATTGTATTAGGAAAATAAATGTATTGTGTTATTGTTCGATTATTGTAAAATGATATTGTGTTTAATAAACTGTTATTATATTATTATATTATTATATTATATATTAGTATTTAACAACTTAATTCAAATACTGATCTACATATATAGTGAAAAATAATGGGTCGGTAGACATCTAATAACACATAATTATATAATAATAAATTTAAAAATTGCACTAAATAAAAACACATAAATACACATATTGACAACATAATCATCATCTCCGTCGGTCTGAGGATTGTGACCATCATGCCTCGTTCTAAAAACCATCCGTCTCCACCTCGAGCGATCCTCCGCCATGTGCAGAACTCCATGCAGAGAGCTCAGTGTGGTCTCGTTAAATTAGTCAAATTATGACAACACAAAATGGAATAAATAATTTTGTGCAATGGACGAAGTCATTGCAGAGACGCAATATCTCCTAATTAACTCAACATTCACCTTCAAATATATCCTCACATTCTTTGCATCTTCCAAAATATAAGATATCAAAATATCTTTTATGAAAATTCACCTGGTCTAGAAGCCCATCCTTCCAACAGTGATAAACACGGATTGGAAAACATTAAAATGTCGTTCGCGTGGCAAAGCACTTCAAGAAAACTACACAACTTATCAATTCTAAGATAGGAAAATACTCTTCTGAATGTGGAGATGTGCAGACGGTGAGACACAATGTGCAGGACTGCCATCTCAAAAAATTCAGCGGGAACCTGCAGCAAATACACGAGGCAAGACCGGAGGCGGTGAACTGGTTGTCAGCACTGAAGCCAAGACTTAAGAGGATACGACGCAGACCACACGGGTGATGATTTACATAAGCACCAAGCCACGAGAAAAGTAAAGTAAGTAAGGATAATCCTCAAAACCTTTCGAATTCTATGTTAACTGTCATATTCAACGTTACTCTAAGTACACAATAACAATAAAACATATGAATAAAAGGTCGTCTTCAAATAGGTCATCCAAAATAAACATAATTCAAAAATGTCTCTTACAACATGACGTACGAAATAGTAATACGATAATATCAATGCGTTAAAAATTCATCATACCGTTATCTTTATGTGGTACAATGTGCAACCTTGATGACTGGTGAAGCACGGAACGTTGAATTTATATGGAGCAACTATAATACTGTACATAATTATATTATCACGGACCTCGGTTAGTCCTTCCATAACATGTAGGAATATATATTATAACACATATATAAACATTCCATTCCCAGAGCGCGTTACGATACAACATGCACTCCACAGCGAATACCACGAGGTAATAATAAAGTATTTAACTAAAAGTTTTTATTCGGACCACATCACCTTGGAAATTCCTGATACACGATAGAATACTAAGAATATTAAAACTTATTTCATACTAGCTTCTACAACTGAAATTCATATAAAATCCAAGTTTATAATGGATGATAAATGAAAAGAAACTCGTTAAGAAAATTAATTAGACATGCAACGAATGAGAGGAGGACATTCCAAGAAGGTTTTTGAATGGCACACCGGGAAGAGGGGGGGGGGGGGATCGAAAAGCCAGGAAGGCCGAAGCTTCGATGGCTGGATGGTGTCAATAAGGATGTATTGGCATTCAGAACTGATGAACAGGCTACTCTGCTAAGAGGACCGCCAGTCATGGAGGCGTGCTCTAAAGGAGACCAAGACCTGACCTGGGCTGTAGAACCAATTGATGATGATGACGATAATCTGATGCATATCTATAGAAAACTGATTGAAAGGAAATCATTGTCCAGGATTCGAAAGTGAAGACTTACGTTCGTCTCACAAACATGTTAAAGGTGTAAGATGACTTGAGAGAATATAATATACTGGGGATGAAGAAATTACGTTATAGTACAGTAATGTCGAATAGGTGAAACGTACACATTGTTTATGATATAAATGATTAAATAGACTAAACACTATTTTACGGCATGCGACTGAAATATTAGATACTCTGTAGTCGTAAAAAAGTTATCGCGTTGTAAGTGTGTAATACTAGCTAAACTGACCAACAGTGTATCCCTAATGCTGTTTTATTAACGTTTAAACTCGAATCAATCCCAGATACTGGGCCAAAGCAGCACATAAAAACTTTTATATCAGACCAAAGCAATATTCTTGATAACTAAGATATACCATCGAGAGACATTGTGGTTTTGTTAGCAAGTAGTATGTAAACGGACATACCCGTATTGAAATTATGATCTCCTGGGAAATCAGAAGGGTTAAAAGAATAATTGAATAGGAGAATAATACGACGGAATGTAGAAACTATTGATACAAATGAAATAAGAATAGATTGTTCGAAATGAGAATTGATACAAAGATCAAAATAAATAAGACATAGTAATAGTCTTGCGGTTACCCAAAGGGTTGGTTTTAGCTCTAGTATTTATAAAACAAAGAAATTAGTTATTATTTCCAAAGATACAAAACTTCATACGCAGAAAATACGACCGCTAGAAATTTTCTCTTAAAAAGTGAGATTTTTGTTTTTCATCAAGAATTTATTGTCTGTAACTTTGTTTTTTATTTAAATATAAAAGCTTTAAATCGGCAATAACTTCACAGAAATACACATAAAATGGTAAATCTTTCAATAGTTAGCTATTATCCAACATCAAGCACCACATTAATTGAAGATCTACTACGTGATTGAAAAGTGTGAAATTATCACCTATTAACGATCATACGCCAAGACATTGAATACTTGATTAACAAGTTCGTTAACTTCCATATCTGATGATGTCATTAACTATTCCATTTGAAATCGACTAATAAATTAACGAAGCGTGGTTTCAGTTACTAAATTAATAATAATCTCAACAACAGCCATTTAATTATTAGACAAAGGCAATAAAGATTACGTTAACACCAGATAATATACTACAGCACAATTTGTAAAGCACAAAGATAATAAATAAATAAGAATTACATGCAAAGGATTTGTGGTCGCGAGGGCGGACTTAACAATAGTACACCACAACATCCAAATGACCAAATCGAGTAAATTTTAATAAAACTTCGATTTGTCATTGTTAAATAAATCGCACTATAAAATCTTAAATACGCAATAATGTTATATTATGTATTATGATCTGAGCAGTAACAAATACAGTAAAAGGCTAGATCTACCGAGCTTATCGTATCATGTGGGTGTTGTTAGGTAAGCTGATATTGGAGGCAGAGATATGTTCAATAAATAAAAGGAATTCTCAGTCTCGGACATGCCAAGTATTGTTCTTAACATTAGGTATTCAAATCAATTCTGATAACACTTGTAAACAATCGGCATTCCAACAATCTACACAAAAAAAGAAAAACATCAATATATTTTTTTTCTTGAGAAAAGCAAATATATTATAAGATCTAGATATTTTCTTTAGTAGAAAACCATAAAAATACATAATGATATTTTTTTCAACCGTCGTGGAATCTCCATAAAGTGAGGAAGCTAGTGGAATTACTGCATTAAGTGATCAAGAAACATCATTTCGTACCATTAAGGTGATTCAGAGGAGATTCACGATGACTGCTATTCATCATCGTCAAAGCGAAAATATTAAATGTGTGATGAACAAGAGTTAAATCTACATAATTTATAAATTTATAAAAACCCTATAGGGTTAACATATTAATATAATTATGGTTATCTTTAAACTCACAGTTCGAAAATGTCAAATTCAATATCCCTTTTTTCTTTCGGATGAATGACTAGGAGGGTTTGTAAAGTAACAAAAATAGTTTCTCGGTAGTTGCGCGGTAAAGAAGAGTAGGGTGTTATTTATCTTCGATAGACTCTCTTCGCATACCACATAGTTGGTGTAGAAAATGTCGTCAAAGATGTAATAAATACTGTTTGGGAAAGACAATAACTTCCGAGACTTTACATCGGAACTTGTAAATTTGTTAAGACCTTCAATAAGTAAGAGTAATGGGATGGAACACTAGCAAACAATTTATGTTGTCTAAAAACACCCAATACACGAGTTATTTTTACGTGAAATACTTTAAAACGTAAACTGGCAGGCAGTACGGGTGTGGTTTGTATCAGAACGACACTCATTCACTTTGACCTAGTCTCCTTTCTTGGTGACGAATGTTTAAGCAGTAGAAAAATTGTGTACTTTATAAGATATACTTACCAACCAAAAAAATCGTATTTCAGCGCATTGCACAAGTATTAACGCTTAAATAGAATAATTGTTAGCTCGAGTACAGCTTGACTTATGGCGATTTAGCTTTACCCCGTGTCACTATTTTAAGTTACATGAAAATCACACTACTATTTTATAAGGATAATTCATAAGCTTAAATAAAAATATGTTTGAGATATCACGAAAACATATGTAAGGTTAACGTATAAGAAGTAAAAACACCGATTTTGCGAGAAACGAAGAGTAAAGACAAAACGAATCCAACAAAAGTCGAAAGATACGAGTCAATTAAGAGAAATGTTTCTCTGCAAGGTGAGGATAAACGAATCAGGAAGTGGCCGTCATGTCAAATCCAATTTGCCAGTGAATTCATTAAGTCCCCTCCGGGATTAACTATTCTCCCCGAAGTGAGGCAGAACAGCAAGCAGTGAGAGGGTGAAAAGCTTCACCTTATATGATGACGGCAGTAAAGTGTTAACAGATTATCCTGTCGCTGAAGGGATTTGGTCTCTGGGGGAGGAGAACCGAACAGTCAGTCCAAACATATTAATATAAAACATTATGATATGTTACACATTTTTTTAAATAATTGCTGCCCAGATCTTCCTCAGTGAATCAAATACCTACGTCGCCTATTTAATTAAGGTGCAATAGAAACATTTTTTTCACAATTCTCTATAAATACTTTGAACTTTCATCACAGATTTTTTAACAAAATCTGTGATGAAAGATTTTTTCGACGTGTCATAGGATAAATCTTGAAAAGTGGTTGATTCATTATCAAATGAATAAGAATAAGTGTCGATGAATTTAGATATGAAAAAAAATGTAAAAGAACAAGGAGAAGGCAAAAAATGTGTGCAAGGACATTAGTAAACAGCTTTCAACTCTTCCAGTCTATCTCTGAATAGAAACCATGTAATAATAATTATAATAAACAAGGAAGTACCATACGTTTTATCGCATAAAGCTACGGATATATCAACTTATTAGTGGGTAGGTACACCGCGTCAAAGCTGTGTCAATATTGTCATAAAGATTATGCTGAGGTGAGTACTGAGTACTCTGCTGTGTTACTCATACATTATCTATTGTATGTTTTTAGGGAACACGTGTACCTACATCACATATACACGCCAACTCGTAAATAATCGAGTACCTTCACAGTATGAAGTAAAGGCAAACATCACCGACCTACTCCTTTCCACGACTAGTATATTTTTATAACCCTAGGCCACTCGGTATGTACAGAAATATATTAAAAACATCATTTTATTACTTCTGATGAATTAACAATAGCGACTTTTGTCATGATATGCCAAACTTCGTCAGTCTTATTAATAAACGTAGATTAAATTTCTAGAAGGAGATGAACCACCGATCAGACAAAAAACGTATTGATAAACGTTGATCAGCTTGAACCTAGTTTAAAAGTGGTTGATCCGCCTCTCGAGGTGGTTTAAGTAAGGTGATTTAAGTAAGGTGGTTCAAATCGGCGTCATCTGCCCGCCATGTTGGATTTTACGTCAGATGTTTGCTATGCGGGTTTACATGTACGTTTTGCAGTTATTTTACAATTTATCGGAGTTGGTTTGGGTTAAAAATACGCTTAAGTAGTATCCGAATGTGAATTTAATTCAATCAGTTGTTTTTATTGTGATAATATACACTTTTTTCGTGTGACAGAACACCAGTTTCTTAATTTGTTTTTTGATAGACGCATTTAATTGTTTCGTGACAGAGATACTTTTTTCCATGTTGTATGAAAGTTATATTGATTGATTCTGATGAGAATTATTCCTGTACATCATTTGAATGATAAATAAATAAAATGTCATTACATTTGCTTTTCAATTATACAAACCTTCCTCATCATATTTTATATTTCTGTGTATTTGGGTACAAAATGTCAGATGAAAAAACCAATACAGTGGAACCTCTCATAACGAGTATTCGCATAACGAGCAAAAGAAAAAGTGAAAAAGTTGCTCCCATAAAAATGGATAATTATTTGTCATAAATTCATATTTTTATTTAGGTACGTTTTTTTTTCCTAATCTAAATTGTATTTTAAGTTGTAACACTCTTTTATAAGTAATTTTATTTGAATAAACTTTAATAAAAAAGTTCTCCAAGAATACTTATTCTTTCGGCATGGAACGCATTATTGTATTTTACATTGATTTCTATAGAAAAAAATGTTTCGCATAACGAGTAAGAGTCTGGAACGAATTAAACTCGTTATGAGAGGTTCCACTGTAAGATAATTTTGACAGCCGCTTGTTTGTTTTGAATTTGTCTGTTTACCACATGGATGTATGTAGGTAGGGGATGGAACGTTTATAGTAATTTGTATCAATGACAGCGAAGCCAAAAAGTGAGGAAGGGAAATCGACGGTGGCCATTTTGTATGAAATACTTTATTTAACATTTGTATGGGCAATGTATGGAAATTATTCATACAGTATCAGAAAACATTATATTTACTTCTTAAAATAATTACAATGCCACATAACTTAATGTTTTCATATATTTGATGAAATAGGGAATAGGATGAGTAAATAAAATTGAGTAATTCATTTCAAAATCATTCAGTATTTATTTTTAAACATTGTTTTCATATACACACAATATGGAGAGAATGAATGACAATTGAAGGAAAATATAAATAAAAATGTACAGAAATTATAGCTAGAAATAAAAACAAATTTTGATAGTTCTATTGAATATATAAAAATAAACAGGAGAAACTGAGTGATTTATAATATGTAATAACAAAAAGTAACAAAATGCATTATAATTAACATACAACAAACTCTAAACCCTTTGAAGAGCACTAACTTGTTGAGTGACTTTCGAACTGAAAGAGAACTATCGACATACCTCTTGGCAATATAATGCAGCCTTATATCAATATATTTTTAAATTGTCAATATTCTCCTCAGATAAAAACTTACACAGTGACGCTATAACATCCTTAAGAATAGCATTTTTTTAGCAATATTCTGCGCTTTGGGGGCTCCCTTAATGGGATCTCTTTCTGAAACATAAAAAAATACCATATAAGTACTTGTATACGCTGATCCACACTGAGCGACATTAACCAACTAACATTTTGAATTAATTCTACACAATTTTATGATAATGTACATAATATTATTTGGAATAGCTTCACAAAACTCTTGAAAATGTTGTGCTATGCAGGTGTTATTGTGAGTGTGGCAAGAGTTATTATTTTACACATGAGTATTATGTAATTAGAGATAAATAACTCCAAGATGACATGGTCCAGGTTTGCAAGGACAGATGCATGTTATTTCACAGCGTATCTATGATGATCAAAGTGTGGCTTTATGTCATCTCTACACACATTCTCTATCTCCAACCACAAGAGAAGCTGTGTTACGGAGTAAAGATTAGATGAATAATATGTAAATGAATAATATAAAACATACTAACTTGCAAATGAGCGGGAAACCCAGGATATTTTGTAAGAATGACGTTTTTCTCCAACCTCGCAGAAAAACGAGATGTTTTTGAACACAAAACACTACGTTTACTTGGTGTCAAATATTGGATAATGTCCAGTTTCTCCTTTCTGGATCCTTTGGAAAACTACAACAAATGATTTTGTTAATAAACATGCTATAATATCATTAACCTGATCAGATTTGTATGCATGAAACATTTCATTCTAACGGGTAAACAAACCAAACATCAGATTGTAGGTTCTTTGTATTGTCAGATGACAGAATGGAAAACAAGTTACATGTGTAGATATAGGAGAATAAGGACAAATAATTATATAGAACGTTTATAACATTATTATGATCATTTATAAGTATACGAATTATAATATAAACGACTTTAAAATCGCTATATATAAAGATAAAAACTACAATACAAAACAACTTACCGAAAATATGACAAATCAACTCAACATAAGGGTTGGTTCACGGGAGCATAAATGTCACTCGGCATGAACGACCTAGAAGTTGCAGTGAGTGGTGAATGTAGCCCCGGATAATCGTGAATAACTTAGAGCGTTTTAATACCCAATGTCATCGTAATGGTGCCATTATTTTTTACGTCTTGACTTTATTATTATTTTTTATTGCTTTTAAAACTTTTAAATATTTTTTTTTTGGATTTACTTTTTGTAGTAATTTCTTAAATTTGCAAACGTGTAAAAGACGTAAGTTAAAAATATATTTAAATAAATAAATATTTTTATTATTATTTGACTGGCGCCTTTTTATATGTAGTAGCATTCCAGTACTTTTGTGTTTCTTTTAAATGATAAAAATATTTTTGTCTCTAACGAAGGAATAAATTATATTAATAGGTATCTTTAAAATTAACAGTTAAAGTAATAACTACTTGATTAGTTTATAACTAATTGCTTTATACTTTTTTTTAAAAATTATGCCATTATCTAAATTTCTGAGCTTGTATACTTCCCAAATACTTGTTACAAGTTTATATCCTAAATTTATCCAAACGAATTCACTGAATCAGCGTCAGAAAGTATAAATGACAATTACGCAGGAATCGAGTATATTTTCTGAGACTATAATTATTTTGTTACACATTTTTTTAAAACATAGTAACATACAGTACAAGAACACTATGAATACGTACTGGCATTAGGGATTGCAATCCCGCACCGTTTTCAATCCCGCGGGATTTCTGCTGGATTGACTCCAATCCAGCGGGATCCCGCTAGATTGATTAAAAATTGCAAAAAATAACAACATCTTACTGCACATAATTGAATATAGCATAAATAACTATACTATCATATATGAATTTGACATAACTAACTATAGGTACTATAAGTCTTTAATTTTTCTTACTAATTCATTATCTAATCAATCAAGTGTTATGGAACAAATTTTAAAATATCAAATGAAAAGTCACTTCTCTTTTTAGAAAAATGATTTTTAAAAAAATAGCATTAATGGTGTTATCTTCCAAGATACTTCTTAAGGAACTACATATGTAGCCAGCGACCGAAAAGGCTCTTTCTGCCCCCACACTAATTGTTGGTTAGATACTTGTATTGATAAAGTCGTGCAACAAATTCAAATACTTTTCTTTAACTCCATCACTTTTAAATGCTGCCATTTCTTTTTTCAATATTTTTTCGAAGCATTTCTCTTGTCCAGTTTTTGTCTGTTTAGTGTAATCTTCATTGTCTTGCTGCATTTCTTATTCCATTTGTAAAGTTAAATTGTTTTCTACATTCAGAGACTGTTGACAATTATCTGCAATTACATCACCTACAACTACAAATTCTACATTTTGAGCGTCTTCTATAATGACTCGATGTAACATGTTTTTCATTTCTTGCCACAACTTATTCTTTTTCGGCAATAAAAATATTGAATTGCACGTTTTCAACTCTTAGTCATAGTTTTTTGGATGCGGAAAATAAATCAACATAGCTGTAATTTCACTGCATCTTTCTTTCACTTTTGCACGCAGCGCCCCGGATAGTACATCGCTTAATACTGTGTCTAGCTTCTCTAAAATAAATCGAAATGTTATATCTGCCGTTATTAGTGTAGACTCTCTTCTGCATAATACTTTACGACCAATTTAAAAGGCTGCAAGCTGTCAATCACGTTTTTGATTTTTAGCGTAAATTTTATGTCAGATGCTATGTCGATGAGAGCCTTCTCAATGCAAACTTTGAGACTAAAATCTTTCTAACATATCAAACAAGCTGTTTTAGTGAGTGCAGCAATCTAGGATTAAGCATAATTATTTTCCTGTTTCTTCTTTAAGTATTTTTGCAAATATGTATCACCTTTAGTTGGCAACTTTCGGAAAATCTTCAGTTTGCGGATTCGCACATGCGGATCCGCAAGCATTTGCGGGATCCCGCAAACCCTAAAATTACGCGGATCCCGCTGGATTGCGGGATCCCACTTTGCTGGATTGCAATCCCTAACTGGCATTGTATAGGTACTTTCAAAATACGCGTCGTTGAGTGATCACTCGGTGACTGTCTGAACGCAGCCCAAATGCGACGCACCGAACAAATTTCTTTCATACAAAATGGTCGTCATTCCCCTCCCCGCGCAGCTACAAAATGTTTGCCAAAGTGTCTGTCCATTACTCTATTTAGGTCCATGGTTTACCAGCGTCGTGTAACATGGCAACCAACATAATAGAGCGAATTTTCGAGTTGCCATATGAAATCTTTTATATAAAGTACAGATGTCTATGGTACGGATTAAATATTTTTATTAATAAAGAAAATTTGATCGGTGGTTCAAACGCTAATAGGCGGATCACGAAATCAGTGGTTCAACCATGGTTTGGCGGATTTTTATTAATAAGACTGCGTGAATTTACCTTACCTTAAATTATTAATCTGCCTCCACATTACATAAATAACTGAACTAGTATTTGAATAGACATTTAGATTCAAAGCAATTACAAATAAGAAAAACGATCTTCATTGACACATAGTGTGCCACAAAAATCTCTTACAAGAAATAATAAAAGGGATATCAGAAGGGACAAACAACGGGGGACGCCCACGTCAAGAATAGCTCGAAATTCTATACGAAGATATGAGCTGTGGGTCGTACTAAAGCTGTGGAACTAAAGCGCCACACAGAAGAGGTCAGAATGAAAAAAAAGATAAACGTTGCTGTAAATTGTTCATATTTAAATCACATTTAAAAAAATTGCATTTTCTTTTATTTCTCTTACTCAAAGTTCACCCGTTTTAAAATATATGATCCATGCAAACAAGATGGTTCTAAGACTCTGTTTTTATATAACAATATTGTAAAAATAGCGAAAGATTTGTGTAATGTCTTTAGTACAATATCGGTGGATAACCTGGGAGGCTAAAAAGGCCACTTTATATGAATCATAAAAGGATCATAATAGAAATTGTAAAACGATTTAACGGCAACATTTCACCAAATATGAATTGTAGATGAATTGCTCAATGCGGCTATTTTAGGCCCCCTGGCTGTTGAAACATGAATGATAAAGTATGCAGTTACCTACTAGAACTATGTAGCTGAAACGTAATCCAAGCATACAACGAAACGAATTGCAACCAATATATCGATATATACTACTTGCACATCTGCAACCTGATACAATACCTATTCAATAATCAACATTCACAGCTTCTTACAATGTTACATATTAATTAAAGTTCAACATGCAAACGATCATTTACACAACATACTATAACATATTAATAGCACACGTATCGTATTCCCCATAGTAAAGTTTCTCAGTACACAATACCTACGTACATAAGTATTTAATTCTAGTATGGGTAAGTTTGATAATATACGGTAAACAAGTAAGATAAACGTGTATTTTTGTGCAATTTCATCAACAAACACTCATTAGGTAATATTAGGCGCCCACTTAAGAATGAATGTTTCATATCGTCAACAATACCCTGCTTACTAATACTACATACTACGCAGTAGGTAACTACCTAAAGAGCATTAAGCACGTTGCGTATATTTCACCAACGATATTTATCTTATCCTCAGAATTTGATGTTCGCTTTTTTGCCGTATAATAAAAACATGTACACTTATGTGCAACGTAGAAAAAGAAACGTAAAGAGAAAATACTCAAAATAATGAAACGGAGGAAAAAATATCTTCGTGGTTTATTGCTAAATTCCTAGAATGAAAACACATCACTGATGCGAAAACAAGCTGGACAGTTCTTTACACAAATACAATGAAAAAATGAGACACAAAGTAATGTGCCGATATCCTATTTTATTTGGCGATTACCCATCGTTAACATAACTTTAAAAGTCTTCAGTCTAAAAGGGTGGAGACTCAAATTTTAATCCGAAATTCTACGACACCAAAATTATAATTCACCATCAAAACAATACACGAATTGCAATGGTGACATGATCCAAAAGAGATGCGTACTTTCCTACAAACACAAGATCGACCCATAATGTACCACGAATGCTTGGTAGCGTTTTATTCTAACTTCCAATTGTTTTCTTTTTATTTTGAAAATACAAAAAAATATATATAGTCTGTCGTAGCGCCTCGTAGTAGTATGTAAGTCGTAAGTCTCAATTTTGTGTTAAGTGCTCACGTCCCAAAATCTCATATAGCATTACAGAGACTTGGTATATTATTATATTCACGGCACAATATAATAATATACAAACAAGAGTACCGGAATGGAACCTTCGTTGGCGTTACATATGTGGGGTTATATAGAGTGTCCACTACAAACGCTTTCCTTTTTCTCTTCCCGTGTATTTATTTTATTTTTCTTTATTAACACAACAGCACATAATATGTAATAAAAATCATAATAACAAAAAAAAATATAAGGCCAATTACAGTGTTTATGTATGTGTATGAAGATGGGGTATCAGTTCTTAGAACCAAGTCAAATCTGTGTGTGAACGTGGGTTCTCAAAATAAACATCTCTGCATTAGTTTTCATAAACACAACGAAAGAAAGAATTTTGACACTCGTTTGATTTTAATAGGATGTTGTTTGAAAAATCTTATCGATCAACATGGGTACCGGCCTAGGGGAACTTTCACAAAAAAAAAATTCAACCAAAAAAATAGTACAGAAAATTAGAAAAATTATGGTGCGTTATATATTTTTAAATGTGCATTTTTAAGGTTTTTATCACCATTTAAAAAAGCAATTTTCGCACTTCGCCGCAAAAAGGTTCACTCGTGGCGGAGCAGTATTTGACAATATCAGGCGCTACAAACAGTACTAAGAGTGAAATGTGTGGCAATACAAAATAGCGCCTAGCGACGTCACACCGGACTTATTCAATAACAGAAAATATGGATTTTAAAATGAAAATAATGAATGAAAAGTTTTATTTTATCGTTTCTTATTAGGATATTCGTGATCAGCGTATATTTATTAATATGAATTGATAACATTTATTCATATTCCTCACGCATGCATGTTCCCCATTATATGATCGAGATCGTTTCAATTTCGGTTAAGGAATAATATCGGGTCCTTACGAATAAAAAATACATAAATTGTACACGATAACCTATATAACGATAACTTACTTAAGCCAAAAAATTACTAAAATCAGCTCCTAAAATGTTTTTAACATCACGGTTCACTTGCTATTCTGCAACGTGTTTGTGTTACATAAAAATACATTCATGTTTGGTTTGGCTATGTGAAACGAATGTATAAAAAAGAGGATATCATTATATAGGTATATATGGACAATATTTGTAAGGGCGCCGTTTACTGATAACATGACCTCAAGGGCGCCGTATACCGCGTCCATCACCCTCTATCTGAAAGAGGGGTTGTGAGAAAGCGCAGACGTCCGAGAATCATGAGAATAAATTTTTCAAGGACGGACGAGTGTTGAGTAAGAATTTGACGTGCGTATATGAGTACTGGTATATATTTATTTATTATGTATAACCAATAATGAGTGATATGACAGTTGTAACCATTGTTTCACTCTAAGTTCACAACACATAAAACAGTTTCACAATGATACACATATATGCAAACACTTATCAAATGAACGTAGAAGAACGAAAGAAGTGCATACGAATAGATCTATATGGAGATCCGTCCTCTCTGGCTAACCTACTTGGGTTATGGCGCGAGGTATAGTAAATAAAACATTGTACATCCGAAAAAGGAAAATATAGAATCCACATAAAAATATTTTCTAAATTGACTTTAAACTCGCAATATGTAGGTATTTAGTGGACATCCTGTAAAAGAAATACATACAATATCAAAATGTATGTAGGAAGTGTTTATATACGAGTACATATTCACTGGAAAAATGACATGTAAATATAATCACATATAAATAATGCAATAAGAATTTTGCTGTAGAAAAAATCTGATTCGAATTACGTATTTCAAACTTATTAAAGTTACAGAAGGTTCTCACAGATAGTAAGTACAAAACAGTATTATCATAATGATGTTGTTACCAAACACGTCCTCAAAATGTTAATGATGATATAAACAAATATGCGTACATAACTCTCGTGAATACTAAATGTGCTATGAAAAATAGATTATAACAACATTAAAATTTCACAAATTAACAAAGAGAATTTGCTAAGACTTGTCAAAACGTGTGTAGCATTCAGGAATAACATTCTTCATTATTTTCTTCCGTCGCTTTCATAAATGTAATTCTTTATTCCTACATACTCAAATGTTCTATACTTCAAATCTCTTTGCCTTTATGTCTTACAGATGTTCAATATAGAATCAAAAATATGCTGTTTAAACATTCATTTTAGTACATGCACTTGTATTATTATCTTTTTTCCATATTTTCATCTTATCAACGAATATCTCAAAATTTATCCAAATTTCGATCACATCAAGACACATCAAGACACACCCATTCTTATACAAAAAAACCATTCTAAATCTTCAATTTCCCAATAGTAATCCTAGAATTATGTATTCGTAAGTTATTTACTTGACCATAAGTTATTTCTATTGAAGAGATTCTTAAAATTCCGTACCATTCAACTCGATCATAACATTCAAACTGGCGATATAACATTTGCTGTATTATTGCGAAATAGCTATAGAGTAATTACATACACAATATGTCAAATAAAAACATACACTTCAGGATAAAAGGTCACTTGTGTAATAATAGCCAAAGGAAAAATTCATACTATAATAATAAAAAAAAAAACAGTAACAACAATAACACACATACTTCTGAAAGTATTTCTGTAATAAAACACCCAAATATTCGAGTTATATTATATACAGCTATATGGCACATAATGAAATATGTTGTGTCGACCGACCCTTCTGTGTTACTAGGGAAATTAATACGATTTAAAAATATGAAAAAAAAAATCGTATGTCGGTGGTCCGAATGAATCCAAGAAACTTTGTGTGCTAAGCATTTATATCGTGAGCAAGATAAAATTAAAAAAAAACATTATTTATGGTAGACGCGTAACAACACTCGTACATAGTTATTACATTAAGTTTTTCAACGAAAGCAAGCTTGAATACCTAATTTTACATTAAAATTTTGAAAATTGCCATGTTAGAGTATTACGTAGATAGAACGCCACAAGATTACCTCACGAAGGGTTACCGGGTTCAAGTCATGTCCGGAGCACTACCAAATAAGGTGACGTTGACGTTTATTTAGGCACATTCTTTAAAAACTGTCCATTAGGTCGTTAAAATTGTTATTTAGACTTTTTATTGGCATGTGACATTTTAGGCATATTCTTTAAAAACTGTCCATTAGGTCATTAAAAATTGTTATTTAGACTTTTTATTGGCATGTGATATTTTAGGCATATTCTTTAAAAACTGTCCATTAGGTCATTAAAATTGTTATTTAGACTTTTTATTGGCATGTGATATTTTAGGCACATTCTTTAAAAACTGTCCATTAGGTCATTAAAATTGTTATTTAGACTTTTTATTGGCATGTGATATTTTAGGCACATTCTTTAAAAACTGTCCATTAGGTCATTAAAATTGTTATTTGGACTTTTTATTGGCATGTGATATTATTCTTGAAGTATTGAATTTTAATATTTGATACCAAAATCACTTTATACAATGGTTACGATGTCATTATAAGCAGTTTATTGTAGAAATGTCAAAACGTAAATAAATATAAAAAAAACATTTATAAGTTTACACACCCTTTTTGAATATGCAACGGCGATATGGTAGATTCGGGTTCAGTTTATTTTATAACGATTTTTTTACCTTTTAATTTCTACGATGAGAAACATAAGAAGAAAAGCAAAAGGAAAATTGTTCTGTTGTGCAACTCCTATTACCGTATTATCGATTGGCATCATGCAACGAGATATTATTGCGAGTGCTTTACATTACAGAGATGCCTTACAATATATTTGCATATAATTCATTGTAATTTATAAAAAAAGTACTGATGTAAAAAAAATCACAAAAGTTATTAGTTCAAGGTTGCCGAATTATAAAATGATTTTAAAAAAACATTGGCTTATTTTAGGAGGCTGTGCGATTTTCTTAAGAAAATGAAACAAGAAAAAATACGGATTACTTGTTTACAGTATCGAAAAAAAAATATGTAGGACAACGAATATTCGGTATAACAACTGGAAAGAGTCGTAATAAAATAAGTGGGTCACTTTTTTTTGTAACCACAACTCACTATGGGTCATATCTTCTCATCTTTCCAAAGAAAGAACAGACTACGACTATTCTAACTGGGAATAAATAATACTATCCGTATTTTTATAAGTGCGTATAAGCTTTTGGTATTTCGGGCGAAATATCAAAGTTCATTTCGAAAGGATGTTGTTATTACACAATACCGTTGTAAATCTGAGAATAAATAAGCCTCTAGCTGTTTTTTACACGTCATAGATGTTTTTCAACGTCACTTATAAAACAGGTGACAAGATTTACTAAAAATAACATTATTCATGTTTTTTTTCCACTTTGTTTTCAGGAATAAAATAGTTATTTCGTAGAATTGAACTAAAACTTCAATAATCCATATTGAAAGCTTCAATTTTATTTAACTTAAGAGAAAGTATAATATTATTTATAGAAACACCCGATCGTGGAGCACCCGGCAAAGAATTGGTCTCCCACTCTTTTCATAAAAATTTCTACTTTTAGACATGTTATACCTTGAATTCGGGTGTAGAGCTATAGTAGCCAAACATGTAATAAGGGGGTTGTACTTAAGAGCTGAAACAACTTAGAAACTAAATAGTAACAGAAATAGTGCTAGATATTCGCAATTATACTGATGGACTAATCCCTTCGCCCTTATCAGGAGAGCATGATGCTGTAAGGGAGAATTAGAGAGAGATCGCTGCCGTAATAGTAGGTAATAACGGAAAACGGAGCAGACCATTAAAATGTACCACATACTAGGAGACCAGCAGCACACATAATCCTACCTCAGGGCAACGGAATGATATGGGCAACAGGCCAACGTGTAACTTATGTTATCCCATTATTATTACCACCAGAGATCTCCATATAGATATAAAATAAAAGTAGGGTTTGGTAATTATTATGAAAACCAAACCTAATTACGAAACCACAAAAATAGAATAATCGTTCTTGATTAAATTGCATGAGATTCCATTTCCATTTCAGAGGGAAAAAAGTTTATACATATTAAAAAGTTGGAAAAATAGTGCCCTAATGAATAAAATATAATATCTATACCACCACGGGATCTTGTAAAAAGACGGCGTGAGCCTCTTACATGTTTTACAAATAACACTTTTTAAAAAACTCACCTCTATGTATTGATATTTATATAATAAACCTATCTCTGTTCTATATTTTTGTGTTTATTATTACCTTAAGATAATCAATACATGTACCAATGGTTAAAACATATTTCATATTTAATAAGAAAGATAATTAGCTGAAATAATAACAAAATACGAGATTTAAAATATTTCGTGTGGATAAAATTAATTTGCTTCGATATGAAAAAAAAAATCCATTGTAATTTAATAGTCGAGTGTCGATTCCATGGCAACGACCATCTGAGAAGGGTAAATTCAATATCTCAATGATAATAATGAAATTCTGAAAAAAAAAAGGATATTGTGAAAGCGTAGTGAGTGTACAAGTAATATAGGTATGATTTTTCAATGCTATAGCACAACGAAAACTGAACGAAAGAAGCAAAGAGAATATCGATAAAACTAAATTTCACAGATCGAACCTCTCATTTGTACGATCGAGAGGACGTGGTAATCGATTCACATCTACCAAAAATCCTGTACACGGGCAAATATCGAATATCGAACTAGTTTATCAAAATGTGAGCAGACTGGTTGAAAACCTATTGTATTATACAAAAGCAAAAGTTTTACTCTACCAAGACTAAGAGTTTTTTTTTTCTTTATCAATTGATTCAAATCTTTCCCAAGGCATTCCGAACGCTAAGATGTATTTGCTAAAGGAATATGGAATATTAGGTACATGTTGCGGAAAAGTCACTCTTTTCGCTTGTCATTGGAAATTCTGAAAACATAACCCAGGCAGGACCATCGTCTCTTCAGAAACACAATTATTACATAACATTCCAGAATGCATCGGCATCGTTTGATTTATAATTAAAATTTATCAACAAATTTATATTTAATAATACGTCGTAGATCTCCGCCAACACTGCCAAAGTAAAATAATTTTAAGTCATTCTTGTCGACTGTACTGTACATATGAATATCATATTATCATCATTCTTTCAACACGTCTCAATAACGCAGTACATAAGTAGATAGATAATAATGGAAACAATGCCTAATCGATACGATAGCGTTACGTAATTCCTAGACATTTATTGAAATCATAATTAAAATATATTCTTCTTATTTATTACGTTAGCTTCAAATCTAGCATTGCCTATCAAATAATAATCAAATGTTTTCTTCTACTATATTGATTTTTAAGAGTAGGAGGTCTTTCGTCTTTCAAGGACATAGTCAATATAACAAAACGTCATTAAAATTACAATATTCTAAAAAACAAGTAAAATTAAACATTCTCTCTGCATATAATCTTGACTTGGTATTCCGAGAACTGTAATACATTTAATATGAATATTCGTTTAAAGATACAAGTCTGCATAAAGAATGGTGATAACTACTTTTCCATTTGATAAGTTTTCATGCGTTAACAAATAAGTGAAATAAAAAGAGTTTCCAATAAACATCTTCAAATACCTTCACAATTAGCAATATGCTTGTATTGTACGAATGGAGTGTTCTAATTCAGAATTTCTCAATTATAAACATACATATATAAGAATGCATTCACTAAAATATAAACTATATTGCAAACATTACATACACTGGCTACATAATAATTAGGACCTATATAAATTACAAATTTATTCAAATCATCATTAAAGGCAACGGATGTGATGTACTAAAATGGAAGTGTGGCAATCGCATCGGTTATAAATAAAGTCTATTATAATTATATTAATAATAACTTATGTATATATTTATTAGAATATAATTAATATTCGTAATACAAAAAAACTCTGCATGTTAAGTTTTTTTTTTGAAACCACATTTCGGGGGCGATGTCCCCTGAACTCTCGACAGATTTGCATACCTCATTTTGATGGAACAATTAATATTCTTTAAGAAATAATAAAAAAAACAGATTTTTGAGATCTATAAAACTATGGAATTAATCGAAGCTCATAATTCATATTTATAGCTATTGAAAGTACCTAGTTTATTTACGGTTACTTCTGAGCCACAGAGATTTATACATAGAGTTCCAAACCAAAAGACATTACATCTCGTAAATAACATGTTCGATACACTCGTATAAATAAATATGCTTTGCGAAAAGATTCCTACACAACATTGAAAAATAACACACTTTTTTACAAAATAGAAGCCATATTGGACAGTAATAAGTCTTGACGGTTTTAAGATGTTTTCTCCGTTACATAAATAGTGCCGTAAGAGTATTTTCTGGATAAAAAGAGAGTAGGTTTTAAAGTTGTTCCCTGTATTTTTCAGCAACATCTTACTTGTCAGTTGATACGATTGCAAAAAAAAATATGCTAGCACGGTGTCTATATACCATAGAACGCAGTATAAACGAAGCGAAGACAGTCAGTGCAAGCAAGAATGAATCAACCAAATAGCATCTCCGACCCAATCAACCAAATAGTACAAGTAAAAGGGGACATTAATCAGACAGTTTTGCAACAGAGAAATCTAAAGAGTGCTGACTCACTCTTGTAGAGTGAATCTTCGCCAACAAGAATAATCTAGTTTCAAGCGTGTTCTTAGTTTTCTCGAAAGCGATTATAGTCAAAGAGGACGAACAGTGAAATTGAATACATCAGTTCTGAGAAAAACATAATTACAATTTTCACGAAATATTCTTACACAAGTTACAATTTTTCTCGTCATTTCTCATTTTCCAGAAATCAATTTAGAATGCCAATCTTACAAACAAACAAAAAAATATATCTAAAAAATAATGAGAAACGTGTACATAATTTCACTCGGAATTGAAAAAGTTTAATCACCTAAAACCATCAAGTTGAATAAATTCGTAATAACGGGCAAAAAATATGAAATGTCACAGTCTTGCCATCTCTTCGTCAAAAAGTTAATAAGACTTTTTCTTGTCTTTAGATATTATTTTGTAATGCTAGCATATCCATTGTTTCACTGGTACCAGTTGTCCTAAAATTTGAAATAATCGAATTTGCGACGTAATATAAAAAAACGTACAAAAAACATGGCACTGTTGATTTCATTTTTAAATTCGTTCTTTGTTTTTAAAATCTTTGAATTCCTTGAATTTAATAAATGTCACGAGAGATTGAAGTCATAGTCAAAATTATTGACAATAGAGAACTTGTAAATTGACTGATATAACAACAATTAATACAGAATGCGAATATAAAAGTATTAACAAGTAGGTAAAATCCGTTTAAAAACAGAGACCGACGCCTGGCGACGCAGGTGTAAATAAATTAAATCAACAAGTGAGTACATTCTGTACATGTCAAACATAATTTAATACCCATAACAGTACCCAGAGAATACTGCTGTATTGTAATGGTAAAAATCGAAAAATTGACACTACTATATGGTTAAAGCCCGAAAAATATTGTCTAAGTTTTTAAGTGTCCTGTATAAGGCAGGTGTTCGAATAAATAAAGACATATTACATTTTAAATTCAGCGATGAGATTTGCTATCCATCTTGCATGTTTATTACCTGCAGCTGGTCTACTGGCTGATGGATGGTATAGTAGTGGTAGATTCAGAGATGATGGATCAATTAAATGCATCCTGTAAAAAGTTTGGAGTTCAAGAGATCTAGGAAGCTAAAGTTCTATAAGAGATGTTCGACCATCGGAAGCAAGATCGCAAACATAAATCGTTGTTGATATATAGAGATATATTGAAGGCAGTAGATAGATTTGAGTTCGTCGGTAGCCTGGAGGTAGAGATTCGTCCTAATGCACGTGAGGTTGGCGGTTCGATCACAGATGTCAGCAAACTCTAATTCAGGACACAAGCTTTTAGCTTACTGTGAAAGGTGTATAAGGTTGTATTTGAGTTTATAACAAAAACTCAGATACATCTTTATTTTTTAGAAAAGAAGATAACATACATAGACAATTCACAAAGATCGAGCTAGTCCCAAACTAAGATGAATCTTGTATTATGGGTACTAACGCGACGATACACACATATACATATACATATGCCTTTGAAATGTGGTGCTGGAGAAGAATGATACCTACGGATATCATTGACCGCCAGAAGAACTAATATCTACATTTTGGAGGAATTTCAGATTACAAAGGTTCTAAATGTTTCCAAATATCACATGAGTTAATCAAAACCGTCAGTCAAATTTTTCTCCAATAGTGTTCAAATAAAATTAATTAAAATGTCAAACTAATATTGTTGCGAGGTTTCGTGCTTTGGCTGATGTAAGAAGGGCCACACTTCGCTTGATTCAAATACATAAGTAAGCAGGTATAATATTATAAAATTGCGTTGTCGTATGAAATATTAATAAATTATTATTCAATTTGCATATTATCATCGACACCTTTATACAAATAATACGAATATGAATAAAATAACAATCGATCAACCGCTTTTGTGGGACGGAGAGACGAATACTAGTACAAGTACATGTTATACGCATAAAAACCTGCTACAAGACCTCCATGGGTTGGCGTTACTTGCTACGAGTACAAAACAATAAATATTGGTGAAACGAAAAAATGCGAGAACTTTATAGAGAAATAAATAAAACAAACGTTTTTTTCGTAGATTTTATTGTTTTATTAATAGGTGGAGACTCGGTCTCGTCAACAAGGGGTCAGCAGTTCGATCCCAAGTGCTGGCAAGCTACCCTTTCGACACGACACAAGCTTTTAGCTTACTTAAAAGGTGTATAAGGTTGTATTTGGGTTATAACAAAACCCAGATAGGTATACTTATTCTTGTTTTATTTATTTCGCTATGGAATTCTACTACCTAAACACCGACACAGTGGATGAATTTAAAACAAAATATCAGAACAGAGACAACAATAAAATATTACAAGAAAAAAAATATATATTCAATAATATTCTAGAGTTTGTACGTTCACAGAATGAAAATTAATATTGATGATATTTAGTTTTATTAAAAAACAGTTAATTTTCCACTTCAATTTATTTGAAACCTCGAGTACTTTCATCAAAATAATATAAATCGATTGACATTTTCAAGTTTTCATGAAAATGTCAATCGATATAATTATATTGACGAATAAACTCGATGTTTCAAACAATTTAAAGTGAAAAATTAACTGTGTTTTTTTTTTAATAAAAATTAAATACTATTAAAATATATTCATTCGCTAAAGGTAGGATTAATGGCCAGTTTGAACCATCAAAATTCATCTTGTCATCATCATGCACTCTTTGGCATATTTAAAAAAAAAATAATGACACATAATATATTTATCTAACCGATTATTATACTTGCTGTAGTTTAGTTAAAGTTCCACTACTCCAAATGATATCAATAATTAAATTGGTTCAAATTACCGTTTACGATATAATCCGAAGGGAGAGATTATTAACATGATCCTACATTTGATGACTGAATAATGAATTTCTTATTACGACTTTCAATATAAACAACGTTCACATAATTAATTATCCCCGAATATGGGTTGTTATTTGTGTTATGAATTTAATACAATAATACAATATATCGAGGACATCAAAACATAAATACGTATTTTGAGTAGGTACGCAGGATGATATCCAATACAGAGCCGCTATTCTCGTTGGTTTACTGTCTCTAGATAAGGATCCTTAATTAAAGATAGCTGTCCCTTGCGAAAGATAAATTGGTATTCTCGATGTATCGAAGTTAAGGACAATGCACTTTATGGATAGGTGTCTCTAATTAAGGATTTTGACATAGGCAACATCGCATTCACCATAGTAACATTGAGTTACTATGGTGAATAAATTAGTAATAATTAGGTTATTTCCCACTGACAGATGGTATCCTTACGAGATAGCGCGGGGTTAAATGCCGGCGCTAACTTAAGGATAATTTTAAAGACAATGTTCTCAATTATCTCTATGATAAGGATTCCTTATGTCAAAAATTTGAAACGAGAATAGCAATTATCCCTAACTAGAGATAGCTGTCCTTACTACTGTCCTTATCTTTTAAAAACGGAACGAGAATAGCGGCTCTGAGCCGCTATTCTCGTTGGTTTACTGTCTCTAGATAAGGATCCTTAATTAAAGATAGCTGTCCCTTGCGAAAGATAAATTGGTATTCTCGATGTATCGAAGTTAAGGACAATGCACTTTATGGATAGGTCTCTCTAATTAAGGATTTTGACATAGGCAACATCGCATTCACCATAGTAACATTGAGTTACTATGGTGAATAAATTAGTAATAATTAGGTTATTTCCCACTGACAGATGGTATCCTTACGAGATAGCGCGGGGTAAAATGCCGGCGCTAACTTAAGGATAATTTTAAAGACAATGTTCACAATTATCTCTATGATAAGGATTCCTTTTGTCAAAAATTTTAAACGAGAATAGCAATTATCCCTAACTAGAGATAGCTGTCCTTACTACTGTCCTTATCTTTTAAAAATGGATCGAGAATAGCGGCTCTGAGCCGCTATTCTCGTTGGTTTACTGTCTCTAGATAAGGATCCTTAATTAAAGATAGCTGTCCCTTGCGAAAGATAAATTGGTATTCTCGATGTATCGAAGTTAAGGACAATGCACTTTATGGATAGGTGTCTCTAATTAAGGATTTTGACATAGGCAACATCGCATTCACCATAGTAACATTGAGTTACTATGGTGAATAAATTAGTAATAATTAGGTTATTTCCCACTGACAGATGGTATCCTTACGAGATAGCGCGGGGTTAAATGCCGGCGCTAACTTAAGGATAATTTTAAAGACAATGTTCTCAATTATCTCTATGATAAGGATTTCTTATGTCAAAAATTTGAAACGAGAATAGCAATTATCCCTAACTAGAGATAGCTGTCCTTACTACTGTCCTTATCTTTTAAAAACGGAACGAGAATAGCGGCTCTGATTTCGTTTAATAAAACTAAAAATTACGCACTAACATAAAAATTGAAGAAGACATTTTTCGACGAGCTACAACTGCAGTCTTTTATTTAAAGTTACTTTGTTCCCGTACAATTAAAAGTGTCATACGCAATTTTATATTATAAATATTTCAGTACATATTCTCTTTACATACTATTTGTATTAAACAATAACTAATTAATCAGTATGTGAATCACGTCACACTCAGCAGTTTCATTATCGGATTGATATTTGAATATCGCGGAATCGCAAACAGATTTAAATTCAATATAATATTTCCAATAGTAGTACTACAGTGCGGGATATGCGGGTGAATTTGATTGATGAAACATTCAAATAAAACAATATGTAATTTTACGTACCGCACTCTATCTATTTATTTATTGTGCACATCGACGAAAATAACAATATTTGCACCGTGAATTTAAATCTAATTTTGATAGTTATTTAATTGAAACGTGCTAATTACTGCTTTCACACCCGATACAATGTGCGTAATAAAAGTGGCAAATGTACATATTCATTTGTTTATTTGAATTGCAATATTATTCTTTTATGGTGCATAAAATAATAGGTCACCTCTAATCGGAACAATAGCGTACTAACAAGGATGAAAATAGGTATGTTTATTATAAGGTGAAAAACAGATAAATCAAATATAATATATGGCTAAGACAAATGGTGCTCGGAAACGTAGCTTTCCGAGGATTGAATGGCAAGTTCTTATAAACCAGATCCTCCAGGACGGACTTGTGTTGAGCATATTGAATAGAGAGCATGCATGAGACATTGTATGACAATGATCCACAGAATAAATAAATAAACATATAGATAAGAAATGTTTAGAATATTTACTATTTTTTTTTATTGTTTAACCGGATTTGGATGCAGATGACAAAACCAATCAGAAACCTCAATTGGAGAACCATGTCTACACAATGCAACATTGTGTAATATCTAATCGGAAGAAGTGAGAAGTGATCACTTTCAGTTTCAGTGGAATAGGTGAACGTTGTCCATGGACACTGAAAGTGATCACTTAAGCCAGCCTAGAGCCAATTCGTAAGCGTTGGGACACCTTTCTCACTTCTTCCGATTAGATTTTACACAATGTTGCATTGTGTAGACATGGTGAGGTTTCTGATTGATATAGATAAGATATTGTCTATCACAACTTGTTTTTCAGTCACTCACAATATATGTAAGTTTCCCTGAAAGATTCGTTCTGTAGTTTTTTTCAGATAGTAATCAAATAAAATTATCGTTATTGTTGTGTTATTTATAATTTATTTTAATAACTCTGGCGTCTCAAAAGAAAATAAATACTTAAAATGAAACAATTACCTGCATTTGACAGACGGAATATTATTAATAAATTATTTATGTAACTAAGTTAATTTTCATTGCGTTACGTAAATTATTAATAGTCATACCTTGTTATTATATAAACTCTAAGTTAATTATAACATTATTTTACAGGGTGTCCTCTTAGTCATGGATCAGCAGAAGTAGACTCACAGAGGACCTCAAAATACATGGAAACAATCTCCATATGTTTGGCTCACATTGTCAACTTTCTGAGTTATTCGCACTTATCTTATTTTTTTTATAACACCGCTAGAAATGTCGTGGGAAGAAGTGACTCTATTGGCGGTGCAAAGACGTTCTGAATGGAGGAGGTTTGTTTCTGTCCTATGTCCTATGCTCCGGGAGGAGCGCTGAAGAGTGTACGATGATGATATGTCGATTTTATACAATTAACCATTGTACGAGGTCACATATAAAAATTTCATCAATAAAAGTCAACATCACCTAATTAAGTGGTGCCCTAGAAAGGACAAGAACCCGCAACCCATCCTTATCGCGAAGTGTGCTGTCCAATTTAACTACCAAGAATCATACATGAAAGGCTATCATCCAAGTAATTCTCATACACACTATGTAGTACATAAATGAAACATTAAATAGCAGGGATCGGCAATACCGTATTATGTAATGAGATTTCTAACTGCCGCTCATATCTACCAGTAATCTAAATACAAGCTTACCTATTCCTAATGGTAGTTTGTTCTTGTTGTTTAGAATATTATGTCCACTACTTTAATGGAATTTGCGAGTGGTGGTGTAAAACCAAATCACACATTCTCAATGCTCTGAATGATTCATGAAAATTTCCACGGTTTCGTCTCAGCTTAGATGATAATCTTACCTGAAAGAAAAGAAAAAATATATTATTAGTTATTTTATTCTTGATATTATACTTATTTATTTGTTTATTTTATTATTTTTGCCCATCATCAGTTACAAAACAAAATTAACAAATCAATTTGCAGAAAAATCAATATTAATAAAATTATAAAATAATGGTGAGAAAGTCCGGAATCTAACAACCGCCTGGCTTCAACACGTGGATCAAGGCTTGACGTGGGTTGAGTAAGTAAACACTTGGAAAATGACTGAAGTATGGAAAAGAGATTTAAGTCTACAGACATACATGCATGCATAGTGGGGAATCAATATTATTAATGTTTTAGAGCTTAGAATATAATATGACATAGGATTATTGAAACTGTCAATGGCCACAAAGTTATTTATCAATAACAAAATCCTTCGTCAATGCGGCAGAGTCATCCGATCAAATAAATGTCGTTCACTTTTGAAGGTAATACAAATTTAGAAATAAGACCGACAAGCAATATATTACGCGTGGATGAGTATATAAAGGCCTTTGGTACAATCGGTGGCTGAAATTGTAACTGTTAAAATATACGCATATTATAATTATGATGCAACAAATCAAAAACTCTGCGTATTTCATTACTATTGTTGTGCAACACAATAATAAACTTCCGGAAAGATAGAAATAAACGAAAAAATAGCTTGAAAATTTATAATCATGCGAATTTACCAAGGAATGAAATGGTAAAAATACTGAAAAAAATAGCATAGAATTATAATATAATTCTATGCTGTACCTGAGAGCCATTAGGACCCGAGTGCATTTTTGATAAAAATGGCAAATTTACAAAAAAGCAGAAATAACACAACAGTCTCACAGTCTTAAGTACAGAAATGCTTAGGGTCATAATAATTGAAGTGCGCATCACTATGGTATATACTATAAATATACAGCTTATTACTAGTAAAATGTTGAGATTTTTTCGATTAAAACATTTAATTTGAAAATGACATTTTATTACTTAAGACTGAATGGCTCTCAGGTACAGATATTACGCTGTTGATTTTAGAATATTCTGAAAGTTGTAAGGTATGTACGAGGTTATTATTATAAGAATGACAGAGTAAATTGAGTGAAACGATATACAATTTATATTTAGGACCGTTTGTTACAAACAAAACCATGGCCACTCCAAGTGGGGTAGCCAGCAAATCAGTTGCATGTAATAAACACGCAAGTTGTCCTCTCCGTGCTAACAAAAAATTGAGATATAAATAAAAAAAAATATTTGTGAAAAACCGTTTCGATAATATTTACTAAGTTTTTTCGGTTAGTCTGCTGGCTACCCCACTTGTGTGATATTATGTCTTTATGGTATAGATTATAGATTGAAAAACTTTCAAATGATGATACATGTCCCTTTAAATCTCCATGGTACCTGTGGATGTCTTACGGACGATATATTATTATCTTTAATAGTGGCAGAACATATCAATAAAAATACTCTAACGATTCATAACTCAATTCCCATTACTTGGTAACGTCTATATAATACGTTACTATTAAAAAGCCTTTTCCGAATCAATGAGCATTTTATCAGAAATCACTTAGTTTTGGATGGATAGTTTGATCATAGCATACGAACGTGGGTTGTAGTGGGTACTAAAGGTAGATCCTTCTTGTTATACAAATATTGAAAAAGTTCTAAAATTTATTATCAATAAATCGTGTAGTATCATATTGTTATTGCCTTTGAATATTAGCGATTTAAAAAAAAAAAACTATATTTAAATTTGTATCAAATATTGAAATAAATACTGTTTTCTCAAATAATGATTATTGAACAGTTGATGTTAGTATTTATGTACTTAAATTCGATGACAAGAAGTCGGACAATGGTACATATTGAAATACATATGTTCAGAAAAAAATGAAGTCTAGGTAAAACTAGCTAATATATTTATGTATGACAGACTAATGAAAAGTTCATGAATATAACTTGATCTACAATGAATTTCAAATGATTTAAAGAATCATTAACACGTGTACGGATTTAAATGAATTATAAATATTTTTAATCCTCGATTCTATGATGTGTACATCCTTAATTAAGAAAAGGATTATATTAAATATTAACAAAAGAGACCTTCTAAAGTAATAAAAGAAACTCTTAAATCGCGCTATTCAAATTCACGGATAATCACCGCTGAAACAAAACACTGAAAGCAATCAGCTTTCAGAGAGCGGGAGGCTTTTGTACGTCCGCACCAAAGTCGATTTCACTAAACAGATGTTTCCAGATGAAAGATGAAAAAGCCTCCACATACAAATATAGCAATAACGAGGGGAGAGAGAGAGAGAAGCAGCCTTGTCTTTTCTAATTATTGTTCGTTTTCCAAAAACCAAGTAGGTACCTACACAATATTCATACCAATATAGACAGGATATAATACATCAACTTCAATAAGATTACCTACGAACAATACAATAAAGAGAAGATATAATATTCAAAGGCATTATGTACTCGAAGATTAATATTTGAAATTCAAAGAATGGAGGTTTTTTTTGTTATAATTACCTAGCTTTTATTATTTAATTTAACACATTCCAGTGATCAAAATATTATCTATATACCTACAAAATGACAGTCAATGTTTCGCGTTTTACGCTGGATTCCTCAGTGAGGACTAAGATTATAATATATATATTTTTATTGAATAATTCAATTTTACCTAGAGAGACAACTTACAACTTCTTTTTTATGGAAATTACCTACATACAATAAACTTTACCCACTGGTGAAACTATGTAAAGCTTACAATACAGCATTGGAAATATGTAGCTTAAAATTTGTAGAAATTATACAACTGAAAAGATGGAAACATTTAAAATGGTATGATCAATTTACAAAGTCAACGCAAAAAATACTTCCACTTTTATAATAACTGGGTGTTTTTCGCACGATTGAAGAACATAAACGCCATCTATTCCATTATTTTGCAAAGTTCTTTACGCTCTATAACGTTAGTAAAGCAGTGAGCAATGGTTTGCGTCTTGAATGAATGAGACTTGTATGAAAACGTAAACAGTTCGCCGGTGTGACGAGGCGTGGCGTTCAAATCGATACAAAAACAGCTGATACGAAACATGGAATGCCTCAAACCTACCATTGAATACTCCAGCATAATATTCTACATTATTATAATCAAGTATATGTACACAGATTGAATAGCAGATTCTGCTTCCCTAGATGGAAATTGAATGGAACGCGCGCATAGATAATATGACGAAACTTAAGCGTTAGTAAGGTGAGATTTCATGAAAAACAAGAAAAACGTTATGCGAATATTGTAAAAAACAAGAAAATTTGAAAGACGAAAGAAGCAGAAGAAAGAAAGAAACATGAGAGAAAATTAAAGCGACTGTATTTCGAACACGATTTGAGGATGTAAATGGAAAAATATAGCTGTCATCCAGAGTAACGATTTTCAGTCAAACGTATTTATGTATTTTCGACGCTGTTAAAGAGGGACACTCGACGCTCATAATGAAAATCGTCCATCATTGATGTGGCTGCTATATTTTTTGTAACATAATTTGTAAGAGCGATATTGTGATGGAGAAAAGATTCAGTCGAATAAGTTGGTTTGGGCTGGATGCGAACCACTCAAGATTACAGAAAATGGTGAAGACCTTGAACTAGGAAAGATCTAGTAAAGGAGGCTAAAAAGAATAAGTATACATTTACGATGTATAAACAATGACACAAATCGCTAAGCAGTACACTCGAATATTTTTACAATTAACATGGCACAAATAATACTAATTAAAAAAATACGAGTAAAGTTGAAGAGATCTGTCTCAATCTGCCGGCACGAATAATTATGGACAATTATTATTAGTAATACAATGATCATTATTCATCATCAGTATAATACATTACAATCTAAAAGTATTTGTCTTTGTTCGTAAATACGAAATTATAATTAGATGTATCAGTAACGTTGGAACTAGTATGTCATCTATTCAAATCAAGCATGCACCTTTTGAAAACGATAGTCAATAATAATACGTGTTTAGTAACCATAATTCACTCGATTTCGAGAAACTTGGATAACTTATTTGAGATGAATACTAAAGAAATCATCCGTTACCATCATCATTAGGTATTTATTACCAAAGACATAACGACTTTTGTGCTACCAACTTTCATAGAGTATAAACATCTTATTCCATCCATGTAGTGAAAAAATCGTATTAAACTGTCGACGATAAATGGGGTCAATTTGAATTTGGGTTAGTTGGAAAAAACGCCTCTTTGTAATAAACTCGCCCTCTGCATATTGATTGTGTGTTGTTTGAATGAAATTGTTTGTAGTCAATGTACAGCAAACAATGAATAAATATAAATTATTTTACGGGTTCAAAGCTACTAGAATTCCACAAAATCCAGAGTATCATCGTAGTAGCGTGACTGATCTCAGCAAACAATTATTTACTAATCTTGGGAGATTAATATATTATGTACATCCACACGCCAAACCAAATTACGAGATTACTATTACAGTACATGAATTACAATTATGTGTAATTAATAATTAATTATATTCAATAAAGTTTGTTGTAATTAATCAATAATATTGATTTCGAACAGTAAATTGCTAAATACTAAATAAAATATCTTACGCAAACAAACCACCCACATAAGTTTGGAAAATGAAACTGTGAATTATACATACATAGGTACATTATAAAAAGGCCGATAAAGGTATGTAAAATTATAAAAAAAAAAACAAGATATTATTATTATAATTGCATGTTTTTTTTTAAATATTTTTTCACGCAGCACGCCTCGATACAGGGCAACCTAGTGAGGCTGATGCAACTAAATTGTAGCCAATTGGCGATATATTGTCTCGACGTTTGTACATTGATATTGATTGAATAAAGTATTTATTATTTTATTTCAATATGAAGCTATGCCAAATCAATATACCTATATCTTTTTATTTATTGTAAGTTGAGTCCCAAGATTATTACCGAAAGTCTTTTCATCTTTTGTAGCCTACACATCTTTTGGAATGCCTTTTCATTCAGTATAAGTCACAAATATATTATATAAATATTCTTAAAATAGCGGATATATTAATAAAATAATCTCTATGTATAAAAAACACAACAACGATATTTTCCAACAATATACTTAGCAGTCAAGAAGAAACCTGGAGTATGAATTGCTTAAGAATACTAGATACGTTTTAAGAGCGGCTATAAACATTGAGGGTGAATGGAAGTTGGAAATTATTTAATAACACAACCGACCCATACAGCTATCCCGAAAGGATTCACTCGGAAAATCAGGAATATTATTTTTGTATGTACAGACACGGTAGCCTTGTTAACTATTTACAACTATCTTCCTCCGGAAATGGACATTAATAAAAATTCTAAACAATGAAGTCAAAATTATTGTTTTCACATAACGACAAAATGTGCAATTCTTCAAACGAATTGATTTGGCATCTTCAAAAATTGGGATAACATTTATCCATGAACAACAAGCACATTTTTTGTAAAGGTATGTGTCCTGGAGAATCGAAGGACCCACCGACCACCACGATAGTGCAGATGTCTAGGCACTTTCATTTATCCGATTCTAATTTCAACAGTAGCAAATTTGTCCACACGTAAGGTGGCATATGAGTGGGCAACCTGAAGGACTAGCCGTTTCCTATAGCAACGAACATTTTTATATATTATTTAATTTTTATTAAACAAAATACATTTACATTGATTGATTCTTATATACTATACATATTTTTTTGCATTCTCTGGATAACAAAATACGTTTTTTACCCCTCCAGAAAGTGCACCAACACTTGTGTAGGAGTGGCAAGCAGTGTCTATACATATGTCCAATAACATGATTTCAATTCTCATATCTTTATTCAATTTTCTTGTTTATACTACATCTGTTTATACTACTGTTCATCAAGCATAATAAAATCAGGGACGCCAGAAGAGATTGCCCTCAGAAAAATGAATGTCCGTATAGTTTAAAAGTTTCTAATTATGCTCAATAGATGATAGTTCGAATACACATCTTTCTAGTTTCTCTAAAGTTTGTCTGTTAAAAGCGGCAGTAAAAATATTTATCAGATTGTTATACAAACTCAGAATTATTTTCTTTTATACTATGACTGCAAAAAAAGGATGATAGCAAACAAGAGTGATTGAATATTTCAGAGCCAATTTTTCTCATGACTCGACTACGTAATTCATATTTTTATTCAAATTCGTCAGCTTTTGACCTTTCAAATTCTTTCCATAGCCGATATTTTACATTCACGTCGCTTATCTTCTAAAGTGTTGTCATTCAGAGTGACACGATCTTATAGACATTCTCGTTATTATGTAGGTTCGTTCGTCTATAAATATTGCTTTAGACGACGGACGGAGGCGTGACGCTTTATATAACTCCTGCGAAATTAAGGAAGCGTGCAATTAAGGGATTTCGGAAATCCATCCGAGTTTATAGTGATGGTATAATATCTGACAGGCTTAGTTTCGAAGGGCACTTAGAAATGTTTTAAATAATCTCCTTTTGATAATTTGGTTAGTTAAAATACAAAATTCTAAACGGGAAATAATTCACATCTAGACCGGCGCTATGGACGTCCCTCTTTCATAATAAACCGTTCGTATGACAATGACATCAGAACGCCGTGGGAAGAGGTTACTCATGCTGACGTGAAGACGCTTTGAATGGACGAGGTCTTGAGTTCCCGGGAATACCATTGAAGGGCAGTTGATTACAATTTTTGACTTCATTAAAGTCAAATACACGAATGTTTCATTTGTTCATAATTCTTTATCATCATTTTCGATAGATTTACATGATTTTCTAAAGGAGTATATAAATTCTAGGAAATCAACACAAGTTTTCTATCCACATCACTACTGAAGCATTTTATGTTTAATTATTGACTATTGTTCTTCTAATTTAATCTGATCACTTAACCTGAACAAGATTAGGCGACGTAAATCAACTGCCGTCTCACAGATTACAGTACATAGTAAGTTCGTGTCAGTAGACTGTAGCTGATAGAAGATGGTATACAAATTGTAAAGTGTGTCATAACAAGAAGTAGTAGCGGCCTACAAATGAACGACTCCTTATACAAGGGAATTATTGATTTTGTAAGCCCAACTTTTATACGTATAAAGGTTAATAATAATACAAGACGGAACGATTCACCCATGACTCAAGTACAAAGTGACATTCAATTCCGGTGAGTAAGTAACTAAAGAGTGTAAGTCACTTAAAAACTGTCCCCATTCACAATGAAGATAAGAGAATGCCTGAATACTAAGAAATTTATAATATTAATATTACGTAGCGAGATAGTGAGAAATATGATGATTTTGGAAGAATAAGTAGATGCGAGAGTAATGTTGGAGATGGAATGCGTGTAAGTTACGATGTTTTGGACGTGTGCAGCGAGTGGATAAAAAAAAAAGTATTTTAATCTGAAAGGAAGTAAGCAAATGCGAACGTACGACAAATATTTGGCATGAGCAGGTACCTACATGATTAAGAGAAATCGGCGACCACGTCAAAAATTGCACGAATGTGGAGGAAGCGAAGGAAATTATGTAAGGATAGAGCATAAGATCAATATAGCGATCTTTTATGTATGTATGAGTACATTATAGTAGAACTATTCCTCGAATAGAGGGATACACAGTTAAGAGTATTAAGGACACCCAATTGAAAGCGCAGCCATTAAAAGTTACAAGGAGGTTTTATAATAGAACTAGAGGTAAAATAAATTAGTCAGTTCATTAAACAATTCGATAGGACTGTTATTATTACTCCTTATAGACAATCGAGAGTTCGTGTATTATTTTATATCTATATAGATACTTCATAAGCATCGAAAGCCTCTCACAGCTACTCAATTGAGAGTAAATAATGATAATAGTAGTAACAATAAAAATGGAGAACAATTAGGTAGGGAGCACTAAGAAATACCAGATTACACAAATTATGTATTTAGGGAAGAAGGAAAACACAGAGACAAAGAAAATGAAAAGAATAATATCTCCTCCAATAACAAAAAAAGGATAATAATAGAGCTGGGATAGATAAGCTCAAGATAATGTATTATCTATTTATCTTTACAATTACGACATATTCATGAAGTTTAATGAACATACAACAGGTCATCCTCGTTGTGCCATAAAAAATAAAGGCATTCGGGATAGGTGGCAAACCTGATCACTGCTAAACTACAGATATTAAGTGCTTTATTAAATAACATCATTTGTTAAATGTATTTTTTTTTTCATTTTGTTACGTAATTGATGAAGTGCACAAAGAGTAATATAAATAAATAAAGAATATCCGCCTTTTTCATGACAGTGGAAAAATAACAAAAAAAAGTGGGAGATCTATTCTATTCGGGGGACTCCAGAGCTACAAAATATTGATTAATTGTTAATAAAATAAAAAGCGTGGTGTATTATCCAAACGAGTCAAACTATAAATTAAACTAGTGCACGATGATAGTATGGAGAAAATAATACAATCCATTTAAAGCAAGGCCACGCAACGCAACAACGAAGGTCATTTGCATACTATGCATACACTACAGTCTACACAGTATTATTACAATTACACACACTAATCTCACACTTTGCTATGACGTTAGTGGTGGTCGTCTTCTCGAAAGAGAATAATATACAATAAGGTATGTATTATATTTCATGTAGGTGCCTACCTAGTATCTACACTCACACATTATCTACTGAAATCATGAAGAAACTACGCATAGAAAATACATGACGTTATAATATGGAGGTTGGTAATAAATATAATATCTAGGTACAGTATGTCTGAAACGCCTAGCAAACGATCTCATGCATGTAGGTGGACCGGGAGAACTGGAAGCGGAGGAAGAGTGTCGATAATTCTTTTATACAAGTCGTCTTGTCAGCATGGCTTAAAAGATTTATTGCTTTGCGATTATTTCTACTAATCATAATATAGGCTATAACTTTAACTATATTACATATATATCGATATAAGATTCGTATGAATAATTCGGCATATTATGTACTATAATATCTAATCGTATACATACGTATACGCCCCCATCCAAGTCAGTTTTACTGAAAAGTCAGCTTTAGAAGTCTCCTCAGAATTTATTATATAAAGATAAACGCTCCTTGGATCAGACCCACTAAATAATCAAGACAAGCAAAAAATCAGAAGATCTGAAATCTTACATCCTTGGAAGTTAAAGCATAGATTTTCAAACTGAAAAAAGATTTAGGTAAATCCAGCGATTTTTAATAATATGAATATCATACGAATAATATTCAAACTCCCATACACAATACCACGTAGAATTCCAAAGGAGTTCTGAAAAAAAAAACATTAAATTTGTTTTCAATAGTTTTTTATCAATGAATTATAAATACTTTCTTATCAACACGGGCTTCTCCTAACATTCTTTTGTTCAAATCCTATAAATATTGTTTGTCTCTGCATCTTATTTCACTTTTTACTAATTGCCTGATGATGGAGTCGAGAGTCTCCGAATACTAGTACGCGAAGTTATTAAAATTCATTTGGAAGATAGCTACATATTGTGTTTTTTTAAAAAAAAAAGATATATCTGGGTTTTGTATGTTATAAACCCAAATATAACCTTAAACGCCATTCACAGTAAGCTACTAAAAGCTTGTGTTGTGAAAGGGGAGTTTGCCGGCACCTGGTATCGAACCACGGACCCCTTGTTCACGAGGCCGAGACTCTACCTCCATTTATTTAATATTATGTACTCCTTCCATAGTGAGGCTTACTTTTAACATGTGCTTACGATTCGATATCCCTAGGTTAGCATTGAATTCAGGGTCCCTGCTTCGTAATCGTGCATTAGTAGTAGGTACATATTGTGAAGAAATGCATAATACAGACTATGTAATAATAATGAGGTTCGAGGCAGGCGGCGTCGCAGCCGACGTCAGCTCATTGTCCAATGCAGCGCAACCATTTAAGTACGCGACCTGTCCTTATAGGGAATACTCGCTGAACGAGTACAGACTACCGCCAAGTAGGTAAGTTATGTAAAATAATAATTATTAGAGTTTGTCTGAGGCGACTCATTTGAGAGATTCGGTTCACTCGACTCTACATAATATCTTCAAGCATGGGCAGAAATGCATCTTCATAAAAAAATATTGCTCAGTTCAGTTCAGCAGTAGATACAACTAAAATCTAACCATCGTTTTTTAATACTTGCTTACCACTCTTATGATAATTAACCCGATTCAACAACAACTTTGCTATCCTTCATTATTGTTTCAAACCATTAATTAAAGAGACAATATACACACAGGTATGTGTAAAGGCATTATGCTGTCCAAACACTGAATCAATAATTCGGTCAATAACAATAATAATAAAAAGACAATTTATAATACATCGTTTTGTGGAATAGATCCACTTCAAGGGCGCAATCAAACTGATGATTTAAGTATTGATTCGATAAATTATCTTCCAAGAGTCCTCCACAAACTACTCGTTAGTGACAATACGACTATAAGTAAAAACTACATTACGCACATTAATTGTTTCTGTAAGTGAAATGTAGTTGAGTACTTACTACTTCGCACTTACCGGTCAGTCTTTACCATGCTCCTTCCCAGCCCGTCTGCCCTACTAACCAACCGGTGATGCGATGTCCACTACATTACAATAACAATATTATCATCAGACAGTGTGGGTCTACTTGTACTACTGCACTTAAGGTGGGTGAGAAGTACTTATTACAATTTTGTGTCAACCGAAAGGGGAAATACTAGTTTGGGCCACAGCCCCAGGCCTTATACGAAATTATGTATAAGTTATTTACTGTGGAACGACAACACATTTTTAAACGTGTTGTTTGTTGTGGATTTCGTAATCGTCAACAGAAATGAAAGATAGGTACAATGTACAACTCGAGTGCATAAACTATTGAATTTAATGTGGAAGTTGATCTCAGAAAAGTAAATAACACCCCAAAAGTTGTATTTGAATAATTCCATATCTGAATAGTGTCAAGTATTCAGTAAGTAAATCTTTCTATCTAGAAATACTCTGTCATACCATGAATTTTGTTTTCATATTAAGTAAACGTACCCTAATAATTTGTGATTTTACGGGTTAAAATATTATCGATTTTTATTTATAATTAGAAAATATGAAAATTCTTCCGTCAGTTTACAAATACACTTAATAGAAGCAGAAAAAAAAATACTGAATTAAATTTAAAAAACAAGATAATTCTTTAACAAATTCAGCATTTTCCTGTAATTACCAAAAAATTCTTAATTCCACGTTCATCTTTAAAAAAAAAACTCGTCAAATTTATAGCCACGTACTTGAACACGTCATTCCGATAATAATAAGTAAAATCAAATAATAAAAGCTTGAAAATAAAACTATTTAAGAGTTCGTTCGTATCTACATATGTACCTACGTATGTAAATATGTAAGTAACAATAACATCTTTATTGAGACGAATATAACAATTGGAAATCCTAAGTTAACAAAAAAATAGCAAAAAGATTTACTTGTGCTCAAACGACATACAGCCAACCTCTGTCAGAATATGTTGTTAATTATTAGTCGTTTTTACAGACAAAAGTAAGTAATTATCATCCAACGAGTGTATTCCGGGAAAAGAAAATTACAGATACATTAAGTATTGAAAAAGATGTTGTATCGTATTATGATACCGTAAAACAAACAAATATATTAATTTTCATATTTTTCAAATTATTGCAATATTCGCTTCCAGCGATGCCGAGTTTACGGCTTGTTTAAAACGACCTTTTATCTGGTGGGTATTAGGTACAAGTTTATAGCATTCAGATATTTTAATAATCCCTTTAATAGGCGCGACATTTTATTAATTATTATAATTGTCACTAAATTGATACTGATTGACACATTAAGTAGATATCTAAGTTTGTTTATTATATTATTTACTTGATACAATTTAGGTAGAGTATTAATTCAGAATAATATTCTAGTGGTAAAATAATAGTATAGAGGTGTCAATATTGAAAGAGAAGCTTATTGGTTGCTAAAAACAAGATTCTCAGAAACAAAACGAATTCCGAGTAAGAACAAAAACTTTTGTATAATATTGAACCAAGTTACGGGGAATTGTAAATTGATTCCCTGTTACTTCAATATTATTACATTACAATATTAAGAAAAATATAATTCAACAAAGGCTGACAAATCTTCCACAAATGCTTCTTGATCATTCACCCCTCGTAGTTTTAACTTGAATAATTATGTTATTTGGCTTTTGAATACAGACAGTAAAGCCTACGGTATCAAATAGTTATAAACTAAACCATTATTTGGTGAAATATTGGCGTAAGTACGGATGGCCTAAGGTTTTGTCATGGACTGTGCTATCTTTGTATAGCTGAAAAATGTATTACTAGGTATATTGTAATTTATTCCAGACAACCGGGGCTGTTTGTGATACACCTTGTATAATACAATAATGAGAAGAAAAATATAAGCTACTAAATCTGATTATCAGATTTAAAATGGAGGATCGGAGAATACAAAAAAAAACCACACAGAACACAGACGCAATCCCTCAAGAATTATTGTCAACGTAAAAAAACTAATGAGACATTAGATTAAGAAAACTGAAAACAAGTGAGGCAGCCAGTTCACCTTGTGCACGCAAAAACTCCAATCCCTAAACAATTTCTATTCCTAATCTCTTCCAAACACCAACACAAAATGTAGAATTAAATGGAAATTTTGAATAACCATTTAGAACTCCCTCACAACCAACAACCGTAAGGAATTTAAGTCGCTCTAATTCCTCTTTACAATGAGACATATTATTACTGCGAAAACCTAAACAAAGAGAATATAGATAGCTATATAGTAATAAATGCATAATAAACTAGACGGAATAACAATAATTACATAAAAAAATTATTAGATTTCATATCTACGAAAATCTAAACCGGCGAGAAAACACAAAGCGCCACAAACCATTAATATATTGTGGAATTATATAATAAATTCATATATTAGATTTCAGGTTCCACAACCACAACTGTAATAGAGAGTCTGAAACTGATAAATTATTAATAAGGACGAAGATTATTTGAAGAACAACTAACGTAACAAATACAACTACGTGATAATTGTTAGCAAAGACCAGATTTGATTTGACATTAATTTGTGAAGAAAGTTTTTGATTCAAAGTGTGCTAGAAAACTAAATCCTGATAAAAAAAGGGCATCAAAAGGATATACTCGAATACTCATGCTTTCAGCAAATACACGAAATGGAAGACTATTGCAACCAATTATTACACATACGACTTTTGCTCAGAGATTTCTCACCTTCCTTGGGCCAAGAATGTTTAATCGAATAATCCCAAATATTACTAAATTTATTTCCCCAAGTGGGAAAAACTTAAACAAATTGGTGACGAAATGGCTCATGGACAGGGGAAGAAGGGAGTCTGAGAGAGACCTGACAAACATCATACAATAACTGACTTACTCTTAGATTAATCTTATTTGCACATACTAAATGACTTGACGTATGACATGCTATTTTATTATGTATTTTGAATTATTTTACCTCTTATTCAAGTTTACATGGAAGAATTCTATTCTAGGTCATATTTGAAAAATTGTATTTTGATATTTGTATTTTTTTTCTAGTATTGCCCCAGAACAGATTTTAATCTAGTGGGGCAATATATTCCATTATATTGTTTTTTATGTTAATTTTGTATGCTCTATTCGGAAATAAAAATAAAAAAATTGATGATAATCACATTTTCAAATGTATTGAATCTCAAATTACTCAGTGTAGTTGAAATATTTTTCCATCGATGACGTATCTTTACTCTTATCTCCACCGATATGAAGACATTCTTATTATACAAATATCAGATACAGAAGAAACTATTGAAAAATTATGCATGCCCAATTGCCCATGTTTGATTTGAAAATGTCTCGGAATAATTCGCGACAGATACCTACATGAAAAATTGTGTCATGACTAAGTCGACAGTTATAACAGACTCGTGTTTCATTCGCGAATCTAACAAAACAAAAAACATATAATAAAATTAATGTATTTTTTAGCAAAAAATCTATAACCACAACCAATAATACCACGAGAAATCGAAGTTTAACCTTCGGCAGTAAGGCTGCGCGAACTGAGGCTTTGGAGGTAAAGGCGACCGCAGGCGTGATGCTATGCTGGTAATGTCGGTTAGCTGCCAGTGAGGAGTTGCCTTCGATATTAATTATTAGTAAAATAGTATTTTAATAAGGAAAATACCAGTCCACATAAAAATACCACGGAGAATAACCTTACATAGATTACTTCAGTTTAAGGGGTAATGTAGCATAATAATATATCAATTTACAGTAAAGAATGAATAAATAAATAATATATAGGTACTCGTATAAGGACGTCAGAGTGAAAACTCTCGTGCATGTAAAAAAATTGCACGAATGTGGAGAAAGCGAAAGAAGTATCTAAGGTTAAATTAATATCACTCTGTTCTCTCTCTCTCTCTACCCGACTTGTTATGCAGTGTGAGGGTATAGTATTTACATACCATCACGGCATTTCCCACAAACAGGGTAGCCAGGATATGTGTGTCTATTTGCATTCTGTTGAACGCTAGATACATGAAGATGGCTCCGGCAAGCGAGTCGAAACGTAGAATACATAGTATGAAACGCATACGCTGCTGCAAATCTAAAGGTGTGGAAGAAAAAGTGTAAACAATGAAATGTTGTAAAATATATAAATACATGCGGATAGATTACACTAGCAGCATACATTCAATAATATAATATTTATTCAGACACATTCACGGTTCAATGGTAACCGCATTCGCAACAACAAGCACACGATATACAATAGTATCAGTACACAATGTAAGACAAGATAATATGGATATTGCAATGTGCAGGTACTATTACATATTATTGTAAAATAGATACAGATATATCAGTCAGTGATACTACAGACTGTCTAGTTCTATAACTCAACAAGTCGAAATGTCTTATATTCGAGAAATCGCCATTTCTGTAATTTTAGTACCAATATTTATATTATGCTTTAAAAATACAGCAGAGAGTAAAATATACCATATAATAATTGCACTGTTAGAGGCATTATGTTGTCTTTGTTTCGTTCAATAGTTTAACAAATCGAAATATTCATTTGTGGAATTGAAAATAGGTAGGTAGTAGGTACATTATTTTATTTTTCACTAAATATAAAAGGGACCCTGTATTTTTTATATTTATTTGTTGATGGAATTGACACGAGTCGAGTTGATTATATGTATTCCCAATAACAACAATATTTTTCGAAAATTTCGACTTGTTGAGTTGTGGAAATGGATAGTCGATATTCTTATGGTTTATGTACACTGTAGGATGCAAAGCGCCTGTACGAGGTGTGGTGGTTTGCTTCGTAGTCCAGTTCCTACACAATACTTCACACCTCCTCAGAATGAGAATATTGTAACCCAATGCATTTTGCTGGACATGTTGCAAAGTAGGTGCTGCATGATAATACACGATGTAAAACGATATTATATGAAAGAACGATAATTTTATAATTTGTATCGATTTATTTCACGGTGGAGAAGTACAGGACTACGGACAAACAATGGTAAAGTATGATTGCACGTACATAGGTATGATGTCATGCTTTCGTACAATCAATAAACTTATTAATATTACATGACATAACATTCACACATACTCACATTTATAAATGATATTATGTTACTGAGAATTGAAGTTACGATTCTTTTTAGGTAAAACTTAGCGATATAAAATGTCTCGCTGTAAATTGAGTGACGACAAGCACCTATCATGACAAGATTCTTCCATCAAGGCATAAACAAACTACTTGCAGTGAGGGTGTTTGGGGGATATAATTATGTAACAAAGGTACACTCATCCTACAGCTTTTATCTGTACCATCACGCAATACACCACAAGATGTAGCAATAGATACCCTAATGTAAAAAATACAAAAGAAATCCTCCCTACATTACAAATCAAAGATAGATGATGATCAAGCAGCGTCCCTCAAATCTTTGCTGAATACAATAGGAGTACAATAATCAGGAAAATATTTGCAGATTATTATTTATTTATTATACAAGAGACAAGCGCAGTTTACACCCTTGGTATGATAAAATACGAGATTCCCTGTCTGTTTTGTCTCTCGCTCCCTAGACTAGCCTTGAAAACTCTGCGTGTGATGTGATGCAACACGACATACACAGAATACAATATACGGTGAACCTACAGCAACAATATGAACACAGAGATTATATGTATTCAACACTCGCCTCCCCGTACAAATTACATTTCTTCTATAGAATACAATACAATGAGTAATGTAATGTACTTCATATTATAATGCAGTACCACATTATTAATATAAATAGATAAAACTGTATACAACAGTTTGCATTATTACTATTATATTCATAGAACAAGACATTTAATTAGTAGTATACATATAGCTGAGAAGAAAAATGCTTGAGGATTAAATAGTGAAATAATGTTGATCAGATCCCACATGAAGAATACGCATTGAACAAGATTGAAAATAATCTTACAGATCGAAAGACTTGATAAAATAAGAAAACATAGTAAAAAAAAACGCTAAATTAGTAATCTAACTTTAATATATTTTATGACAGTGCCGGAAAAAAAATGTATGTATAGACAGGAATAAGTAGCAGTCGATCCTTTTTACCAATCCTGCAAAGAAAGCGGCGTGATAATTGTAAAGATGACGTACATAGTACTACATAGTACGTAAGAAAGGAGACACGTAGTGTGTTATTTATTGTGCATCGCAGTGTCGCTAAATGCGTGCAAGTAGTGAGTACCTACTAAGTAATGAACTAGCAATCAATATGTTGTTGATGATAATAAATAACAATTTCCAGACAGTCAATGAACAATGATTGGGAAGAAGAAGCTAGTCGCGTTCATAATACTATCATATATATGTACGTAATGTAGAAACTGCGATGTACAAAATCGTCTAATTATAGTGAAATACATTCAAGGTTGTGCTATTTTTAACACTAAGGATCTACGGTTAACTACCGAACCCTCGGTTCATTAAATTACCAATATATTTTCGTTTTTTACATTGACAGTAAAACATATCGCCAGCCAAAATCAATGACTCGGGATAATATGTACCTATATCAAGTGTCAGATTTTTATGGTTTATTTAACGATCTTTTCGGAAGTATAATATAAAATACAGAATCTTAGCATTCAGAATAACGACTCTGTGCCAATTGAAACATCTCTTACAAAAAAAAAAAAAACATTCTCCCACCCTACATCCACAGACTACCTACTAATTTTAATTTTATGAGCACAACTATTTTTTAATTTGTTATTTATCACACTGCAGATTTTTAATTGATGTTTTGTATTTACGTTTCTCATTTTAGTTTACACATTACAATTATTTTTTGCATGTATGTGTGTTTTTTGTTTATTTATTATATATGCTTTCTTATACATATATATTATGGTTGACTGGAAGACGTTAAACACACTCATAGTATTGAAAGAAATAGAAATACGAGTAGTGCGTAGTACAGCCACAGTATACGAAAGTATGATAGCTGTGGAGATGTTAGTTCAGTGGGTAAACTTCACGACATAATTAGAACTTCGACGTGGCGCCTTATAAAACTAATTACGGTTCGATATTATCCACTACCTAGACACATATTACATATACCTACCTACTGAATAATAAATATATACTACAATATTACATTATGTACTCTGTACTGTATGACAACGCGAAGTTATACCTATGATACATGGGGAGGCGTGCCGTATGTACTATTCCAGTTTACATAAATCTAGAATCATGGGGGTGAGCTAGATTTAGTATCTCACACAATGAGAATAGAATCAAATAAAACTATTTCGATACAATGCCATACATACGTTGTAGACTAAAAATACATCAAACTGTATTCGTTATGAACTTGTAGATTTTTATAAATCTTCATGCATTCACCTTAACGACATTTTGGGTGGAATAATGAGAGTAAGATTGTTGTTTAAAATTATATATCGTCAGATAAAATTCGTTCAGTTTACCTCACAATTATTGTTATTCTCCACATAATGGACACAATAGCGAGTCGAGCTTTTTACTAAATAATATAGGTATAATATAAAATTGACAAAACCATTTGAGCCATAGCGTACAAATTGTAGATATGCCTTCAAAAACTCTCTGTAACACTTCATCAACACACTGTCGATATGTTTGTTAATTCAATTATGATCATAATTAATCAATCGTCACACTGACTCACGGTTAACGTAGATTTACTTTCACTGTAAAACGAATTATTGATAATATCGAGTGTGAAAATTGCAAATATCAAACAAAAGATACATCACTGAAAATAATTTGTGAAATCGAAATGCAGATGGGACGTGATGCAGTTAGTTATCGATTCAACTACTACTACTACTATTACTACTAGTTTCGATTCAATGTTTGATTAAATTCAACGTCGAAACATAAAATCAGAAACAGAAATTCTAATCAAATCATCCATGACTCTTGTATTACGTTCGTACATTCACGGAATCTTCCACAAGTGGAGAAACAGTAATGAACATATGGCTAGGCCTCTCATACAATAAAAATAAGATACTCAGGTGACCCAGTCCACAAAGGACAACATTTTTTATTTCTGGATTGCTAATTCACTGGCAACCAAAGGGGTAAGGGACCAAGGTAATATAGATAGATATAATTTTTGGAATAATATGGTAAAGTTTATCTGCTATCAAAATCCAAAACTGGACGAAACAAATGTCTACATTTCTACATTATTAAAGAACACCTATAAGTTCTAATATCAACAGTGTTCTGAAAAGCGGATTATTTGGCAATGACCCTGATGTTGAAAACAGAACAATACGGAAATAAACGAGAACTGAAAATGTTAGTCTTTTTCGACATAAATAACACATTAATTAGAGTTTTATATACTAACTCTAAATGAGGAATGTTATTAGGTGTACCTAATTGAATGTAGAATAGCGAACATTTCAGGGACGCCATTAAAGCTGCTGAGATTGCCATTAAAAATCGCCGTAAAACAATCATAATAATACGGAACGGTGATTTAATATCGAAATGCCGAGAAATCGGAATGAAAAACTCACAATTCCGTGGCAACGTTCCAATTTGGTGACATGCATCATCGTCAACATTGAGAACCGACCAGAGTGGAATTTGACAGATATACTTATTCAGCGATAGCAATGTTTATGTATGAATAATGATCCGTTTGATTCGCACAAGAGCCAAACCAATTTCATTCCCATTTACCTAAGTGTATACTCAGCTTTCATTAATTTATACAAAAAAAAAAAATTACAATCTCAAAGTTACTCTCATAGTGGACTAAATGTACAAATGGTGGGTGGTGTTGGCACATCTTATCATTGCATTGAATACGGTCATTATCTTATATGTGATTTAAATATGTTTATTGGAATAAATATATATATTTTTTACGACAATAATAATTTCTTTATAAATGCACAGTAAACATACTAATTCCCTCAAATTTGAGCATAGCTCGTGCTGTGAGAGATAGTTTCATCATTATATACATGTGTATTTGCACAATCAAAAGTAAGTAAACGATATATAAAATAGAATAAAGCAAACCGAAACAAAAGTGATTAGGTATAGTAAAATAAAATAAAGTAAATTAGAATAAAAAAATGATTTTCCACGAATTTAATTTAAAAAAAAACGCGAAAACTTTCCGAAAAGAGTGTGACACCTATTATATTGCAAAACTTCAACAGAAAAATGAACAAAGAAGATTGAAACAGTAAGAAGAGTCATCGATTTTAGAAATCTAGAAATTGATACTAAGAACGCCTAACAGATCTATGAAACGATAGATCTGTTTGGCGTTCCGTTCTCTCTGCCTAACCCACTTGGGACACGGCGTGAGGGCATAGTATAGCAGTATAGCACTTAACTCATATGGGTGCTAACCCGAAAAGTGATTAACATTTGGACCGCCTTTTGCAAACAAGATCCAATCCACATAACAGTCGAATTGAGATATTAAAGGTTAAAGTTTGAACGCGTTTGTAAGACAAATTACAAAAAAAAAAATTAGGTTTGTTTTATTATTTGCTGGATATTCCTTCATTTTTTTTGTTCACATTTAATGCACACAAATTATATGCTCTTATGTAATAAAAATCCAAGAAAATTGTCAGTGGATCTTTTTTGCATAATTACAATCTGTTTGTACAAAATTTATGCAAAAAAGATCCACGACGATTATTATGATCACAACTAGCTACTATGACTAAAACCAAGAGCGCAATAACTATAAATAACAGATCATCAAGTGTGCAGGTGACTTATATGTACTCATATATACCTACATTGACAATACTGTTCAGCTTCCCTCTATATCCGTGGCCTTATGACGATATGTATGCAGTTGTGCACACATGCTAATTTAGTAGATATGGAAGTAAAGAAAGTCATTTTTCAGTGTTGTTTTATTTATTTTGTATGTAAGAAAAATATGCAACTAAGATTCATAAAATAATATTAAAACATGAAAGGAAAAACTAAAAAAAAATTAATAAAATAAAACTGAAAACATAAATACCTACCTACTACAAAAATAATGAAATAGTAATAAAATAATCAGAATTGATGGAACGTACTTAAACCACCTACGTTTTGCTGTCGATATTGTACTGGTGAGTGAGAATATTGATGAGCTGAAAAATATGATAAAAGAGCTCCATGAAACCTCTCTAAAAATTGGTCTAGAGATGAACATAGGTAAGACAAAAATATTGAGTCCAACAAACGAGAGCCTAACAATTGACAACAAATACATAGAGGCAGTAAATGAATACATTTACCTTAGACATAAGATCAAAATTGAAAAGGAAAACCAAACTGCAGAGATACCCAGAAGAATAGGTCTGGGCTGGGCAGCACTTGGAAAATTGAAACATATTCTCACCAGTAAAGATATCCCAAGAAACCTAAAGAAAAAAGTCTACGAAACATGTATCCTTCCAGTATGGACTAGAAACCATATCGCTAACTGCAGCAAGTGTCCACAAACCAAAATGCTCACAAATATCTATGGAAAGACGAATATTAGGGGTGAGTATGAGAGATAAAATTAGAAACGAAGACATCAGACACCTAACAAAAGTCACAGATATTATGGATCGTGTTGCAAAGCTTAAGTGGCAGTGGGCGGGTCATGTTGCGAGACGAAACGACGGTAGATGGACTCCTAGAATCCTCAAATGGCGACCATGGAGTAGCAAAAGAAGCATCGGCAGACCGCAAAAGAGATGGACTGACGACATTACTCCAATTGCGGGAAGGAAATGGATACAGAGGGCACAGAACCGCGACGATTGGAAAAGTTTGGAAGAGGCCTACATCCAGCAGTGGAGAGATGGCTGACTAAGAAGAAGAATAAAATAGTAATAAATAGAAAAATGATTTTCATTTATTGAGATATTTCCTCATCTTCGATTTCAAAGTCTGGCTCACCTGAAAATCCATCTATATCATCAAATATTGAAGTGCTAACTCTTAGTTTTTTATAAAAATCTTTCGCATCGTTTGGAATAAGATGCATCATGCCTTTGAGGTCTTTTAATTTCGCCTCTGGAGTTTCTTTTACATTTGGCCAAAGTTTTGTCATCATTGTTGATTTGAGTTCAAATATTGGCCGTGAATATTTTTTTATGTCTATTTCTTCGAAATCTTCATCAAAATTTTCCCGCATAAATAATGATAAATAATGAGTGTGGAAAATCTTTTCTCAGGCAAATTTCTTTTGTCGCCAGCCAAGAAACGTTGTTTCTATTTTTCTTATTCTTTACGATTTGTTACATTTTTTCAAAAAGCTGAAGATAGAAATACATCATGCTCGATCCTATTCACTATAGTATATCCTCACGCCATGTCCCAGGAGGGGTAGGCAGAGAGAACGGAACGCCATATAGATCTATCCTTACATACTTCTTTCGCTTCCTCTACATTCATCCAGTTTCTCATACATGCACGCTGATTTCTCTTACTTAGCACGCGTCCGTCCTTAAGAATTTGGTCCACGTGATCAAGCCACGTGGTTCTTGAACGTCCGCGCTTCCTCACACCCCTTCTTTCAGATAAATACATCCTCTTCGTCATCCTTTCATCTTGCATTCGCTCAACATGTCCAAACCATCTCAACTTGTTAACACGCATTCTGTCCACAACACTCCTCTCACATCCGCTCATTCTCCTGATATCCTCATTCTTCACTCTATCTAGCAAAGTTTTACCAACCATTCTTCTCAGTGAACGCATCTTCACAGCATTTATTTCACTCTCATCCTTTTTCAACCACGTCCAAGTTTCGCTTGCATACATTCACTACGAGAGGTTTATTTTGTTTACACTTTTGCATGATGTGCATGTAATCGTCAATTTCTGACTTATCACACTCGGATGTCGAATTTTGTTTAGCAATGGAAAAAAAATCAAACCTTTTGATATTAAATGACACGGCAACTATTTTATGCAAAACTTTTCATCATTAATACTAACAAAACAATTTTGCAATAAAGATCCTTGAATTATTTGTAGTACGAATTTGCTGCATTGAATATTTTGCAATAGGGATCCATGGTCTGTTGATCTTGTTCGCGAAATATTTCTGTAGTACTTATTTACTGGATCGAATATTTTGCAAAAGGGACCCATGCTCTGTGGATCTTGTTGGCGAAATATTTTATGGAACGTATTTACTGTGTCAAATATTTTGCAACAGGGATCCATGATCTTTGGATCTTGTTCGCGAAATATTTTTGAAGTAAGTTTTTACTGGATCGATTATTTGCAATAAGGATCCATGCTCTGTGGATCTTTTTCGAGAAATATATATAGTGCTGTTTACTTAAACTAACGGTTTAGCGAAATAGATCCATGCTTCATGGTTCCTTTTTGTAAATTATATGTAAGTAATTTTACTTAAAGTACAATTTACATTAAAAAGTTCCAAGCTTTGTGGATCGTTGTTGGGAAATTAATATTAATGTTTTTTTATGATAAATCCGTTTTATGCAATATCATTCCAAAGTATTTGGTTCCATTTTGCAAATTAGAATTATAGGACAGATTATACATCACCATACTAAACCGTCGTAACATGAGGATTGAATCTTTTTGGCAAAAAATATTTGTCCGTTTTATTAAATGTGGTAACTTGGGACATGCGTTTTTTTTATCATTCCATTAAAGCTTTCGGCTTGATATTTTTTTATATGATACAAGTCGCAAAGGAGAGTCGTTTGATACATCTAACTCAAAAAATACCTACTTGTGGTTTGGATCTTGTTTGCATAATGCGGTCCATTTTATAGATTCCAATATGGTGTCGTAGATAGATACATACTCGTAATAAAAAAAATATATTATTATAATAAATATTAATTTCAAAAATCAATCGGCATTTCTATATAAAAACGAGGCAAACATTCACATAGAAAATCTATAAATTTGATGAAGAAAATATAGCGAGTACTTAAATAAGGTACATTCACCGTCTATGCCGATCGTGATTAATGTCAAACATGGGACACTTGTTTCATGGAGATAATCAATTTGGCCAGTGAATGCCTCATCCATAGTATAATTATACATTGCATCAAGTGTAAATAACGTTTTATTGACTATGAAACGTGGTAAGGTCAGTAGTAAGTCAGATTTTAGTAAGGTCAGTAGTAAGTCAGTAAGGCTTCATTCTAATGATTTTGACGTTGCTAAAATGGCACAAAGGTAAAATTAGCGTGGAAAGTTTATTATTATTAATTCCTAAATGCACTACATTTTAGGTTGCGAAATAAAAATGAGTTTAACGCCTAATAACATCAAAAAATAGGAATAAAAATACAAAACACAGAGTGTGATTGTATTATTTTCAGAAACATTGATATATAAATTCTATGGACGCCATACAACGAAAGTTAATCGTACACCGAACACTCCAAAACAAAAGAACATCAGGCTCGATCCATAAACACGGAAACACACACATATTGGCTAGTGTCGTTGAGTACACTCTTATTATTATGTCTATGTTATGAAATATGGAATGAAGAATTGACATCCAACCAACATTCCGTCCAGCAACAAGCATCCAACAACGATAAAAAATAATAATTATAATTAGTCGCTTGACATTAGGACCGTGTATAAAATACATACATACGCATTCCGAAAACATTTCAAACAGCCATCGCGAGAGCAATTAATATTATCTGAAACAAATTCAAACAATTTGTAGTAGTAGTAGTAGCAGTAAGTCAGTGCCTTTATGATAACGCTTTCGACAATATTTTTTATTTTAGAACCTTCTTATGAAAGAGAACTATGAAGGAGAATATTATAAAATACCCAACTTTTCAAATATTTATCCCGCCCTTCAGATTTTGAACATGGTATGGGCAATTTTTCATCATTTTTAATACCTATCAAATATGCCGCCGAATTTTAATATTTTCACCCCCAGCCGTCAAATACTCAAATTGGCATAGGTATTTAAGAAAATTATCAATCTATTCTTGTACAAGAATTTTATGCTCAGATCCCATTTTATCATGAATAGATTAGATCTTATTTTTTTACTTCCAATTGTAAAAACAGACGTTAGTATTTTTTATGTAAAAAAAACATCCTACTGTAGGCATCTGATGCTTTTTGCATGTATGAAAAGCTAGCCACTGGTTTGCAGTGTTAGTAGTGCTATTCATAACGACGATAACCGAAAAAAACGGAGTGAAAAATGAGATCAATAAAACGTGCTTAATTATCAAACGCTTTTAAAGCTATCTCCACATTTTTAATTTTTCACAAAAAGTGTTCATTTTTTAAAAGATAAAATAAGATGAAACAAATGTAAATACAGATAGAATACATATTATGTTCCGTGGAGCACACAGCAGAGAATTCATCCCCTATTTTTTTTTTAAAAGATATATCTGGGTTTGTTATAAACCCAAATACAACCTTATACACCTTTCACACTAAGCTAAAAGCTTGTGCCGTGAAAGGGAAGTTTGCCGGCACCTGGGATCGAACCACGGACCCCTTGTTCTGAAGGTCGAGACTCTACCTCCAGGCTACCGACGAACTTTTTATCGTAAATTTTCGAGTGTCGTGTAGAAGGTGAGTATTCTTAAAATATTACTAATAAGATGCTTGAAGACGGTTTGCATGTTTATTAAATGCAGCTGGTTTGCTGGCTACCTCACTTGTGGAATATGCAATGATGGTATAGTAGTAGTAAATAAATGTGATCAACAAGGAGTCATCTTGCTTCTAGTTTTGGAAAGAACAAATTAAATCATTAATATAAATCTCTGCACAAATTAACAGTATGTTAACAGAGCAAGTAAAAGTTAAAGTATATGGGTAAATAACCCTCAATATATTTATTTATTTATTTAAATCATATACGGCGTGAGCTTTTTACATGTTTACGAAGTATGACAGATAACAACAACAAAAAAACATTCGTACACAATAAAAGAAATCGCCGTATATTGTTCTAAATAAATATATCACAAAAAATTGCGATTTTAATAAGTACTTACTTACAAACGTTATATCAAAATCTCTTTCAAATTCTAAATCAAAGTAAATAATATATCAAGTATAATGAAGCGAGAGTTGATTGGTGTACATTTTAAACAATAGGCATAATAAGTAATTGTAGTTTGCTTTTGTGTACTATATGAAAAGAGAATAAAGGCAGCGAGAGATAGGTTATAATAAAAATAATAGAAGAACAAAAAAAAACAATAAACACGTGATAGAAAAATTTATACCTAATATAATAATTGAAACGAGCGATTGTTTTAGCTCCGGGCCAAGCGATCAAATAATGATACATAGTATCTACATACTTGCAATATCTATCTATCTACCAATCTGTTATAAGTACTCATACAAACTACAGGTAAATATATAACTATCACTAACATGTTACATTCTGCTAGATGAATTTGTATAGATACAAAGATAATACAGCAATTTATCTGTAGCGGGAGATCCCCGAACATTTTTCAACAGCGCACCCCGCAAAATAAAGAAATGATAATATTAAATAATAAACCTTTAAGGCATAAGATGATACATACACTAATTTATAAGTCACATACAGTAACTAAAAACGACTAGGTGAAAAGGATTACTCTTTACAATCATCCACAATAATATCTATTTACATTACATATTAATTGTACTTTTTGGGAACCTATACCTATACCATCACGGCATATCCCACAAGTGAGGCACCCAGTAGACCAACTGCATGCAAGAAACATGCAAACTGTCCTCTTCGTGCCAATATAAAATCAAGACATTCAGGATGGGTGGCAAACCTCATCGCCGAATTTAAGATGTACAATATCTTAACTTTTCGAACACCTGCCTTTTACAGGACACTCGAAAACTTACGGAGAAGAGTGGGAGACCAATTCTTTACCGGGTGCTCCACGGGAAATATGACACGATGTACAAAAATTGATTGTAATATGTAAAGTTGAACGAATAAAATTGAAAACACAATCAAAACATGATAAATAACGTCATATCCTTAGCCATACGAATCTCTATACGTAAATTTTCTTTCATAAAAAACTTCAAAAAAGTTCACATTGTCTAGTGAAGGCAAAAAAAATATATATTGAATTCTTAGGACATCATAATACACAGCTGCTAAATTATGGTTCAACTAGGTGCACTTCAGCAATAACATAGAAACAAATAAGCGTACACACACACACACACAATCTAATGTATTCGTTCATTTTGATAAATTTACTTAATTCCTGCCATAAGAAGTACACCCCAAAATTGACGCCCGCACCCCACATTGGCTATCGCCGGCTTATAACCACACACCTGGCGATGGTATGATGATGGTGATCATGATGCTGCTATCTATGATGGTGATGAATCATACAGTGATGGACGAACCAGATTTAAAATTGGCCGCAAAAAAAACTTCTACATAATAATAGTAATACAGATATATACACAACTGTGCTGCGCCGTGTAGTCTACATATTATCCACAATCAAACTTCTACATTCTCGTATAACATGAAATGTTGTATTAGTAAAGATATCAAATTATATAAATTTTGGGGAAATAAAAAAATAATCTGATCTAAAAAAAATAATGTAGATATGTATGTCGGATGATTAATTCGTTGCGTCGTTTAATGGACCATCCATCTCACGCTAAATATGTCATCCAACAATATGGAAAAGAGACAAGAGAAAAATCGCAATCTTCAAAGGAAATGAAATATTGTAAAGTGGTACGGAAAAGAACTGAATTTAATCTCTCCATTGAATACTTTCGTTTGACATGGCGAATAGCTATTAAAAACTTGTATTTAAATACTAAACAATTAAACTAAATACAACAGAAATTTTGAAATAGACATCCTGTTCCTGTTGATCTAGTGTTATAAGAAAAGTTCATGTTATAAAATTTCTGTTTACGAAATTTTATGACTGACCAACAGAAAATAAACAAGTTAACAGTTGAAATATTCAGCCGAGCAATTTAAATAGGGATAGGTATTGTGTGTATACAAGGTACTTATTAATATATCATTTTGGAAATAATGAGAAGAGTCTTATCTTATTATCAGCGATGAATCGTAAATTCAGCGATGAAGTTTGCCACTCATCCTGAATGTCTTGTTTTTATATTGGCACGAAAAGGGCAGCTTGCATGTTTCTTACATGCAGCTGGTCTGCTGGCTTCCCCACTTGTGGGATATGCCGTGATGGTATAGTAGTAGTAGTAGTCTTTCAAAAATTTTATTTACGCAACTTTGTGTACCAAACATTTTAACACGTCTTTCCTTTCTCACTGTGAGGTCGCAATACATGGATTCATTGTACCGAATGTATTTCGTTGCCGGCAAAAAACTGATCGCCGTACAAACTCAATTCAATACAACAACGATCGTAATAAAATCGATTCGTCGATACAACACAACACAAATATTATTTTACCTATGAAGGTATGTATGTAACCTTGTTCGCGATACAAACAGAAACAATTCAAAGAAAACAAAATACACTAACACACAGCGATAATACTCCTGGGTACTTTGTATTAAGGAATATAAAGGAATGTTTACATTAGAACTACACCAAATTTAGACGACACACGGTTTAGACAAAGAATCCATTTATTCGACACTGTTTGGTCAAAGAATCCATTTATTAAACCGCTACGTTTGCCACAACATAAGAAGTTATCAAATTATTATTCTAAGAATGTCACTCTGCACTAAGACCATAACAGCTTTTGGCCAAGGCGATCTCAGCAGGAAAAATGGAAAAAAAGAAAAGCATATTCAAAAACAAATACATTAAAGTTAAAGTCCTTAAAAATAAAGCTGGAAATTCAATTGAGAAGATTTGCTGAGAAAGCGCTCAATTCAAATATTAGTTTTGTAAGGGTATTATTTTTATGTTTTTCTGAAAGATAATAAAAAATAGAGAACACGCTCTCGTTAATTATTTTAGACGAAACGGTTAAATGTAATGACAAATAAAATGGTATGGCTTAAATTTTTCATTCATTTTTTTATCGTAGGCCTTTTCAAATTCATCAATTAAACATCACGTATTAAGCAGTCTTTACACACTTTAACTGTTATGAACGACGGAAGCCTTCTATAATCTATATTTATTTCTGCGGAAGAAAAATCGGCACAAAAACAGGGGTATTATGCTAAATATTTCAAAAAGAAACTGAATCGAGTACCAAATTACAGCACCAGAAGCAATAGATACAGAGAGATTTTGCTGTTACAAGGGCAATGAAAAGTAATAGGGTGTACCTAGATCACAATATTGTGTAAGAAGAACTGATATAATAATAAAATACAAAAGTTGCATCTACTTATACAGTAAGAACCAATAAAACCAAAACATTCTGAACAAATTACAAACTTGGACACTGGGTTAAAGCTGGAATAATTGCTGCATAAAATTTTGAAGTGAAAACATAGTAAAAATGAAATAAATGTTTTCGTTGAATAAACTGCTACATTTATACAAAGTTACTATTTTATATCTTTAAAAGATCATCTGTGTCATCGGTGGGTACTGAGTTTCAAAATGCCAGACGACCTGAAAAAAAAACGACTGTTCAAAAAAGGACGAACAAATCATCTGAACTCAAATAAACCTTGAACACCTTCACATTAAGCAATAGTGAGTCGGAAGCAGTATTAGAACCATGAACCGACCCGCTTGAAAGTCTGAGAATTCGACTGCACAGTATGCTAAAACAGAAACGATTGGAGCAATTGATTTTTTCAATGAGCCGCAATCATTGTTTAGGAAATAAAAAAAAAGGAAAATAAAGATTTTTAGAAGTGTACGTAAGTTCTTACTAAACTTCACTCTATTTCTTGTTACTGAACAATGAGACACTGGATTGAATGTTTGTGAAATAAGCTGCCCACAATAAAAAAAAATCTTTTCAACACGGTGGGAAAAATAAGAAGAATATTCCACTATTTCCATTTCCTCACTGAAAGAAACGATGAAAATAAACGAAAAAATATCTTACACAAAAATCAAAAGAGAAAGTATTTCGTGGAAAATAAATAACAGATAAAAAAAACATACCTACCTACCTATGAATTTGTCGACGAATAGATAATATAATATAATATTTATTCCATTATAGTCGAGCGATTACCTGTCATAGTGGGAAATTGAAAATGTATTGAAATCAATAATAGGTATGTAATGAAAGTAGTGATATACCTCCACAACACATATAGATCCGTATGTACATAACGAAGTGGTGATGAGTGAGTGAGCGAGTTATGTCAAGTCAGCGTGAAGAGGGCTAAGGGGGTGGGAATAATCTAATATGTTCCAGTATAATATAAACTGGATGAAACCACCATACCCGAAACGTAGATACACGAAAATATTATAGGTAGAAATATGTTAAGGTTTTTATTGCTGAGGCAATTGCAGCCATTTATTGTAAATCAATTTAAATAATAGAGATTTTTTTTATAAATTCAACTAAGTAAGTTTTTCGATCGTACAACGTTTGCAGGGTAGAGAAATTAAATTGAAATTAGCATTGCATCGCTAAAAATACAAAAAAAATAATCGTATACTTAATCTCTATTTGACTGAAAAAATAATATGTCATTAGCCATGATACTATACAAAAATAATTAAATATGTACATATACAATTACTTCAAAATGTATGAAACATTAGCAAAACGAAAGGCACGTTCAACATATTACGTAGGTATGATTCATCAAAGGAAATGGGCGAGGTTGAACAATTATGAAACGATATCAAATTCGACATGTCAGTAGTGGGCCAGTTTATCATGAACATCCTAGAGAACATGGGAATGAAACAAAAAAGCAATATTGTGACAGAGGACTGGCTGGAAATAGTACGCATCGTATAGGGGTAGAAGGATGCGATTATCATTTAAATATTTGTTTGAAATATTTGAATACTTTGAATGGAATTCTCCATAATTGTCACAACTTTTAAGCGATGACTACAATTAAAACAAAAGACATTCGCATTTTGATACGTTCAAACTTCTATTCCAGAATCAGAAAGAAATGACCAAGTAGGTAATTCACAAATGAAAAACGGAAATTAGAACGTAAATTTAAAACCAAACATCGTTTCGATACGCGATGTTTTATTGACTCATACAAAGTAGTCTTTTGTGTTACGAACATTTAACAATTACTGATGTGATTGTGACTTCAACATACTTCTAATTACAGTTCGTTCTTTCACTAACCTATGTCATGGATATATCTGAACAAGTATGTATGGAAGGAAGGCGTTAAAACGTAGAAAGGAATCCTCATTATAGCATTGTCAATCCTCAATGAAAGGAATCTTTAATATAAACGATATACCTACTACCTTCTTCATAACATATTATTATCGACGTCTCATGGTATACAGATAGAGAAAGAAAATGAAATAGGGCACGCATATAATTCAGACTAGCAGATAACCAAATAAGATCCATAATATTCAATACATAATATTATCCACTTCGCTAGAATTACACACAATATGATGAAAATATATAATATATTTTACGACGTATGAGAGAATCTATCTATGGTAAGAGAAATGATGAGATATAAAATAGTATTATTATTATTATTGTAAGGAGTACTCCCGAGTCGTGAATGATTGAAATATGATCTGTCCATTCATAGAAATTTATCGTGGCCATAAAAACTAAGTGGAAGGAGATGGATACTATGTAGGTGTTTTCCACCCAGAAGACGCGAGGCAAGCATTACACTTATCTATGTATTGTGATAATATAATACGATACGTAATAATATGCAGAAGAATGATAATATTTATTTGCTGACTTTCTGCAAGGAGAAGATAAAATTACTCCGAATCAATATACATACTTGAAAATCGATAGTAGTAAATTTTATGTTTGGATGTATTGAAGCCAAAGTAGTTTATTTTATTAAAGCTTTATTTGAATGCTTAAAATTTACTCGTAGGTGAAAAAATGAAAAGCAGAAAGTAAATTTTATAAAAAAAAAGTCAAATTATGAATGTAAATAAGTTAACGTGTTTTGATAATAATGGAATGAAAGGAATGTTATGAAGCAAAAAGTGTGTACAAGGCAAAAATAAATAATTTCGCCCTCCATCCTCGATAGGCAGAAGCCTATCCCGAAAGGTAAGGGAGATGATGGAATGATAATTATGAAAATAATGAATTCCTTTTTTGCATATTATTCCTTATGAAGGCTCAAATAAAATTATATTACGATAACAGCCCACAATGTATCGTTAAAATCGAATGGGGAGAAATTGAATAAATACAATTATCCGCTATAAGGTATATCTATGTATACACAATGTAATAATAACGGTATTGATAAGGCGACCAGCCGTCTCCTTTTGGAAGAACAGTACTGCTTTTTGACATTTTAAAACAAATCAAACAAATTTGTAAAATATTATTTAAGAAAACCCAGGATATCATGAAAATATTTCAAATTCCTATACCCTTTCGTGTGGCGAAGGGGGTAGAAATTTGAAAGACGAGACATAAAAAAAGTCCTCACTTTTGACAAATAGACTAAAACTACCTAATTCCGGAGTGTTACAAAAAAATAACAAAAAAATAGACCGTTCTCCTTTTTATTGAAAATATTCCTTAACAACACCGAAGAGATTGCGAATATTTCAAATTCCTATATATAATCCAGAAAAGTTTTCCTTTCCGCTGTAAAAATGTTGGTCACCTTTGTAGTATTGATTATTATGTACATACACATCTAAACGCTAATTATCAATGGAAAATTTTCCAATTTCCCGTGAACAATAATGATTCAAGGAGGCAACAACGATACAAACGCAGTACAATCGAGGGCAGTATGTGATGAATTTGTTAATAATTCCAGTAGTTAAATAATGTAATGTAATTACTGCTCCATGTACCTAGAAGCGGTAATGACTATCTATAGTTAGCATTATTACGCTGGACGGACGTTGCTCCACATTTTGCTGGAATCTATTACAACAATTGTACACATAGATACACTATCGCGGTAATTATCTTTTAGATAGGAACAATTGGTCATCTCTCGGCGCGAGAGCTATGAGTCATTTGTGTGACCGATTGTTCCAATTATAATAAAAACTCTCGTACTCGAATGTTTTCAGAATCCGTCGCAAGCTGAAGTTTACGATATTATGAGTGTGCATGGATGAAATTCCAAGAGCATGATACAAAGGGGACACGTATTTAACTGATTACCATCAAGTCGTCTATTGAGCTTCTACAGTATCGCAATATTTTTAGCATTCGAATAAAATACTGTTGATATTAATGAAATTGCGGACTAACTGAATATTCTGTAACCAAAACTAAGCACAAATGGCACTACATGAAAATATGATGAAAATTTGATGACGATGTGGCAGGAAATTCACACAAAACATTTTATAATTTTATTAATAAAAAAAAACAATAATTTAAAAGATATATGAGTACCAATATACTTATATCATTGCGGAACAAGAATGAATTAATTTGTCATGTAATAATGTCTTTTCGCACTCTTCAAGTATTCTATAATTCAAAATTGAAATGATTTCATGGTTTTATTGTTTGTTATCAATGCACAGTAAAGAATAAATAAAGAAAGTTATTGTAAGAATTTAACCAATATATGTAGGTATTACTTTCATCTCCAAAATTACTGCAAAATTATTCAATAAAACTTTACAACCTAACAGATTAAATAATATGTACCAACATACCAAAGTGCGGGAGTAATTTATTAAAGATGTCGACATAATCAACGACACAAGTAGGTACCTATATACACGAGGTAGAAGTAATTACTCAAATCCCTAGACACGTTGCTGTTGTTAGGATGGGTACTAAAACTACATACATAGATAGGTACCTCTCGTGTATTATTATTTGTACTAGTATTTACCCTGTATGCAAATAAATATATACCTACACAGGTACCTACCTGGTAAACAAGTCCTTAGGACTAACAATAGAATACACATGTTGCCTATTAGATGTAAACAACAAGTCCTCTGACACACAAACAAACACACGTGATACGGAGTGAATAACAATCAAAACGTGCACGTGTCGAATTAATTAAGAAGGATCAAATTATGAATTCCATAATTTTTTTTAATGAAACACGATATATAGTTATTCCACTATTGACTTTATATGTTTTTGCGATCCGGCTTTCAAGAGCTTCCGCTCTCATCGTCAGACAAAAGTAAAGATTCACTTTACTTTTTTAAAAAAAAAAAAGAAGATATATCTGGGTTTTTGTTATAAACCCAAATACAACCTTATACACCTTTCACACTAAGCTAAAAGCTTGTGTCGTGAAAGGGGAGTTAACCGAGACCTGGGATTGAACCACGGACTCCTTGTTCACGAGGCCGAGACTCTACCTCCAGGCTACTGACGAACTCAACGCCGATGAGAGCGGGAGCTCTTGAAAGCCGGCTTGCAAAAATAAATAAAGTCAATAGTGGAATAACTATATATCGCGTTTAATTTTAAAAATTATTAATATGAACTTCCACCAAGAACCGTCGGTGGATAAATGAAACATTATGAATTTCAGTTTCGATGCTTTTGCCATCAAATAATTAGGTGACCAGAGTCACTTAATTACAGATATTACTATGAAAACTATTACCTACAATTTAATTAGTCGGTCTTGGTGGATGTTTTATGTTATACGAATTAGAATCCAAAATACCAATAACCTTATTTCAGGGTAAAAATATTATAAATTTCAGTAAGAAAAAAAGATACTCAACAGGATAAAAGCATCCCGAGTGCGAGAATATGTTGCGATAAATTATATGGACTAAAAAATAAAAACATATAAATGCTAGAGAATCGCCATTTGCAGATAAACAACAGCACAATAGTAAAAAGAAAAAATGTATTTGTTATAATTGAAAAAATACAAAACCCAACTAAACATAGACTGCTGGCTACCCCACTTTTGATATATGCCGTGATGGTATAGTAGTAATAGTAGATAGTAACTAACCATGCATTAAATTAGTCGAAATTTTAGAGCAACCGCGTCTGTTTTTCTGTCAACGTGACTGAACTCGTTTTGAATGACGTTTAAATCAGGGATGTTGCGGATGTCGATTTTTACACATCCGCGGATGTGAATGCGGATGCGGATTTTTGAAGGCTCACATCCGCGGATGCGGATGCGGATGCGGATGTTCAAGATGTTATAGAAAAAAAGTAGGAACTATCTTAGTTGGTTGGCCCCACTGTCAAATATGTGACGAAATTGTTGCTACAATAAGTATTATGATTTTTATGGATGAAATATTTTTTTCTTTTTTGTTATTTGCAAAAATAAAATAAAACCGGCAAAAATAAAAACGCGTCGGATCTTGTCTCCAATTTTTTCGTTCCCATTGGTTAATGTCAAGTGCGAACGGCACGCGCCATTCGCAAATGTCGCAAATTGTCTTACATCCGCATCCGCAAGAACATCCGCATCGATTATTGCGGATGCGGATGCGGATGCGGATGTCCAAATACATGCGGAAGCTCCGCATATGCGGATGCGGATGCGAATATTCGCAACATCCCTGGTTTAAATAATGAATGACAGTTAGAAATACATTAATTATTTTTAATAGTTAAATTAAATTCATAAAATATATTAAAATTTGATAAATAACAATAAATAAATTTAAAAAAAACTGAAAATGCGCTCTTGCGGTGGTTTGTACCACAAAACGGCGCTCAATAAATTGTCCAGATTATTATTATTATTCTTTACTCCACATTTACGATTTACCTAATTCATTACACTAAGGGCCGATATTATAAACGAGGAACCCAATATTCGTAAGTATATCGACACTTTACGAACGGATGGCGATCTGTTCGTACATTCTACTAGAGACTATGTTATAAAACAATTTTGACAATTCGTCAAAAAGAAATATTTTTGCCTACTGTACCCATTGTTTTCAACCGGTGGTCACATAAGATCTTGCCTGTCCCTTTTATCTACCTGCTCCCCATTCATAAAAACTTCACCCAACAATCTCATAATTTACACAAAACAAATGACAGCGATGCTATGAGAGTATATCCTAACAAAACACTTGCGTAGGTCCATCTATTTTTATTTCTTTCTCTCTTTAGGCAAATAGTGAGACAGCAATACTAGTCGTCAAATTACCAAAAACTAATCCCTGGTCGGTCGGCCAGTTAAAGCCGATAGTAACATTTTACTGAAATAATATTAACGGATGTTTATAATAATGAAAACCGAGTAATTATATCAAATTAAGGACCAATTTTAAAATAACTTCAACTAACGGACTTTTATAATTTTGGCCCTTAATAGGTGTTTCGCTGAACGTAATATCCTAATAGAAGCTCAAGTGCTAGAAGTGCCTTGAGATTGATTGAAAATTCAACCGAACCGTGTTTAATTCCGAAGGCGACAACAATAATTGTATTATTAACGTACTAAATAATAATATACCTACTGTCAATAAATACTATATCACACCTTTGACACATTACCTGATAGATATTATTATGGGGGATTTTGCAGAATACGTTGAATGTCTATTAACACATAATCACATCAAATTACATAATATTATATTCCATTCACAATGAAAACATTGAAATTTAATATCAGTCCCTTGAGAGACTTATATATTTGTATCCAGAATCACTAATAATAAAGCACATTTACGAGTATTTGTTAAAAGATAATATGTCCACAGATAACATATTTTGTTTTATTCATCACCTTTTCCAAATAATTATGTAAATATAACTTCCAGTTCCAAATAAATGATTCATTATGAAAATTGGGACTCACACCTGAAACAACATTCAGCAATTTAGTCTGATAATAGAATACATACATTGGTAACACATTCGAAGAACGAGTTTATCCCATTACTCATGAAGTTATATAAAAATTTCTCAGGACAATTATTGTACACTTAAAAATCATAATATCTTCATAATTTTTAAATATATTTATCTAAAATCCCGATTGTTACGTAACATTGATAATAATTTATATGTTATAATGTGAAAACTCTCACTGAATAAACGCGATACACAATGGGAAACTTTAACAATCATTCTACCCATACACCACCCAACAATAGAAATACCATTGAAAATGTTAGATTATCCTACACATAATTATAGTTAGTACCTTTGAAATATTATAATAGACATACAATTATACGAATAAACTAAATTAAGTATTTTATTTAAGAAAAAAACAAAATTAAATGTTATTTTTGCGATTTGTCTACAACAATGCCAATATTAGAATGTATTTGTCAAATTACACAAACCTATTTTGGAGGCATATTCCATACCTTAAAGATAAGCGTGTCTACTCGTATGTTAACACATGGATATGGTTGTGTATCACAGCTTTATAATTTTGTTTGCAATTGATCCACAATCTATTTATTGTTTATGGTGACATTTGAATGATCTGTGTTTTTCTATGTAATATCATTCTCATTGTCAAAACCTGTGTGAATTAAGTGTTTCTTTAAAAAACTTCGACACGTCTTTCAATAAAAATCCCGAATGTATTTCCCAGGCTAAAGGTTGGAATCCAACACGTATAATACTAATTTTAGGTACAACTTATTCAGTGGGTCAGGTTTGAGTGATTGATAAACATTTATCTACCTTAAGTCATGCATAAACTTTGTAATATTATAGGTTGGGGTCATTATAACTTAGGTGTGTGGAAAATTTGTAAATTAAGACAAAAAAGTACCATTGTTTAAAATCGAAATATGAAAATCAGTTGCTGTTTATTTTCAATTCATATAAAGTCATAATAAATAAAAAGGGTTTAAACGGCTCTTGTAAATAAGCGTGCTGAAATATCGGAGAAATTTCCAAAATATACGCGGTTGACTATTCATACAATGGTGAATATTAATTTTATTCAAGGCATCGGAAACCTTAAAGACATGTTTATATCTCCGGTATTACAATTTTACAAAGACACGCTTATATTTCGGGTTTTACAACACATTGCAATAACTTATAAAAGAGGTGTTTGTGTTAGGTAAGTATTTTTTAACTGTCACCGTAAATTAACGGAGCATCAAAAGGATTAGACGACTCCATATGGAAATGCAGTAATGAATAATCGAGTAGAAAGTATTGATTTTGTCTCAAAATAGCCGACCCGACGAAGAGTCACGTTAATACTGCATATTCACAATATACTCACGGGGTTTGGAAATGGAATCGTATCCCTATTCAATAAGTAAACAGGTCACAGAATAGGTTCAAAAATAAAAGTATTAATAGTCTATATAGCAAAGTGTGAAAAGTATGCATAATTACAGCATTAATCTCTAATAAACATAATAAATTTGGTAAGTACGCATCACGAAAGAAATGTCATTTTTAATTATTTATTTCTTCTTAAGGGACACAAACAGTTTAACTTAACAAATATTAACAGTCATATTTTTCCAGAAAACAAACCAATCAAGGTCCCGCAAATTACCGAAGCGTATGACGAACACGTTGCAAGCAAACAGTTATAACACATACTACTACTACTACTACTACTATACCATCACGGCATATCCCACAAGTAGGGTAGCCAGCAGATCAGCTGCATGTAAGAAAGAACACATACTTACCCTACCTATATCAAATGCAAAAAACAAGACAAACCTCGTGAAAATGAATAGCTAAAAATTACACTTCAATAGAATTTATAAGAATATATAATAATTAAAAATTAAAACTAAATTAAATTAATTTTTTTTGTGAGCAAAGTAAGAAAATTACGTATCACTGAAGAAGATGAACATTTACCGTGTTTTAGATGAAATACACGATTACAACAAGTCATACTCTTTATAGACGGATAAAAATATAAAGCCAACAAATTTATGTGCTGAAAAACACTCCTTTCTTTATATTATTTTAACACATTTTTTTTCATATTTCATACCAAACCATCGCTTACATTTCGTGGAATACATAATACAGTTCTATTGAATATCTAACTAGTATTTTGCGCACTCTACAACTACAAGGATAACATTAAGCTTAGTATAAATTTTGTCCAGAGTTATGTATTATTAATTAGTAAGAGTCACTGATACGTTCGTTGTAACAAGTCGGGGAGCCATTTGGTTAATTAGGTAGTTGGTAAGTTGCCAGTAACTTAACTAAAACTTCAGCATTCGGGCAAGTGAATTATCGTTGAATACCAAAGATCTGAATGCTGAATTATCTGAATGCTGCTATCCAATGCTGAAATTAGTGGAATGACAAATTTTTATTTGAAGAACTATTGTTTGTAAACGATCAGAAAGCACACACAGTTTTCAATGAATTTGAAGAACATTGCATAACTTAAAAAAACACAAAATGTATCTGTTTGAAAGTATCTGATTTCTATCAATCTTGATGAGAAAAGTGTTATATCAGATTGACGACAAACCACAATCTGAGCCTCCTACTAATTTAGTGTAACTTTTGTCAACTATAACGAGAGACACAGATTTCTTGAATAAGATTCAGTTCAGCCGGGCAAACTTATTTTTCAGATTTTGTTAAAAATTGGATTATCTTGAAACACGTTGATCTTACTGAATAAATAAATTCATATTATGCTTCCAATGATTTGTGTATTACATCGCTTCAACAAATGTTTCCCTTTAATAGTTTGAATACTTAAAGAATTTATCTTTCTATGTTCTGGGGTAAAAAGTTCACAATTAAAATATGCATTATTTGATGAAAGACGTACGACAGAGGATTGTAAGATAGTATAGAATTACATATTATGAGGCAGTGGGTATTAGATGTAGGTTCCACAAACTTAGTAGACATGCATCTTCATCCATTTAATTAGCCCCCCCGGCAATGCTGTATCCGACCGTGTAAAACAAAAGGGTGATTTATCAGAATCTCTATTCCATCCGAACGCACGAGACTGTATCCATTAACTCACTTTTAAACGCAACATACATCACTCAGACATGATAAAACGGTATTACGTAGTGCATGGGAATCGTTTTCAAAGAAACTGGTAACGAATACAATTTTACGTTTGGAACATTTATAATTTCATCCAATACATTTCTCACGTGAACAGACGTCTTTTCTGTGCCCAAAAAACATGTTTGAAGGAAAAATACCTCTCCTCACAGCTCAAAATATGTTGACTGCTGAATATCATCAAATTTTGATTTTACCTTGCTTTCTGCACTAATCGATAATTATTTACCTTTTTAGCAAACACTGAGTCCATTTGGAGATCCATTCTCAAACAACATTATTCGCATTCCAGGAAAAGGTCCGGTAATTAAAAGATAATAAAATATTTTGAATGTTTTTTAAATATTCTACAATGCACATCCGTTACTTGATTTTTTAAAATCGCGATCGATTTCGGTAAACCTTTACCTGACCTTCTAAAATAACTGACATAATAAAATAAGCAAAAAAAAAACTTTACAAAGTGAGTCGTCCACGTTAATTTTGGACTATTTTACGTAAGAGTAATATTTCCATTAAATTGTATTAGTATTCCACCCATAAACTGATTATTAATGGATACAGAGCAATAATATTATTTATAATCCATAAGTTTCAACGAAATACTTCTGACGTATTTCCACATGACGTATTATTAGTAGTAGTAAAGTAAGTGCCTTCGGAGAGGTATAACAATATTTCATGAATTCCAAATATTACTGAACATCATGATATTGATAATATAATCAAAATATGCCGGGAATAAGTAGGTAGGTGGTGGTCAGAACGCTCGTGTAAACATCCCCCTGAGATGTGGATATTTTTCTTTTTACAACGGAACAGAAAAACATATATTATGTAACATGGAAAAGTTAAAAATACTAAAAGGAAATTCTACAAATAATATGAAACACGTACGTGAGATGTGTATTGAATAATCTTGGAAAACTTGAACTCGGAAAACATATCAAGAATGCGACATTCTACAGGTACTTGAATTGACCATTAGCCAATTCCATACGTTTTCGATTTCTTGCACAGCAACGCGAAGACTTTGCTGTTTCTTTTGCATGTACCTATTTTGTCCACTGGATTTTATTATTTGATGAAAACGTACCTATATGCTATATGTAGTGAATTGTCGTTTTTCAGAGCTTTTGATTTGCGAATACTTCCCGTTACAACCCGTACCTTATTTCCAATAATTAATTAACGAACCAGTAGGTACGCCGAGAGTTCAAGATACTCAGTTTAAAACAGGATATGTAACTTTCTTTTTCCCTCTTGCCATTCAATAACACTAATGCATTCACGTAGCACTGACGACTGTAAGTAGGCATCATTTTATACGGTACGGCCTGTCGCAGTAAACAAATAATAAATAGTGACACAAAGGCGCAATACATCAAACCACTTTCGAGACTTTTTCTTAAGATGTTGCTGTGTTACTTTGCTGTCCCCTTGGGTTGTTTGTTTGGTGACACGACAACATGTCTCCAGCGACAGCTTAATGAATTTTTAATGGACTTGCTAATCACAAGATCTTGATATTGTGCGTTCAGATAGAAGTGATGAATGGTGAAAGAAATCACTTCGTACCGCAGATATAATATTAATCTCGGCCTAAAATATGTACACTATCCCTGGTAGCTTTCATGTTTTTTTCTTAATTAATGGATTTATAATACTTTTTTGATATCTATATGAAGAAAAAGAGTTTTTAAACATATGCGAGTGTACATTTATCTAAACCATTACGACATTTATATCATATTGAAAGTAGCAGTGAACTAACTGCAAGTTATCAACATTGCGAGTGACCATCAATCTGAAAATCACCCCATAAAATATTTGATTTGTACAATTCGGTTGCAAATTCATTCAAATAAACAATGCAGCTTTTTTTTTCGATACATTTATCATTACTCAAATATATACCCACTCCCACTAAAGAAAAATAAATAACTTTGGATTCAGCAAGTCTAGGACATTGACTAGGTCAAGTCTACAGACTTCTTCAGAGAATATATAAATCGATAATAATACAGCTCCGACATTAAGTGATACGAATACAATAATAATAATAAAAATATCTCACATTTCATAGATACATCAAAGCATTGTATATATATACACTGGTATAAGGATTACGTAGGTAGGTACTGTGAGTAACTTCTAGACTTGTTGTTATCATGATGTATCTTCTGAGAATCACCTTTCACCTCCGTGATACTTTGACATAAGAAAATAACACAAAGATTCCTTATATTAAATACTACGAAGCTTTGAAATGAAAATGATACAATTTTCCACGATAAACAACATCCATATACATTAATAATGTAAGTAAAATTAAATCTGGCATACTATCCATCTTTAGTATAAGAATAATTATCTTATCAAGCTATCCTTAATTAAACTAAAACCTTTTAATTAAAAAACAATTATTTTGTTTTATAGTAGCTACTTACGCCTAGTTAATAATACATCAAAAATCAATGCAGCAGACTTAGGATAGAGTGGAAAATCATAAGAGAAAGAATTGGACTCCTCCTTTACCCGTATGTTTTTGAGAGTCCTGTAAAAGACAAGTGTTCGAAAAAATTAAGACATTTTAAGTTTTAAAGTAAGCGATGAGGTTTGGCACCCATCCTGATTTTCTTGATTTGTTGTTGGCACGGAGAGGTCCGCTTCTATGCACTTGTGGGATATGCCGTAATGGCGTTGTAGTATGTATGTCCATGACCAAAGATGGAGCCAAAATTAATGAAGAAGAATAAGATAAATTTTATTCCATAATATAATTTTAAAATTTTTTAAAACAGCAGCAGTTGTTCTATACTCAGAATTCTCCAAAAAACAATCGACAACCGGGAATAATTTATTTTAACCAGACATAAAAGTTGGAATATCGGATCCTCCGTGATTGTGAGTTAAGAACTCTACAAAATAATATTATTAAAAACGAAGTAACATCTAACAACAACAAGAAAAAGAAGACAGAAACAGAACATGAACACAGCACGGCACCTCGTGAGTTCATTCGTTCCATACTTTGTAGATAGATAAAGTAAGTTATAAAGTTAAGAAGGAAACAAAGTCACGCCATCCCTATATCCGGATCTCCGAAGGAAACTACACTATGTCCAATTTTGGCCAAAGTGACTTACGAATATTTTATTCAATTCATTTATTCTTTACTATACATTGATTATGTTAGACATTTTCATATAGAAATACATTCAAATGACAATACAATACAATATACAGACGGCGAGTTTTCTTCTGATTAACGAACCACCCAAGCTTCCTTGTTTTTATTGTTGGTTGTATTTGTCTTAATTTTGTTTAAGTTGCTTCGAATTTTTATGCTATGGTAATATAGAGAGAATTTCGTGGTCTATTTTGAATTTAATATTGATTTTTGTAGTATTTATTGTGTTGACTGTTTGTTCCTTGCGAAAATAAAATATTCTATATTCTACGTTGTACTCCTTTTGATGGCACAAACATTTGTACCGAGAATGCGTTTTATTTTGCGATATCTATAAATAATAAAATGATGTCGTACTTTGGTCAAAACAAAGCTACACCACTTTTAACTTGATGCCGTTTAAGTTCGAATAAAGTGACAGCTACAGGTAACATTCATTCATTTATACCATTGCTACTTTTCCCACAAATGGGGCAGCTAGCGGACCAACTGCACATGCAGATTGACATCCCGTGCCAATAAAAAATTGAGACATTCAGGGTGGAAGGGTGTCTGAATAATAAAATGATGTCGTATTTTAGTCAAAGCAAAACAACGCCACTTGATGCCGTTTAAGCTACATGAATTGACAACTATAGGTAATATTCATTCACTCATACCATCATTGCATTTCCCCCAAAGGGGTAGTCAGCAGACCAACTGCATGAATAAACATGCAGATTGACCTCTTGTGCCAATAAAAAAAGAGACATTCAGGATGGACGGCGTGTTTCATCGCTGAATTGTAAATGTTAATATTGTCTTACACGTGAGGTTTTACGATACCTATGGGAAATATCGATCATTAAACAAGACAACAATTTTGGGTTACCATGTGGACAACAGACGTCATTAAGTAGAAAAAACTATCGAAAAATTAAATATCATGACTTAGTTCAGTTTCCCTTGAAATTACAGAATTATTCTCTTTGCTTTGCATGAGTCATAAGAAATTCAGATGTTACCTTTTACAAGCAATACATGTGGTTACCTGTGTGTACGAGATATTATATATACATATATGTATGAATTTATTATTCTCATTAATCAGACATCTCTATTGGAGAACCATGTTTCAACAATGTTACGTCGCGTAAAATCTAATCGGAAGAAGTAATAAAGACATCCCAAAGCTTACGAATTAGCTCTAGGCTGGCTTAAGTGATCATTTTCGGAGCATGTGGACAACGTTCTCCAATTCCGCCAGTAAAAGAAAAGTAAGTAGATATAAATGTATTCTACATATTATCATAAATATCAAACTACACGGTTTTGATGATACGAAATTATGCATAATGATAATTATACGATTGGGAAAGTTATGCAATATACCTAGATTATGTTAAATATCTATACGAGAGTAAGCAGAAGTAGGTATAGATCATATTATCATAACACAAACAAAATATATTATCAATTATTAACATACATACTGTGGAACCTCTCATAACGAGCACCTCTCATAACGAGCAAAAAAAAATGTAAAAAAGTTGCTCCCATAACGAGCGATATTTCGCATAACGAGTTACATAGAAAGGATAGGTAAGTCACTTTTTCACGACATTAACTTGTGACCTTGTGAGCCGGGACTTCCGCGCCAGTACACCAGTCTGTGTTTAGCACTCACTCAAATTTGTATTGATATTATTAGTATTTTTTTATGTGAAAAGTATTACAATCCGTTCAAAATTGTCCCCGAAGAAAAAACACAAGAAGACAGCCAGAAGAGAATAAAAATAACTGTTGAAATGAAAAGTAAAATCATTGAAAAGCGAGAATAAGGTGTGAGCGTGACATATCTAGCGCTCACATACGCCCACATACTATCGGTCAACATCAAAGATCTGCACTATTCTCAAGAACACAGATAAATAATTAAGAAGATGGATGCTTCAAAGGGAGTGTCAAGAATATCTACTGAACGGTTACGTTTACAGTAAGTTTTCTAGTTAAAAATGGTTAATTTTTGGTCATAAATTCATATTTTTATTTAGGTCCGTTTTTTTTCCTAATCTAAATTGTATTACAAGTTGTTACACTCTTTTATAAGTAATTTTATTTGAATAAACGGTAATTAAAAAAAAAATCATTAAGTACTCCAAGAATACTTTTTCTTTCGGCATGGAACGCATTATTGTATTTTACATTGATTTCTATAGAAAAAAATGTTTCGCATAACGAGTAAGAGTCTGGAACGAATTAAACTCGTTATGAGAGGTTCCACTGTATTATGTTTTGTATGTTATGAGAGGCTGTTCTAAGAAGGTTTTCCTACATTTATTATTATTTTTATACATAAAAATCACTGGGTACCTATAACTGTAAGCTGTAATACTAAAAGTGAAAAATTCTATCAAAAATATAAGTACCTACTTCAAAAATTATGTCCAAAGAATACCAAAGATAACGATAACAAAACGCTAGCACAAATATAAATATAATTTGATTCCTAATTGCGTTTTGTTCTTCGCCAATTGTTGTTGTCTTGTGAAGCAAGACAAGATTATGATTTGTTTTTTTATGTATAATAATATAACATGAACGGTGTAAAGGTTCCGTGGATGAATGTAAATAAACAAAAAACAAAAATAAATAAATAAAAAATAATTGTTGTCTTCTAGGATCGCACTGACCTTCAGCTGTAATGATTCTTGTAAGAATCGTCTTATTGTCAATGATAATATTACCTTTTATAAATACCCACATATGGACAGGGGAAGAAGCGAGTCTGAGAGAGACCTGACGAACATAATACAATAACTGACTTACTCTTACATTAATCTTATTTGCACATTCTAAATGACTTGACGTATGACATGCTATTTCATTATGTATTTTGAATTATTTTAACTCTTATTCAAGTTTACATAAAAGAATTGTATTTTAAGTCATATTTGAAAAATTGTATTTTGATATATGTATTTTTTTTTCTAGTATTGCCCCAGAACAGATTTTAATCTAGTGGGGCAATATATTCCTTTATATTGTTTTTCATGTAAATTTTGTATGCTCTATTGGAATAATAAATAAATAAAATAAAATAAAATATGAGTCAGCTGAAAAAGGAACGATAGTCCGTAAGGTGCCAACAATATTTTACTATGGTAATATCATCAACGAATCGTAAAAAGTTTTGCTATAAAAATAGCACTTAACAATAATACGTCATAACTTATCCATCTAATCATCAATCGTGCGAGCGTGAATCACGGGCGACCCAAAAACGGAGAACATTTCTCCGGTGATAGTAAAACCAACTTCTTTTTCCATACCGCGCCGTAACAATATAATAATATGTAATATCAATAATAGCTACATCTAAAATCATACTCACTCACGAAGACAGATAATTATCTGAATGTCTACGAACATCTGATAGAGCAACATGCATAGGTAATAATATCACGTGTATGAGAGGTAAAACGAGCTCATGAATTGCAAAATTCACGCAATAGTATACGGGGGCAGCTCTTTAAGTTTTGGTATTTGGGAAAATCATATACATTTGAGTCCATATGACAGATTTATCATTTTGATAATACATATAAAGATTTCAAATTGACTTAAAAAGCACACCTCGTATACAAATAACGTGAATTCCGTTACCTTTTTCAAAACATATGAGGGGACAGAACGTCAACGCAGAATTTAAAGAACTTAATGCCAGAGATGACTTAAGACCCCAGACTAAAGCCTGAGCTTTAAGATAAATCTATTATTTTAGAAGTTTTACCTTTGTGTAAGAAGTGATTCTTACAAGTAAAGCAAATCACAATACATAGTAAAGCACGCATAAGAGAGTCCTTGAGAGAAGATGTACCTACTATAGAAAGGTTCCATTCACTATACTGTATACTTTATTATGAAGATATTAAGACTAACTCTTAAAGCATAATATGGTATAAAAATGTTATGACATTAAAGTTATTCATTATTACAAGTCATTAGTTAACAGGTAAAATATTATAATGACAATAATAACAACACGCAGAAAAGGGAAAAGTCGTAGTAGTAGAAGCAAGTAGCAAGACGCCAAGACAGTTTGGCGCCGGACTATTTTTAAGCCTATCATATTACATAACACACATACTTATATACAGTGTATAATATAGTGTCATGATACTAGATATATTATTATAATGGCAAACACCAAGCAACCGACACTAGGTACTACGTATAAAGTTATTAGATTGATAACATCTCCACTTTTAAAGAAAATTCACACTATGAAACTCGAATACCGTTTCACTAAAATATACAAATATTCAGTGCATTCTTAAGCAACGTTAAGTGCATTCACAGAACACGAAGCAAATTTCTAGTCTCATGATGAAGTCATGAATTCTATACTTGTAATTCAATTCAGACAGAAAACAATACACATTCATCAAACTTGCTATCGGCGAAAAATTCGCATTTAGGACGATACAGATCGGTCCAAAAATAGCTGATGAATTTTATACGACTATGCCACACTTGTTGGATTGTCCATTGTGCCCAGTCACACGCACTATGGACTATGGTAGATATTTTTGAAGCATCTCCACGTGCTGTGCATTTTGCACAGTACTGGAGGTCAGTTTGATTGTTTTTTTCTGGGTTTCGACACGATAAATAAAAACGACCGTTGTTTTTCTCCATTCATAAAAAGCATTCGGTTCGCTAATTTTAAATTAGAAAACACCTAATTATAAAACAATAGCAAAGCAAAATATTTTTCAAACCGTGTATTCGACTATCAATCTAGGTTCACAGAAAACACTAAATATCTATGAGAAAATATCTACCCGAAGAGAATAAAAATCCAATAACAATATTAGTGTCGCGGAGTGAATAAATTGATTCCTAAATAATCGGCGACATTAGTTGGCTAGTGTGACAACGGGCAAAGTGCTTATTCCCAGATCGAATTGTTGTCAATGTTGTTGTAGAGCATCTTAAGTCTGATACGATGCCATAATAATATGAAACATAATAATATGTAATATATTATATATAATAATAGTAAACAGTTTATAGATACGTTCTTGTTGCCAATAAGTGACAATAATAATATTAATAATGATATTATTAGTTTGACGACAAGCGGAATCAATTTGACATCACAATAATGCGATTTGAACGCGTTTCGGTGACATTGCGTATCTCGCAGGAAATAATATTGTGATGGATGTATAGAAATAAACGTCGTTGTCGGGATCAGATCGAAACGGTCATAGCCCCAAGTATCTCGCTATTCGATTAAGTTTATTTTATTTTAAGTGGAATGAAAAGCTAATTTCATAGTGCACTAAAATTTTATGTGTTTTGCCAAATAGATTAGTAAATAATATTCCAATATAAACACATTACACAAATTTCAACAGTATATTTCATATAACTACATAATATGTAACAGATACACTTTATTTAACTACATGAGTCTATCCATCACTATGAAACGATTTAATGTATCGAATTCATAGCATCTGGATTTTGAAGAACAGTAAAGAAAACGAGATGGATACAACTGATATTTTCGTTACAGAAAGAGCGTCAAAAATTCTAAATAAATAATTAAATATCGTTTCCTCTCGTACTGAAAAAGAGGTCTTCTTCATTTTAGAGTTCACTTAGGTACTAATACTACTATGGCATCACGGCATATCCCAATAGTAGGGTAGCTAACAGATTATTTGGATGTAATAAACATGCAAGCCGACTTCTTCGCGCCAACAAAAAATCTAGACATGCATGATGGGTGGCATACCTCATCGTTTAGTTTAAAATGTAAAATGTTTTCGAACACCTGCCTGTAACAAGACACTCGAAAACTTACGGAGAAGGTAAATAGTGGGAGACCAATTCCTTGCCGGGTGCTCCACGGAACCGATCGATCGCCATCATTAAAATCAAGTAACAGAAAGTACATTTTTCAAATAAGTTTAAATATCAATTCATTTTTTAGAATATTTTTCTACCTTAAAATATTATACATGGAAAAAAACACATTTGGTTTTAGTTTTAGGTAGGTATTTAATATTTACACTTATAAAGTCATTGCGTTTGACAATGACTTTATAAGTCAAAACCAAGTCAATATTCAATTAAATATTAAGTAAAACTAAAACCAATTGTGTTCTTTTCCATATATAAAAATGGAGTTATACAGAATAAACTTCAACTCAATAAATAAAAATATTAAAATATTTCCCGATGCACAAATAAATTAAATACGTTATCACTATATTCTGCTTATATCGAGCGAGGAAAATAGCCCGAAAAACTACAGAAAACAAATTCTTCATAAAAAAAAACAACAAACAGGTGATGAAAAACGATCATTAGTTAAAACAAACGACCCGAAAATGTGGAAGCGGAATCGAGTAGGTACGATGATAATTAAGATGTTTGAAACACATAACTTCCGCACTCTGCGTATAGTAGGTAGGTACTTAAAAATCTGAACGTCGAGGGTGAGTGAGCCTTGAATAGCAGCCCTACATGGGAAAATACTCTGTTCGAAATGGGAAAAATAAAACCCCGATAATGGAAACACATCAGCGGTAGTTACATAGTTTGTTCACTGCGAGAATCGAGAAATTAGCATGTTAATTTATTCGCAGGAGGTGGCAGTCATACATCTTCATAAATTAAACAAATTTGTTACCCATTACAAACGATACCTACTACTAACTAGTGTTGGCAATACCCAATAGGTACATTAGAGAAAGACATGCATTTAATTTCGTAGATAAATACTACCGATTTTCTAAAAATCCAAATCCAAAGAAAAATTATATTCTTTCATTTTTTTTCTTTATATAAATTGAGTGCAAATTTTGCAGAAACATTAACAAACCTGAAAAATATATATTTATGCAATCGGATAATATTTTATCCCAGATCACTCGTAAACGAGTGGATGGCCTTTAAAGATAACAATTTATACCTAAATCATTGTGAGGTTAGTCTATAAAACTCCATAATAAAAAAATTCAAAATGTTATCAATTGATTCAGAATATAGTTCATACTTCATACGATATCACTCATATTAACACTGATCATCAAATTCGCAATAGAGTTAATATAATTTGAAATATTTAGACAGCGTATTTTCTATTCTATTCCTCTTATAGCCATCCAATCGTTTGAGATCGTTCCAATCGTTTAGCCACTATGTTTTCTGTAACTTAATTTTTATAATTGCGATCGATTTCGTCGTATCAACGTCATTAACGAGCGAATCAAAAATAGTAACTGATTCGCTCGTTAATTAATTGATTCGTGGACGTATGACGTGCGACGTAAAAAAAAAACAAATGCTATGTGTACACAAAACTCTTTATATAAGTATATTATATAAAAAAAATATTTATAATTAAAACCTTTCAGGTAACCAGTGTCGAAAATAATTAAAATTATATTTTAGAATGAAAAGCTAAGTAAAGTTATTTCATCGATTGTTTCACAAACGAATGAATCATCGGCGCTAGAACTGTGAAAGAATGAAGATAGAGAGAGGTTAGAGCTAAAATTACTCCGTTAAAAATTACGCATATAAATTACTGATCGGAAGTCGAGATAGTACGCATCCACAAGAGAACAAAAGGCCGCCTCGTTACTACATGAATTGTACAAACCAAACAACACATAGAATAATATTATAACATCAAAACAATAATAATACATTATAGCAAGACAGAAGAATTGTAAGTACGTAGATAGGTATGTACATTCTCACTATAATTCTAGGCAGCATTCATTAACATGAAACGACGTCTCCCGGGAAATAAGTTCGATATTCTTTAATGAAAACATTTACAATTACTTCGTAACAGACATTGAGAGGTTGAGAAGGTCGACGAAGCAAGTTAATGTTCAAGAACTTATGACAATATATATTATAAGTATATAGGTATTTCGATTCATACATCTCACTGAAGTGAAACTTTGACAGAACCTTATGGTACACAATATAATGAAAATTGAATTGAAAACAACACCCTCCTACGAAAATTCAAAAGAACGTTGGAATCAACATGGAATCAAAAAGGACTTGAACAACCTACATCTGAAATTCAAATTTTTGAAAAACTTTTGTTGAGTACATTCTCATTTCACATATTAAAAATTACATTCACCCGATGAAAAAAAAACGCAGTATCTTCATGTGAGGTCAGCAAAAATATCGGTAGTTTAATTCTACTAAGACATCCTTCATAAAAAAGTAAAAAACTTACACATGGGTAAGTTAAAATGTAACAGTTTGGGCTAACAAGTAAATTAAACCAAAATTAGGCTAGTATTATATACTCATATTGGCTGCACGCATGTATAAATTGGATTGACACTATTAACACCAAACAATGGGCTATTGAAACGTATTTTCATTAAACATCACATACCCATAGAGAGAGAGAGGGAAAGAAAGAAAAGTCATTAAATTATCAAGTCAATTACTTTTTTTCTAATTAAAATTAAGTGAATGAGGGTACTCGGGGGCATAATGACAATAATAACACAGAGATCTAATTAATACTAATTTGATGTCCTTTTGTTGGAGGGGCATTTGTGCGAAATGTATAATAAAATGTATCATAATATGTGAGCAATATAATAGAGGTTGGTCCTACAGACGAGAATCCTTGTCAATTTGTTGTCAAACATATGAAATTATCAAGGAGTCATTATATCTAAGTAATATTCTCTAGCAAGAGTTTGTTGTTACAGTAAGTTTATTGTCCTATAACAATGGATGATGACTTGTATTGACGCTTTTTTGAAGATCTCATTTGTCCTTTCCAAAGGTGCCTGTAAAATTGTTTAAAATTTGTAGGCGAATTGCATCATTCTGCAAAAATCGTAGTATGATTAAGTGGGATAGTTGAAAGTATAACAATTACTTTAAACTTACAATACCAGTTCAAAAACTGAAAAAATACTTCTTCGCTCTCTTATCAAATAGAATTTCAATACATCAATCAATCTACGGTATCTATCTTTCATAAGTGGAGTATTCAATACAGTAACTGAATGTATTTAAGAACACGAAGATTGTACGTGTTACAAAAAATACATTTACACAGAGGAAATGTGTGAATCAAGATTATATTAAACTGAAGTGAAACGAATGAAACACAATCAGGTGTGTGAAAACTGCTATGAGAAATTTTCACTTGCCCTGAAGTGAGGATATAAATCGATCCTCGACGTGGGCCAAATACTAATGTTCACATTTCGAGGGCTAATCAATGTGTATGAACACTTTAGAATATGTTAAATTTCACAATTATGTTTGAATGAATATATTTAAATTAAAATATAATAAAGCTAACAACAACAAACTACTACTAGTATACCATCACGGCATATCCCACAAGTACGATAGCCAGCAGGTCAGCCGCTTACAATATCAGCAACATGCAAATGTTTTCTCTGTGTCAACATAAAACTAAGACACATAGGATAGGTGGCATAATAATAACAATAACTAGAAAACCACCGCAAGGTTCTTAATTTGAGATGTAAAATGTATAAAGAGAGAGACCATTTCTTTGTCTGTGTTCCATGGATTCTTATTATTTTTTTACTTATTTTATTCTTCGCTGTACATCTGTTACAATATTATAAACCAATTCGAAGTATTAAAAAATTATTTCAATGTACAGAGGGCGGGTATATCGCTAGATTACGATATCTTCCAACTAACGAACAAATAATAACACGCCAAATACACTTTGGTATAATTAATTAACATATATAACAACAATAAATAACAATACATCAATTCAACAATATTCTTGAGCAAATATTATTTTGCAGACAAACTAATTATAAAGCAACAAACGCTGCCGTAAAGTTAGTTTAACCAACCAAATAACAAATATACGAGTAGAGAGAGCAAAAACATATATTTTACCATAGATACAGTATTAATAATTATTTAGTATTCACATAAAATGATAATTAACTATTATTAAGTAACTAACATGATACGATATGTTTTGGTTTTAATTTGTAATTTTATATGATGCAATGTGTTTTGTTTTTATTTTATGATTTGATATGATGTAGTATGTTATAATTTTATTTTATTTTATAATTTGATATGATACGGTGTATTTTTATTTTATAATTTTATGTGGTGTGCTGTAAATTTATTTTATGGTTTGCTATGATTCAATATGTTTTATTTTTATTTTATGATTTGACATGGTGAATGTGCTGTAATTTTATTCTATAATTTGACATGACAGTGTGTTTTATTTTTATTTTGAAATTCGATGTGATGCAGTGTATTGTAACTTTATTTTATGGTTACATATGATACAGTTTTTTTTTATGATTTGACATGATGCTGTTGATATGTTGTAATTTTATTATGTGGTTTATGTGACACAATGTGTTTGATTTTTATTTTTATAATTTGAAGTGATGCAGTATATTTTGTTTTTGTTTTGATTTTAATTTGATACGATGGTGGTGTTGTACAATTGTTGCTTATAACTATGTATTAAAGGCGTAAGCCGTATGTATTATTATAAATAAATAAATAAATAAATAAATATCGTAAAAGAGGCAGTTTCAACGAAGCGCGAAACCAAAATCAAATTAAAAAAAATATCGTTCTCGGTAGTAGACATAAAATACAGAAATAAACGGAAAGAAAGTATTAAATATTACATTATTAGTAATATCCCGTGGAGCACCCGGTAAAGAATTGGTCTCCCACTCTTCTCCATAAGTTTTCGAGTGTCCTGTAAAAGGCAGGTGTTCGAAAAAATAAGACATTTTACATCTCAAATTCGGCGATGAGGTTTGCCACCCATCCTGAATGTCTTAATTTTATATTGGCACGGAGAAGACAGCTTGCATGTTTTATATGCAGCTGGTCTGCTGGCTACCCCACTTGTGGGATACGCCGTGATGGTATAGTATAGTATATATTAGTAATGCCAATAATCTCTAATCAATATCTCATTTCGTTTGAATTATGTTTCAATATAGGCACTTGCTGAGTCTAAGACTTGTTCTTGAAAAGAGAATAACAGTGAATAGAAACACGTATGTAGCATTCATCGACCTAGAAAAAGCATTCGATAAAGTAGAATGGGAACAACTTTTTAAGACTCTAAACCAGATAGGAATGAGCTATAAGGACAGAAGAGCAATCTGGAGCCTATACAAGAATGAAATGGCTGTAATTAAAAGCGGAGAGAGCTGCGCAGAAGCGAGAGTAGAACAAGGTGTAAGACAGGGATGCTCAATGTCGCCAGCACTCTTTAACTGCTATATACAGCAAGCTATTGATGAACTCAGAGAAGAAATGAAGAATTGGACAGGAGTAAAAATAAATGGGAAAAAGGTTGACATGATTAGATATGCTGACGACATAGCACTGCTCGCAGACTCCGAGATGGAGCTGAACGAAGCCTTAGGAAAAATGGAAAGTATACTGTTGTCAAAGTACAACATGAAAATAAATAAAGATAAAACAAAATGTATGGTCGTTGGAAGGGAGGAAGCGACTGCGAACATTGCCATAAATGGAGTGAGCATCAAACAAGTAAGAGAATTCGTGTACTTGGGCAGCAGAATAAACCAGGACGGACGCTCCAAATCAGAAATTGTGAGCAGAATAAACCAGGCACGAATTGCCTTTAACAAAAAATCCAAAATATTGGAATCCCCTAATATTGATCTAAGCGTGAGGAAGAATCTCACTAAAGCCTTTGTGTGGAGCATTCTGCTATATGGATGCGAGACGTGGACCATCAGTAAGAGGGAAAGCGGACGGTTAGCGGCATTTGAAATGTGGTGTTATAGACGCATGCTGAAGATTCATTGGTCGGAAGACGTCGAAAACGAAGAAGTGTTAACCAGGGTTGGCGAAAAAAGGCAACTCCTCAAAAGAATCTGCCAACAACGAGCTAATTGGATTGGCCACAACATCAGGCACCCAGGACTGCTCATCGCAATCGCAGAGGGCAGGACCGAAGGCACAAATGGCAGAGGTCGACCGAGAGACGCCTATATGGACCAACTGAAGAGGGACATGAGCTGTGGCTCATATATGGAGTTGAAGAGACTGGCTGAGAATAGGGAGGAGTGGAGAAATAAGTCAAAACTCGTTGCAGACCAATCCAATGGATTGTAACTCATTATATAAATATAGGCACTTTTACTGGGTAAGCAATCGGAAAACTAATGCCTTCTATACGAATTCTCATCTAATGAGTGTGTTACGGGATAATAATATTATACATACTCTTCGTTATTAGTTTTTGTGAATCCATATTTCAAAATTACGATTCTATATACACACCGCAATTTTAACATAATCAAAAAAAAAAAATTAGAATAAAATAAAGAATCTGTTATAAATAATTGCGTCAAGGTGTTGTCATTTTTCCAATAAATGTCACCATTTTCTAGAATGGTTATTTATGCTGTTCACTGCAATGGTATACAAAAGATGAATTCTACAATAAATTAGTAATTTTTTTTTACTCTACTGTAATTTTCAATTTAAGAAAGGAGTCTTTCATCTTACTAAGACACATTAATTTCTTATGATTTGTTCGCGGTATATTCTATTACATTTTTACTTACGCTATAAATCTGACATTATTTTTTTGGTTCGAAACAAGTTCCAATTGATATAAAGTTGTTACCAATGATATGTATTAAAATAACAATAACAAGGTAAGTAGGACACAGGTGGCGCCCAAATATTGGTAAGATTAGGTAGGTAGGTACTTATTTAAATAATACCTACCTAATCTTACCAACACCGTCCTATGTACGCAGCTCCAAAGGATACTTATGTCTTTTTTCCGTCTTCATCCGTACTAGTAGGTAGGTACTGAAATTAAACAATAATAATAATCATAAAATTTTGCTGTTCGTTTGTAGTTATCCAAAAAGATTCAAATTAATATTTGAAATCTGTCATAATCGTGTATGTTTGTTTATATCGATGGTTTAAAGCGCAAAATACACATGTCCACTATTTAGGTAAAATGAGTTAATATATGTACAAGATCGGTTGCAACGTCGTCTATGTCCTGATTACATAATTACTAATAATACTTTTATCATTATCGAAATATTTAACAAAAACCAGATGCCAAACATTCTTAAATTATCATTTTTTGTGCACAGATGAAACATGTCACATAAGATATTTGAGAATGAATTAATATCGACATAATTGATTCTTAAAAAGCACATGTCCACCAAGGAAATCTTCTGAATTAATTTTGAATCTCAAACTTTCAAACCCTGTTTTCTCTAAACTGTCAAATGTGGACATGTGTCTTCTGTGCTTTAAACCATCGATATATGCCTTTATAGACACTTACTTGATTAAAAAAAAGAAGATAACTCGTACAACGTCCTCCATTCGAACCCAAACAATTTATACTATACTACTATACTATACCCTCACGCCGTATTCCAAGTGGGGTAGGCAGAGAGAACGGAACGCCACACAGATCTATCTTTACACACTTCCTTCGCTTCCTCCACATTCATACAGTTTCTCATACATGCACGTCGATTCCTCTTACTCAACACGCGGCCGTCCTTGAGAATTTGATCCACGTGATCAAGCCACGTGGTTCTCGGACGTCCGCGCTTCCTCACACCTTTTCTTTCAGACAAGTATATCCTCTTTGTCATTCTTACTTCGTTCATTCGTTCAACGTGTAAGAAAATAAATATTATTATTATTACGTAGTTTATTCACGCGCATTCTGTCCACAACACTCTTCTTGCATCCGCTCATTCTTCTAATATCCTCGTTCTTCACTCTATCACACAGCGTTTTACCAACCATTCTTCTTAACGATTTAACATGTTTCTAAATACATTTAATAACGAAACAATTTAACATGTTTCTAAATACATTTAATAACTTATTTATTAATAAGATATTACAGTTTACGCAACAACCAATCGCCTAGTTCGTACGAAGAGTTAGTATCGCGATTTGCATGTTTACCGAAATATATTTTTTTTTATCTGGGTTTTTGTTATAAACCCAAATACAACCTTATACACCTTTCACACTAAGCTAAAAGCTTGGTGTCGTGAAAGGGGAGTTTGCCGAGAACATTTATTGTACTAATTTTCAATTTGTTTCCTGGATTCAAAGCTAGTTACAATAATAAAATTAATATGTTGGAGAAGTAAGAATTTATCAGTACAGCCTCCGAGGATTAAAGTGAAATACCTTTCTGCCAAAGTGCCAGATGGTATTATGTACGTATCTACCAAATATATAAGAACGATCGTAGAAAGGCTTAGCAAATATGTCTCTCTTTCTGACATACGTATTATTTTGTACTACTACTTTAAAATATAGCTTCGTTCAAGGAATTATCACCAAATCGAAAAAAGTGGATCAGAAAACAAACAAAAATAAGCAAACTTCCTGCAAAACGGTATTTCGAAAATGGCAACACCATGGAATGTTATTTATGACTTATTTACATTTTTGGATATCCTCTCTGCAGCAATATGTTAAAAATGAATTGATACGTGTCTGACCCGAAGTTTATTTCTTTACACGATACTGACAGCAATGTAAACAAATGTCAACAAATAAGACAGTTTACATAATTTTACTATTCATCCACACACTCGAAAGATGCGAGTTATTATTCGAATCATTGGTTTCCCTACTACTGGTAAAAGCTTCTATCAAGGATATAAAAAATAAACAAACAAATAAAGATAATGAACAAAATAATGAGGATAATAAAGATAAGTACTTGCATATTAAACGTAGAATGAAGTATTTACCCGGAGATTACGAGACATCTTTCAGACTACGTCAGAGTTTCATAACAGCAACAAGGCTATTATTTACTACATATTTCATAAAACGAATTTAATTATATTATTATCAGTAATAAACAATGATTCTAGTGATGATATTATCGACAACAATAACAGTTTGAAGCGTTGACGTAAATCCAATTTAATTAAATTCCAAAGGAGAGACTTTTGTTCGTCTAGGAAAGATCTTGTCGATTAGTTAGTACACGTTATTACTTAGAGTTTCTTTGAATAATTAAGATACGTTTTGTAGTAGAACAGGGTCAAAAGAAAGATGTAGTCAAAGGAGAATGGACATGGAGTACTATCTGAAAGAGATAAGGGACCTACCTACATTGTAAATAATAATACCCCGACATGAATAAAATATAAACGTGATTCAATATAGGATGTAAAAGAAAATGTTGAAATGTATTCTAATATCGTAGTAAGAGGAAAGACGACTACAACTCTGAACATATAGGGAAAAAAAACATTGAATGATTCGTGGACATATCCAATCTTATTTTGAGCGGCAACGATTTCTATAATATCTATAAAAAAATATCGAAAAACTTGGGCATAAAGTAGTTTCGAACGTTGCTGTGAGATGTGTTAGGTAGGTAGACAGTAATTGGTTATTGCATCTGAGACAGCATAAACGAATCCTTTGAAACGTCTAGCGAAATTCTCGGCTTACTTGAACAATCCATAAAACGAATGTAGAAAATCTATTACACGCCTCGAAAATCAACCAAGAAGTGGAGAAAATAATAATAATACGATAAAATTCGACATCTCTCGTTTTTCCAAAGTTTTTATCAAAAAGTATTTCTGAAAACGTAAATCTTATGTTAATTTTCTTGTGACCAAAATATTCACCGGTATTTATAAGGTAAAACCCACACAACGAATGAAATATCAAGAATTCGACTAAAATAGGTATTTGATTCTTCGTTTATTGAGTCTCATGTACAATATGTATAATTATAATTTTTTTACTTGTCAGCGTAATTCTTATGAAGGATTTCAAGCCCGAAAATGGCATTCCGTCATAGTGTCGTTTGAAATCAGTTAACGCAAAGAAAAATTAAAGTCATACTGTAGACAAGTATTCTTTGAATCGTTTTAAAAACAATTGCACTCAATTTCACGAAGTATCTCTCAGTAGGAGTAATTTGTATAGACAAAGATGCTGGGAGAAAGTGATAATACAATTCAAAGTATTATTACACGTTAAGTATGTGCGCAGAAATAACAAGTATTTATTTATTAACACTCCAACTATTAGAGATTGATACTCTTACCTGTACTGAAGTAATCATTGTTTATACACATACTCTTATGTCTTTAGAGAATTTAATAATGTAAAAGAATTTTATATAGACCTAATTACGCATAGTAATTAGTAAGCGCACTAATTTCTATTCCAAAGAACGTTGTCAGAGACAAAATCGCAGCACATTTTGCATTGTAAAAAAACAACAAAAACGTACTCTTCATTTACTTAAGTAGTTTTCTACATATTATCAATGAGTACTTAGGTAATAAAAATTTGGAAAAAAACTGTATGTTCCATTCTGTAGAAAATCACAGCAAGGGTGCATCTAGGAGCCATACATTGAGAATATAAAGTGTGAATGAAGTGTTTTGACAAAAACATAATACAAAACAAGACCATACAATTGTTAAAACAGCAACCTTCACCGTTTCAGTCAGATGCACAACGACCAAAAACCTAATTCGGACTTCAAAAATCGTTAAAAAAAACTCTCTCATAATCAAAGGCAATCCAAGACAAAATTTCTCAAGTTCATGATATGTCATAGGTACTTGAAAGAAACAAAAAATATATGAGCATATGATGCGTGAAATGAATATTCTTCACAATGAAACTCGCCTGAAAGAAGGGATGACAGTGTTTTCCAAGAAATAGTAGATGGGTTCGCATAGTGAGAGAAGAGTATTTTTTTATCTAATAGTTTTCAGTGATGACTAACGTCCCTGTGGGTTTTCGGTTGAACACGTTTTAATACATCTCATAAATCACTCATTTTCGTGCAGTGCTTTTCCACTCCCCTAAACAACTGAAAAGCACCCACACTATTATTAATATTTTCAACGTTGTCGTCTATAATAACCATGCAGCATATTACAGAAAAATAAAAGGGAGAATATAATAAAAATAAAACATCATTCGTGAGGGGTAGACGTAGATATATTATGGATGTAGTCTATAAATATCGTGTCAAAAACCGAAAAGGGCTTTGAATCGTATAATATTATGGAATATCCATAAAAACCGAAACTATCGATTTATAACTCTAATTCTAATGAATTAAAATATTGTATTCGTAATTACTAAGTATACTTGCATTAATTTTTAAATTCTAATATTTATACTTAAATTATATACCTAAGCCAAAAAGCTGTAATCTAAAACTAATACATATATTAAAGGCGTTTGTTTAATGGATTTGATGAAATAATAAAAGTTTTAGAGTCAGGAGATAAAATAAAATATAGTCAACTAACCAGGAACAAATCTATTTAAAAGTGCTATTTTAAAATACTTTGCTAAACGAGATTAATGTGCTTTCTTTGTTAACAAAAACCTTAACAATATCTTCGGGCTTTACTAGTTCTATTCCCGTCATTGTCCGGAATTAGAATTTGATACAAAGGGAAAATAGTGCCTTCATATGAAAAATTTACAGCACGCATGCGATGCAATTATTTAATGTACAAACATCCCTATACGTAATTAGGAAAATTGGGAATGCCGTAATAACAATTAAAGCCTATCGGTTTATCTATGCTTGTCTATACTTCATCTCTGGCATTATACAACTTAATGAAAATACCTGGGGGCTAATATATCATATTAAAGCTTTGATATTTCATACAGAAAACACAAAGCAGTCCGTTGCATATCACGAAATGGAAGATAAGACAAAAGGAACACGAGACATCATAAATTTCAGTAGACTGAACAACACAGACAGACTTCACGGTTATAAATCATGGTCAGACTTCATGGCATATTCCACAAGTGGGGTAGCCATGATAGCATAGGTAAAAATTAAGACAGTCACGATGGGTAACAAATTTAATCGCTGAATTTAAGATATAAAATGTCTTTATTTTTAAGAACGCCTGTCTTTAACAGTACATTCGAAAACTTACGGAAAAGAGTGGGATACCAATTCTTTGCCGGGTGACCTTTTAATGTATTAGACAAAAATGAAAAATGCAACATGGTCACAGATTATGTTGGTACAAAAACTAATTAAGGACAATTTACGAACATTCCATACAGGCAAGTAGGTACCATTGTAAGTAGAGCGACAATCTACAAATTGGATTGCACGCGGAAGGACATTTCTAACAATTAAATTTCACTTTCAATGAAATTGAACCCTGCTAGGTTTCATTTTTCTTAGTCATTTTATGTCCATCCTTGGATTTAGACCTTCTAATGATTATTTACTGTTTTTCAAAGAATATTTCGAAGAGTATTAAACATAAAGACTCGTTAAAGCTAAACAAAATTCGAAACAAAATACTCACAAGTTATGAAAATTAAAACATATGGCAACCATGACCACCTGACCTTTCAACAAAATCATATTAATTACAAAAGTTTAATTCAACGACCGTCATTTTCTAAGAGATAAAATATTTCTTCGGGTAATTATTATAAAATACACGGTCCAACGAACGAATTCGCTTTAATTATTACAACTCCGAAACGAATTAAAGTTAATAACTTCATTAGGAGAAATTAGCACAACATTATTAAAAATCAGTTAAGAGCCAATTTGTAAGTAGTAGGGCGTTGAGATCGTCGAATAATCGACACTTTGTAATAATGATTGGCCAATTAACTGGCCAACATTATTATGGTAAAATGATTATAGTACACATAACAATATCAATCGTCATAACACAGAATAAAATTACTTGTAATACATTATATATTATGTACTACAAGTAATTTTCTTCTGTATCATTGTAGTAATGTTATTGTATGTCTTTCGGTTGAAAGGAATTGATTTTAATTGTTCATCCGTTCAGACGACTTTCTGTTCAACTCATGATATGACTATATGGACAAACTGACATCTTTATTCAGTAGAATCAATTAATCAATGTGAGGTTAATTATTGATGATTAAAATACATTACAACCTGTAATTTATTTCTAATTACAAATCTTTAAACCCGGTAACAAACCTTTGTGTGAAAAGAGTGTATGAAATATTCAATTTAAAAGTCGAATCAAAATAAAATTCCATAACGTACGCAATGCTCACACGGCTATTTCGAAGAACAAAATCTAAGAATAAGAGTCAATAAGCGGTCACATGATCAATTTCATACTCAACCATTTTCAGTGACATAGAGATTACCATCTCAGTGATCGTATAATGGAACTAAACGTATAGATGGACAAAAAACAGCCTATGTTAAAAATGGAAATTTTGTGCAACGGAACAAAACAAAATGAATATAATATAACCGCCATAATGTCGTCCCTCTTCTGACTAACAGTCGTATCTGCCTAAATGTAAATTGTTCAGGAGACCGTTTTTTTGTGTTTTGCCGTGCTAATTTTCGTCTCTCCTAGTTATACGATACGGTGTAATTATTTTATTTGTACCTATTCTTATATATCTCAGAATCATTTTTGTGATGAAATTAGTTGATGCAACACATTTTATTTAGAATAATTCGAAAATACGACAACAAATCAGAAAGCTATTCCAGAATAACGATGACAGTTACAGGTGTGATCTTCAGTGAGAACATGCAGGGCACATATGAATACAAATTGTTGATCATAACTCGATTTCGCCAAAAATGTCAGATACGACAGTTAGTCAGAAGACGGACGATGTTAGACAAGTTGGAACTTATTTGTTTGACTGTACCTATCTCTCTCACAGTGTGTACCTATGATTTTGCGGTGATATCGCGATATTATCATCACGGTGCGACGACCGCTCGGTACTCGCTAACTCAGTCTCTGTATACGTAATGACGATACACACGGATGGAAACATATCGCATACATATTATTATTATTGGTAGTATTAGGCATTATTATGATTATGCTATAGTAGAAGCACTTCCTACCTAGCGGCTTCACTAGTGACTCTATAGACGCGGTGTCGTTGGCGGATTGGCGATGATGCAATGACGTAATGAATACACCGGCCACTGACTGACAAAGAGTACATAGAAGGCATTGACTGACTGCACCACTACCGAGACATAATCATATTCAATTATAATTTAAAGCTTTATGTTATTCTTATGCAATTAAGAAATGCATTAATTGTAAACTAGGTAATTGCACTCATAATAATAGCGCAACATTATTCTGCTAGATTCATATTTTTAGTGGCCAGATTTACAGCTATTAAATATCATTGAAAAAATACATTTTAGATAAAAAAGGAGTAGGTAAATTAAATTTCATTGAAATAAAATAAAAATGCGCGTTTAAAACGAATTTGGTTGCATCAACTCAAAAACCAAATAAAATAAAAATTTAGTAATTTTTTTTTTGTTTTCATTCGATATGGAATTCTTTAACTTGTAAACCAAAACGATAAATCCTATTATTCCGCGATAAAATTTCATCTCGATAAAGAAAATTTTAAATTACATTTAACAAACAATTCCATAAAACAAACATTTGAATGGGCTACATTCACAGATTGAAATGAAACATGTTTTATTTATTTATTTACTTTATTATTTCTGCACATCAATAGATACATAACAAAATCAACAAAATAATTTACATAAAAAAAATGTGGCTAGATTATGAATATATTAGTGAACTCTTCCACCTAACCATGTTCTTGTTGATGATGCTATTTAAACTTTATGCCTATTTCTAATGCATATTATGTTAATAAACTGCAAAATTCTCAAAAGATTGCGCTACGAAAGATAGTGTTTCGAATTACAGAGAAGGTCGGTCTTGCTGGATTAATACTGGGTATTAAACTGGGGTAGTGAAAAATAAAATCCTCTTAAATTATAGGAAGATACAATACGTATAAATAGCTAGCCATCGTATGAAGTGGAATATCTCACATTTCACAGCTCACAGCCAGCCTCTCATTGCCCTAGAGAAATGAATAAGAAATTGGATATTCTGACCTAGTGGGGAGCAATAATATAACAAGTGCCGCTGCGCACGGCGGTAGTTCATTATAAAAGATTGAAATGAATCGCTCTTTTTATATCTCAAATCCACAAAATTCTTCCAACAAACAGAATGTGTTTACTGTTTAACTGCTGTTGAAGTTTTTACGATTTGTCTCAATTAAATAAAATGAAAAAAGGATCCAAAACAACCGTTCTAATCGTAAAGAATGGCCACAACCAACTCTATAAAAAGAATGAAGACACTCCAGCACTAGCTACAAATCTAAGGGGTAAAGTTATTTATTTATTTCTTCAATATTACAGGCACTAACACTTAATGCAGCTTAACATCTCAATATAATATTATTTTTACTAATAAATAGGCCAACCAACAAGTGTCCACTGTAACCCGTTCATAGTGAGCGTAGAAACTTAAAAACAATTTAACTATTTTATCTTCCAAATCTTTACTGAATTAAATTAAACTAAACCAAACTATTTTTAAAATGTTCGTTTGAAAGGTTCCCCATGTAAGACAATTACATGCGGATATTAATAGTAGATAATTGAAATAGAATATTAATAGTAAATAATCTGGGTTGACGATATTGTTCAGATAATGGAAAAACAGTGGTGTCGTGTTGCTCGGGATAGGAAAGTGTGGAAAAGTTTTGAAGAGGCCTATATCCAGCAGTGGAGAGAAGAGGGCTAGCAGTAAGTAAGTAACCGAAAAGAAGAACCAGGACTCACAAAAAAATCGTAAAAAGAGTGATGTTCCCACAAGGAGGATAGCCAGCGGACTAAATGTATGCTTTGCTCATGCAGTTTTTTCTATGTGTTGTCTTAAAAATGAGACATTTAAGAGCGGTGTTCATTTCGTTCTAACGTCGAGAGAGAAGAGAAACAAAAGTGACACTTGGTATTAGAAGATACCTACATTAGAAAGAAGCTAATAAACAGTATGAGGCTTTAAGAAAAGTCATAATAAATGTACCTACTGCAGTGTAGGTACTATAACATTTAGTAGGTACTAAAATACTAACCCAACCAACTAAACACATTGCGACAATGATGATGAGTAAGTAGATGACTGTGTACAATATACAACAGACGACTCTATTGGTACAAAATATTATAGTACAGTGGTACCTTGACGTACGAGTTTAATTGCTCGTATTTTAAATTACTCGTATCTCAAAGCAAATTTCCCTAATGAAATTAATTGGACTGCCATTAATCCGTTCCAGCCCCCAAAATGTGACCCCAGTTATTTTTGTTACGTGTTTTTGAATAAGAAAAATGTATTTATAAATGACAAATATTGTACAAAAACATAATAAAAGATAATGTAAAGAAAAAAACTAGATTTATGAAGTATTAGTTTCGCTTAATTTTCGTCACTGCTTTTCACTTCACTGGTCTTTGCCTTTTTCGCCACGCTTTTCTCACTTTAACCTGTAGGCCGTTTAAAAAAAATTATGTCCAAGGAGGTTTGTTTCTACCTCCCTTTCAGATAGATCTGGAAATGAGTTAGGAAAGTGTCATTAAATAGCTCGTATCTCAAATTTTGCTTGTATTTCAAAGCAAAGAATCGCTCGCTCGACGGCTCGTATCTCAAAAAATTCGTATGTTGAGCCACTCGTATGTCAAGGTACCACTGTACATACATAACTCAACAGCTTTATATTCTTCACATCATTAAAAACTACTAGATGATATATTGTATTCAAAATCTCCAAATGCGAATATGAATAAGTACGAATGAGTTAGTTTTTATTTTTATTTTAATGATTACCTTTCTCCAAATGTAACGTATATTAATATATACTTACACTATGTAGTTGTTAATTAGAAAAAAAATAGCGGAGATCTACCAATACAATACAGAACAAACAATAATAATATTATGGTCTTACTTTCTTGTACGTAGAAGATAGCGGTTAAAGAACATGGCTATAAAATTGACGGAAGCAGATGTATGGATCAAGATAATACAGAGTACGTGTATGTAATTTTTCTAATATAAATACATAATTGATGTAAGAGTATCTATATGTGTGTATAAATTATGACTCACAGTTACTATGCAATTGCTACTTATAGAAAAATAGCATTTTTATTACATCAACACAATCTAGAGATATCTCACCTGCAAAAATATATTATTCGATGCATTCATCACAATTAATTTATACAAATTACCTACTGCAATTTTACTGTGCAACAATAAATTACAATTCTATTATTTACATGTAGGTACTAAGAGTTGTAGATATAATTTGAAATTAAAAAAAAGAACAAAAAATTATTCATTTTGACTCTATACGATATAAACAAATCATGTCACAATTTATATTACATTTAAATATACATGCATTATATAAGAGTCAAATATAATTTATATGTTCATCAATATAATTGGCAAACATGTTTATTAAAATACCAAACCGCAGATGATTCAAACATAATACTGTATTACACATCACAGAGCTTATGACTGGACCAAAACAATACATGTAGTTGTAGACTGCACGGTGCCAAACACAGCGAACCTATATTGCTAAAGACTCATCAAAACAGTAGACCTTATGGAAAAGCTTATAGTGCACTACAACAATGTATTTACCATCAAGGCATATTCCACAAATAGGGTAGCAAGTAGATAAACTATATGTAATAAACATACAAGAGTCCTCTTCGAGTCGATAAAAATCAAGATATTCACGACGGATTGTATACGTACGAGTTAAAATATTTGCGTGTCGATGATGATGAATGGAAATATAATTCATTTCAAGTGTTCTTATCTGTATAATGATATGTATGTATGTAAATAGTATTTCCATTCACCATCATTTTATAAAATAAATAAATATGTTGTCACTGAATTGAATACTTCTTCTTTCTGTGCCATGTCAGGGTCCCCCCGACGTTGGCAATCACTCCGGCGAAAACCTGCCTGTCCTGTGCTGCTCTGAACAGGTCATCCACTGTCCGGATTCCGGTCCACTCTCTAATGTTGCGCAGCCAGGACATCTGCTTTCTGCCAACTCCCCGTCTTCCCTCTATCTAATTTGAATACTAAAAATATCTAATTTGTGATATTTTGCAGATATCTGCCTTTTACAGATCACTCGATCAAAATAGAGTCGTATCTTTGTCGGGGACCCCACGGAACACATTAAAAACAAAATTTACAAAATATGAAACATACGATTTCTGTAAAAACGTAATAATAATATCTTAGGTTGAAAGGATTTCATATGGAAAATAAAAAGCCTCAAACGTATGTATGTATCAGGGATGTTGCGAATATTCGCATCCGCATCCGCAAATGCGGAGCTTCCGCATGTATTTGGACATCTGCATCCGCATCCGCATCCGCAATAATCGATGCGGATGTTCATGCGGATGCGGATGTAAGACGATTTGCGACAAGAAAGAAATGGGGCGGGGCCGGCGAAAGGCGCGTGCCGTTTGCACTTGACATTAACCAATGGGAACGAAAATAATGGTGACAAGATCCGACGCGTTTTTATTTTTGCCGGTTTTATTTTATAAAAAAATTGCCAAAAAATCCATAATATTATTATAGCAAAAATTTCGTCACATATTTGACAGCGGGGCCTACTAACTAAGATAGTTCCTACTTTTTTTCTATAACATCTTAAACATCCGCATCCGCATTCGCATCCGCGGATGTGAGCCTTCAAAAATCCGCATCCGCATTCACATCCGCGGATGTGTAAAAATCGAGATCCGCAACATCCCTGGTATGTATATATAAAGCACAAATGAACAACGTGTAAATACTTCGGCAACAATGGAAGAGAGAACTTCATACAAAACAATGCCAAGTACCTACAATGATGATGATAATATGGATGTAAATGTATCATATTTTGGAGTAGGTATAACAATAATATAATCATACATTACTGGTACGACATGAAAACATTATACGTATTACGACAACGTAAAAATACTAAAGTCTCAACATCTAATGGAAAACGCATGCCTGTGTGGTTTACGTTGTACCTACGTAGAGCCAGGCTTTTAGCTCCCTCTCATCACTGGATTACAACATGGTATACATGCTATAGTCGAGAATGTTGTGGTACATTTCGGTGTGTATTAACTATATACAAATGAAATTCACGTTTTTAATTTATTTTACTACTACCTACTTTGAAAATATAAAAAATAACATTTGACAATACTTTCTTCTAATGTAGATTTTTGCTATATTTGTTCATAAATAGGTTCACCTAAATCTAAATCATGTATGAAAGATTATATTATGGCATAATTGAAACTATTTTATTTAAAAAAAAAACCATGTCACCGTGGAATTGATAAAAGTGTTTCATTTCTGATATAAACTTCCTTTAAGTAGGTACAGTCGGTTGGCAACACTTACTATAAAAAAGAAAGAGGCAAGTTTTCAATTTAATAATTGATATAGAATTTCATCGGGCTCAGCCAAATCATTTAACAGTAAAATAAGAAGAAAAAAAATTATCGGCAGGAATCCACCAGGTGACGCCAAAGACTATTAACTGACTATATTAGAATAACTTGGATGCGAAGATAAATCAATATACAAAGGTCGCTTGCAATATTCTAGTGCCTACATTAAGTAACAACTTGTTATACTAAGCTAGCTGGCCGTAAAATAGGTAAACACGAATTCTACAAGAAACTTTACAACATGGATATAATATGTAGGCATTACCATCTTAGTAACCAGAACCACTTGACATGGTAACCATACAAACAAAAAGGTCGCATCTCCAATTCTCGCGCACCGCGCTATATTCTTGTATTGTATATGTAGGTACGTAAAGCGTGGTTTCCCAATTAAGGCATTGCGCTTGCATAAATTTAAACTAAATAAATTATTCATAATAAATGATGACGTGACCATACGTTACGTAGAAATATGTTGAAAATAAGAAGAGATTTTCACAGAGTTGAATCATTAATGAAAAAAAATGTATAATGAAATATGACACGATGTACAAAAATTGATTATAATACATAACGTTGAACGAATAAAATGTAATGAAGTAGGTATGTACGAATTCTTCTAAATTTAAATCCAATTTACAGATTACTGATTATCGATTTACTAACAATGAAGTAAAACAAATTATTTTCAAAATCTATGTAAGAGTCAACTGCAATTAGAATGCTATTAGCGAGCATGCCTCTTCAAAATGAAACTTGACCAAGTTTAACTCTACAGAGAAGGACGTTAAATCAGAGTATTGATATAAATACCACAAATTACACAGGCGAATATAAATAGCGATAATAAATAATAATCTATGTTAATGCATAATTATTACAAAAAACCCTGAGCTCGTCCGCATTTTAACACAGTATAAATAATAACAACACTACTACTATACACAAATAGTGAGTAAGTAACATCACCGTAACATAATAATAACTTTATAAAGTGTAGTAGTAACTATATAAGTAATAATATTATGTATTGCATAATAACGAAATCGCACGAAGCACCACTCGCGTACTCCTACTTCAAGGTAAGCAAGGACTAGTGGGTCATTCAAAACGAAACACTTGTATCGAAAATAACACTCTACGTGAGAAGAATGAAAGATTCTTGAAGATCATTCGCTGAAAATCGTACCACGAAGATTTTCAATACACAAAATATCAATTAATATTAATACAATTGGAAAATCTTCCGATTTATATTTGATATATTATATACCTACATTAATAAAACATACATTCAGAGAACGCTTTCAGCAAAAATGTAAACGAATTATCAGTAATGATTATTATATATGTAACTTTGGCCTTGAGAAAAATAGAATAGAATATAGGTAACTAAAACAATAATCGAATCGATCGATGATGATGATGATTCTAGATGATTTTATCGTGACGCCGTTTAACAGTACCTAGACCGTCTCAAGGGCGGAAGGGCGCCGACTTTGGTAAAGTAACCCACCAGACTCTCCGTACCATAAAAATGGCATCCAGGATGAGTGGCTAACCTTATTACTGTTATTGATGAAAATTATAAAATATCTTATTTGTAACGTTTTATGAATACCTACCTATCTTCTCAGGGATTTCGAGAATTTCTCCTGTTCTTTGCCGGAGACTATAGAAATAAAAATATTCTCTTAAAATAATCAGAAAAATACCCGCAATTAATTTTTCTATAACTTCTACATAAGTCAACATGATATAAACATGAGAGTGAAGTAAATATTATCAACTAGTACATAATTATGTTGCCCAGTAGGGTGCAGCAAATCACAAATAGTTTAATAATGTTTATGATGAATAAAATGTACTCCAGGAAGAATAATAATGTAGACATAATATCGAGGAATACAGAGAAATGAATAAATACCTAAATGAACGCATAGATCAGATGAATTGCAATTCTATATTATTTTAATGAAAGACTGGCATTAGTTATGCAACACTCAGCTGGATACTTGAGATCTCTAGGCGACTAACAAAGCCCTACGAGTACCTACTTGGATATGCATTTCATTAAAATCGTTTAACTTTTTTGGCATGTGAAATGTTAAACGCAAACTATATTTATTTATAAGATGAATAAAGAGATGCGTTTTAATGTATTAAAGATGAGATGTATTAAACTACCAGGCGACATAAGATCTACAACGAGTTGACTAAATGCAACAATTCTTTAATAAAAACATTTCAAATTGATAAAAGTTAACATTAAGCAAACTAAAATTTTCAATGTTCATAATTTGACAAAAACATCGAATGTCGAAACCCGGATCACTTAAATAAAATGGAAGTAAAACACAAACCCGTATTTTTAATAACGTCTAAGTATTTCAACCCTCAAATCACTCGACAACGGGTGATAGCCGAAAAATTAAAAAAAAAAGTATTTCTTCCAAATGTGTAGGTACAATTAATGAGATATACAATTAATATTATTAGGATAATAATAACTTATTTGTAGTATTCAAGCGAGACCTCGATAATACGAGAAACAGTGTGGGCACGTATAAAGCCTGAAATAAATCTAGGTTCCAATTTTCGGAATATCAAATCAAAGAACGAGATAATAAGAAGACGAAGATCTGAAGGACGGTCGTTGAAACAAGAAAAACAGATAGAAAAGACGAAATGATAGTAGGTATGTAATAATAATACATGTCTACATAATATAATATATCACTCGTTATATACGACACGTAGTCGGGGTAGCAGTCATCGTAACCGGATTACACTCTCAGTGGGTTTTCAGGGATAAGAAAGCGTGCCGGGACAAACGTATCTAAAGCAAACTAGAAAGTGTTGGAGATTATATGGTAGATAAAGAAAACTTTAGGTCGCAATTTCTGTGCATTTTTACGTCGAAAAGGTTTTTCATCCGTATTCCAGCAACGCGACGCAGCAAACTATTATTCTTTATAATAACTACCAGTGGATTAGAGAAGCAGACCTATTGGAGAAAATAATTTCTTTTAACGTTACTGCTTACTTACTGTCAGCCATAGGTACTAAAAACACAGAATTACTATCGCTATTCCAACAACTAAGTGACTACATCACCCACAAACAGGGATTAGCGCTGTCCTCATTTTATGCCTGTCTGATATTATTCTTTAATAATAATTTCAATAAATGGTTTTTGGTGCATTTTTGACCAAGAACAACAGTCAATATTTGAAGTTTTTATGATATATTTGTTTTTTTTTTACATTCTGTATGATATTGAGTAAGTGGACCATAGAAAATGTTATTTTATGAGTAGCCGTTTGATTTAACCAGAGGTAACATATTGAATTGGTTTTTCATTTAGCCAGGGTTAGCATTAGACATGTCTTGTTAGACAGAAATAAATACGGATTTCCTTTGTGAGTACGACTGTATGTATACCTATACAAGTTGTTGACTTTTACCTACTATAAAATTATTACTCTATATTACAACGAAAAAATACTTCATAAAACGTAAGAAATAACAAATAGAAACAACAAACTCACCCCATAGCTTCTCCCGTTTTCATATCAACAAACGTATTAGTTTTAGTACTAGATTGGAATGCTTCAACATACCTGCAAAAAGAAGAAAATAAATCATATAACACTAGTATATAATGTAAATTTGACATATTATATTAAATATTCTTTGAAAATGAGACATGATAAATAACTGACATTATTCTGAAACAATAAAATTACAACATAAAAAAGCAGATGGAGGAAAATAGGAAGAACGTAAAATAATGTATGTTAATAATTTTATCAAAAACATCACGGAATATACTAACGGAATTAGCAAAACAAAGAAGAAAACCAAATTTGGCATTACTTTTAGGTACATTTTCTAATATATATTTTTCACGAAGCACGTTAACTCTCTAAAGACTTCGAATCAAGAATTAATATTTTTCATTGAGTTGTTATAAAGGATGTGTGGTAAATGTGGTTCGTTCCATCAACATAAAAATTACCCCGTACAATTTTTTGAGAAAAATATTCATAACAAGATTAAGATTAGAATCTCTGACTTTAGAATTCATATGTATGCTTGATTAACTTGGCGTTATAATAGTCTATATATATAAATCGTGATTCTCGTCACTGTAGACAAGCGACCTCTATTCATAGAGTTATCAGCGATACCTATAGCTTCGCTTCAAAGTTATTAAAATAAAGAATTTCCCTTGGTGACACGTGTTACAAATAAGAAATTATGATATTTTTTAAGTGTTTTCGTGGGGCGAACTCACCTGGGGGGAGCTGCAAGAGAAGTCGTTGCTTTCTGGGAGGGAATGGGAGTGTAGATGTGGATTTGGTGTTTTTATTGTTTGTCGTTGCTGACCGACACGAAAAGAAGAAGTGTTCAGAACCGTCAATTAAAAATTAATATTTCTAAAATCAAGATTTTGAAAATCTGTCACGTAGGGAAATTATCTCTAAAATCTAATGCGTCTCGAGAATCTTTCTACAACTTGAAAAGTCTTGTCAAATATAACAAAGCAGTTTCATAGCAATAATATTATTTAGATGTTACTAAAAATAACGGCAATGATTCTGAAAAAAGCAGACTACATAAAAAACAAGTTTGCAAATAAATTGTGTCTAATATTTGAAATGCTTAGCAATTGCCTAGAGACTCCTAAAACAATCCAGACGTTTATAAGTAGCAGCAAAGTAGATAATACGCGTGAACATCGTTATTTGACTAAAGATTACGTGAGCTGCCGTTAAAAAGGAAAATATCGATTCGAGAGTGTCGGGAAAACAACAATTCTATAAATAAAACCAAGAAAGGTCGTAGCACAAGCACAAGCAGCGGTACATAGACATCGCCATTATTATAATTATTAGTATCTATCATCATATAGGGCTTTAACACTTCATAATCTATTGAATATTGGAATCCGTTTGTTAAGAATTACATACATATTTAATTTATTTATTTCATACAGTTACATACAATACCAGCACTCAATAAATACATACATTATCATTAATAATACATACAAATAGACTGTTTATATATTTTTCATAATCGCTAATTACGTCCCTCTTCTGACTAACTGTCGTATCTGACATTTTTGACAAAATTGTGTTAGGACCAACAACGTGTATTTTGATGTGATACGCATGTTCTCACTGAAGATCACAGCTGTAGCTGCTGCCGTTATCCTGGAACAGCTTTCTGATTTGTTGTTGTATCTACGAATTAATCACTATAATATCTTACTAATAATGGACGTACGTGCAAATACGTTAGTGATATTTTTTATAATTTTTTTTATAATAGCAAGCAATAGAGAAATCAATGTCATCTTTGAAAACTTACATCGTTTGAGCGTCTTCGCAGACAAAAAATAAACCTACATAGATGTTTCTTAACTATTAACAAAGACCTTATAGATGGTACGAACGTATCCTGAAATATTACATTTAAGATTTTTTGCTCACCGAGTATATTTTTATTTAGTTATTTTTCCACTTACACGTTAAAAACTCAGCTCAACTCAACTCAACTCCACTTAAAATTCTCAGTTTTCGTGTGTATTGCAAAATAAAATCGCGCAGTTTTTATGCATTATAAATGTGCATCATGTCCTAATTTTAATCGAGTTTTGTGTTAAATTTAATATCTAAAAACGACAACTTCATTTATCAACAGCATACTTAAATCCAAACATGTGTTATGAACAACCGTTTCTGAGAATTACGGTCTAGTGTATTATTATCTAGTGTCCTGCAATGTGTACCTAACAGAGACAGCAACACAACATCGCCACCCACAACACATAGCGGGGGAAAGTGACAATAAAACTTCAGAACGCGAGAGTCACTGATAAATACTTTATAATATGAATGTGTATATCAATGCACACATGGGTAACACAAACAAAGATATTAACATTCAAGAGCAAACTGAAGACATCGCTCGTCCAACAGAGCTTCCTGCGCCCTTGAGATGGATTCTCCATTAAACGGCGCTGAAGAAATCATCCATCATCATCATCATCATCATCATCATCAAAAAGTCATGATAAGTTATTTATTTGATGTTTTTGTTGTTGTTGTTGTTGTTGTTGTTGTAAAGTCATAATAATTGTTCAAAAATTAGACGTCTCATTTTCAATATTACCTTGATAAAATATTGTAATTAAATTTCGTAGCACTGAATTTCTGATTATTTCATGAAAAGAAACTGAGTTCAAAGCAAGAACATAATACAATGAAGAATTACTACATCAAAAGTAAATAAAAACTTGAATAAAAGTAACGACGAATAAAATAACAAGTGCTACTACGCAGAAATACCGGAATAAATAAAAGAAAATAATTTTTATTACTTTTCAATGTATGTAATGAATATAATTGAAGCATTTCAGTAAAAGCAAATGATTTTCGTGTACATGAAGAAGTTGCTCTGTATAACATTTCGTTATTTACCGTTTTACTGAACTGCTTCCGATAACGAAAACATTTTAAGAACTGAAAAAAATATTTATAAAAAAATAATATAAAAGACCCTTCTGAAAATAAAAAAGGTCCTTAGAAAAGAGAAAAAATCGCTTCATTATATAACTATCTTCCACGTTTCCTCCCACTGACCTTGTATCATAAGAATATGTATGGCGAAAGAAAATCTTTCAAATTATCCCAAAATGTTCAAAGAAATTGTTACAGTGTTCTAAGCTGAAAGATCTGTCATATAATTTGAATGAAACAAGTTTTTAAACAGATTTTAAAAGTTCGCCCACGGATTTTCATTCATTGATAGAATACAGAATTTTTAATATCATGCAAATAGCTTCACATTTTAAATACGTTTTAGATATTTTATAATATTAGATATGTATTTAATGGTAAAAAAAACTTTGGAAGCATTTTCTATGCTTCGAGATATCACTCTTATTTTTTTAGCAAGGCATAAAATTTCTCAACAAACATGATTATAATAATTATACATCTGAATATAAATGAAATATTAATATTCTCGACATTAAAAAGAACGCAGAGAGCACTTCGAAATGAAGCACAAGGCATCTGTTTGCTGGGAAATTCGGAAAACAGATTCACAATATAACACCCTTAAAGTCGTGTTGCAGGTACATGGTGAAAAAATAATATTGTACATGCGTACATATATAAATGCCCATAGAAACTGTAACATTTAAATTAATCATATTAAACTGCTGATGTTTCCAATACCATGGGCATTTTAAAAGCAGTAATTTTTCAGCGTTATGATATTATATGATGTTTTTAATACAACCAATGAACGCCAGAAGTGTTCTACCACAACCCAAAGATTATTGTGTACAATGTATTCTCTCTGCCTACCCCTGCTGGGACACGGCGTGAGGGTATAGATAGATAGATAGATGTAAGCTCGTGAGTCGTTCGGAACCCTATCATAATACGACAACAATATGACGAGATTAGGATTTGCAGTCTGGCGGGATTATGAAGCCATACGATATTAATACTACTGCAAACCTGTACGAACCACTATATTTAGTATGAAGTCAGACGGGTACCTACTATAGACGTGATTATCTAATTGATGATCGAGCTCTGCAATTCTATTTTAACCATTTCGTGTTCCAGATACAAGTACAGGAGCCCAATAACAATATTGTACAAATGACAAATAATCCTTTTGATGGATTCTTTCCCTTTTGTGCCGTTTAATGTCTCTAGGGCGCTGTTGAAGAATGCAGTCTTATCTTGTCGACTTTATCTCTAAATCTTAGAAATACTGATACACAAAAGGTAACATTTAGAATCGCACATAACAAATTTCTGTTCTTCTTTTCTCATAACTTTATCGATCAGAAATAATAATAAATCAATGTTGGTCATTCTTTAACGCAAATATTCCATAAGGGATTAGGTGACCTAATTCTGCGATATAAAAAAACCTGACGATATATAAAAAAATAATAACTCAGACATCATATTCTCAAACTAAGTATTCTGCTGCCAGGAAAAGTTATAATAAATCAATAAATCACAGACAACTAAGTCTCAAATGGCACAGAAGTGTAACCAAAATAGATGTATAGATAAATAAATAAAGATACCTACCTACCCACATGTATTAGGAAAATGTTAAATCTCTATTCTCCACGCAATAAACCGTGCCACACTCTACAACAAGTGGTGTTACTTCTACTGTATCCGTTTACAAAAAATATCTACGTACCTACTCGCTTGTTTTCAAGATGATTTATGCGGGCCACCACCAAACACCACCACCCCGCAGCTAACCGCAAATAACTCCGCGTGACGCCCTCTTAAACCTAAACTGAAAGGCGGCACGTCCTCCGCATGACGAGATTAAAACATTGAATTACATTATTTTAAACATATATAAACCTTTAAAAACTTCAAGACAACAGAATAAGCACGCTGTCTGTTTTTTATTCGAGATAAATGACGTAGTGACGTTATACGTTTTAGAATCGTAATTTATTTGAGCTGTGAACGGTAGACGTTTGGAACGAGAATCAAAGAACACGATTTGAATTTGAATTTTTATTATCAGCAGAAGACGACACGCGAAGACCAAATAGACAATTATTCCTCTATGAGTTTTTTTTTAATGATAAAAAACTGATGTGATACTATTTTATAGAAGTAATATACTTTTTTTTTCAATTATGACTTTTTTCTTGCGACGACGAAAGCAAGCAGTCGGTATCGTCGTTCACGTTGCACGACAGTCAATTGTATCTAAAATCATATTTCAGAAATAATTACATACACGCGAGAAATTACCGTTCACAGTCGAAAATACTGCTTGGTACTATACATCACGGGATCTCTCACAAAAGGGGTAGCCCGTGGACTGACGGTAATAAGACACAGGTCGTTATGTCATATTGATGATAACATATTCGTGATATTTTGAAAATCCTTACTTACAGAAAAAGAGTAGGAGACTCATTGTTCACCGGGGATTTGACGTAACATAAAATAGAAAATAACCCAAGACAGTGAAAACCGGTAAATTAAAAATGCAAACCTTTCACACATTCGCCAAATGAAATATGAAAACTTCTACTTGAACGTACTTTAGTTTATTTCTATTTATAAACAACGGAGTAGTTGTTGTGTAGTAGAGCTCTCAATCCGGAATTTCTATCCGCTCCTGGGAACACGGAATACCTTTTATCGCAGAGCGTTTCGGAAAGCCCTCACTTTTATTTTATATATCTCCAACAGGGGAATACGAATTAGTTATTTTGTGACAACAGAATAAAACATAACTGAAAAAAAACAAAAATAATAAATATATGTAATATAAAACTATGAAATGCTAAAAGATTTAGTCCTCGGTGTACAGTAATGTATTTTAAATGCCTATGGATTATTCTAGTATTGAATTATTAAACACTGCGATAAAATATTAATCATTCAATCAAGTCCACTAATTAAAAGGTTTAGTTATATTGGATTTCATAGGTTTATATAATAGTTGAATTTTCCTTGATACAAAATTAATGCTCAAAATTCAAATTGAAATTATCAGTCACAACCTTCATAATTATTTTGAATGAATTTTTCATCTATTCAGCAATAGATTTCTGTATGTTGGAGGGGAACTTCACTTTGATGAATTTTGGCCAAAGCCACTTGTGAGTACACAAGTGGCTTTGGCTCGTTTTGCCCCTTTTAATGACATTTTCGCTTTAGCTGAAAACGCTTTTTGTGACATCCAAAGCAATTAATGTAATTTGTAGTGAAAAAACTTTGAACGGCCATAATGAAAAATGACATCTCGTGACTCAGACCAATTTCACTCCGACAAACAGATATCTATGTCATGTCCTATTTCCATGTAAAATCGTAATTTCTTAAACAATCAATGAGGCATTATTCAATCTCGTTTTACATTTTGATATTCTAAACAGCGGATGTAGTAGATATCAGTCAAAAGGATATTTTAATCGCGCTAATAATATTTATTTGATAAAGGATTCCTACTGAAAAATATTCCTAACTCAAAGTTGATAGTTCAGAGACAATATCATGGGCTCAATGCTAGAACTAGGCTTTTCAAAACTTGGTGGTAATGTTCCCGATGATTGCCTTTGATCTTTGAGTGATTTCTAGTAATAATTATGATTAAGAGGCTTCCTTATACAGTCACCAAAGTGTTTCAATAATATATAACATATTATTCACTATCCTTGAATGTAATGTCAAGATGTATCCATCATCTCAAAACTATTGATTTAGAGACGTCTAGTTATAGTACTGAGCCCACGATATAAAGGTATAGAAAAACACACAACGTGCTCAATCCACCAACATGGACGAGATCAATAGAGCAAACAAGTACGCTTCTATGATAGGGCTTTTGGCGTCGCAGAACCCTTCACCTGGAACCGACTCCCCGAATACCTTCACATAGCTACATACATGCTCAATATTCAGCAGCCAATAACTAATTTGGTGGAAAATGTCATAGTAAATACATTTTCAGTTGGTATTATATCGTTGGACCATGACTTTCACTGCTGATCAAGGCCCTTTAACGACATAAGCATACTGCTTTTTGTAATAGTGTTTGGGTGTGTATTTCAATTTTCAAACAGATTTCATTTTAAAAGTTAAATATGCCTGAATAGTCTTTTAGAAGGTATTTTGAAGATACTATATTCTATTCGTGGAACAATTAAGAGCAAGCCTTTGAGGTAAAACGTTTACAACAACAATTGCCTGATTCTGATAAAAAGACGTAATCTGATTTCATACAAAGAAAAATAAATAGAGAATATTTCATACAATAGAAGATAAGACGGCATCAAGAAACTAATGGAATTATATAAATAAATAAATACTGATTTTTTTGTATTAAAATAACCTGCGAAGACAACAACCCACGTACAATGTTCTTCGCACTTACATGCATGTTTGTTTACCTACGCAACCTAATCTCAGAATTGTAAGTCGGTTCATATTACTCACCAGGTGAGATAGACAACTAACTAACTAACCTAACCTAACACCTAATATACATACCAGGCAGAGCTGAGGCCTGAGTCAACAACACACTTTCGTCTCACGTTCCCGCTCCGTTAGCGTTCGGGTGCAGACGATGTTGCAAGCAAGTGTCAATTTCGTTGCTAAGATACACAATAGTTACGAAAATTAACACTTTGGCGCACCATCGTCTGCACCCGAACGCTAGCGGAGCGGTAACGTGACGCGATAGTGTGTTGTTGACTCAGGCCTCTGAACAGTTAATCGTAACGTTTATATTTCATTTATGATTAAATACTAATTTAAAAAAAATCTAAAACTATAAAACCTGTGATGGAAACAGTTATATCAAAACTTCCCCTCCGGAAAAAGTAAGGGACTTAACTGAATGAAAGTTTTCTTTACGGGTGTCCTGTCCGTTTCTTTAATTTTTCGAGTGTCTTGTAAAACACAGGTGTTCATTACATATCACTCATAAGACATCTGACATCTACAATTCAGTGATGAGGTATGGGTGGCATCTTAAATGTCTTATTATCGTGCAGAGGGCAAGTTGCATGCTTAATACATGCAATTTGTCTGCTGATTAACCCACTTACGGGATATACTGTGATGGTATAGTAGAAATAATTTTTATCAACGGAAGTTGATTAATTAACCCGTTAATCCATTTATCTTTAATTCCGATTTCTGGTGAACAGTAATTTAATACGTATTATGATTGTGGTAGTTTTAGCAATAATATGCAACGCAGTGAAATGTAAAACCTATATTCACTATATGAAGTATCATAATACATAAGAACAACAACAATCTTTTGCCTACAATATGACGTTAGGTACATACAATTCCATGACAGTAAGCACAGTTCAATACAACAATCAACAGTAAACAATAATAAATAAACGAGAGGTTTGATTAATGTTCGCACAAAACACAAAAGGCTAGATCTTATCACTGCGTTTAAAAAAAATCAGTTTCACTCAAATGTTATAATTATGTATGACCATACAATAATAATACACAACATCAAATATGTAGCACGCGCCAAACAAATCGGTACATATATCATTATTTTAACATTTTACTTTGTTGATTTTTAAAGTAACGCCAGGAATATAATAAAACGGAAATTGTAAAAAACGTGAAAATCTGATTTTTCTGGGTAAAGAGTTATGGAAAAAATGCGCCCCCGAAACAAAAATACAAGATATGTGCATAAAAAATCTTTTGTCAGCTGAAAATCTCGAAATATCCCATATAAGTAGGTACAGTACAGTGTGAAGGAAATGAAGACTTCTTTAAAAAAATAACTAAATATTTCAATTTACAACTAACACGGCACATTTCACAAATCAGAAAGCAAGTTAATTAGTTAGAACTAACTACTGAAAGGCGTGATCTTCTTTAACTAAACCTAAAATACAAATTACATAAATAAAACTGTTTTATAAAATAAGCTTATATGTATATATACATACACGTAGAGATTTATAGGTTATAACATAATACAAAAATATACAAAAAGGCAGGAGGACGAGACAGAAGCGATAGGTTTTAGAATTCAGAAGCTGAGTTTCAAGAAATAATTACTCTTTAATGGCTCGCTAGAAAGACGTGAGATTATTCTCACGATTCCAATAGTATTGGAGCACCGACATAAACGAAACTTCACAGGCACCTAGACCGATAGATTTGTTTGATGACGAATATCGCTTGTTACTATCATTGCCAATACTACCTACATACATAGAATATTATTGTATTATGACGGTAGACACAATACATACAATAATATAGCGGATGGACCACGGGCAACGTACTGCCGTTGCGTTGCAGCGTGTGGAGAACTTGAACTCAGCGAGGATCATGGAGAGATCGTGGGACGATGTAGTTACCTATGTACATAGACACATAGTACGTATACACTCATTCCATTGGGATGACTAATCAGTATAAAAAATGTATAACAAAACACATCTATCTAGGATCTAGATATATTCAATGTGAACCGGGCGAAGGGTTACATCAATAATAGGTCGGTGGGATATTATTACTTAGATAATTATTTTGGCAACGATTGCAATAATTTACTTATACATGCAAATTATATCTTTTACATGCAAATTATACATGCAAATTATATTTTTTCTTCTTTATTTTATGTGCCTATAACATTTACATAACGTATATGTAGTAACTTCTTTAAAATGGCAATACAAAATAGCTTCTATTACAAATTATTAAGTTATTGTTTATATAGTTTTTAAGCGTCTACGGTAGTTAAATGTGGAATGTATTTTTTTTTTTTTTTACTTTTTGTAAAAGGAATCAGCTGTTGATTTAATAAATATATAATGAAGTTCAATTTGTAAATGACGATTAGTATATCATTCAGATTGAGTATTTTTGTATCAAACCATCACGGCCACGGCACATGGTAATAAACGTCCAAAGTGTCATCTCAGTAGGTACTGATAAAAATTAAGACTTGAATGTATTATTCCTGATAATTTACGCAAACCTGCTTTTTACCGGGCACTTGAAAACATTTAAAATTTCGAGTCATATTTTCCACTGAGAACATCACGGAACAAAATATAGCAAAATTATGTTCCCGTTACTGATTCTCTGAAGTGATTTATATAATTTTGAGGGATGGATATTTATTCTCACTCTAAATTTTCAATGAAATAACTACCTGAAAATAATAATGATCCTAACAATTTTCTACGAAGTCAATTACCTAACCAAAAATATTACGTAAGTAAACAAATTAATTCAATTTAAACATGATTATTTATTTCCCAAAACACGAAGCTTTTTATTTATGTTAAAATATTATAATATTGAAATTATTTAGCTCTAGTACAAAAACGTTCCAGAGATAATAGAAAAATGATTTAATTTCAAAGTTGCTAATGCTAATTTATAGAACAACTTTGTTTTATTTCATAATAAAATTTACATTATTCTGTTATATAATAACAGCCACACAAAACATTTTTTTGAAATTTCTCAGTTCATCATATCACATCCTGTGTTTTAATAATAATTGATCCTCCTCCTCTCGATCTCTTTTCATTTTGTATTTCTATATCTAATTGACACTATCTTAAAAGATCATCCCTCCACCACAATGGTGGTCTTTCCACGCTCTTTGTTATAGATATTTCTTGTTCTTAATTCTATGAGAGCTTTTTGACCAATTTTCATTGAATTTTCTTCCCATCCATATTTTAGATTCACATATAGAAGAAAGACTAACTCTTCAATGTTTTCGCACCGTTCCCTTTCGCACTGCTGTCCCTAAGGTGGCTTAGGGGAGAGTGTGGAGGTATGGGACGCAGGAGGTATGGGACAGTACTCATATTATTAATATTTGACCCATTTAATAGCTTCTTATGCATGTCAAAAGATGTCAATAGAGATCTGTTTAGTGTTAAATCAGTGCCGGTTGGTGTTTTGTGCGTGTGGCGAAAAAAAAAGTTGTTTATCATTTTTCGACATAAAAAGTAATATTATACCTAATAAATTCCATCCTTTTGGGAGACAGTAGAGCAAAGATAAGATCATTTTTATATTTTGTTCTTAAACCTGTGATAATTGTTCGTTATATTAACGCATTGTTTTAACAAACTCTAAAACTTATCGTATAAAATTATGTCATTTACCATTTTATTGCTTATGGTGGAGGTTTGGGACACTTCAGTGAGGGAGGTATGGGACGTGTTCCATACACGTATAAACAAGGGGAATTCATATTAGTAAAATTTGAAGGGTAAAAGAAGATAATTTATCATGTTGGTCGAATTGAAGAAATAATAGGCGACAGTGAAATTCTATTGCTGACCTTTTTAAGAAAGAGAGAGGGCTCCAATGATTTTGTGTTCCCAATTCAGGAATATCTTTCATTAGTATCACCAAAGGATGTAGTAATGGCATTGCCTACACCTTAAAAACATGGTGGTACAAAAACAATTCAAGACATTTATGTATTCGAAATAAAATTTAATCGTTTCGTCGAAATTAATGAAATAAATTCAATTTTATATGCATGTCCCATTTCTCCTATATAGGTGTCCCAATCCTCCACACTGTGGGGAGGAATGGGACAAAGTCATGGTCTTTTAATATTTCGCATAACTCATTTATTATGCTAAACCTTATAATTTCAATTATTAAATGTCATAGCCAATTGTGTATCTTCATCAACGTAGTACTTGTTTCAAATAAATTGCTTTTTATATTTCTTAAATTCAATTTTGAATAAATTTGTCCCATACATCCCCACTCTCCCCTAAAGATGAAAAGTATAATAATATATACCTGGTTAAAAGTCGGCTTAAGAAAATGAAAATTCCAACACAATCAAAAGAAAGTTAAGGCGTCATTAGGTTAACAACGCATACGTGAATAATTAAGGGAATGCGCAATTAATTAGTTAAACAAAACAAAATTACACACTCATTACAAAGTATAATATAATATATAATTACATAGGTACACACAACAGACAGTCGTTACATCATAAAATTGAACACAGGGTGAATTCCTGAAAGAGGTGTTCCTCATAATATCGATTACTCGCACACGTACTTTCACGCTAGTCATGTGCTGGATAATCTCATTCGTATCAAAAACATACGAATATTGCGAATGTTTAGAAAAAATTACGTTTTTGTATAAATAAAAAGTTGTATACAACTTTCCTTTACACGAGACTTGTCTCTATAAGGGAGATATGTTTCGATAATAGTTTTAATTAAATAGTCTGTACATATTGTTGTATCTTATTTTATATTTATTTCCAGAAATATTACAACAAAAAACTACTACAAAATCTACTAACTAAATATAACTTATATTTTTTTTTATTTATTTATTTATTTATTTAATACATTAAACGGCGTTTAAGCCTTTTTACATTGTATTACAAAGTATACTTGAACATATATCACTATTACATTACAGTTATACACTCAAGGTACATATCGACCACAAAAGATAAAAACAAATTTCATTATATAAACATTAAGACATAAGCATTATACTGCAATTTATACACAATTTACACAATCATAACAATCCGCTTAACCCTATAACAATAAGACATAAGCATTATACTGCAATTTATACACAATTTACACAATCATAACAATCCGCTTAACCCTATAACAATAAAAATATAATTACACATATTCTTATAATAATAATTATAGAAAACGGAATTTCCAGCCTCGCTAGACTTGAGTCTGTTGTGAGGCAATATTTATGTACATATCTATATTGATTGTTATGTTTAATAAATTACTATTGCTATACAAAAACGCTACGATCGTGAAATATCTTAAATTCCTTTATCAAGTCAAAAACTTGGGGACGGGGGGTAGAAATTTGAAAAGTTGGGTGTTTTTTTTTCTGAATTCATAAGATATAAATTCATCAGTCGTGAAGTAGTATCTCAAATTCCTACACCAAATCGAAAATCTGTTGGGTACTTACTGAAATTTCCTTATCAAGTGATATTCGCGTATGCAAATATTATATTTTATAAATAAAAAATAGACATTATGCACATCACTAGTACCTATATACATAGTACATTAGACAACCCTACACATTCTTAGAAACGGCATGCACGATCGATGTCTACAAAAGCCTTTCAGACGGAGAATTAAATAATAATTCGTCTGTATGAAACAGTAGGTAGGTACTGTAGTAAGTAGGTAGTATTATTTACTGACCGTTTTTGTCAAACGAACAAACGTCCCTCGTTTAAAACGTTACATTATTTAATACTATAATTTCCTTTGAAGAGAGCAAATAGAAAGCAAATTGAGATCGGGTAAAACTATTCTACATAATTCATTTCTATGTACATGTTGTAGATACATTGTTTGTGTGTGGTCCTTTGTTCCCGCATCTGATTCTTGGATATAAACTAATAGAAAGTATAAAATTGGATATTGATTAAACCTTAAGAGGAACCTCCAGGGTTTTATGGAAGATGTTGTATTACAACAAGTCCGCCCTTTGACTGTTCATTATTGGTGCACTGTATTATATTTTTTCTTATATCAGGCAAAAAAAATGATATTATTATTATTTATTTAATTATTATTCTTAAAGAAAATAAAATATTAATGTTAACTCAGGATATTGATTTTTTTAATTGATAAATTAGGAAATCCAACTATTACTATACCATCATGGCATATCCTGCAAGATAGCCAGCGTGCAATAAACACGCAAGCTGTCCTCTCTGTGCCAAAAAAAAATTTAAGACGTTCAGAATGGGTGACAGTCCTCATTTCTGAATTTAAAATGTAAAATATCTTTTATTTTTTCGAACGCCTGCCTTTTACAGGGTAACCGAAATTTTACGTAAGAGTGGGAGACCAATTCTTTACCGGGTGCTCCGCGAAACAAGAAAGTAAAATTCTCTAATAGTATACTCGGATCATAATTTCATTATTTTATTTCGTATTTTTTTCTTAACGTTTAAAATAAAAAATGAATGAAAACAAAAAATAGTTTTACATTTATATTGTACGAGTATAATTTGTTTCGTTAAATTATTTTGGGTTTACGCAAAACATTTCAGAAATTGCTTTAGTAATGGCTACATTTCAATTCTAACAAAATTAAAAGATAAAAATCAGAATCAAGATAATCCGCCGATGCAATAAATTACGATTTAACTCACCTGGGAGTTGATAAGCGATGAAGCGGAATCGGATAAAATACAACGAAGGTGAAAAATATCCCCTCCGAACTAACTACCAGAAACAAATCGATCTCGGCCACACACCGATACATTCTGAAATGCATTCGAAACAAAAGAACGCAGCGTTCCTTTATCCAGATTGTTGCAAAATTTAGAAATGTGATAATCAAGGTAAAAACCAAATAAGGCCTGCAAGAAATTAATCTCAAAGCCTGATAGACAAAAAAATACGCAGTCAACCGCTTACAAAAGTGTGGTAGGGCAAGCATTAAAACCCAAATGAAAATCTTTCATGTAATACTGTAAAATCAAAGTACATAACAGGTCATATTTAACAGCTTCAGAAAGAAACAAAATATAACTACATTAATATAAAGAGAAAAGGATTGTACCAGGATGGTCCACATTACGAATGACAGCTCTGACATTTTATAATATCTTACTACGTCAGAGAAATGTTTTATTTTTATGAACAAAAAACCTTATGAATAGAGAAACAAGAATAGAAATAACATAAACATATTTCAGACGACGTACTATAGTAATAATACAGAAAATATCTACAATACTTTGAAATATCTACAAAAAATATTATAAAGGGGGAAATTGAGTTGGCTCCCATCCGAAAAACAAGGGAAAAGAAAAACTTTGGGAAAAAGAGAAGATAAAAAAAAACTGCTAAACTTACAGAAAAAACTTCCGCTTCGAGCGGGCTCAACCAATCTATCACCCACACGTTAGAATGGAGAAAGAATTATTCGCAAATTACAATATCAAGAGGAAATAATATTTCTATTCGCAGAATTCGTGTAATATCATCAAACCGCAAAAACACATATAAAAGCATTATTTTGTGCTTGTTCAAATAATATGCCTACCGAATCGAAATTCTGAAAATCGCATGAATCGACGAAATGAAGTGAAGCAATGTTATAATATGGTTGGTAAATAACTTCATTAGCTTCGACTATATTCATGATTGCCGATTGAATTTTAGAAGATTTATAATATTACTAAGTAAACCTCCACACAAGACACGTATTTGTTGATTGCATACAGTTATATCACTGGCTAAAGAGATAACGTGATGGTATTAGACAAATAGTCATAAACTTCCAGAGAGGAATGAACAAATACTTCCCAACGACTGAAAATTATCGATATACTTTAAGTCATGGGTGGCCAACCTTTTCAGCAGCCGGGCCAAATTTCAGAATGAGATTTTCTACCGGGCCGCACAACAATATACTCCATATATGGAACATTTGATAATTTTACTTCACCTTAAAATTTCTACCCCCCGTCGTCTAATTTTCCAAATGGTATAGGAATTTGAAATGTTTCAAAATTCCTCGGTTTTCCTTAAGAATATTTTCTCAAAATATCTCTTTCAAAAAAGTAACGGGGACTTGTACCGACTATCATTTAAAAAAGTGTGCATATGCTTCGCGGGCCACACGTAGACCCCCAACGGGCCGCACTCGGCCCGCGGGCCGCGGATTGGCCACCCTTGCTTTAAGTAAAGGAAATTCATCACTCACATCATTTTCAGATCTACAGTAATAATGGAATTAGGTGGAATATGTTTTTCCATATTACTTTATATCAATAACATATTACTTTACATGTTACTTATATTTCAGTTCCTGAAAACAACCATTCTATAAGATCTTAGGTTCTAAGACCGGCTTCGATAGAACGAAAAATCTGAGTGGCCTTGGTCTCGAGGGTGATTTGTAATCCAACTGTGGTAGACTTATTCACCTGAACAACTCAGCCCGGAAGAAAACTTTACTATTAATAACGACAATATTTTTTCAATTTATTTCGTAAAGTAAGAAACGTTTCAAATTAAAACTTACAATCCAATTCTCAAATTAAAGTTAAATGCTTTTTCGCTCATTTCCTTAAAAGCATTTTTTTTTAATTTCTTATTTCAAACTTTTCATAAATTTGTAACGTCCCCGTGCAGAGCCGCAAGCCATTTTGCCTCCCCAACATAGGTCGACAAGATATTAAAAAAATTAAAAGCATAATACCTTCCAGATAGAAATGGAGTACTATTTTAAATATCATATTTTTTTATATACCTAACTAATAGTTAATAATAATAGTGGGACGCACTAGAAAGAACCTCCAGAGATGGGGCTTGGCTGAGAGCACGGCGTGTGATTGTGGAGAGGAGCAAGACACCTCCTGACATGCCCAATGGCTCCCAGACAGTGTCAATGGGAGGAATTCGTGGGACGAACTCACCTAGGGGGAGCTGCAAGAGAGGTCGTTGTTTTCTGGGAGGGAATGGGAGTGTAGATGTGAATTTGGTGTTTTTGTTGCTGACCGACACGAAAAGAAGAAGGATAGTTGATAGACCGCTGGTAGCGCGAAGATTTTTATTGGAAGTTGAAAGATTCAAATACCAACCAAGTGTCGTAGATAACGTCGAGTGAAGAGCGGTTAAATATTAGGTAGGTACCTACACATTTTAAAATATTTCTATTTCCGTATGTTATCAGAAAGAATAAATCTTGCACAATTTCTGTTAGTTATCGGATGTCCTGGAAAAGACAAGTAACATACCACACAATATACATCTGTATAAAACATTTAACATTTTCAACTCAACAGTCAAATACTCCACCAATTTTGTGTGTCTTGTTTTTACATTGCAAGGAGGAGTCGAACAGCATCCTCAATAGAATCTGCTAGCTATTTAACTTGTGGGAGATGTTGTAATGGTATACAAAAAATTAGAAACTCTCTTTAGAGGGATATTTAGCATGCATTACATTCCTACAGATTCATGAGTATTATAGATCTATTCACTTGGTCAATGTTGTCATTAATAAAAATTAAGACCTAACTGACCATCAAAGGATTCGATTTTCGAAACACCATGATTTCAAACTCTTAACTAGCACGACCTCGTTCGGGGTGATTAAAAATGGAAACTAATTTCAATTAAAACTGGTGTATTTTCAGCTATAAATAATACATATTTAACTAGTATTAAAAATAATGTTTATTTATGCTGATTATTATTATGTACAACAACAAACAAACAAACACAAATTCCCTGAACGAAACGTGAAAATGGAAATATTATTCGTGTCGCCTCACGTCAGGCTTGACACATAAACATTTGTTTAATTTCGGGGACATCACCAGTACCATACCATACCATGCTCACGGATGTATAAATTTACATTCGAGAACAAATATATTCAAAATGGACGAAGATCTGAATTTCCAAAAAGCGTAAATTAGCGTTTTTACACACACAAGTGAAAATATTCGATAAAAAACACTGTTTAGCTGTAAATGTCCCAATTTCGTGTGTACAATATACAGATAGCGAATATTTATCACAGCTATACCATTTCATCACGACTAAACTACTGAAATTTATAAGTGAAAAAGATCTGAAAAAAAAATAGCATAAATACGAGTAGGTACATTTCCCATAACATAAATGAGTAACGTTCAGTATTATTAACCTTGTAATTTCTTACTTAAAACAACATGTTCATTGTGCCCAATTATTACATTAGATTATGTGTCGATTGCATCAAAACACATAAAAACATACCATCAGGGCATTTCCAAAAGTGGGGTAGCCAGCTGCATGTAATAAACATGCAAGTTATCCTCTTGTGCCAATAAAAATTGAAACGATAGCATCAATTGGTTTAGAATATCAGATTTCCTATGTACAAAATCTATGAGTGGTTAAAATCATACTACCGACTTAATTCATCCTAAAACTCTTCATTATTCACTTTTAAATATAACACAGCATACTACTACTAAAGAATTTGCACAAAATTTGCATTAAAATAATAAACAGTTAATCTAATTGACTTCTAAGAAATGCATTGCTTTGCAATCTAATCTAAAGTTAGCTTTTAAATTCTAAAAACTAATTAAAAATCAGTATAAGCATGTCAATCATTTCTAGTTCACGTAAAGTTTACGTTACCGTACTATGATATTATATTGTATTAACCCTTAAGATCAAAGGCAAACTGTAGGTGTACAAAGCCGACAGTGTTACTTTTGATATAATCACCAAAGGAACTCTGTACAGTTTCACTAATACATACTAATACTTTACATTATATTGAATTTTTATACAAAGAGTATTAGCATCTGTACCAGTAGTAATAAAACATTGACGATAACATACAAGTCCGTCCTTGCAAAATAAATTGAATCGTGGGCCGCTAGATACTTACTACTTGGTGAGTAAGAGCTGTGCAGATATTTATAATATTTTATGTAAGTATAGTAACAACACTGTAAGGGAGAACGTGCTGCACTTTATTGATTTTTCTATGTTAGTACATCTAATGAGATATTGAAATTATTTATAGAAAAGGCTTGATCCAAACGAAGGACTGCTTACAAAGTTGTACTTAATTAAAAAATACTATCATCAGTTTCAGAAGCAGGCTGAAAGTTTCTTTTGAAGGGTCAAACTAATCGAACGAACTGAACTTCTTTATAATTTTTTTAGTGCACTGATTACCACATTTACGGGGGATCCGTGGATGAACTAGAGGTTTTTAGAACTTTTTTCAGTGAACTGATTACTAAATTTAAATAAGTATAAATTTCTACAGTGAAAATATAAATAAATTCTTTCTCTAAATTTACAAAAAAGATAGAAAGTATTTGTCACTAGTCTAGTCCTCCTTTTCAAAAATGTTAAAAATATTCATTGACCGCGACAGATCGCACATTAGAGAAAAATGTTTGTTTATATATTATTAAGAATCTCCGCTGGCTAATATCAATCATACCATCACGAAAAGTGGGATAGCCAGTAGACTGACTGTGTAACAAACATGGCTGGTTACACCAAATGTTATGAGAAAACACCGTCATGTGATAAATACAGAGAAACAATACGGAAACAAAAAGGTGATACATCACTATAAGCAATACAATGATATGTAAGATAATAAATAATAATAACTCAACTCTCATACAAACGAGACTTGGCGCATAGCTCCTTATAAAGAAAATCGGAACATGATTGAAGATGGAGAATCACAATTTATTGGCTATTTATAATTGCATTATTATTAATAATAGTAGCGACACAGTGATCATAAACACATGAGGAGAAAAAATAATATAATACATATTATATAGAATACTCGTACGTCTCAACACGAGTAGATGGTGTGTGTAATTGATTTATTATCGTGAAAAGAATCACTTATACCCAAGTCTTAATACTATATCGTAATATTCCTAAGGGTGTACATTGATGATCAAACATTATGTGTTTAATATTTTGGAATGAACGATTTGATTTTAAATTAGACTACCAGGAGCGAATAGGTAAGATGTGGTGATTCCAAAAATCACGTCTCTTCTAATACCCCATTTTCTAAGTACTTATATCCATAATTTTCTAGTATTTTTGATGGAAAATAGAACATTCAGGATCGGTCACATACAACATCGCTGAATTGTCGATTTTACACGAATTTTATTGGTTCCGTGGAGCATCTAGCAAAAATTGGTTTCCCACTATTTCACGTAAGCATTCAAGCGTCCTGTAGAAGGAAGATGTTCGATACACTAAAAATATTTTTAGCCATAAATTCAGCGATGAGGTTTGTCAGCCATCCTGAATGCCTTAATTTTTTGTTGGCACGTAGTGAGGACAGCTTATTGTATACAGCTGATCTGCTGGCTACCCCACTTGTGGGACATACCGTGAAAACATTTTGCTTCAAAGCATACAATCAAGCACTAACATCAACAAAATAAAACTTTTCCTACAAAATATGTAAAATTCTCAATGAGCCAATTCCTGTGAGGAAGGATCCAGAGAGACTCTCAAGGTTTATGATAGCTGTGTCAGACAGGCTGGCTGTATGGATGGATGATAAGATTAAAAATTTGTAGCCAATGTTTTTTCCAATGAGCATTGAATGTACCTATAAACTTATCGTTTAGAACTCCGTCAATATTTAATTTTTCTACTTAAATTCAGCAAGAATAGCAAATTGTAGCGTGTGTGTGAATTATTTTAGGATATGAATTAAAATCCGTTTTGATTATTCAATAAACGATTTTAATACACCAAAAAAAATCCGGATATTATTAATGTATCCAGAAAGACTGAAGATAAAACAATGGTCAAATTTCTTTTTCCTAAGCTGAAGTTTAATAAGCAAGTCACGCTGTGCAAAAACAAGCATTCAAGCTGTATTGAAATTCTACATAACTCAAAAAAAAACATCTATCAAAGCAGAATATATATAAAAGACGTAACGTATAGAAAAAGAAAAGAAAAACAACCAATTAACGAACGGAAAGGATATCCATCAAAAATATAATTATCAAAAAATGAAAATCATTCTGTAATGTGGTGTTCTCACTTTGGCGAATATCGCTAGGGCACCAAAATATCGCCAGCCATTTGAACCGTGTGAACAAAATGACAGCTAGTCTGAAACGATAAAAACCAGTAGAAACGATATCGTCTCGAGTTGACCACCTTCCAACTTTCTCGGGCGATCGAACGATTTGCACATGCGCAGATATGCGCGGCGTTTGTGTCTATGGTAAAAGCTTTATAACCTATAAATTTTATAATGTTTCCCGCTTCGTGACAGCTGTTATCTTTTTTGTTGGTTTGTGGCGTTTGTTTCCTTAATTAAAAGGCGCCTTATAACCTCTACTATAACATTTTCGACTAAAAATAAACACTTCGCGATCTCCATCTCGACGCCATTTTGAAAACAGTGTCAAAATCAAAGCGCATCTGACAGATCGTTTCTATATCGGTGGACTTGTGTGAACAGGTGTGACGATCAATGGGCGTACGGCGAATTTTGTTTTTTCGCCTGGCGTTATATTTTGAAATTCGGCTGGCGATATTCGCCAAATGTGAACACCCCATAACAGTGATGACACACCCAGTACACGTGGTCGGTATGGTAAATAGAAAAGGTTAATGGAACTCATAAGGGGTAAACGTAGTACATAATATAAAACACAGTCAAAAGGGTAAACTCTATAGCACCACGGCATCTCACACAAGTAGGGTGGCTAGTACGTTAGTAAATACGCAAATCGTCCTCACGGGGTCAATAAAAAATAAAACCTTTAACGTAGTGGTCTGATGACACTAGAAGACTCGATTTCGATGGATCGCGAAAAGCACAGCACAGAGATTCCTGAAGAGACATGGCCCGTCTACCGGTCGTTCCGTGGAAATACTACTAAATTTAATTATTTTATTTCATTTTATATCTAAAACCGTGCTGTTGATACTCGACAAATAATTGAAAATACTACTAATACTATCCCAGCACGGCAAATCCCACAAGTATGGTAGCCAGTAGACCAGTCGCATGCTATAAATATGCATGCTGACCTCTCCGTGTCAGTAAAAAAATAAGACAATCAAGATTAGTGGCAAACCTCATCACAGAATTTAAGACGTAAAATGTCTTTATTTTATCAAACACCTACCTTTTACAGAACACTCGAAAACTTACGGAAAAGAGTGAGAGATCAATTCTTTGTCGGGTCCTTCACGGAATAAAATAATTGAAAATATAGACTAATAAATAATTAATGAGGGTTTGTCTCATGTAGCAGAGTCGGATACGGCAAAAAATGTAGCAGTACAGTATAGATTACACTTGTAGAAAATCCGAGTCCGAATGGAATAAATAACAATATTAATACACACACCACTCAATGATATCATTTATCGTACTTATGTAGAGATGATATACATAGATTGATAAATACATATTATGATGAGAAAGTGATTACATTAATGTCAAGTTATTTTATAAATACTACACATTCATATATTTAATAATAATAACTAGTTGGTATTATTACAAACAATATTAAGTATTACCTATTTCTCACAATATATACATAATATTACATTACATTAGCTATATAATGTTTACAAGCAATAGAGATAGACAACTAACAAAGATACTTGTTAATCCGAATAATTAACGAAGTGTTTTTTAAAGATGAATCCGTATTTAAATAAACCCCAACACCTAACACATCTTAGATTCATAGTAATCAACACGATAGCGTCGTGAAGGTAGAGTAAGAAGGCAGGGAATAGAATCGAAACCAACCGGGATCTTTAGATGCAAAGTTTAAGGCCACCTCAAGATAAGAATTTAATTGACTTTTTAACTTAAAGTCTGTGAAATTGCTAACTGTTAACTTACTAACTAGTACACTACTTACTGAAATAACAAGATTTCATACTTATTTTCATTCCGTCACAATTTTTTAGGCTCCAACTTACAAACAAATAAAACAAGACATCAAAAATCTGCTTTCGTTGTACTTTTTTCTCGAGAAATTGAACTACAATAACCTGCGTTATATTTACAAATAACGAGTAAAGAAGCTATTTCATAATTAACGGGTAAACGATTAATTAAGTTAAATCTTTGGTTAACAGCCGTGTCTAGCTAAACAAACAGATAAGAGAGACGAACCCGTCCTACAAGCAGAGCAAAGACAGCGTACCAACAAGATTCCTTAATGAGGCATTTAAACTACTATCTGCTAGACTACCACCACTAAGTACAAAATACTAATACCTATGCCTATAATACAATACAATATAATATAATATTAACTAATAATACTGCTCGACATTATTAATAAGTAATTTATTTATCTGTATAAATTTAAGTACTATACACTCCGCTTACATGCAAAATTAGATAAGCTGACAGTAATGTATTATTATTAATCCCGCTCAGAATCTCTACTTAACATGTCGCTTAATCTTCAGACATTTCCGCTCGAAAAGACACAAGGTAAGTTTCAAAGGGCGTGGGTGATTTAATATTTTTGAATTACAATTCATATTAAGGCTTCTTTTCCAGAATTCAGCGAGAAACTTTATTTTTAACAAGTATTCAAATAAGTAAGTATCGAAAGTGAGAAATATTCTGAAAACTGAATTTATGCCTTCAAAATGAACTTAAAAAAGTACCTACTTGCCTCAATGACAATTATTTAGAAGATGTATGCGAGATATTTAATATAACGTATGCGACAGTTTTATAAATATCTGCGAATTCAGAAAAAAAAAACATTAATAACAAATAGAGTCTGCTATATACTGTACCGTTCTCTCTGCCTACCCCATATGGGACACGGCGTGAGGGTATAGTATAGGTAGTACAGTATTTATACTTTGCATAATCTGTTAATTAAATTTTAAATATTGCCATCGATTTCGGCAAACTTATGCCATCTTCGAGCGAATCAATAGGTAGATACTAGTGTGATGTGTTTAGTATATTGATGAAAGGATGACACAAAAATGGCGGAGCGGAGAGGTTGGGATTTTTAAAAGACAAATAAAAGATTATATATAGAACAAATACTTTATATTATAAACAAAATATCTAACCACTGTTACATAGTTTGAGTTCGTCGGTAGCCTGGGGCTAGAGTCTCGGCATCATGTGAAAGATGTGTTATATTTGGGTTTCAAACAAAACCTCAGATATATTCTTTAAAAAAAATCCTAAAATAAGTTAGACTGTAATGTATTCGATACATCATAGCTGAAAAAATAAGGACATTATATAAAATGTATACGAGATCGTAAAGATACCATTAAGATACTTAATTCAGCAACGTTGTGAAAGTCGTTATATCTTAATTATAAAGTTTCCAAGATAAAACTTTGTAAGCCTGTAATGTCATGAAAAAAATCAAATGGGAGGGAATATTGGTTTCCACGTGTACACTTTTTAGACACAAAAGCGAAAAAAAATCTTGATATTTAAGGACATCATCCCTCTTGATAATCATACATACAAGTGGGGTAGCTAGTAACAATATATAGGTAATTATTTGCCAACGTTTTGCAATACAGCGCACATTTTGCATACTAGACTGATAGTTTTGAAGTAGGTAAATTATACCTAGTTAAAAATATTCGAACCAAACAATTGGAGAGTACGGACTAAACGAATGAATAAATGATGGCTTAGAGCACAGATTTTGTAAGTGCAGTTTTTACCGAAAATTAGTTATTATTCGCATGCCAATCTATATCATCTGAAGTATGTTCTGTAGGAATATTAACGCAAAACTCTGTGTCATTGACGAGATATTTAACAAAAACTGTACGCGGTAAGTACTAAATAGTATGGCATCTCAAACTTTCTCAAAACTATGAAAACTGCACTTGCAACATCTGTGCTCTAAGCCATCGAAATGTATTACGTCTCTTAGCATCATCACCATCCCGTCGTTCCCTTCTTTGAATTTAGGCAGAAAAAAATTGTTGCCATACAGTTCAATTCTCGAATACAATGTCCCTTCTTTTTTAAATAAAATATTTAAACTTGAATTACTATGTTTATTTGTTACATTAATTTAAAATACACTATCGCGATTCAGTGCACCTGCACCATTGACGAGCTTTTGCAAGTGCACCGAAGTCTTGAAAAGCTCGTCAATGGTGCAAGTGCACTGAAATCGCGATAGCGCATTTTAAATTAATGTAACAAATAAACATAGTAAATCAAGTTTAAATATTTTATTTAAAAATGTCTAGAAATTGTTACATAGTTAATGCCTCTAAAATAAGTGAAGTCCCTTCTTTTCTTTAAATTTACAAAAGGAAGAAAAGAGAGGTAATAAAAGGTAAATAAATATCGATCTGATAAGTCCTCTACATATCAAATTTACCATTAACACAAAATACATGTGTATTTAGATACATTCCTGTACTACCTTCGACAGATTTATCAATATTATTAATCTCTTCAGATTGTGTGAAATATACACGCGTACAAATATCTTATCACGACAATTTATCTCGCACAATCAAACACGATTGTATGTACATTATATGTACAACAAATATTATTATTAATAAAATCGATAATAAAGGTAAAGTAAATAATAGTTAAATCACGAATATAATCAATTCGATGCGTTAATCTAAACAGTCAAAACGTTTTATTTTAATCAAAGAATCTCTAATATGAGCCACTAAATCGATTAAACAAAAATAAGCGTCATGAATAGACATTTTGAATGTTTTTAAACGAGTATTCCACAATGCACTTCTGTACTACGTACGGAATACTCGTTTAAAAAAATCAAAATGTCTCGAAACTGTTGCATAGTTAATCCTTCAAAAATAGATGATGTGATGAATAGAGCCTAAAAAATATATTTTTGTTTTATCAAAATAAGCCACGCAGTATGTATTTATGCCTGTTGTACAAAATTTAGTTTTACTTAAGTAAAATTTAATTTTAATCAAACAGGAGTTTTGAACGAACCTTCCTTTATCAAAATATTTCAATAAACATGTTGATTGTGTTATTGGATGAAAATCTGGAAAATTGTAAAATAATCACGTTCCAAGTAATGAGAATTTAAATGGTGGTCAAGGAACGCTGTATTCATTATATTATTATACCTTAATAATAATCTAATAAATATTTATTTCCGTTCGTACATATGTACACTTTAAAGAGACCGTCATTAAGAGAGACTGAGGTAAAACAATACTTTCTAAACGAGGTCTAATCCTTTGGGCAACTTTTAGGTTAAAAGCATATACATATCTTAATTGAAAAATATATAACGTTTTAATGAAACTATATTAGAAAGTTATTATATACATGAAAATTTTCTGAATAGCAAAACTCGGATAAATAGTCTTTTTATTTACGATTACCAAGTTCAATATAGGCATGTTTGACATCAAACTTCAAGTTTTGACATAAGAAGGTATACTTACTAATATTTTTTACACTAACTATGGAAGTGTGAATATTGTTATTTTTCAGTAGCAATAAGATCGGGATTTTAACTCATTTGTCACTGACCTATATTCATACTGACAACATATTGGATAATGACAACACTAAAATTGTAAAGGTATATAATTGCTGTCTTTTGAATTATGGACTCTTTTCTTGTGAAGCTGTACATATAATAGGAAGAACCAAATAAACTGTGTAGATAAAGAATCTTATTAAAGAACACCACACAACACATCATGGTATTTACACAGTTTTTCTTTTATCTGTTTAGTTTTCTGTAAACCCGAGCGATGCCGGATTAAAAAAGCTAGCAATATTAATATACGGAATGTGTAATCTAAATAATTGAACATAACTTCTGATCTACCTAGTACCTACCTAAAATACATCAATCAAATAAAATCACGGTTATTATTACAAATACATAATATACCTGCCCACGAGTTCAGCAAAGTGTGTGCATAAACTTTTTGTCTCTGAGGTTTGCGGTTTCGTCCAGATACGGAGAACTAGGCTGTGTGTATTTCGTTACCGACTAGGTACTACTATACTATAATAATTTACGAAGCGTATCATACACATTACACACGCAACGGTCCTATAAGCAAAACTGACCAACGAAAGGTATAACAATTTACGTGGAAACTATTTCAGTTATAACAACGAAAAAGTACCTGTTTGAATACCATACATACACATATAAATATTAACTTTGCCAATATTCTTCTATTACATTTTTTTCCACAAAGTCCACAGCAATAAAATAGGTATCTCAATGTTTTTAATAGGTTATCGAGTGTCCTTCTGTAAAAAGCAAGTAGTTACGTATAATACATTTAATATCTTGGAATTCAGCAATGATGACGTCCGCCATCCATCCTGAATGTCTCGAGAGGGCAACTTACATGTTTATTACATGGAATTAGTCTATAATTGCCTACCTCACTTGTATGATACGCCGTTTATGTTAAAAATATGTAAACTTCTATTACACAAACAGAATTAATATAATCGAATTTAAATTGTAAACTATGATCATGTTATGAAGTTTTCTTTTTAATTAGTTTGAAACTCACGTGGCCATTACAACTCTGTATGATTTATATAAATAATAAGGATATTTATTACCAACATAAATACATAATTAATTTGATAATATAATATTACAAAGTGATCTACTTCGCTTTTCTATCAAAACAAAATGATGACGTCAACACTTCGTTGTCTATCTGTCGCAGGGTCCTGACCCCTGACGTCACTTGATGGTTATATCTTCTCAGGATGTTGGAAATATTATTATTTATATTAAATTCATTCTTTGTCAAGTTGTTTTGATCCCCAGATGAGAGAAAGAAAGTTGCCACTTGGTTTGTCAGTTAATTTGTAATTCACGTCAACTTTTATTTATCAACTCTGCAACAACAACTGGAATATTATGTATATTATATTAGGTAAAACTTTGTAATACCTACTCACAGTGGGTAAATGTTATGTATATATTTTTAATAATATGTAATTGATTTTTTTGTACAAAAGCTAGAAGCTGCACATGTATGTAAAAAGTAAATGAATAAACTCCCTATACATACATTAATGAGTGAGTATCTAGAAATATGTTTATTTTATAATATTATGTAGTAGGAAGTTTTGATAAGCTGTGTTAAACTAACGATCTTAATTTATTACCGAATTTGTGAGGTCAGGTTCTAGACCGAACAAGAGTTCTAATAATTATAAAAATGATAAAAGCATATTTGGTTTATTTAAAGTTTAGTAAGCTCGTTTTTATTTAAGTTTTTTGCACCGTTTGCAGTTTCCTTAGTTTTTCTGTTAAAAACCGCAAACAATACATAGATATGAATTATAATATTTACACCACTGTCATAATAATAATTTGTTTGGTATCAAATAACTCATTCAAATGGAATTTAGACTGCACGGACACGATCAGCACACCATAAATAGAACACCAACTTATTTTTTGCTTGTTTATTTTATTTGGTAGGTACCTACGTATATTCATATTCTTACAGATTTACGCAATGTAAATTGATTTCGTGACACTCCATAGAGTTGAGAGTAAGTAACACATAGTAGATGATATTATTATCGTTCATACATAACTAGAAGTAAATTAGATGCAAGGGTCTTGGCAACAAACTCTCAATGTTATACATCATTTATACTGAATAGAAAACTATCGCAAACTGTTTACTTAACATTCACGAGATGGGAGTCGATAGCCTAATAATGGTTTCAGAAAAGCGATTTGTGGGTTTGAATACATCTGCTGACAGTAAACCCATCTTCACGATAAAAGCCGGCGCCCTTAAGACGGTCTAGGGACTGTCAAACGGCGTTAAAACAAAATCATCCAGAATCATCATCATCAAAAACGCATTATTGCTCACTGTGAGATTGTTAGATGAAGTTTCATGACAAGTGAACAGCAGAAAATTTGAATACGAGCTAGCTCGATCTCTATATGTGTTATTATTTATTTATCGTGTCGTACCTAATCCAGAAAAACCAATCAAACTGATCTCCAATACTGTGCAAAACGCACAGCAGGTGGAGATGCGTCAAAAATATCCACCATAGTGCATGTGACGGGGCACAATGGACACTCAAACAAGATTGTGCCCTACTTGTTGGAGTGTTGATTAAAACAAACGGAAACGTACATACCATTAAAAACATATTCGCACACATACAATATTCAGGATCTGTATATTATAAGAGCAAGCCATTTGATCCCTTAACAACAAACACGATTTCTAACACTCAATCAAGTAGGTACATAGACATATTACAGAGCGAAAAATCATATTGTCGAGACGACATAGAGGCACCGTCTAATTGACTATTCATTAATACACGATAAATTCGATTTCAAATCCGCTATAGTACGACCTCGTATTATTTATTATATATCTATGAATTTTATATTTAAGTTTCCTGTTTATATATTCATTTTATTCTCGCGATCTCATCACTCGCACACGGCACGTGGTGAGCAATGATATTGTATTAGAGCTTTCCGCAATAATAACATAAAGATATCACTATAAAAATAATACAGAAACAAATATAAACAAACGGAGCAACTGTCGGATAAACAATAATATCGAGATAGACAACACCAATCAAAACAAGGAAACAATCAATTCAATCAACCAACTTGTTCTCAAGATTAACGTTATTGATATACTCGTACATGCATTCAAAATAATTTATTACAATCATTGCAAACAATTCATTCACACCATCACAGCGTTTCCCACTAGTGGGGTAGCCAGCACGCCAACTGCAAGTAACAAACATGCATCTTCTATATAATCAAAGTTAAGATATTACATCATCGCTGAACTTAAGATGTTAAATGGCTTAAAAATTATGTATCACGAATACCTGCCTCTTACAGGACAGTCAAAAACTAACAGAAGAGAGTGGAAGACCTATTCTTTGCTGGGGATACCATCGTACAAAAAACTGGTTTTTCATTCTGTATTTCGTACAAATTTATTAATTAATTCATCTACGAATTAATTAATCTGAATTGGAATTCCCAGAACATAATAATATTGTATATATTATAATAACAAGTCAAATCACAGAGATATCTATCGTGGGGTGCCTCTAACAAGCAGTATAGATAGTAGAGGGCATACCGTCGAGGATTTTTCCCCATAATATGGTTGTACACCACTAAAATAACGTATGCGATTAAACGTAACATCATTGTTCGTTAGGAAAACTTTATATCGGCAATAAAATTAACAGTTTCAACAGACATTACGGGGGAATTTAATAACACCACGAGACATATAATGAACTCAACGTACAAAACACAACACACCTCAAGGGAATGCTTAATAGTTATTAGCATAACCATATTATTATTATACATCATGTACATACAGCAAATATTAGAATGATGTAAGGCAAATGTTAAAATATAAACTCGTAATGTATATAAATAGATATACCTATCTACATATGAACTTCCGACAAACGTGTACCCGTACAAATTAATTACTTAGGTAATTTGTAAATGTTTAAAATCAAAAAGACAAAACATTTTTTACCTACAATACATGAATTCCGATTGTTTCGTCTGATGGACACGATTTCGCGGAGAAAGAGAAAAATGAACAAATACAATTGTGTGTGCTGTTTATCATGAATATTAGATATAGAGCGTTATTCTATTCTCGGAATACGGATTGCTGAAGGAAGTATCTCAACACTGTGAGGCAAGGGGATAAGGTTTATGTATTCCATATTCGAACACCATGATCAGAGATTATTCAAAATGTTAAAATAACGAAAATCATTTATTTGAAATACGAACTTTCTTATTAAGACTGTGCAATATCTGATTAGATGGTTTCAACCATTGGAAGACATTTTTTATACAACGGCTAATCTATCAAATTTGCCTTCCCGACACAAATACAAAATTACCTCATGGAAATCTCTTTCAAATAGATACCTAGCGATATTTTAAAAGTAATTTCAATAACATTAAGTACCTAGTCCTTCTCATACCTAGGCAGATCGAAAGTGTACTTCGGGTCATAATGGGAAGCCTACATAGTGGACATTCTAAAGAAAAAGAGCTTATGAGAAGAAATGCGTATTGCTAAGGTGTCTTGTCTTACCTTAGTGATGGGTGTAGTCCTTGCCTTCTGCGGCGCTGCGGTCTGCGAGGGTATGCTCTCCCCCTGCGTGGTAACATGATCGGCTGCCAGTGATTCCGGCACAGTCTGCAGTGTCGTCCTCATCGTGGTTGACATTCTACGCGCGTACAACTATGCCCCGCCTTGTTCTCAATCCCCCAGCGCAGACACAGACCAAGCACGACTCCAGACACTTCATGTGTTGTGTCCAAAACACACGCAGTGAGAACATCAACTAGTTATTACAAATACACATCGTATTAATATTATCACAACAATAAAACTATGCGGCAGTAACAGAAACTTGATACACTTCAATTCACTATAATCTCAAGAGATCTGTCTTGATTGAGACATTCGCTACATGTATTATTATTATCTAATTGCAATTTGAATATGGTCCTTATACGTACGACAATTAGTATTAGATTACACAATACTATATACTACAAAAAACTAGTAGAAATATTAATTAATACTATGATTAAGTAACAACAAGTGCCTCGATATTGTATCTCACTATTATTCAAACAGGAATATTAGTATTAGTAGTAGTAGTTTATATAACTATGTGAACACTAACTAGGTATCTATCTAACTTTATATATTATTTTAAATGTCAATTGAAAGCCTAAAGTTTGAAACACACACACACTGCACTACTTAATTATAATACTAATTATTACAGTCGATACAGAAATTTATTGGATTATTTTAAATGCATAGTTTTACGAATCGATGATATCCGTCTTGTTGAAATCTGTGAACAAAAAAATAATAAATGTTAAAATTTTGCACTTTGCTTATGTTTTCGGCATTCACAATATAACAATTTCTAGACATGATATGATTTTTTAGATTATTATGTAATAATTGTTATTTTTTGAGCTTTTTATTTGCTACCGCGGTTTCGGTGGAGCGTCCACCATTAACGAGCGTTAATCTAAAACTTTAAAGAAGTTTTAGATTAACGCTCGTTAATGGTGGACGCTCCACCGAAACCGCGGTAGCAAATAAAAAGCTCAAAAAATAACAATTATTACATAATAATCTAAAAAATCATATCATGTTAAAATTTTGCTTTATGAGAAAAATACATAAATGGAAATCAAAAAAAGACACCAAAAAAATATATTAGAGAAGGAGATCATTTTGGAGGTTATACAGAGGAATTCATGAGGGAGGTTTATTGGTAAATATTTGTTATTGGCAGTGAAGAACGTCAACAAAGCTAAGAATGTTTAGGTATGCTGGGTGACAATGCTAACAACTTTCTTAATAATTAATCTTAAATATTAGTCAAAAGTTGGAATAAATAAAACATTCTTAAAATTCGTGCTTCCAATGTGTTCAAAAAAGTTCTTCAAGGACACGATTCAAAGAGAGACGAAATAGGACGCAGCAGCCTGATTTTTGAAATGACTTTTTTAAAAGGAAAAGGGAGACCAGTTGCCTTTTTCAATTTAAGTACAGCGAGCTATATTACAAACACTATTTTAATACTATTTTGGATATAGGCGTGCACAAACTGCCTATTGTAGATATTGTGTTTAAGATAAAACTGGAGTTATGATTCATCAAATAAACGATTTTAAAAACTGCAAAGAAATGAAAAACACGAGGGTTTTAATAATAAGTACCCAAGTCAACCTTTCAATAACACTAACAGAATTTGGAGGGCGTCTGAACCATGTATTAAGATGAAATGTCGCCTCTTCAATGCCTGTATTAACCTAATCCTTCTATATGGTTGTGAGTCTTGGCACCTATCCAAGGCTCTAGAACGGTAGATATAAAATTACTAAAATAAGTGTCTTGGAAGGATTTTGGATGTTAGGTGGTGTGTGTATGTCACAAGATGCTGTTTATCAGTGCACTAAGCAAATATCTAGTCTCTGTAATACAGGAGAGACGACGGTCCTGGTTGGGTCATGTTTTGAGAATGTTCAATGATAGTTAGCCAAAAATGCACTGTTCTTTCGTCCAAAAGGGTTTCGACGTCCCGGAGTTTCTCTTTCACAATACACCGTTCCTGCGACATCGAAATCACAGCGCTGAGAAGAGTTGATTCAATTGACGCAGAGACGCTCTAAACGAAGGAAGCTGGTTTCTGCCCTGTACTCTCGAGAGGAGCGTTGAAGGACGAAGTTATTTAGTACCGAAGTAATAGTTGATCTGTTCTGACGACTTTGCGTAGAAGCGGGTAGATATGACCGACTAGAAGCTAAAAACAGCTAGAGATCACAAAAGGAAAAACCTGGACACAATGAACCTGCACTCCAAAAAGGATAAGTTGAAGATTGTACGGAGTATACAAATGTATAAAATTGAACAATAATACGTATATCTATACTATGCGAACAGGTGTAGGTAATACCATAAATAAAACACAACACTATTATGTTTTCATATATTCTTATATCACAGTAAAGTCAAAGTGACATACGACGATGATTTTAATATGCTATACAGCAAAACACAGACAGAGATGGACATCGTTAACTCTGTTAAACGTTAATACGTTAACTAAAAGGTTTCACTGATTTTGTTTTCACTTAATGAGTAAAACTTCATTATTAAATTAAAAAATATTAAAAGTAAAAATACTTTAGAGTTTTAAATTTATTTATTCACCAGTAACATATGTTTCGGGTTACAGGCCCATATTCATACTGTATATGTAGTACTGTATAAGTATTTTTACTTTTAATATTTTTTAACTAAAAGGTTATTATTAATAATTGTTTGTTCCGTGAAATTCTCGTGGGGTACTCGTAAAACATCGCGACTAAGATATTTAACATCTTTAATTCAACGACGAGGCGTGCAATCCATCCTGGATTAATTTTTACTGTCACGCAGTTACTCTACTGACTACCCCATTGGTGGGAAATGCCGTAATTGGATAGATCTAGATTATGGGATGAAATGTGAACAGCGACATTTAATATGCATCGTGTGCAATATAACAATACAAAAACACGAAAAGTTAAATACGATATTTATTTGAAAATGAGCAAATTACGGTTAGTTATACGAGTTGAATAAAAAAGGGTATTCGGCGCGAAAAGGTCCTTCGCCACTTTTACAAAAAGTCTGGACCTATGTTTTGTACCAGTTCCGAAAAATTGCTAGGAGATCAACCCTTCCAGAAAAAAAGTAATGGGACTTGATTTAAAGGAAGCTTTTTGACCTTTCTCAACCTGACAGTTATTGAAATTAAAAACAAACATTTTTCTACTATGTCGATTTTTATTGACTGAGACGTCTTTCGTCTTTCAAGGACATTGTCAATCTCCTTAGACTAACAATTTAGAAAGCTTTTTTTTTTTAAATTTCATAATGGAATACCACTACTTAATTACCGGGACACAGTGAATACTTATAGTTATTTTTATTTAGAAATATGATTAATGTTTGAGGTATTCACAATAATGCATAATAATTAAAATCCATATTAGATTGTTTTAATATGTAACTATGTAAATTTGTTATATATTAAATAATTATCTCATATCGCGTTTAATAATAATAGTAAATAATTATCTGTTACATAACAAATTAACATAGTTATACTAAAACGACCAAAAGTGAATTTTTATTTAGATTACCTTTTTTGTTTATCACAATCTCGTAAATTCGTTAATGCTTAGGTCTGACGAGAGGTAATATTCGCCATTGGTGGCGTACAGAGAGTTGGATGCGAATGTCAATCACCAATCGTCAAGCAAAAATCTTAAGTTTTTTGGCGACAATTCGAAGCATTCTCCGAAGAAATATTCGAATGAATGCCTTCGTTACCTGTCTCATGGACGAGAATGCTCCAAATTGTCGCCGAAAGATTTAAGATTTTTGCTTGATGACTGACGTTCGCATCCAGCTGTGTGGACGCCGCCATTGTCAATCAGTAGGTACAGACTGAAGTCATTATTCAGTCACTATAAATTATTAGTTGTAGGTATATCTATTGATGATAATTCTGTGCATTATATTATTATTATTATATTATTGTCATACAATGTGATTACTACTAAGATGACTAATGCATAGTTTTTGTACCTAATACTATATAACTAATAAATAATAAACATAAACCACACAAATAAAGGTCCTTGAAGTGCTCAGATCAGTCATTATTATGACACAAAACTACTCAATTCATAGATGTCATTATGTCTTCAGAGAGTATTAAATAAGTTACAGTGGTCTGTGCATGTGGAAAGAATGATATGAGGACAGATGACAAAAATTATATGTATACTCAACATAAGGGCACTCAGAAATATGGTCATCTGCAGATTAAATGATTAGACCATATAGACGGGATAGATACTAAATGACAGACACACTTCGAATACAATGGAAGGAATAGCGTGCACGAGAAACTTTATGATTGTGACAAAGCCAAAAATGATTTCAACAAATAGCAAAATATTATAGACAACATTTGACATCTCCAATTCGGTATGAAAAGTATATATTCGGTATCACCGATTGGGCAGTGCTGATGAGACATGTGACCAAAATTATTGTATTTTTGAAGCAACGACAGGACAAGCCATACATTCATAGAATGCAGCTAGTCCGGTTGCTTAACTACTTGTGGGAGATGTTGTGTTGATTTAGTTAGAGATGGATTATTTTATTTTTTCTATAAGAACAATAATGTACTTTAAAAATAAGGTATTTAAATAGACAATACAATTTCTTTATAAAACATACAATAATTAGCAGCAGTAGGACGATTGGTAGTCAGTGTCAAGAGTCAATATCCTGTGCGTGATAATGTTAATGACTCGGGACAACACAACACACATGTATGTGCAAAGGTGTGCTTCCTAGTACCGTTCTATAAACAATCAAATAAACTCTTAAACATGCTAATTGTATTTGCAAACAAACGTGTATTTCATATTGTGTATCCTCAATGAAGATATTAATTGATAACTACCGGCATTTGATTTGGAAATTTAATAATAAAAATGAGGACCTGTTGTCAAGAGTTACTAATTGTAACAATTTGCAATGTTGTTTATACTCTGTGAGATCTGGGTTAGTTTCCCATCTGGATAATGAAATACCACAACACGAACATTATTGTTTTGTTGATGCTGGAAGCTGTATTGCTGAAATTGTTGTATGTATGTCTCTGCTATTGTTTGTTTTACATTTATTCAAATGTACAACAATATTTTCTTTTAAGGGCTGTAGGCATTGAATAAACAAATACAATGAAAGGAATACTTGACAGTCACGAGACAATATAAATAGGAGTGCCTCTACTTCTGAGATATTCGGGCACAGGAGGGGGTGGTCAATGTCAGAAGACGATAACTGATATAAGTAAAATGTTGAAAATGAAATACAATTATAACAAATTATTTAATGAATATATGGTATTGGTATTCAATGGTCGTACCTTTTATTATCACCAAATACTTAATCATGAACTCTTACAACTAACCTTAAAATTTTGTTACAAAAAAAGTGTCACTAGCCAACCTATAACATTTCACTTGGAAATCACAACGAACGGAAATAATTAACATGTGATCAACATTTATTTACAAAAATCAACAAAAATTGACAATATACATAGAAACTTATTGTTTCTAGATTGAAAAGAAGAAGACAACAGCTATAGAATAACTCAAGATTCACATACTCTAATTCAAAAATACTCTAAAATTGAAAGCAGTTTCAGACAAGAGATTGAAATTTTAACCAAAGTTTGTAAAGGAATAAGATACGATGGTTTGGACATGTTGAGCGAATGCACGATGAAAGGATGACAAAGAGGATGTATCTATCTAAAAGAAGGGGTGTGAGGAAGTACTGACGTCCAAAAACTACGTGGCTTGAGCACATGAATCAAATTCTAAAGGATGGGCGCATCTGAGTAAGAGAAATAGGTGTGCATGTATGAGAAAATGGATGAATGTAGAAGAAGCGAAGAAAGTGTGCAAAGATAGATCTATATGGCGCTCCGTTCTCTCTACCTACCCCCACCTGGGACACGGCGTGAGGGTATAGATAGATTGTAAAGGAAGAAAGACGTATATATATGTAAAATGTATTTCATGAATTTCCTGAGAATTCAGAATGTTGGACATACAGCTGGTCACTGTGATCATAGAAGAATATCTTGAACACTGTCTACAGCAAGTATAAACGTTTAAAAAAGATATATAGATATTTCAAGAAGACAATACAGTTGTGAATAATCATTCAACTTTTATATAAATTTTAAGGTGCTAGGTTACACCCCATGCATTGCACATGTTTTTGAATGAGGTTAAATGATTTCAATAAAAATGTTTCATGTTAAGTTTGTGGGTTTGGTTATATGAGCAGGTATGCAAAATACAATATTTGAATGACAGCTGTGAATGTATGAATGTAGGTGGAATGACAAATGAAGGAAAGTTAGATTAAGATGAGGTATGATAGCAGTAGGATTTTCTGAGTTTACTCACCAGTCGAGGGGCTATTAAATCCTGACAACTTGAGGCGCAATCCAACTAAGTGTTCCAGTAAGGGGTTTCTATGAAATATTCACAACAATACAATACTCCACAACACTACACAGTACACATGTCTCCAACTAAACGACAATTTAATAACATCTTTCACTTTTCACAAGATGAATTGAATTTAAATTACAACACTTGAACTGTTCACTAAGACCAAACACCACAGGTATTATTGTTGTTTTCAAGATCTGTATCTGATATAATCGGCTACCTCTGCGACCCGTCTGAGGCCGGATTGTGACCTCTAAACAATCTTCCAGAAGCCCGTTTATCTGCAAAATATAAAACAATTTGAAAAATAACCAATCAAACCAACCTATTTTAATGGCATTGTAACTTAACATTGACCAAACAAAATTTAATGACGTTTTTAATGTAACATTGTACGAAAATAGTTTGGCAATTGATTGGATGTGTCGAGCGGTGATTAATAATTCATAAAAGTGAATAAATTGAGATTTAAAGGAGACATCCTGTGCCCCACCATAATACTTTCTTCCTTCACCTGTCCTGACATCGCCAACCGAAGTTTTTTAGTTCACTACTCCACCCAAAACTATACTGTACAACGTGATCGAATTGAAGGGGATTAATAAGAGAGATTAAACAATTTTATCGGAGATGACTGGCATTCCAACCGATTTATCTTTGAAACAAGAAGCTGGAGAAATGTCGGAACAAAATAATTAGAAAGCTCACGGTGTACCTGTCACATAAACACTGTGACGTAAAAATGATATTACAACTTGTATTATTGATTGTACACATTATACAATAATTACACGACAATATGTGATCACACAGAGTATAAATTCAAATTTACTAACCCATTTAACTGTAAAATTTGCAGCACTTTTCACGAAAACCCCTATAAACCGAACACATACTTAAAATTTACTCTCAAGATGGCGGACTTCACTCGCAGAACGAATGCAAGGTTGCCAAAAGAATGCAAGAAAGAGGCAGAGATATAAACGGAACCTAAACAAAAGAAAGAGAAAGACGAATAAACTTTTTTCCTCGTGAAATATCGTAGGATACGTCGTCAAAAACCGGAATACACGGTGGGCGCATGCGCCATGCTGCGAACTTTGGGAGAAGCAAACTTCATTTTAATTTTACAAGATTTGAAATTACATCAGTTACGTGGGAACTATTTTGGGATTCATTAATAATCATTAAAATTGTATCATACTTTCCATTGATATAAGGTATTCATTTTCTATGAATGGTCTTATTCAACAATATTATGTTAAACATAATCGTCAACTGGAACAATTTGCCTGTAGGCAAAATATTCACATAGGCACCTAAATAATTACGTAATTTGCACACTGACCAACTCAATAAAAAATATTAGGACTAAATAATGATACATTAATATTTTTCTTCTGAATAAATTAGTCCCTTCATTTTAGTATCAGAAAAGAATTAATTCTACTTAAATTGCAGGAATCCATACTAAATGAACTCACATTTTCCACATGTTGAAAAGTAAAACAATACCTATATACTTACCAAAAACAAAACAATGTAGAGGTATAACAATTTACTTAAATTCATCCATAGACTTGCTTATTAGAAATTAAAGGTCATTGTATTAATTTATACATCAAATTCATTTAATTATGATATAAAGAAAACATTTCATTCCTATGGACAGCAAACTTCCTTTTAAAAATATATTTCCAATTCCATAGGATTTTTTTACAAAATAAAACAACCGATTTCTTAACAAAACATTTATTTGAAATAGGACACATTGTCAACACTGAATAAATATAGATTTCAAATAAATGTAACATTAAAACACATCGAGCAACCAGTTTCAAAAGCCAGTGAATAGAAATTATCTATAATTGATTTTTTAGAAATTATTCAAACCGATCACAATACATAGACTATATTTTTTAGATTCCAAAAACAAAAATAAGACAAATCAATTTTTTTTATATCAAATATTTGTTTATGAATATATTTCCTAATATTAGAATTTCTAGTTAAAGACTTCTAGAATTGATTGATTGATGTATTTCATTAATAACCACATCCACAATTCAGAAACAAACAAACAATTAATGTTCTACCTTTATTTTTCTCCCTTTGTAAATAAAGATGATAAAAATAAACTAAATGAAGGGCACAAAGGTTTTTGTCTTACTTCTTCATTATATTTACAAAACAAGAAACAGAAAAAAAGAATGTTTGTTTCTTTATAGCCTAGGTGCAGCTAATTCCAACAAAACATACAATAATGACAGAATATAATCATCGCAAAATAAAGGACAAACAAGAAAAAACTTAAAACAATATAGATATTTTGAGATTCACAAATATATTTTTTAAAATTCATTTATTCAACATAGCATTTTCAATTTAATTAATTTTCATGTAGACAGTAATTTCAACATTTCCCTGAAAGAACAATTATTATAGGCGCAATAGCTTTCACTCAGCTCAAGTTATTGAAAGCCAATGGGAGGCTTACCAGCTTTGCTAAAAATGTATCTCTAGATTCTTCAGCATAGATCTGGAGCAGAGCTAGCTGTTATGTAAATGTGGAATTCTGTCTATACACAAGTCACAGATTAAAAATTATAACAAAAACAAACACACTTTAATATAAATAGGAAAAAGATTTCTTTAAATTTTATTTCATTTCATTTAATGATACTTGGTATACAATTATTACTTATTATAATGTAACTAATTATCCTTATTAGTTTTAGGTAAATCTAAATTTTACCCATCTCTCTATTTATAGCATCACGTCAACACCCACAATCAATAAATATACTGGTAATTGTGCCTTTGTGCCAAAAAAAATATGTTGAGAACGGGTGACAATAAAAATATATTGAGTAGCAGATATTCATTTATTTATTCATTATACTCAAATACGGGAGTCAGCAAACCATGTTTTGTGAACCATATGTACTATACTATACCCTCACGCCGTGTCCCAGGTGGGGTAGGCAGAGAGAACGGAATGCCATGTCGCTCTATCCTTACATACTTCTTTCGCTTCCTCTACATTCATCCAGTTTCTCATACATGCACGCCGATTCCTCTTACTTAACACGCGACCGTCCTTGAGAATTTGATCCACGTGGTTAAGCCACGTAGTTCTCGGACGCCCGCGCTTCTTCACACCCTCTCTTTCAGATAAATACACCCTCTTCGTCAATCTTACACCATCCATTCGCTCCACATGACCAAACCATATGTGCTCCTTTAATTTCGTTTGTTACTCTTTAGTAGAACCAATTTACAAATTACAAAATGAGTTTAAATTAAATTTGTTATCAGAAAGAAGTTTCAATAGTTTTACTACTGATATTTGGTTCTTTTGACTACTGAATTTATCAACCCCTTTTTAGTTACTCTACTTGTGAGTAGTGATGTGAGAAGAGAAAATTCTCCAAAGAAAGTTCTCGAGAACGAAAAATTTCTCCTCTGATGGAAGAGAAATTTCTCTCCATAATTTTTCTTAGTGGTATTATGACCTTTGGCCCAGTACACTTCGCAGCCAACCTGGTTGATCCAAAAATTTGTGGGGCTGATTAAGGCCCAAATCATAGGTTATGAACACTTTTTTCCATGTACGAATCTGCAATTTTTTTTACTTAAATGTGGGCATGTGGGGTGTCAAAAATCAAGATTTTTCATCAGTTATTAGCACTTTTTTCTGTGTAGGTACCTAACATTTTTTGTTTCCATAATTAATTGTAGCCATATCGGTGATAAATTGTCTCAACATTTGTACATTTTTATTGATTGATTGAATAAATTTTTTATTATTATTATACTGTTAAATAAAAAATAAAAAAAAATCTCGGAATATTCTCTATTTCGAGAAATTTACCGAGAATTTTCTCAGTAAATTTCTCGAAAAATTATTTCTTGAGAATTCCACAACACTACTTGTGAGCGCTAGTACAGATAAATATACAGACCGCTTTTTGGTACGTATACATATATATGTACACATGCAAGTTATCTTCTCCGCCTCAATAAAAAATAAAACATTCAGGTTTGCGACTTGTATGTTTATTACATCAACTTAATCTGCTGGGTACCCTACTTGCAGGACATGCAGTGATGGTATAGATAGATACAAATTTATTTATTCAACTGATACACGACATTTGCCTTTTACAATAAAATATTACACAATCTTCAAACATAAAAAAAAAATGAGAAAATAATCAATGTTACAAATTTGAAAGAGTGAAAAGAATCAAAATCGGTATCAGCTTAAACACACAACAAAAAAATTAGGTACATATCGGCAAACAAACAATAATAATGATCTAAACAGTAAGTCCTATGGGACACACTGTGGACCTAATCATGTATTGAACATGATATTTATTGATTAATAGTTCCAGATAAGTCTCCATATGATCAGTCATGATCACACAAAAACTTAACAGTCTAATGCCGGGAAAAATTCACCTATCCAGATATACAGGATATCAAAGGATTAGGCTCAAAACGCGGGATCAAAATACCAGCATTGTGTCTGAAATATCTTGTGTTCAAAAACTTTTTTACAATATTACAAGTGTTTATTATAATAGTTTTTTGAATTTTAATGTACAAATTAACCGGTAAATCTAATTTTTGTTTTTTTTTTTTTATTACGCGGCGGCAGAATTGCCATCCACACTTCTCAGCATTATACAACCAGATAAGTCTCCATATGATCAGTCATGATCACACAAAAACTTAACAGTCTAATGCCGGGAAAAATTCACCTATCCAGATATACAGGATATCAAAGGATTAGGCTCAAAACGCGGGATCAAAATACCAGCATTGTGCCTGAAATATCTGTGTTCAGAAACCTTTTTACAATATTACAAGTGTTTATTATAATAGATTTTTGAATTTTAATGTACAAATTAACCGGTAAATCTAATTTTTGTAAATTATTTATTAAAGATTTCGGAGTTACCCCTGTAGCTGACATGACTAAAGGTATTATATAAACGGACCTAGAATGCCAAATATTTTTTATTTCTCCTGCTAGTTCTGTATATTTACGTATTTTTTCTGCGACGGTTGTTTGTATATTATGTGTATTTGGGACAGCGATGTCGATTAGGTACGTTATTTTATTACGTTTATCATGTAATACTAAATCGGGTCTATTATGATGTATTTGTCTATCTGTTATTATGGTTTTATCATAATAGAGCCTATAATTTTGATTTTCTAATACCTGTTCCGGGTTGTATTTATAATAAGGTATTACATTATTTGAGTTTAAAAGATTATGTTTAATAGCTAAATTTTGATGTATAATTTTTGCTACATGATTATGTCTATAAGTATACTCAGTTTGAGCGAGAGTGGAACAACCCGAAACTATGTGTTGAATTGTTTCCGGTTTGGCCAGACATTTCCTACACGAATCATCAATAATGTTTTGATTTTTTATAATATATTTTTGACAATTTTTTGTATTTATTACCTGATCTTGAATTGCTAGCATAAAACCCTCGGTTTCCCCATACAATTCCCCAATGGTCAACCACCTGTTTGACGCATATTTGTCAACATAAGATTGGTTGAGATCATTGAGGTGTCTAGCATGAAGTTCCTTCCTACCCCAAGATTCTAACAAAATATTTAAATAGTTTAATCGCGGACCTACTGTTTCGTCATTTAAATTTAAAGGTGTATGATTTTTATCGGCCTGTATTATAATTTTATGTAGTATAGAATTATTTTGTTTGTTTTTAAAAAATGTTTTAAGGGATTCTATTTGATTATTATGTAAAGAGGAAATGTTAACAATTAATTAATTATTAATTATTTAATTACTATTTCAATTATTATTTTTTATTATTCTGGATTTACTTGTTATATTTACTTTGTGTACTCAATATGTAAAAGGCGAGAGTCGTGAATGTGCTTAAATAAATAAATAAAAATGTTAGTAGTGTAAGTCACAGAGATTTGTTTCTTCATTTTATTATGACATTCTAGCAGACCATTTCATGGTATTTATATATTATGATAGATACAACACTCTTTATTGATTAATAGCATAAATATTTTAGACTATGTTTTGATATTTATTGGAATAATAGCAGTAGGTAAAATAAAATAAAAAATCACAAAACAAAGAATATTATTACTTGCTCCTCGTTACAAACATTAATAATAATAATAATAAACTTTATTGCACAACAAGGAGCAATAAAGTTTATTATTATTATTAATGTTTGTAACCAAGAGCAAGTAATAATGCACAATAAGTAGCAATAAAGTTTATAATTATTACTAATGTTTGTAAGAAGGAGCAAGTAATAATGCTCCTTGTTTTGTGATTTATTTATTTTATTTTAACATTACGGAGATTCAATTAGAGAAACAATTTTAAATTAAATAATTTAGAAACTTGTATACCTACCTGACATAAATTATAAAAATAGTAAAAACTAATTAATTATCAAAATGGTAACATTGTTGAACATAAAAAATGAGTGAGCTGAACAAATTTAAACTAGGGCACATTTGAAAAAAAAAACTTTCAGAATTAAATTTTCTTCATTTGGGTTGTTTTGGCACAGCTCACATTCCATTTGCAACCATGTGATATGATCATTAACATTTTTATTTATAGTATACATTTGCAATATATTCTTAGGCGAGACAAAAGAGATTACATAAAAAAATTAATTAAATTCAACCATTGAGAATTATTATTCGGCCGGGAAATATAACTGAGCTATTGTCTGATATATATCATAGTCCTCCTGCAGGAATGTACAGAAGATGACACGTTTTATGGAGCCATCCAGAGATTTAATATCTTCCTCAAGAAACTTCCTGGTGGCTGCACAAGCGATGTGAGCCGCCGGTCTATTGGGGAAGCCGTATATTCCTGTAGCAACACATGGGAAGGCAATACTGACCATCTTGTAGTCTCTCATTAGCTTGAAACATTTCTGATAACAGGAAATGAGCATTTCGTGCGACTGGTTTTGAGGTCCTACAGTATGAATGACATCTGCAATGCACACACACAAATATTACAATTATTATATAGACCCTAAATTACATAATTACCTACAATAAATAATCTGTTTCAGGCAAAAATAACTTTTACTATTTTATCATCACAACGAGTTAAATAATAGATTTCCCACTCTTTTATGTAAGTTTTCGAGTGTCCTGTAAAACGCAGGTATTTGTAAAACATCACATATAAGACATTTAACATCTACAATTCAGGGATGCGGTATGCTACCCATGCTGAATGCTTTTAATTTTTATTGGTACGGAGAGGATAATCTGCACAATTTTACATGTTGCAGTTAGTCCGTTGAGACCCTACTTGTTATAAACACAGTGGTGGTATGAATGAATAGACCATTAAGAGTTACATGATCTATTCTATAAAGGGGCAAGTGACTTTAAATGAGGTCCTACTTTATGACAACAACAGTAAGAACACTGACAAATTGACAAACACACAGTTAGTGGTTAAGCCGAGAGGCAGGTACACTACTATGTAGGTGAAGAAAGGGGCGGTTTTAGCTACTACCTGGTTCGCTAGGTGTCCATGATGGATTTCCCCCCTTATAAAAAAAAAAGTAAGAACGCTTTAGCAGTGGATAGCGTCGTTTTTAGCAATAGATACATATATATTTTAACAAATAATGGATCAAACTGTATAATATTTCATGAATTCAAGCACGCCAAAAGTGGCACAGAAATCACACTAACAAAGGCATATTCAATAACAAGGTTATACACTTCCTTAAAAAACATACCATGAGATGGAAAATGTAAGGATCCCATTGCTTTCTAACTTATAGTGTCATGTAGTGCTAGAAAGAGATACCTAAGAGATATATTTTTACTTGACGTTGGTCTGTAGTCAGTTGATTTACAAATTATGGTCAAGTTAATAAAGTTATTATTTTTCTTCGGTTATGTTCGTTGTCCACGTCCTTATTAGTTTATTAAGATAGAATAATTAATTTGTTTAAGGTGCCATCTCTCCCTAGAAAAAACCTGGGTAAGTCCTTGGGTTGTAGTTCAAGATGCAATTAACTTACATTTAGAAGGTAGCAAATATCCACCAGTGACTTTAGCATCTCCGGTTTGACATCCATTCAGAGTTAAGCACTCTCTCTGAAAACAAATTTAAATAATTAGATGAAAAACAATGTTCTCTAATCTTACGTCATTTAGTTTGAGATAATAAAGAATGAGACCTCCTAAATTGTTGTCTGAAAAAATAAAAGCGATTAGTTGCAGAGGGCCCAGGACATTGATCGAAGAGAGACCCATCTCACACCCGGATCTCAGGAGTCGTACACCCCTATATATCCAAACAAAAATAAGGCCCAGATCAGAAAAGCGGTTTTAATAAGGGAGGTTTATGATCTGCAGTGATAGCTTTTATTTATTTATTTACTCAAAATTCATGGCCTAAGCCTTATATATGTGAGACTTTTATACATAATTCATGGCATAAGCCTTATATATGTGAGACTTTTATACAAAATTCATGGCCTAAGCCTTATATATGTGAGACTTTTATACAAAATTCATGGCCTAAGCCTTATATATGTGAGACTTTTATACATAATTCATGGCCTAAGCCTTATATATGTGAGACTTTTATACAAAATTCATGGCCTAAGCCTTATATATGTGAGACTTTTATACATAATTCATGGCCTAAGCCTTATATATGTGAGACTTTTATACAAAATTCATGGCCTAAGCCTTATATATGTGAGACTTTTATACAAAATTCATGGCATAAGCCTTATATATGTGAGACTTTTATACAAAATTCATGGCCTAAGCCTTATACATGTGAGACTTTTATACAAAATTCATGGCCTAAGCCTTATATATGTGAGACTTTTATACATAATTCACATAATGAACACAACAGCACTTTAAAAATATAGACACGACACAATTGAATAATGTGACAATTAAACAAGAAAATAGAATTAAGAAATAAGTTAGGAGGAAACATGAAAAACTTTGAAGTTATAGCATGATAATTTTTACTAAAAATAAAGTAAACAAAAAAGAATATTTTAAACAAGAATAAATCTGGTGTCAGACAATAACAATCCTTGTATGATATAAAGTTAAAAATGCTTGATGTCAGTGGGGCAATTGAGGAACATCAATTGATATGAAAAAAGCTAAAACTAATAAGATGTAATGTATTTAAAGTGGTTAATATGTAAAAAGGTAACAATATTAAAACCAATCAGACATCTAGATCGGAGAACCATGTTTACGCAATGTGACATTGTGCAAAATCTAATCGGAAGAAGTGAGAATTAACAATTTTATTATTTATTTTATTCTTCACTGTACATTGGTTAAAACATTACAAAATAAAACAGTCTCATATAAATATCAGTCATACAATTCAATGTACAGAGGGCGAGTTTATCGCTAAAATGCGATGTCTTCCAACTAACCCGTTTGAGAAAAAAATATAATTTTGCCCATTTCAACTTTGTGTCATTTGCACCTTCAAAAAAGATTATAGCTGCAACCAATAACAATGGCACAGGATGATTTTAAATTGTTATTTTATGTTGACAAACATTCCTGATTCTCTATGAATTTGTTGAGAAAAAAATATAATTATGTTTTAAAAACTTTAAGTGGTCATACTGAAAAATTACAGTTCTTGGTATAGTACAGTTTCCCTCCAGCAAAATGATGTTGTATATCAAATGTTATATGGATACCTTAAGATCAGGTCCAGCAGCTCTGTGTATGTATCCATCTACTCCTCCTCCACCAGCCAATCTACTGTTGGCTGCATTTACAATAGCATCTATCTGAAATACCAACAGTGTTTATTAGCCTATATCAAATGGTTTAGATTTTTCTAAAACATTTGTAATAACTGGATCACAGACATAAATAGGTAGAGATGACAATTATTTTATTTCCAGAATGTATTAATTTATAATTAGAACTTTCAATTGGTCTGCAACCGGTTTCAACACATTAGAGCCATTAACGAGCAAGAAAGTGATAATTTAATACACAGTTGAAAATTCTTCGCATAATCATGTCGCACAATTATCACATTGTGAATGGCAATAAAATCAAAAATACAGATGACAATGTTTGTTATGTGAAAATATCAATCAATACCCCCATGACAATCTTTTTTCACCCTTCAATGCTCCAGTAGGGAGCATTAGACAAACATTCCGCCCTCTCTATTCAGTGCGACTTTGCACCAACCAAGTCACATCTTCCCGCAATATTCCTGAAACTCTGATGACGTTGTCACAGGAACATCTTATTCATCACATTTTTTTTTATCAGAACACTATAATAATCACTATATAGTGATAATCTCGCCACTGCACATCATCACATTTTTTCTTGTGTATATTGCTATATTTTATTTGTTATATGAATGATGATGTGCAAGAAGAATAAAATAAATAAATAATTTAAATTTCATTGTACTAAATTTGTTATGATTATTTCCCAAGTAAATGCTAGTATCTATGTAATATTGCTGATATAAACACATACATGTTTTGTTTGATTATATTGTTATGACATATGCTTGTAAATAGCCAATCAGCAGTTAAAATTTTCCCAAGTCTGCTCAGTTTACCTCTTGGGTTATGTAAATATTTTGAGTAGCAATACTGGAACAGATAAATATATTTCCTACCTCTAATTGTGTAATGTCACCTTTCCAAATAGAGACCTTATCGGCTAAGACCTTATTCAAGGAGGAATCGATGGGAAAGTCTTGAAAATATTCTTTGTCTTCACTTCTAGGAGGTTTTGTAGCCCCCAGATGCTCATTTGTGCAATCTTGCCTCCATGTAGATATTTCATCCAATGTGTTGTACTTTTTCATATTGTACAGTTTTCTCTTTGCCTCCAAATCCATATTCAATATTCTCCCTTTTTCCGTCGACCAGGAAGACATTTTGCAAACAGTTTTTAATATATTTTTGTAATATTCTGCGAAAACAACGCGCGATTCTGGGACAACCCGGCAAAACAGCGAGACCAGCGACATATTTCATAACCTGAACTACTTTTGACGTTTCTCAAGAACTTAACTTTTCTTAATTATTTTTGAAGCTATAAAATAGAAGACGTATCTGTCCATTTACTATTTTCTGAGAAAATAATGTATTTTACTTAAATAAAACAAAAATCTATAATTATTTTCCAAAAGTGAATATTTATTAAGATTTTGATCTATATCAACACTTTTTTATTAGTTTATGCTTTGGAATAGGCAAAAAAACTAAATTTAAAGCATTTTTAAGAAAGCACAAAAAATAGGCTGCTAATTTACAGATTAATTATTTTTCTCTGTTGGCAATTCTGTTATCTATAGAACTTTCTGGCTACTTTTCGATCTCCCTCATTTTTCTCTTTGCTGAAGTGCACGTGCCCGGTGATTAGTGTTCGCATTTGGATTTTGATAAATTTGAATTAAAAATGTATCGTCTTCCCAACGCGATTCGCTGTGGATTAGCAGTCCGTAACGCTAACTTGGCATATCGTGCATATGCCAAAGATGTACGTTTTGGGGCGGAAGTCAGGGCACTCATGCTTCAGGGGGTAGATATTCTCGCCGACGCTGTGGCCGTCACGATGGGACCCAAAGGTCGCAATGTGATTCTAGAACAGTCTTGGGGATCTCCCAAAATAACAAAGGACGGAGTTACGGTAGCAAAAGGCGTAGAATTAAAAGATAAGTTCCAAAACATCGGAGCAAAGTTAGTACAGGATGTCGCGAATAACACAAATGAGGAAGCTGGAGATGGAACTACCACAGCCACAGTCTTAGCTAGAGCCATCGCTAAAGAAGGCTTTGAAAAAATTTCCAAGGGAGCTAATCCTATCGAGATCAGAAGGGGTGTCATGATGGCCGTAGATTGCGTCATTCAAAAGTTGAAAGATATGTCGAAACCGGTTACTACCCCGGAAGAAATTGCGCAAGTCGCTACCATCTCAGCTAATGGAGACACATCCATAGGAAAACTCATTTCAGATGCCATGAAGAAGGTTGGCAGGGATGGTGTCATCACTGTGAAGGATGGGAAGACACTTACTGATGAATTAGAGATCATTGAAGGTATGAAATTTGACAGGGGCTACATCTCTCCTTATTTCATCAATTCCTCAAAGGGGGCCAAAGTAGAATTCCAAGATGCTTTAATCTTATTCTCAGAGAAAAAGATAAGTACTGTGCAATCAATCATTCCTGCTTTAGAAATAGCCAACGGTCAAAGGAAACCTCTGGTGATTATTGCAGAAGATATTGATGGGGAAGCTCTTTCTACATTAGTTGTTAACAGACTGAAGATTGGACTTCAAGTAGCTGCTGTCAAAGCCCCAGGATTCGGAGATAACCGTAAGGCAACTCTTAATGATATGGCAATCGCTACAGGAGGAGTTTTGTTTGGAGATGATAGCAACCTTTTGAAACTGGAAGACGTACAGGCAAGTGACTTGGGACAGGTAGGAGAGGTGCTCATCACCAAGGATGACTGTCTGCTGTTGAAGGGCAAAGGTAAGTCCACAGATATTGATAGGAGAGCAGAACAAATTCGAGATCAAATCAAAGACACCACATCTGAATATGAAAAGGAAAAGTTACAGGAGAGATTGGCAAGACTAGCATCTGGTGTGGCCGTTCTTAGAATAGGAGGATCTAGTGAGGTAGAAGTAAATGAGAAGAAAGATAGAGTTAATGATGCCCTCAATGCAACACGAGCAGCCGTGGAGGAAGGTATTGTTCCTGGAGGTGGCACTGCTCTCCTCCGTTGCGCTCCATCATTAGCTGAAATTAAAGCTCTTAATAGCGACCAAGCCACAGGTATTGAAATAGTCAAAAATGCACTTAGAATGCCATGTATGACAATCTCAAAGAATGCGGGAGTAGATGGATCTTCAGTAGTAGCTAAGGTAGAAACATTAGAAGGTAACATGGGATATGATGCAATGAATAACGAATACGTAAATATGATTGAAAAGGGAATCATTGATCCCACAAAAGTAGTACGCACAGCCTTGACAGATGCGAGTGGTGTCGCTTCATTATTGACCACAGCGGAGGCTGTAGTGTGTGATATTCCTAAAGAAGATGCTCCCAATCCAATGGCTGGTATGGGAGGCATGGGCGGGATGGGAGGTATGGGAGGAATGATGTAAATCCAATATATATATTATCTGAATCTAGTTAGAGGAGACCTCTTTATTTTTACACTATTCTATTTTAATTTAACACAATATTGGTGGTTCTATCAATAAACTGGTAGATGTACAAAATGTATTATAGAATTATAATCATATTAAGTTTTGAAACTGAACCAAGATTCTAAATGTAATATGGAAACAACCATTAACAAAATTTGTTGCACTATTCTAGTTGTTATTTTTTTATTACATACAAATGCGTATGTAAACTTTTTTATTGCTATTTCTTGATAATATAATCAGAAATGATTATCAAATTGTAAGAAATATTGAGGTCTCCATTGTCACATTCTCGAAATATACATAGTAAATGTAAGTCCGTTAATATAGATTTACCATAATGATGTATGATGTTAATAGATATAAGGGGATATCTTACCAAATATGCATTTATCAAACCAAACATTCAAGACGACTCGTACAAACTTTGAATTATTAATTCCTACAGACTGATAATTTTAGGTTTTTACATTGCATTTCTCTTCGAATAATGAAAAAGAGAATGAATGTATTGTATGAACCAAAATAATAATGTAATTTGATTTTGTACTTTTCAGAGTTTGTCTTGAATGTTTGTTTTAAATATAAAATGTTTCAAAAAGTACTATATTTTGTAACTAGATTAAAATTTGATTATATTTTAAAAGATTGCTAACAATTATGTCAAAAAACTCTGCAATGGCTATGTCCCAATTGCTTAAGAACTTTATTAATTTACATTTATCAGCTTGTAAAAAATATGGACATTTATGTTGCCATTTTTTTTTTTTGGTCAATTGCATGATTATTTTGCAGCATATAATTTTAAAAGGCATGCACCCATTGCCTATGACATGTTTAATTTCATACCAAACGATTTTGCTTATTCGTTTAGCAGCAAAATTGTCTTTAGACGGGTATACAAATTGTAATTTAACATCTTTATCTGTAGATTTTCTGGCAGACTTAACAAGGAAAGGTTTATATAAACTCAATTTCAGTCGTTTTCAGAGTTTTTATAACTGTGATGAGTTGTCATAATTATACCGAGTAATCTCTATAATTAATTATGGGATAAAGACTGCTTATCACCTTTGTTTAGAACGCAAACGTTCAATAACATTGTGGGTGCATTGTTCTTTATTTATAACTAGCAAATAGCAGCTAATATAAAAATATGTACTATCAGAACAAAGATAATAAATATACTAAGGGTATGTTGAATCGTTAAAACAAAAGACAATTATTTTCTGTTTGTTTTGTGGTTTTGTATATCATCATTGTATGTTCAGAATGGATCATGTGTGCTTCAAAAATCTTTAACATTAAATTTTGTTATTGAATACAGAAAACGGTTTAACTCATTAAGATTTGTAACAGTCATCATGCAATATTTTCTTATCCTTGATTTGCGATATATTATGTTAAATATATTGGTGCTCAAAATATGCTGTTTCAGCAGAACAATTTATATTTGACAGAGCTGTAAGGAAAAAGTTGAATGGGATGTTAAATTTTGTGAAATGCACATAACTCATTTTGATCATACAACGACAGTGTAACAAAATGGTTGAAGAGTTTACGAGTGAATTTGTCAGACAAACACAAACTTGGTGCATTTATATTATACTTAGTTTATTATTGAAAATAAAACAACAAAAATATTTTTATTTTCAGTCTATTACGTTTCTACATTCTGTTAATATTTTCTATTTTTATATTTTTACTCTTAGTAGCTGTACTATTATTAGCATACACAATAGAAGCCAATGTTGTTTTTATTATAAATTACATAATCTTACGTTTTGTTTTAGAGTGTGTGTGGTGGTGTGAGAGAAAGATGATCATTGTATATGTGTAATATGATTTTTGTTTGTAGATTTTTGTTGTTAGTAATGCTGTGCGTATCTTTTCATTATTATAATTGTCGAATTATTTTTAGTAGAGATTTTATATATAACTTTTAGTTTAGTGCAAGCGTTCATTATATTGTACTGTGGTGTTATTTCATACAATTGTTGCAGAAAATCAAATAAAAATTAATAAAAATAACTGTATATTTTTATTTAGCCACATATCCTAATTGGACAATTAAGATGATATATGCAATCCTGTGGAATGCTTTTCACATATAATATATGAAAATTTTGAGGCATGCCTTTTGCAAGATTCTCATTCATCACACGAGTTTTTGAATTCCATTAAATTTAACTGGAGACTGAGTTTTAGCCACTGATTCTTACACCTTCGTTAGTCACGAAGCATAATTATAATATCCGACATGCATTGGATATTAAAATATATCTGTAACTAACAGTCGTCAAACAATGAGCTATATTTGAAACATCAGTTCGCCTAGAGATAGCATCACTATACCTAATGCGCCCTTACAAGTCTCGTTTCGGACATGATAGGTGCTATAGCTCTTGTAACAGTTCTCGATATGAGTATGGTGCTCTACACTGTTGGACGCAACATACACTCAACCTGTCTGGAAGTTGAATATGGTCTTCGTGGCACCTCAGTTTCTTTCTGAGCTCTGTGTTCTCAAAACAGCTGCAAGTAGACCCCAACGCTCTGCAAAGACATCATGAAAGTAAATAACCAACAATAAAGTCTAGTCCCGCTACTGATGCCACCCATCCTGAATGATTTTTTTTTGGCATGGAGGGGACAACTTGCATATTTGGTAGGTCCATTTATAGGATATGCCGTGATAATGTAGAAGAAAGACAATTCAAATTTCTGTTTAATCATATGGACAAAAAATTCCCGAGGATTAATAGAAGGCGCTATGGATTTCTTTTCTCCTGTAAGGAGCAGCCTGCCATACTCGTTGAAAACCTGCAAGTATTCAGTTCTTCAAACTTTTATGAGAGGTGTGAAGAAGTTCGCAAATACCCTAAAACTAAAAACTACCATCAGTAGGACTGGATCAGAACAATTATCTAACTTATGTAACCCATACCAGTTATAGTTGATAACTGCTGACTGAGTAAAAATATATAAGTATGTATGTAATAACATTGATATCACCCCAAGGGGTGGATTGCCTAATTAAATAAAAATTATATTATAATATGCGCTAATTTGAAATACTTAATGTTAATAATTGTAAAGGGGGTAATATTTTTGTAAAAAGGTTTATTTGAATATTATTTGCTATAACATTATAATACTACGGATGAAATTAAGAATGCATCGAAGAATGGCAAAGTGGTTGGATGCGATATGATCTGGAAGGAATTCATTTTATTTCATAAATCTGAAGACCATTAAAGGATGACGTCACAGAAAAATCATTGAGGGGCATCAGGCATCCCAACACGACAGACGATTACGGTGTAATATTAGGTGGAACGCCTAAAGAATACCTAATAATCAAAAAACTTTCAGTGTCGATTTTGTTATTTTTTTGTCGTCTGACTTTCTTTTTTTTCTCTTATGGCATAACATCCTACAAGGATGATTTGCGGCTTTGCGCAATCTGACTGTTTGCCCCCCAGGTAGTCATGTGTAACACAGATCCGACCCGAGTCAAATGTTCGGGTCCTTCCAAATTGACCCGCGGGTCTACAGATCACCTACGGATCTTACGGGTCCTAATGATCTGTTTGAGCGGAGACCCGTTGGATCTGTGAGGACCCGATGACCCGAAAGATCTGTTTGAGACGATGACATGTAGGATCCGTTTAAGCGGATGACACGTAAGTTCTGTATGTTTTGTTCACAAATTGAATAGAATGACCGTTTGTACTTACCCATACATACATACCATCACGCCGCTTCCCATACATACAAATCCGTATTCTAATAATATATTGTGTTTTATTGCTGGAAAGTATCGCAAAGTTTTGCTAGTCTCTAAAAACATTTTACACAAAATAATACTACAATACACAAACACAAAATATTTCACAAAAAAATATCATGGCGAAACATTTTATGAAACCAATACTTTTTCATATAAAATGTTTACCTTTAATCAATAGCTTATCCACTATTTATTTCAACTAAACCTTTGCACAGTTCACAATAAAAAGTATTTTCCTAATTGAAATTAATTGGTAGTATGTTGTTTTTTTTTCCTTTATTTACATTGTTTTTCTTTGTGCATTATTTCTCTTGACTGTTTTTTTTTAATTTGTATTATTTGTAAAGGCTGATACAGCTGTTTGTTATGTAAATAAATAAATATTTTATGGCCAATAAATGTCATTATTATTATTCTTATAATTATTGAGTACTCCGTTCAGATATTAAGTGTAAAAATCTCCATACCGTATGAAAGACATAGTGGATCATAGACAATAAACTATCAACACCGGAAACAGCTCCGACCCGTAGACACAGGTATATATGCTGCAACCGGAAAGACCCGTGACCCGTGTATGTACCTACAGCGGAAACGGGTCCGAGCTAAAGACAAAGATCTGGGTTGTAACCGGAAAGACCCGTGACCCGAATCATATGTTCGGCTCAGTGCTATCAGTGGACCCGAACGGGTCGGGTCGCCTCAAAGTGATCTGTTACCCATGACTACCCCCAGGCAAAAGCAAATCCATAGACAAGACCACGTGACCTTTAATGGTCTTAAGTGTTGTTGAATTTGAATTGTGACTTGTGACCGTGATAAGTCACTGATAACGGTGTACTCATCTCATGTACTGTAAAAGAAGTAGAGATGTCAATTCGGTATCGATCGGTTATTAAAAACTCGTTACTTTTGATAACCAGTTCGGTGAAAAATTGTAACTGTCGGTAACAACAATAATCTTTACATTTTAAGATCGGTGTATTAAGTATTATTTTGTGGATCGTTGGGGTAGTCGGTAAAAGTTCCTGTTACTTGTTAAAATCGGTAGATAGATTTTGGGTAAGTATTCGTTGACAAAACCGATGATTTTGCAAAACATTTCATATTTCTATACCATTTTGAAAATCTGGCTATGGGGGAAGAAATTTTAAAGGCGAAAATTTCGATATTTTTTTTTGTGAATATTTCGATACTTTCACACAAATTTATTGTATTTTAAATCAGTGAATTTGAGTAATTGATATTTTTTTGTTAACTTTAATCAATGAGCAATTTGATTCGAAATAGTTTGTATATTTAAAAGAAATCTTTTTTATATTTTTTTTTCATGCGCCACACATCCTGCGGTGTAACCTGAGTTGCGTTCCGTGGTGTTATGACATGATATGACATCTAATGATGTTATTTCTTCTTACTTCCTTTTCCCATCTCCCCCTTCCTCCCCTACAGATGCTATGAAATTTTCGGGGTCTTCGACCGTGGATGACAGCTTCAACTGCCTGCGGTCCTCTCTCATGAATTCCTTTACAGTGAATGCCAAGCACAATATCAAGGTATGCCATATCAATGCTCAGAGTGTTCCTTATCATCATGATGAATTAGTGGATACATTTCAAGGGCTTGATTTTCATGCGCTACTGATCTCTGAATCGTGGTTAAAACCTACTCTGCCTTCTTCGTTTTTTCAATTATCCGGATTTAAATTGATTCGGAATGAACGTCTGGAGCGACGCGGAGGTGGAGTGTGTATATATCTTCGTGACGATCTATCCTATGAGATTATCGAACAATCTTCTTCTAATCATTCTGTTGGTTATCCTGAGTACTTGTTTGTTAAGGTAAGTTAATTACACTCTTCTGTTCTTCTTGGTGCCATTTATTGTCCTCCCACATCTAACTACTTCGACCACTTGGAAACTTTATTGGAAAATCTGTCTTCTAATCATCACAATGTTATCATTATGGGTGATTTCAATACATATCTTTTATTCACTTTGTCGGTGTTAAGGTAGTAGAATTCCATATCGAAAAAATAAAACAGGTGTTTTATTCTACTAAAGATTATATTTTGTGAGAGAGACGTCTTTCGTCTTATGAGGACATTGTCAATCGATTGACAATGATTGACAATGTCCTCATAAGACGAAAGACGTCTCTCTCACAAAATATAATCTTTAGTAGAATAAAACACCTGTTTTATTTTTTCGACATGTCTTTTAAAACACGATACGCGATCAACGAGACTTTTACAAATAACTTCTTCTGCTTGTCTAAACATCCTTCCTCTGCAACCCACACACGTTTTTCAAAACTCACAATCTCTCATTGATAATATTATAGTTTCTCAAACGAGTATGGTGAGGTCACATGGTCAATTGTCTGCTTCTGGTTTCTCGCATCATGACCTACTCTTCTTGGTATATTCTCTCAGAGTACCGAAGCCAAAACCTAAAATATCTATGGTTCGCAACTTTCGTCGTGTTGATACTGCTGCTCTTGTCTCCGATGCCGAGTCTCTTGACTGGGATGGCATTATGCTTGCTGAGTTCATTGATAAAAAGGTAGAGATTCTCAATTGTAACATATGTCATCTTCTGGAGAGACATGCTCCGCTGAGAAAAGTTAAAATAAAGAATCCAAACAACCAATGGATGACCGATGACATCCGTAAGCTGATGAGGCAAAGAGATAGGGCGCGTATCAAGCACAAACTTTCTCCAACTGCAGTAAATTGGGTAAGTAAATTTCATAAGTCTTCGTAGGTTGTGTGCCAAGAGATGTCGAAACGCTAAAATATCTAATACTCAGGACTTATTCAAAAATTGCTCCCAAACACAAGCATGGAAACGACATGACTCGCTGGTGCTCCCCAGACATGGGATGACGTGTGGTGACCCTACTTTAGATCCGAACGTACTCAATGCACATTTTGTCTCACCTCCCACCATTCTAGATGATGCTACCAAGTTAACCACCTTACAAGGATTAAACACTCACTCACGTATATCTGGACCTAGTTTTGATTTCCCTGTCGTGTCAGATATAGAGGTTAAACGCTGCATTACCTCTATCAAATCCAAAGCTTCGGGAAGTGATGATATAAGTATAACTATAACATTTGTGTCACACTTTCTACATACTATTCTTCCTTATCTCACTCACATCATTAATTGCTCATTCGAAAGTGGCTCATTGCCAGGAAAATGGAAGAGAGCTTTTATCATTCCACTCCCAAACAAAAGCACTATCACGGGTCCCCAAGATTTTCACCCCATTTCCATACTTCCTTTTTTTCTAAGGTAATAGAAAAACTTGCTTATTTACACTTCAACCAATATCTCACAGAAAATGGTTTTCATAATAATTTCCAATCAAGATTCCGTGAAGGGCACAGCATAGTAACTGCTCTGGTTAAGATCAGAGATGACGTTAGGCTAAGTTCACATGTAACGCGCGTTAAAGCGCGCTAACGCGCGTTACATGTGAACGTGTGTTCACATGACGCGCGTTGCGAGAGTACCATCACAACTGGTTTATCAATTAGTAGGTCGATGTTGTTAGGTATGGTTGGATATGTCTAGTAACAGTACAATTGTGTCTATTTACATATTTTTGGTTTTGTTGTAATCTATGGTTGTCACTTCCATTTTGTTTTTTCTTCTGAATACATGATGTTAAAATCAATGGCTTTTTATATCAATTAATAAATAATCCCAACAGTGGTTATGGACCCAGAAATGCTCTCAGGAATATAATAGTGCTATTAACTATTTAATAAACAAGCAGAGATAGTGAATTTTATAAATTGTACTGTGACTTTTAACCTTTGAGGTTAATCAAAAGAAACGAAAAAACAAGTGAAGATTTATCATTCAAATCTTTGTATTGTTGCTTGCATTGTGAATTAATATAAACTTTTGTGACTTTTAATAGTGATAATGAGTTTTAAAGGGAAAGAAAGTCAAGAAAATACAAGCAATAACACAGCACAATCTCTCAATAACGCAATGTCAAATTCATATTCACTACCGACAATTAGAAAATTATCTGGACGAGAAAATTATTCCACATGGCAGTTTGGAATGCAGATGTTTTTGTTGGCAGATGATCTTTGGGATGCAGTGAATGGTGAAGAAATACCAGACAAAAGAATTGACAATAAAGCTAAAGGAAAAATTGTATTAATGGTAGAAGAAAAATTGTGGCCAACAATTCAAAAATGCTCAACCGCCAGAGAAGTGTGGAAACAGCTTGAAAAGGACTATGCTGGTGAGGGTTTGATGAGGAGATTAGGCCTCTTACGCAAACTTCTCAGAGTTCATTTAACAAATTTTACCTCTATGGAAAGTTATTTGAATGAAATATTATCATTGGCACAAAAACTGGAAGCAATCAAGGGAGGAATAGATGATGAATTGATTGGAGTCATCATGCTTAATGGATTGACCGATGAATATAATCCAATGATTATGGGAATTGAAGGTTCTGGTACGAAAGTGACAAGTGATTCTATAAGAACCTTATTAATTGAACACTCGTCACAAAAACCAATTCAGAAGAGCGCTTCAAATTATAGCGCGCTTATTCCTTCTCAAGGAAAACAATGGAAACCTAAGTGTTTTAAATGTAATAAAATCGGACACAAATCCTTTCAGTGTAAAGATAATAAACAATCTAACTTCAAAAATAATGAAGATAAAAAACAAGAGAACTTCAATAAGAGGGCCAATTCAGCCACAGTTTTATTTGCAGCAATGTCGACATCGAAGACTCAATCTAGAGATTGGATTATTGACTCTGGAGCTAGTGCTCATATGACAATGAAAAGTGACTGGATAAAACCCATGTCAAACAAGTTTCAAAGTCAAGAAATCATTGTGGCAAATCAACAAAAAATTGTAAGTCAAGGAATCGGCGATGTAAAAGTTGACTTACATGGTGAACAAGCAACTATTAAAGATGTTCTGTATGTGCCCAAATTGGCAGCTAATTTATTATCAGTAAGTAAATTGACTGATAAAGGATTTATCTGCGTCTTCACCAAAAAGGATTGCAAGGTTTATCCAGAAAAAGAATGTACTATTAAAGGGGAGTCACTATTACTAGGCTCTCGAAATGCTGGAATATATAAGTTGAATGAGAGTATTGATTCTGTTGAAAAAGAACCAATAGTAAATGATGGTACAAAAGAGATGACCATGACTTCTATAGAAAGTCACCTGCCGAAAAGACTTTGGCACAGGCGTCTTGGGCACCTATGCAGAAAGTCCATGACACTATTATCTCAAGGCATGGCTGATGGCATCAAATTTTCTCCAGGAGAAGATGACCAATGTGAAGAATGTGTTAAAGGGAAACAAACAAGAGTTATTCCCAAGAAACAAGGAATGAGAGCGACAGAAAAACTTCAGCTCATTCATTCAGACGTATGTGGACCTATGAGCACAGAGAGTTGGGGAGGTGGAAAGTATTTTTTTGACCTTTATAGACGATTTAACTCGTAAAACTTTTGTGTATATTATTCGTACAAAGGATGAAGTTGTTAAAAAGTTTATTGAATTCAAGGCATTTGTTGAGAATCAAACAGGATGCAAAATAAAGAATTTAAGAACAGATAATGGGGGAGAGTATGTCAATGAATCATTGTTGAATTTCCTCAAGAAACATGGAATCCGTCACCAGAAGACAGTTCCGAGGCATCCACATCAGAATGGAGTTGCAGAGAGAGCTAATCGGACTATTGTAGAGAAGGCGAGATGTATGCTCGAAGACGCTGAAATGCCTAGGGCCTTTTGGGCTGAAGCAGTAGTGACAGCAGTGTATTTAAAAAATGCATCTCCGCACGGATCAGTTAAAGATAAAACTCCAGAAGAAGCTTGGAATGGAAGGAAGATAAATATATCTCACTTTCGAGTATTTGGATGCAAGGCTTTTGCAAGGATTCCAGATGAAAAAAGAAAGAAATTTGATTCAAAGAGCAAGCCGTGGGTGTTTGTTGGATATGGAGATGGAGTAAAAGGCTACAAATTGGTAGATCCAGAGAATGGAAGAAGTGCTATATATGAGTCGGACGTTGTCTTCTTCGAAAATGTCAAGGGATGGAACACAAAATCAGAAACATCAAAGGACGATGTGCATTATGAAGAAATTCCTATGGAATCATTATTCGACACGCCTCCAAATATAAGCGAAGTGGATAAAGATCCACAGTCAGAAATTCTTTATTTAGATGATCAACTCGAGGAGTCAAAAGATGATCATTCAAAATATATGGAAGAAAATGATGAAGAAATAATGGAGGAGGAGGAAACGGAAGAGAGTGACGAAGAAATTGAACCAGATAGAAGGATTTCAGCTAGAGGTCATATTCCAAAGAAATGGCCATCTGATATGGAACTATACAGTGCTTTACATGTTTTTAACAGTGAAAATATTGAAGATCCAAAAACATTAAATGAAGCCTTGTCACTACCCAACGGTAATGAGTGGAAAAAGGCCATAACAGAAGAGCTGACATCACTTCAAGAGAACAATACTTGGATTCTGGTTGATAGGCCTCAGAATCAAAAGGTGATTAAAAATAAATGGGTTTTTAAGAGAAAGAAAGGCCTCGAAGGGGATAAATTTAAAGCAAGACTAGTTGCAAAAGGTTTCACGCAGCAATATGGTGTGGACTTTGAAGAAACTTACGCACCCGTTGTACGAAAGTCAACCTTTAGAATGCTTTTGGCATTAGCAGCCGAACTAGACCTTGAACTGGAACAACTTGATGTGAAGACAGCCTTTCTTCATGGAGATTTGACAGAAACTGTATATATGGAACAGCCGCAAGGATTCATAGAATCTAAAAATAAAGGAAAAGTATGTTTACTAAAGAAGGCCATATACGGATTAAAACAGGCATCCAGATGTTGGAATGAAACAATCAATGCAGTTTTATTGGAATTGGGTCTAAAACAATCTCTAAGGGACCCATGTGTGTATTCAAAAAGGACACAAAATTGTACAATAATTTTAGCAATTTATGTTGATGACTTAATAATATTATTTGATGATAAAGTAGAGGCAAAGAGAATCAAAGATGGTTTGGAAAACAAATTTCAAATGAAGGATCTTGGAGAGGCAAAACACATTCTGGGAATGCGAATAAGACGTGATCGAGCTCAGAAGAAATTATGGATTGATCAAGAAGGGGATATTCTTGAAGTACTCAAGAGATATAAGATGGAAGACTGTAGGACCATGTCAAGTCCTCTGGATCCGAATCAAAGACTTTCGAGACCCACAGAGGGTGAAACATCGGAAGACGTGATGAATAAGTATCCTTATCAGAGTCTTGTGGGTTCACTCATGTATTTTGCTATTACATCTAGACCAGACATTGCACATGCATGTAGTGTTTTAAGTCAATATAACTCATGTTATAATGAAGTGCATTGGCGAGCAGCGAAAAGAGTATTAGCCTATCTGAAAGGGACATCAAAGTTATGTTTATGTTACAGGAAAACAAATAAAAATATATTTGGATTTACGGATGCAGATTGGGCTAATGACGTAGATGATAGAATATCATACAGTGGTTTTTTCTTTGTGTTAAGCGGAGCAGCTGTTTCTTGGGAATCCAGAAAGCAAAAATCTCCTGCATTATCTGCTGCAGAAGCAGAATATATAGCTTTGACGGAAGGTGCCAGAGAAGCAAAGGATTTAAAAGGACTTTTACATTGGTTGTGGAGACCTCAAGGAACAGTGAAATTGCTATGTGATAGTCAGAGTGCAGAAAAACTTTCTAGAAATTCTGGTTTTCATAAACGATCTAAACATATAGATCTTAAAAATCGTTATGTGAATCATGCTGTGAAAACGGGAGTTGTACAAATTGAATATTTATCAACTGACCATATGGCAGCGGATAGTTTAACCAAGGGTTTAAATGGAACTAAAATTAAAGAGTTTTTATCAGATTTTGGACTCGAAGAAGTGTAATCCAATTGTAATGTTATGGGGGAGTGTTAGGTATGGTTGGATATGTCTAGTAACAGTACAATTGTGTCTATTTACATATTTTTGGTTTTGTTGTAATCTATGGTTGTCACTTCCATTTTGTTTTTCCTTCTGAATACATGATGTTAAAATCAATGGCTTTTTATTTCAATTAATAAATGATCCCAACAGATGTCAATATCAATCAATATCAATTAATAATAAAAAAAAAATAAGGTTATGTTTTTTGTATGTGCAAAACATGAAGAGAAATTCATTTATATAAACAATGCAAAAAATGCAAACTGTTTTACCGACGCACCCAATCTCCGACAATTTAACTAGAGTTGGTCGTTATAACGAGGAACGCGTGATATATTAAATTATTTTTACGGAGCTTGGTAGCAGAATATCGATATATCACATCACACTATTATCGAGTGATTTCTGACGACGACCCGCTACTTCGTTCCGAACGACGTGAATTATCACAGATATCAAATTTTCTATGGAAAATCATTTAGGTATTAATAATAGTGTTACTTATCACGCCGCCATACATTTTACTATGGACGATCATTTAGGTATTAATAATAGTGTTACTTATCACGCCGCCATACATTTTACTATGGACGATCATTTAGGTATTAATAATAGTGTTACTTATCACGCCGCCATACATTTTACTATGGACGATCATTTAGGTATTCCCGATGACGTTACAAATCACGCGGCGATACATTTTAGTATGGAAAATAATATTTAGGTATTATTTGAAAAGGAACGCGTTCTTTTTTTCGCCTCAAAACGGTACTACTACGGACATCTGTTGATTGACACAAAAGTAGAATGAGTTCGAGATACGGGTAGATAATTATTCATAACCCTTTTATCACCTGAGTGGTCAAAGGACTATCTCCACATGATTTTACATCATGTTTATTTTTCATAAAAATAAATTAAAAACTTTTAATCTAATTAATATAGTTAAAAATCTTTTACTATATTAATTTTATGATTGATGTAATTTAAAAGAGATTATTTTAATCTTTTAATTATAACTATTTATATTATACAGACAAAAATCAAGACAGTCAGGATGGGGGACAAACCTCATCGCTGAGTTTAAGATCTAAAATGATATTTTTTTTATTTGCTTTAATCTTGCATATCTTATTATTGTTCGTTGCCAGATAAAAAATATTTTTGAACATAACCAGGTAATTTTTTTTTTTTTTTTATGGGGGGGGGTTGATAACGGTAGCTTTTCTAATAACATAATATAAATAAATAACAGTCGCTTACGTTCCATTATTTTCAAAGAGCCGTTATTCCCAACTCTAAATTTAACTACTCACACAAAATGTACCCACACATATAAAATCGGATTATGTATGTATGTACGTCCATCCGTGCATGGATCATGTATGTATGGCCATCTAGGAAAATAAACCAGTGCTCCACTACAATAAGAAAATAGAAATACAAAAAACTTGTAGGTACATACATAATTTCAGAATAATAATAAAAGTAGAACAATAAACCCGCTAGTTGTATCATAGAAAAATGTACTTACAAATAATTATTTGACTCATTTCATCAGTTAACAGAACAACAAAAGAAATAAAAAAAAATATATAAAAATAATAAAACAAAATATGTTTCAACTACCTGCAGCAGTTTGCATGCAAAATAAATAAATGCATTGAGTATTAAAAGAAACTTATAACCATTTAGATAATCACAAAATGAGCCCAGTGCACACGGCCAGTACAAAATAATATCATCATATCAACTGTCTATTCGCTAAGCAAAGCGATAGGTACCTACATACTACATAGTACGTAGACAGTATAAGAGCATTTTCAGATTTTTTTGCTATGAGTATAACGTACGCGTCTCGAGAATTCAAAATTGTTTCTTAAATGACCAATTATTCCAGTTTTGCCCGAAATCACAATTATTGATAAAATGATGATTTTTTTCTTAGTTAAGCATAAAAATAACAGGTAACTATTTCAATTTTGCAAGTTAATGTGTAAATCAATAACACGGAATGACGTATTTCAACATGTCTTCAGCGTACCTCTCAACTTTAACAACAAAATTATATTTGTCTGCCCATTATATTCCCAGGTTTTATGACTTCATTTAAAACTTAATTGTCTCTAAATTCAATAAAGTCCCATAAAATATCATAAAGCAAACCAGAAATATGTTAAATATGTATTTTTTTCCTGTCCTTCAAATCACAAAAAGTGGAATTCCTATTACGTCACGGCCATTCTAAACCTCTGTTTTACTTATTTTGGTCAAATCGAGTGTCGATTATAATTAATGGCAACGTTATATTAGTCTATGAATGCCGCTATATTGTGTAAAAACGTCGGTTGTGCAGATTCTTGTGACGGAACTGGTCCCCCTTGTTGCTCACTAAAATTGGTGTTCCATTACGAACGCAGATTTCTAAGGTAACTTAAGAGTTTTATTTGTTTCTTTTGGACTCTAATTACATATTAAATATTGTTCATTTTGAATTACAAGTCAAATGCATCCTTATATTCACTAACAAGGTGTAAACGTGTGGATGAACAGAGATCGATACTTATACGTCACGTCCATTACGGAACGTTATGTATTGGTGGAAAAAAACTGTCACGTAATGGAATTGTAAAGCCTAGCTTACATTGAATAGGTATTTTAATCTTCCGACTATATTAAAAGATGTTAATAATTATTATGATGGCGTTATGATGTCCAATATTTATTTATTATTATGAAAACAGTTCAAGTGATTGCTAGTAAATCATAAATCAGTACGTCAGGCCAATCAAGTGTAACAAAAACGACAAATGCTACCCCCGATTCTATTTCATTTTTAGTGTGCACTAACTAAAATAGTAACGTTCCAATTTTAGTTAGTCCATATTGGTATTCTATAAACCAGGCATGGGCAAACTGCGGCCCGCGGGCCCCATGTGGCCCGCCACGTATTTCCTGCGGCCCGCGAGTAATATAATATTTTAAAAAATGATAACGTTTTTATCTTCAACGACTTTTTCAACAAAGACTGAAAATAAATTAAAAATAATTCATTAAAAAAAATAATAAACTGACATATGAATATAATTGCTATTATCAATTTTTACTTATTGTTTATATTATTTTGGATTTAATTGTTGTTATTATTTTTTTTCTCTTTATTAACATGTAAAAGGCGAAAGCCGTGAATATGCATAAATAAATAAATAAAATATATAAAAAAAAAAACAAAAAACTTATCTCGGATTTTCGACTGATATAATTAATGAATATTATTACCATGCGACGTTAGCTTTACTTTTCCATTACGTAACGAGAAACTTCCTATTACGTTACTGTCCTATTATATCTCCGACTATTTTTTTTAGATTTTATTCCAACAACTGATACAACTGTATTATTGTAATATATAAAATATAGTATGTGAACTGAATTGTTGTTGGAAAGTGCAAATCACCAACAAATTTGCTATAATTAGTGTAGAATATAAGAAAACTCATTACTGTATAGTACAAAACGTAACGTAATGGACCAATTGGACAGAAAATGTGACATTTTACGTTATTTTCCTAATAAAATTATATATTTTCTTAAAGAATGTTGTGATTATAACTATATTAAATACTTTCGACAACTATTCACTAAAACGTTTTTATTTAAAACCCCGTTGAATTGTGTGATGTAATGGAAATTTCTTGAGATATTGCTTCACGAAAACGCATTTCCTGAAAAAAAGAAAACACAAAACTTAAAAGTAATTGATTTCTCACGTCCGTTACTGTTGTATATATATTTTAAATACAAAATCAGGCATAATTTGTTACACATATTTTTTTAGGTTCCGCTACGTAACGAAGCAAAAAAATTTGAAAATGCCCACAAACAAAATTAGGGTACAGTAAAACCAATGATTACACACATAATTACAAACAATTAATCTTTTCTACTGAATCAACTATGATAGGCCTTGACGTTTCATCAACTTTCACCAGTACGACGCCATCTCTGGTCCAGACATATTTACATCTCTTTTCACGCTTCTTGCAACGTGCCAAGTAAAGGAGATGTCTGGACTTGGGCGTGAGCGTCTCCGAAACGAACACTTGCACCTGCGGTCCTGCCACACCCAATGTACGAGTGTGCTCTCGGAAGAAGAAGTGAAAAAATTCGTTCTCCAACAGCCAAACAAACAATCTGAACTTGATTCTCTTCCCACATGGCTAATGAAAATTTGTGTCGATATCCTCACTCCAGTAATCACTAAAATAGTAAACCTTTCACTATCTAATGGCATATTTCCTTGTAACTTTAAAAAATCAATAGTCAAACCAATATTAAAAAAACACAACCTAAACTTTAATTGTCCCGGCAACTACCGTCCAATAACAAACCTGTGCTCCCTGTCAAAACTGCTAGAACGAATCGTGTGTGATCAATTGACAAAGTTCCTTAATGTGACGAACCTTTTTGCAAAAAATCAATCTGGCTATCGGCAGTTTCACTCCACTGAAACGATACTCATGAGAACTGTATCGGACCTAATATCTCGCATGGGAAATGCCGAACTAACACTAGTGTCTTTCCTCGATATGAGTGCAGCTTTTGACACGGTTGATCATAGTATACTTCTCTCAAAGCTAGAGAATGAGTTCGGCATTAGGGACAAGGTTTTAACGTGGATGTATTCATACCTATCCAACCGAGAATATGAAGTCAAATTTAATAACACAACATCCAGAAAACACTCAACGTTATATGGAGTTCCACAGGGTTCTGTTCTTGGACCAATCTTGTTCAACTTATACACCAATCAATTAGAGTATGTTATTCAAAACTTAGGCTTTACAACATATTGTTATGCAGACGATCGCATTTTCTTTAAATCATGCACCCCGGAATCCAAATCTGCTCTTGAGCAAGAAGTCGTTTCGTGCATAACGGACATTTCATCCTGGATGTCTAACAATATGCTTAAAATCAACCCCACCAAAACTGAATTTCTCTGGATAGCGTCTCCACGAAGACAACATCTCATAAACGCTGACCCTATTCGTGTACAAAACGTGGACATAGTCCCATCTAACCACGTTAAGTTCCTCGGAGCGCATCTTGATAACGCCCTTACGATGGAGAAACACATATCATCTACTGTTAGTAGTGGTTTCTATACTTTAAGGCAGCTCAAGAACATAAGGAAAAATATATCAACCGACGGAGCTAAAACCATAATTAACTCATTCGTCGTATCACGATTGGATTACTGCAATGGCATCCTCGCAAATCTTCCGCAATATCAACTCCAGAGGATTCAGTCCGTTTTTAACGCGGCTGCACGTTTCATTTACCAACTAAATCGCTCTGCACACATATCTGCCACCCTTCAATCTCTTCACTGGCTCAGATGTCTGGAGAGAGTTGAATTTAAAGTGTGTTTGACAGTATTTAAGGCACTTCATGCTATGGCCCCAGAATATATCATGGAACTCTGTGGTAGACAGGCGTTAAGTCATAGACAGACAACACTTAGGTCTTGTCAAGATATTACAACTAAATTGGAGGTGACCAGTACTGTATCGAAACCAGTGTACGTGGAGCGTGCTTTTGCAATATTGGCACCTGTAGTCTGGAACAGGCTTCCACAAATGATCAGAGAAACGCAGGACATATCTCGTTTCAAGAACCAACTGAAGACTTATCTATTCAAGAAATCTCACGGAATAATCCAAGCACAACCTTAGTTAGCAAAGAGCGCCCTTGAGGTGGATTTTTTTTCACAAAACGGCGCTTTACAAATCATCCAAATAATAATAATAATAATACTCAGCTTATCATTCCCCTCCTTAGTGCGATTAAAGTTTCTTACTGCGAGAAGCAGTTCTTCCCTCATCACGTTTGTACTAAACTTTGCGCGAATGATACTTGCAGCACCCGTGGATCCGACTCTACCCATTTCACAAACATCACTTACACCAACATCAGCACCTACAGTTTTACAGATATTAGAGACGATTGCCTTCAGGTCCTGAATGGTTTCCCCAGGCAGCACAGGAACGCCCTTTATTTCGATGGTGGAGCGATTGGCAGCCCTCTCCTGACGCTCATGACGACCTTCCAGTTTTTCCACCTGCTCGCGCATAGACGCTAACTCCACCGAGACGGAGCCATCCATTCCCGCTGTAGCACGGTCTACCTTTTCTGTTAGCTCCTTTATAATTATGTCCTTTTTTAAGTTTTCTTCCGATAGTGTATCTATAGTGGCCTGCATTTTCAACACTTTCCTTTCCAATGCCATCAGCCTCTCAGACATGTCTGCAGATATGGTAGACTCAGCCTCGTTGACGGGAAGCTGACAGCCCATCGCACCCTGTTGACTTGGTGAAGCAGAACGCCCCGACCGCGGATCCACCTTTTTACAATCACCACACCTCCATTGGGCCTTGGTCAGTTGCGAAATTTTCTTAAAATTAGTTAATGTTATACCCACGCAGCCGTAGTGAAAGCCCTGCATGCACCGCAAACATTTTAGTTTTTTGGTAGGGCTAACGTCACTTCCACAGCCGTCGCAAATAATGTTCTTGGGAGTTGCCGGAGACATGGCTTTTCGTTAAATGAGTATAGAAAAAAAGAAAAGAGAAAGTCGTTCAACGAGGTTTCACTGTGCGTTCAGAAATAAGATCGTTTGAGCACCGCGCTGTGCATGCAACAATAAGTTCATGTATGGCTATAATACGCGCTCACACATCCCACGACTAATCGTTCACTCAACTAATGCACTCCATAGACGCGCGACATTCGACTTGATTAGTATGATTATTATTTTTATAGCAGTTGGTACACTATAATCATCATCATCATCATCGCCCTCAACGCTCCTCTCGGGAGCACAGGGCAGAAACCAGCCTCCTCCATTCAGAGCGTCTCTGTGCCAATTGCGTCACCTCTTCCCACGACATTCCTTGCGCTCTGATATCGTTGTCATAGGAACGGTGTATTGTGAAAGAGGGACGCCCGGGCCTACGGAACCCCTGCGGACGGAAGAACAGTGCTCTTTTTGGCCAACTATCATTGGGCATTCTCAAAACATGTCCCAGACAGGACCATCGTCTCTCTTGTATTACGGAGATTACAGGTCTCTGCTGGGTGCGCCGGCGCACAGCATCATTTGTAACATGTTCATACCATCTGACATCCAAAATCCTTCTAAGACACTTGTTTTCAAAGCTTAGTATCTTCCGCTCTTGAGCCTTGGTTAAGTGCCAAGACTCGCAGCCATATAGAAGGATTGGGATGATGCACGCATTGAACAAGCGACATTTTGTCCTGATGCTGAGTCCAGACGCCTTCCAAACTTTGTTCATGTTGTTGAAAGCCCCGCTAGCTGCTCCTATGCGGATTGGTAATTCCGACCGGAGATTACCCTCTGGCGTTATGGTTGCTCCCAGGTACCTGAATTTACTAACCTGAGATATTTAACTACACTATAATACGCACTTAATATTATTAAAATATACAGCAAAAAATCAGCCTGTCACCGTCCACGGTATTAATGTTCAGTGGAACATTCAGTGACTTTATGATCAAGATCAAGACTAGATTAAGATCGTGTTTAGTTTTTTCAAGAGTAGCCCTGCTGTTATTGATATTACTAAAAGAACGTTATATAGGCATGGATGTATGTAGGTCCATGTATTAGGTCCATGTATTAGGTCCATGTATATAGGCTAGACTAAAGCCGAAATTTAACTCATTTCCTGGTTTTCAGAATGACCCAGTCCGCCCAGTCGGCTCACTTAAAAACTTGAGTCGAAGTCTCCTATATCTTTGTACTGTACAGGGTTGCCAGACGTACGGTAATTACCAATTTCATGCCCCGTACGGTAGTAAATTACCGTACGACAAAAGTACGGTAATTTCAAATCAAAACTAACGTATGGAAAATGGACGGTAATTTGGAACACAAATTATTATTTTTTTGTATCCATCAAGCTCAAGGACGTTTATCACGTGTACATAGCATGAGAGCACGGGGGGACGAAAACGGCTGTACTCGGGAAAAGGCCTTCTTAACACGAGAAGATAGTGGCTAACGGCGCACATTAGTGATGTACGGTAATAGGGAACTTGCACTCGAGAGGAATATTTTGTGAAATGCATTAATTAGGTAGAAAAAAGGTTATATATCGATTATGTTTTGATTAAAACTCACAAATAATTATTTTTCATTTATTATCAATATAAATAAAATCACACTTTTTCGCCCGCTGTTTGAACGCCATATTGCTGGTTATTGCATTTGTGACGTCACATGTCCTGAGTGATGTTTTGTTGTTTATCGTAATGTATGGGATTAACATTCGCTTGGTATTTGAGTCCGGTTTTTAACATTTTCGAAGTAGGTAAATATATCTTGGATTGATACAAAATGTTTCCAAAAAGATCATACAAATATTGCGTAGTCCAGGGTGTACAAATATAACTTATACGACACCGAATAAATTATTTCTAGGCATGCCGATATTGTTAGCTGGATACTGCACTGTAAGTTCAGCGACTTCTTTGCAGCTTTCCATATCTATCGTCCAATCCCAAAACAAACAAAATCATTCGCAGTATAAATATTGTTATTAGGTAATGAACACATCTATTAAGTAGTGGATGCTTATGGTGTCGACATTTGTTACTATATCCTTAAAATACTATCTGATTTACAATAAAAATCTTTTGGTTTTGACACAATGGCTGTCAGAAACTCACTCGGTGTGGATATATTTGTAGATGATCGATGACTCAATTCAGCACAAGTTATAAATTTAACTTCTGTGCTAACTTCAGCCAACTTTGATTTTTTCCAATAACATTGGACAGATTTTTTAGCAGTATCTTCACTTTTACCATGCACCCAGTACAGAAAAGTAATGGCGTATTTTGAACCTGTAATCACTAATCAGACCTAAGAATGATGGAAAATTGATAATAATTGCCATTGAATATAATTATGTAATTATTACACAATGTTGTATTGCATTTACAAATTAGTAATAACATTATAAGACAAAGCTATAGCACCTACCGGCGGGCTTATTATTATATGCATGATAAATATCCGATCGCCCCTTGAGAAAATCGTTTTCCGTCATTATAACTAAATTAAAAAATAGGAACTGATGTATGTTTATACGTAAAAATTTAATCATCTTGAAGTTTTTGGCAAAAAAAGTGTTCAAACCCAATCCACAACAGTAAATAACCTCGTCAAACTAATAGATATATACTACGAAATGTACTAAGCATTTGTAGACAGAGAGATCGAAGGGACATATGACGTCATCAAAATGGCGCTTTCGAATGTGGTGTTTTCGCGGAAATTCAAAAATCGAAATTTCAAAATGCTATAAAACAGAAATTAAGCAACGTATCGAAAAAAAAATTACTGATATGTGTTACTGATTACTTTATTTATGATTCTAAAGAATAAAAAAAATATGTGCAAGTTCCCTGTACGGAAATTTTTCCCTAGAAGTACGGTAATTTTGGATTCACAATCTGGCAACCCTGGTACTGTATCTATGTTTGTCGGCCGCGACATTACGTAGTATTATATTCTCTTTGGGCCGCGATAGCTCGAACGGGAAGATAGCTGACAGATAAATGTTAAAGTTTAAACGCTAATGATTTGAAAATTGCAGTTTCATGGATTTGTGTTGTTGAAGTTTACAAATAAGAATTATTAATCTAAAAACGTTACGAAAATAAGTCAAACTTATTACGATGGGTAAAAGAAAAACAAGTGGTGTGTGTTTCACATGCTATATTTGTTATGAAAAATTTCCTTCTAAAGAAGCAATGATAAAACATAAAAAAAATCATTTAAAAAGATATAGTTGCGACCATTGTGGTGAAAGTTTTAGTGATAAATCTTTTTTATCCATACATATACAGTTTCACAGTAATCAGCGTTTATCCTGCGAACTTTGTTACATGTCATTTACTTCCGCAACCAGTCTGATAAAGCATAAAAAAAATCACAAAATAAGCTCTTTAGAATGCGATGTCTGTGGCAAATTTTTAAGCAGTGTAAGTAATTTGCGAAAGCATAAGAAAGTGCATTTGAATATAAATTATCCATGTGAAAAATGTAATAAGTCATTCAAATCTCAAATTATGTTGTCTACACATCTCACCACCACACATGATAAAAAATATGTTTGCGAATATTGTAATGAAACATATGACACAATAATATTACGGCGTCATCACTATCACGCAGCTCACAGTGAAGTTATACTGTATTGCAGAATTTGTGAGATGAAATATCAAGGTTTAACTCATTTCAATGCACATAAAAGATTTCATACATACCGGTCACCATATCTCTGCATAATGTGCCTGAGATCATTCCAATCAATTACCTTATTAAAAAAGCATCACTTGGAACACGCTAAAGAAGCATTAGAACAAGTCTTACTCAATGGTGGTAAAAATGATGAAACATCTAGTACTGCCTTACCGTATAAGAAACGCATTAGACAAGGACAATTTCTTTGTGATAATTGTGGAAAAGACTTTCCTAGAGAGAGATTACTGAAGAATCACATTGCGACACATGGACCAAAGGGTGCACATCAATGCAACATTTGTGGGAAAGTGTTTCCATATCTACATACACTTACAGGCCATATTAAAAATCACTCGAAAATTTGTATTACACCACGTGGATCAAAAGTTGCTCGTGTCTATGACTGTGTTATTTGTAATAAATCATTCCCTTCAATTAATACTTTAAAATGTCATCAAAAGATTCATACAGATCGTTTCCCGTGCAGTTTTTGTGGTCGAGTCTTCAATAAAAAGTGTAATTGGAAAACTCACGAGCTGACACATACAGGTGTAAAGCCTCATGAGTGTCCATGCTGTGGCATCAAGTACACTGATAAGAGCAACCTCCAGAAACATATGCTAAAGCATCCGGAATATCAACCTCGTAAGAATCTGTTACTCAACAATGAAAATCAATCAACGTGAGTTGTAGAGGTCGGTAGTAAACCTGTTGCAGCAAAGTCTCAGACTTTCAATAAAGAAATCCTAAATTTGAATTCACCCGTTGTCGACCTTCTTCATCTTCACAATACAAACATATTGTTTATTGTGAAAGCTAAGGAGTTTTTTTGTTTGATATAAAAAAAAATGATCATTTAATCCATTATATTTATTCAAGTAAGAGAAATCGCCATGCATGTATGAGAAATTGTATGAATGTGGAAGAAGTGAAAAAAGATGTAAGTAGACCTATATGGCATCCCGTTTTATCTGCCTACCCCACTGGCATAGTATTTTTATTGTGAATAAAATGGTGTTTGAATATATAGTTTGTATAATCTACGACTTTATTCTCATCCCTTGAAAAAGTGAAAATATTTTATTTTTACAAATATATTTTTATCACAGCAATGTTCAACTCTATCCGACATGACATCACAAAGATGATGAAATGACCATTACATACAAAGGAAAAACAACAATATTAAGTCAATATGTGAAGGATTTCTCTCCTGTTGTGGTATGATTCAGAATTGTGTTCCGTCATGTTTCTGAGTAAATTTGTGAGCACAGAGCACTCTGAAATGTATCCGAACTATATTAACTCAGTGTGGTGATATGAATAGAGAATTCACCAAAAGTTAGGGTATGGGAGAAGGCGAAATATAGGAAGAAGTATACGGAAATTACAAACATTTTGAGAATTTCAGGAAAAGAATGTCTACGGAGCATTTTAAGAATAAGGTCTGCAACAGGAATCAATGCTAACAAAAAGGTGTAAAATTGAAAAGAAAATTACAGGGAGACCATTTGCATAATAGTTTGACTAATGTAGGAGTTCATATTTGTTTTTCCTGTCTAAGTACTGGAATGTATCATACCTACCTCAAAGAGAATGGCATATTCAAAAAATATCAATTCACGTACAGAAATTATCATGCAAAAGAGACCGCTCTAGCCAGACTAAGATCTAATTTGATACCGTTGATCATTCTGTCCTATTGAATTGGCTGGAAAATGAATATGGATGCTCACATAGTTACATTCAGTAGATTACAAAAATAAGTCTTTCAGGGAGTTCCACAGGGTTCCATTTTGGAACCCATACTTTTCGCCACATACATTGCTTATATAGATGTATGTTGAAGGATTGTAATACAGTGCCAAAGAAACAAATACTTCAATACCATCATTTTACAAAAGATGACTTTGTTAAATATAAACCGCTGGTCAAAGCAGAGGCCTGAGTCAACAACACACTTTCGTGTCACGTTCCCGCTCCGTTAGGGTTCAGACGATGTTGCAAGCAAGTGTCAATTTCGTTGCTAAGATACACAATAGTTACGAAAATTAACACTTTGGCGCATCATCGTCTGCACCCGAACGCTAGCGGAGCGGGAACGTGACGCGATAGTGTGTTATTGACTCAGGCCTCTGCACTGTAAATAGGGGAACTGTATCATTCTCTGGCGTTATCTAGTGTCTTTTTCGTAAGCATCAGAATACCTTTCCCGTTTTCTGCTAGACGGAGATAGCACAAGCTGTTTAGTAATATTCTTAAAATATGACTTCATTCAACCTAAATCACTCGCAAACGAGTGGATGGCCTTGAGAAGAATAGAATAGACTTCATTCAATAAAATTTAAAATGGCGAGAAATAATGGTAAAAACAAACCAAAAAAATAAATTAACCTGTATATTTTGATTACATTACTTAGATGATTTATCTTTGTAAATTATCATCAACTTTCATAATAACTTCAAATCGTATCATCTCCTCCTTTGGGTATGTTTATTCAAATTATCTATGGAGTCCACGGCAATGAAGAAGTCTCCCATTCTATTCATCAAGTTTTCCTTTTCAAAAACCGTTTCCCATCCTGAATGTCCTAACTTTTATTGACACAGAGAGGACGACTTGCATGTTTATTACATGTAGGTGGTCCTCTGGCTGGTTAGTCCACTTGTGGTGATAGTTTATTAAAAAAAAAAGTTTTTGACACCAAGTTTTATTCCAGAACCTGTCCGCCAAAGCACAAAGTAATGAGAAAATGTATGTTATATATATTTATTCTTTTTGCACATCATCAGTATTATAATTATAAGTGTTAACAAAATAATATACAATTTAATATACTAGGACGATATGCAGTGGCGAGATTATCACTATCAAGTGATTTTTCCATCTAACAGGTTTGTCAATTTAATGTTTTAATATAGAGTAGCTCAGAAAATCGCTGATTTCATTTTTATTTATTTATTTATTTATTTACACAGTGAACGGCTATATAAGCCTTTTACATAGAAAAGAAAAAAATACAATAAAAACAACAGATAGTGAAAACATATAACAGAAGTATCTACCCACACAAACACACCAGCAATGCATAGGTACACAGCAAAATAATGTTATCAATCAAGTAAGCACCTAATAATATAATACAAAGAATAATAATAATAGGTATGATGGTACAAAGAACACAGCAAAAAAAAAGAATACAAGGTATGTAGGTAGGCTATAACAATATTAGCAATCAAAATGCAACAAATCTCTGTAAAACTATTCTATGAAGTATAACTTAATAATATCAAAAAATAAAATAATAATAATATATGCTAGGTACCAAGTACCCGCACACTGCGCCTTTCCATATAGCATAGTTCGGCAACCATCGTTAACAGTGCGCAGTGCAAATGGTACAGACGACATTGAAATAATTATTTACAAACAATTTATATAAAGTAGACGGAGAAAAAATAAAATAAAAATAATAATAGTATAGTGCAAAATGCACCTAGAATAGATATAAATATATAATTCTTATCAAATAACAACAATAAACAAAAAATAGAAAAAGAAACAAAATTTACATCATAAAAGTTAAATGTGAGGGTCAAATGTTTTTTTCAGAAATGATTGAAGGGCCGAAAGGTTAGTATTATGTAAATCCACGTTTGACAAATGCTCATTACCTAAGCGATGCAATCGCGGAAATAGTGTATGACTTATGTAGTTAGTGGAACAGTTTTCAAAGTAAAAAGTTTCGGGATTCCTAGTATTACGCCCAGGTACACGAAAATAAATAAGCTGTAACAAATTTGGGTCGTCAAAAAAATTATTTATAATTTTAAATAAAAATAACAAATCGCTCACGATTCTTCTGCAAGCCAAACTTTCCAAATTTAGTACTAACTGTAAACGCTCGTAATTAAGCTCTTCCCTGGGAATGCGTAGCTTATAATTTATAAACCTTAAAAATCTGTGTTGGACACGCTCTATATTTTTGATATGAATATCATAGGTCGGTGACCAAATCGGGGAGTTATATTCTAATTGGCTACGTACTAGTGACTTATATAGGAGAGTAATTGCCTGAACGTTACTAAAGTCGCAAACTGTACGAAGCACAAAACCTAAAGATTTCAACGCTCTACCCGTTATCTCGGTTATATGACTTGAGAAAGATATTTTTTGGTCAAAAATTACTCCCAAATCCCGGATTTCACTAACTGATTCCAATAAACCATTGTCAATGTGATAGTCAAAGTGAACGATCCTTTTTTTTCTAGTGAAACGAATACATTGACATTTAGCGGCATTTAACAGAAGACGATTGTCCCGACACCAAGCATTCAATCCATCCAGGTTCTCCTGTAGCACTAAGCAATCATCCATACCTTTTATCCTTTTGAAAACCTTAAGATCGTCGGCAAAGAGTAAACAATTTATATCTTTACATGAGTCAGTTATAATAATAATGATCTTTTGATATTGTAAAAAAATCAAGCAACATTGAATTTAAATTAAATTTAGAACACTAAAAATGCACAATGTGCTAGTTTACTGAAATATGAACATGATCTCACTTTCCTATAAAACATTCCTTTAGGATTAGGTATAATAAAAAAGAAAACAAGCAAATATTATTAAATCGAATAACAAAAAACATAACTTTTATTAAATTTCTTGATAAACATTGACTTATATCTAATAATACATACTATTTGTAAAAAATCCATATCCCATTTTAGTTTTTTTTATGTATAGAAGTTATATTACAGTCAGAAATAAGAAACAATTTGATATAAAATTTACAGAACAAAATCAAAGGTCTTGAATGAAAGTTTTGTAAAAAAAAACCTTTTTAGTTTGAGTCTTTGCATATAATATTATCTCCTTATGCATAAAATGCAAGTAGTGACACGAGATATAAAACCTCTGCTTACAGATCTTAATCTTTATAAGTGGTTCACTGAAATTAATATTTTAATTTAATATGTATTCACCAATACAGTCAATAATTACTATAAACAAACCAATTTTAATAGAGCTGGTAAGTCTAATTTCTATGAGAAGACTCTTGGTGTTGTTGGAACGGTTACGTGGAATCCCCTACCGGTGCCATTGAGAGGCAATCAGACTGTCACCAGCTTCAGCACCCTTGAGACGGTCTAGGGACAAACTGTGTCAAAACAAAATCTTCCAGAATCATCATCATCAATTTTGTCAACGGTAATCAGTAGAAGTTCAGGTTAAATTAGTATTAAAAGTATAAACAACACTTTTATGAGACTTCATTGATTCCGCCTTCATCATCACCGACACTTTACTGTAATCTGGTGATGAGAGTGGAAGTTCCTGTAAGTTGACTTCTAACCAATAAAACCCTGCGGAAGTACTATTTAAATAAGTGTTATTTTCTCTTAATGCTTTAACTTTTTTCTTAGACAAGAACTTCACAGGTGATTTGTGATATTTGAAGTTCTACAACAAAATATCATCAATTAAATTTAATGATTTTGTAATACTATGGAATGCAATCTTGAAGGTTTCAATTAGCGGGTACTTCAGGAGAGGCAGGAGGAACAAATTCAGGATCAACCAATGGTTTTCTGTTTACAACAACTCTAGCTTCAACATCACTAGGATGTTTCATAAGATGTTTCTTCAAATTACTTCTGTCCGCATAACTAGCTCCACAGTAAGAACATGAGTACGGTTTGTTTCCTAAATGAATAGCCATGTGAGTTTTCAAATTCCACTTCTTATTGAATGTTCTTCCACACAGAGTACAATGATGACACTCTCTATGTAACTGCTTGTGAGCAGATAGTGATGTGGAATATAAGAAGACTTTCCCGCAATATTCACAAGGGAATGTGGCTGTTTTACCAGATTCTGGATCAGCCAAAAACCTGGCTTTTCTTCTATGCCACACCATGTGAATTTTAAGCTTAATGTTAAGATCGAAAACTTTGTCACACAATTTACATGGGAATTGACCCTTTGGCAAATGAGACTCTCTGTGCCTCCTCAAATGTCTCGCGTCACAGAATGATTTACCACACGTTTGACACAAAGGTCGTATTTTAGTAGTTGGAAACACTTGCTCCTCAGGATTGGGCCTTCCTGGACGTGATCCGATGACCGCCGACTTTTTCTTCTTGTGATACTTCTTATGATCGTATAGTCTTATCTGTAAATCAAAGACCCTATCACATATGTCACATTTATATGATCCTTTAGGTTCGTGGCAGAGGATGTGTCTAACGAAATTACGATGCAATGTAAAAGTTTTTCCACAGACATGACAAATATAACTTTCTGTGCGCAATTTGGCGTGAGGTTTTATAGCACCTGCCTGCAGTGTAGTCAAATCGTCCAGTGGACCAGCGGCATCAAAATCAAATAATTCCGTCATAGAAATTGACTTCTCAGATTCCTGTTCATGTAGGTCATGGTGTTTCTTTAAGGCTTTCAAGCTTTTATAAGACTTTAGGCACAAAAGACAGAGGTATGGAGTTTCTTTAGTATGAAACTTTTTATGCCTATCCACCTCTTGAAGTTTGGTATATACAATATCGCAGCTACTGCACTTTAGCATCACTTCGCTGTGCATTTCATAGTAATGCCTTATTCTACATTTTACATTGCTAAATGGTTTCTCACATATTTCACAGTCGAAAACTTTCTTGTGATAACCCACATGTCTTTCATACTCAACTTTACACTTGAATAATTGTTCGCAATAACTGCATTTAAAATCTTCTTCATCCTCAGATACCCCCGATTTTTCAGACATTGTGAAAAGGAGTACTCTGAAAGGTTTCTAATTTAGTTGGATCAACGAAGTCCTTCCAGTAGGTATGGTTTTTGTTATTACTCAGAATTCCATAGAATAGATGCCAGTGCTATACTAAAAAGACTTGGGTAAATTTATTGAACTCTAAGTTACCTAATTAAATGATTGTATATTACAAAACAAATATAAAATGCTCAACTTTTCGTCCGACACCTATAAACAAACAAGATAATATATGTCAACAAATAAAACGATATTTGACACAAAATGACTCACGACAGACCACAGATGAAGAGCAATCGTATCGGGTATAGTCATGTATTTGTCATAGATTTTTATATATATTTGTCATAGATTTTTATATATAATACCGTATTTTTATAGATCTACACACTTTTGGTCCCATTTGGTGGCCTACGAACTTCGTTTTTCTTTTCAAATATAAAGGAAGGGCGGGAGGAAGAAATTTTAAGTGCAAGAAAAAAAATGATAATTAAAACAGTTTACTACACAACCAAATATGAGAATCTGAGACATTATGTGAGAAAAACATTCTAAAATAATCCGAGAAAACTTACAACCGTACAACCTTATACACCTTTCATACTAAGCTAAAAGCTTGTGCCTTGAAAGGGGAGTTTGCCGGCACCTGGGATCGAACCACGGACCCCTTTTTCACGAGGCCGAGATTCTACCTCCAGGCTACTGACGAACTCCTATATAAATCTACATACTTTTCTGAGTGACATCTTTTTCTTAAAACCTGAGCTGGCAACACTGGATGGGTTGGTGTTCGTCTATGGATTTCAATTTACGAATGTCAAATTGCTCTGATTGGGTTTTCGAGAGTTCAAGAGTTTTTATTATTAATTTTTTTGATATTTCGCCTGTTGTTCTAAAAATATTACACATAGTGGACAGGTTTGTAAATTGAAAAAATATATTTACGCGTTGGTGCCATATTCTTTTGAGTGTTATTGGGAGCTATTTTTTAAATGAGTGTTTTTCTAGTCTCGGAAGCACAAAGGTTGTCAATGATTGAATCACTATAATATCTCTTGTAGGGGTTAATTTATTTGTTGTGACCTCTGATAAATTGTTTTCATGAAATAATCAATTATGTGATATGAAATTGCGTTCCCATATTTGTGCAACGCAGAGTTGTGAATCAGGTTTGCAATTATGTCTAATTAAAGTTTACAGATGACCTTACATTCAAGGAAATTGTAAAAAATCATTCTTCGTCTATGTTCACTTGTGTTTGTGTATTCAGGGATATAAATATATCAATCTTTCTATTTTTGTTTTAATTAATACGCATGTTATGATTATCAATTCTGGTTATGATTTTAAAAAGGAAAAATTATCATAAATCAATGCACCTGTCAAAATTCATAATTAATTAACAAAACATTACCGTTTTTAGTACAGTGGGCCTAGTCAAAACACATTTAAGCATTACGTTTTCGTTCAAACAAGACGAGGTTGCGAGAACGCGTAAATTTTCGTAGCTAAATTACACAAGTAGCTACGGAAATTGACGCATTCTCGCAACGCCGTCCGCGTTTGAACGAAAACGTAACGCTTAAATGTGTTTTGACTAGGCCTACTGATGTAATAAAGTTGTTCAGTGAATAATATTTTAAATTCTATGTATCAAAACTATAATAAAATGGTATAGAACATTGACATTGTTTATATTTAAGCATAAATTATTATTTTGTCTCTATCACATCCTATGCACACGAAGGGAGTAATAGAGACAAAATTCAAGAATAGAACTTTTCCATTCAATCTTAAAGTTGTGTGTGTGTGTGTGTTTCTTTTTTATTTGCATTGTTATGACAGACAATGTGAACATATTCAAATTTGTTAAAAAAAATTGTAAAATTTAATTAATAAACTTATCTTATCAAACTTAGCAATTCTCAGTACAAACTCAGAAAGTTTTTTTTCATAGATTGTATCTGCATTAATTTTGTTACACTTCATTGATAAAATTAATAAGTTAAAACAATGCAAACTCGGAGTCCGCAAAACCGGTTGTGCACTTCGTAGCACAACACAATTGAATGAATTATTAATTTTATCAAATAATCACAAAGTCAGATTTGATTAATAAATAAACAAGTTGTTTCATCTATAACGGATTTTATTATCAAAAAAGATGTGTTTTGACCTTTGAAGTCAAAAGACGCCCCTCCCTTTCTCTATACTAGTAAAAAATAATTGTTTTCTACTAACCTTTTCTTTTTTTCTTTTTTCTTTTTTTCTTTCATTGTAGTATGTTTGGTAAGATTTATTTTGTAATGTGTTAGCAAACTTTGCTGGTTTATGTGCCGATTTTTTTTTATCTATTTGTATTACCTATGTATTGTAATAACTGTATGTTTGCGTAAACTATAAAATAAAAATAAAAAAATAAAATAACCTTATTACCTATAGTTCTTTATTACTTGTCACCATTAGATATTATAAATAGCTAGAAAGTTAGTTGAAGTGTTCTATTGCATTAATCATTTACAAGGTCTCGATTGTTTAGTTGAATGAGTATAAAATCATAATAAATTCTTATCAACTTCCTCTCATTTCAGATAGTGTGCGAGTAGCGGTGTTCTTCCGATAATTACAATGTAAATAACAAAACATCCAGGCTACAGACAATAGTCAGACTCACATCATCATGTTAATGATAAAACTAAATGAAAAATATACAAGGGGATTTGTGGAACGTACTACGAAAAATAATTTAACGTCGACTGTACGAAATAGTGCGTCTGATACATTTTATAGCAGTGTTAATTTTAATAATAATATTGTTATAAATTGTGAATTAAATATTTTTAATCATTGTCTAATAACTAGCGACGATAATACTGCATACTTAACGGTTGTGACTTTGTGAGAATTAGTTGAGCGACTTTTGTTGTAAGAGGAAAAGTTATTTAAAAATGACTTCTGTTTGGAAGCGTCTTCAGCGAGTCAACAAACGAGCCGCAAAGTTTCAATTCACGGCGTCATATCATCGTATTGATTTAGAGATTACGCCGAAATGGTAAGAATATTTTTTAAAATCAATTTTTATTCTCCTTTTACTGTTTTATTATTAGCTTGTGATTACAGAGAACTAATTGTAGACAAGTCTATTACATACATTTTCCAATTGTATTTCCTCTTTTTACAAAATTCTTGACAATGAAATATTATTGCCATAGGAATGAAAGTGTATTTATTTATTCAGCATGCACATTCTGTCCAGCTCTGTAATAAAAATCAAATATATAATTTTTCAGGGTATTCTGTTAAGCAATGTGCAAAAATAAAAGAAAACCATGAAATAAAACAGTCTGTCATTTTATATTCAGATACAATAATACAGACATAAAGTAAAAATATTTATTTGGAAAAATAATACAGATGTAGTTACTGATCTCTAGAGTCTAGAAGATAGTATTGAAACATAAAATAATGCATGATTATTATTTTTCCAGGAAACCCAACAAATTGAGTATTGTTTGGGCGAGGAGATCTCGAAGGGTCATTGCAGATCCTCTGGAATGGGAGCCGTCCATGATGGAGCCTTTGAAGTGAGTTTTTTTCTATGGAATGTTAGTCTGTCCTTGAGTAATGGCTACAAAATATTATTCATTATTTAAATGACGTGTAGAAATATTTTTTATACATTTATGGCATAAAAAATGACAGACACATCAGCACCACCAAAATAAACCACACCATAATCAACACGACATCATACGCAAAACTGATCGATTCTGCAAAACTGATCGATTCTGCAGAACTGATCTGTTTTGAGAATGATACTCTTCAAACATGATTTAAAGTGATCTACAGATGCGTTATATATTTTTTATTCATACAATGAACAGCTGTAAAAGCCTTTGACATATTATGTCAGCTGCCTGAGAGTATTCATTACCAAGTCTCTATTAGTATTCAGTAAATTCATAGCATAGTCTTATTAGACTAACAGTTGCAGCAATATATTATTATTATAATAAAATGTGTTTGTACACGTGCTTTGAATAAAACATTTGAATAAAAGTTTAACATAAAAGTAAGTTGTAGCATCTCAAGTGGTAACTCACTCACGTCTACAAAACTATTTTAGTGTCAGGAATGTCTCTAAATGAAATAAAGAATGAATTTCAATTCGATTGCTTGAAATTTATCATTAAAAAAAAATACTAAGCTTTGAAGATAAGTGTATTAGGAAGATATTAAATATTACTTACTAGTCAGCCATCTCTCCACTGCTGGAAATAGGCCTCTTCCAAACGTCGCGGTCCTGTGCCCTCTGTATCCATTTCCTTCCCGCGATTGGAGTAATGTCTTCAGTCCATCTCTTTTGTCGTCTGGCGATGCTTCTTTTGCTACTCCATGGTCGCCATTTGAGGATTCTAGGAGTCCATCTACTGTCGTTTTGTCTCGCACATGACCCGCCCATTGCCTTAAATATTAGATGGTATAAATGTGATAACTCACTCTGTGAAGTAGTCTTTTGTAGTCTTCCTGTAATGCAGGAGAGACAGTGGTCCTAGGTGGATTATGAAAGAGCGTGTGAAAATGAAAAATGTCTTTTTTCAAATTGTTCTGGGTGCACTATATGTGTGTGTATCACCACACTAATACTAGTAATATTCTTGTCTTTGTTTGGGACTAGCTCGATCTGTGTGAATTGTTTATATTAATTATGTTATGTTAGCGTTTGATGATTTTAGAACCGAGTTTACAAAAGCAATTTTGTAATTGTTGCGTTGCTTTTCAGGGGCAGCGCTATATGGGCTGTACCGGATAACCACACCATAGCTGTCACCCTTTTCAGAGATCCAAGGACCAATGAATTGGAAGACAAGGACTGGATCTTCATACTTGAAGATGTTAGTAACAAAATTTTGATTTCATAACTATCCATCCTTCGGTGAGACAATTTATTAGTAATGCAGCTATTAAAATATATAAAAAATTATAACTTAATAGTAAAGTAGAAACAATATGCAGCTATGAAATCTTACATATGCATACATTCTATCAACTAAAAAATGATAATTTTATGTAAAATTGTTTGTAATCATTGTACAGTAAAGAATAAATATGTGATAAGAATTCATAAGTGCAAGTTTTTCTGTGAGCAAATTCAGTAGGTGGTGAAAATTCCCTTTAGATGGAAGCAGAAATGGTGTCTTGATGTTTACAAATTGGCTAAAGCTAGCTTAAGTGTGTTTCAACATTTGAACATTCATCAACTCTTGTTTGAAACAATTATGTTCCATATTAGTTACTACTTTTAACAACTTGTTTTGCATTTTAGGTTTCCACCTCTGGTAGGAGACGCCGTGTGGCTCAGGCTCCTCTCAATCTGTGCCATTTGGCCACTGCAGGTCCCTCGCAGCACAGTCTCTCTGTACCCCTCAAGCCATCAACTACAAAGGTAATAAAGGTCTCCGGTACAATTAAGTTCTTTAAATAATTATTTCTTCCATTTTCTAATGTATTTTTGTCGTATTTTTTAGGTGACATCAGCTTCATTGGAGTTGACAGTCAGTTGTGTGCTGTTAAGAGAAGGAAGTGCTTGGTTAGTACTAATACTACTACACTATACCCTCACGCCACCATCCTTGAGATTTGATCCACGTGATCAAGCCACATAGTTTTAAGATGTCTGCGCTTGCTCACACCCCTCTTTCAGATAAATATATTGTCTTTGTCATGTCCAAACTATCACAATTTACAATTTATACACATTCTATCCACAATCCTCATTCTCCATCCGCTTATTTTCCTAATATCTTCATTCTGTTCTGTATATATTTACTTCCCAATACAAAAGGTGGATTATTTGCTTATTATTATTTATGCCAATCAACTCCATGGTGTACACAATATATTGATTAATAAAAAATTAAAGTAAAAAATAATGAAAAGTACAGACACAATGTAAAAGAATTATATCATTATTGAATTATCGTTGAAGGTTGTAGAAGAAGAATATCAATACCTATTATTTGTTTTGCAGTGATGAAGACATGCAATCGATGGCTTCAATAATGTCAGTGAATAACAATTCGGACATTGCCGCTTTAGAGGACTTTGAAGATGATGATATTTCGGAGAACTCCGCTAGTCTTAAACAGGTCAGTTTTATACACAGAACATTGAATTTATGCAAATAAAATTAAATATAATCCTTCTCATTCGTAAAACAATACAGATATTATATTTTAAACGTGAATTCTGTGGAGTGTTTTTTAAAGGATAGGTCTCCCATTTTTTATAGCAAGTATTCATGTGATCTGTGAAAGGCAAGTATTTTTAAAATATAACAAATAAAATCAGAGATGATGAGGAATGTTAGCATCTTATTTTTAGGCATACTGAATATCTTATTTTTAATTGGTACAGAGAAGATAACCCACATTTTATTATGTTTAACTAGTCTACCTCATTTTGGTAGATGCCATGATGGTTCAGATAGACGAATTGATGCATGGACATAATTAATTAGTGTAAATAAAAATTCAAGTCATTTTGAGTCTTAAATCTTAAGACAAACTTAAGTCAAAAACATAAAAACATTTTATTATTTATTTTTTAAAGCAGCATATGGCTCAAAGCCATTAATAACATATTTAACCATAAAAAAAACACATGAATATTATACATAATACATACTCTAATTATCGTAAAAAATTAAGTTTTACCATATAATCCACAGTAACAAAAAAAAATGGATTTACATTAAAAACATAAATATGAACATTAGAAATTCGGATATAAACAATAAAATCCATAATATGATGACAAATTACCATTTTGAATATTTAAAATTATTTTGTGAAGTATTTAGACATTATTCAGTTTTTTATGAGTGTTTCGTTTTCTGATGAAACTAAAACTGCTGTTTTGTAGTTAGTAACATTTTTACTGTGATATAATTTGAGTTCGTCGGTAGCCTGGAGGTAGAGTCTCGGCCTCGTGAACCTGGGGTCCGTGGTTCGATACCAGGTGCCGGCAAACTACCCTTTCACAACACAAGCTTTTAGTAGCTTACTGTGAAAGGTGTATAAGGTTGTATTTGGGTTTATAACAAAAACCCAGATATATCTTTTTAAAAAAAAAAAATAATTGCTTTCATAAGAAAAATTTACCTGTACAAATTTAAATTGTAAATTAATTATAAAGAGTTTATTCTAGATGCTTGATCTCACACAACAAATGGAGCTTATGACTTCGAGCTTAGCGGGAACACCCGCTGGTATCCCCTCATTAGACGCCACACCAACAACATCCACACCTCTAGACGCACTCAGAATACCCACAACCGAAGATATTAGAAATACAAATACCACATTAACTAATTCCTTTGATAAGGTCTCCGTCAAAGGAACAAATATGAACACAACACCTAGATCAATATTCGAACCAATGACATTCACAGGGACGAAAGTTCATTTGTCGAAAAAGAATTTGAAACCTTTAGAATTAAAGACGAATTTGAATGACTATCCTTATTCAGAAGATTTAGAGGAAACTAAAATGGAATCTATAACTCCTATTGCAGATATTGACAAAGACAAAACACCGGTTGTATCTGAATGTGAGTATTGGTTGTATGTTTTATACCAATCTTACCCAATTTATGTTTCTGGACCAAAGTGTTTGACCAAATTGAGACCTATTGAATTTAACTTTCAATCGGGGGGTTGAGGATTCAAATTCGCTGCTAATGCACTCTGCCTTATTTCACAACACAAGCATATTTCTGTCTCATAGTAAATAAACTTTAGGATTAAATAATGCTGCTAAATCACTTTTCTCTCTTTACGATACGTTGAAAAATGATAGTTGGTTAGTAATTTGATAGCAAAATCTCGGACCTTTGAGTGGAAGGTTTGAGATTCAAAAACCACCGCTGATTTACTTTTCAATCATAACAAAAGCTATTACTTAGTATGAGGGTATGTGAGGGGTATTTGGATTTGTCAATAAATCATCTTTAAGAATAGCTACTTAAATGTATAAATATATTTTTTCTTAATTAAAGATATAAAATTTTAACATGCCTACATAATATGATGTTTCAATAGATTTACACACACATATACATTATATGAAAATATTATTTTCCAGTAAATAAGAATAAACTAAGCAGAGAGTCTTCTCGTGAAGACAGCGTAGGCAGAGAGCCTGCTGTGGCCCAGGACCTTCTGGATTGGTGCCAGCAATGCACCAAGGACTATCCTCAATGTAGCGTCACTAACTTCACAACCAGTTGGATGGATGGCGTGGCTTTCTGTGCCCTCATACACTATTTCAGACCCGATCTCATGTGAGTTTTTTCGGCAAGAAGTATTTTTAAAAATTTTCATGTATTCTTATTTGAGCTCCGTTTTGTGTAAAAAGTTAATTTTGGTATTGTTTTGTTATAGATAGTGAAGATTTATATTTTAATTTTTGCAAACTTTTTTTTTATACAAAATATAGTGAAATACCGTTTTAACTTATAGGGCACAATATACCTTTCCAAAATAATGATTAGTTTTAGGAAGACATACTTAATTGTAATCTTTCAGAACTATTCTACATTTGTTTCTTCAAGTTCCTTTTTATTATGAATACTTTTTTCTTATGAATACCTGAAGATATTTTTGATGTTTCTCTAGTTACTGTAAAATTATCTCGGTGCAGAAGAAATATTTAGGCTCAAGACGTAAATAAATGACATGCATAAATTTTGTTACATATTTCTAATATATATTTTTTTTATACCCATTTGAACTTATTTGAATCTTTTTTTTCCAGTGATATGTCCCAGCTGAGTCCTGAAGATGCAGAGAACAACATCCGTATCGCTCTGAAAGCATCTGATGCTCTGGGTGTTCCCGGAGTGTTCCACGCGTCGGAGATGAGGAGATCTCGGGGGCCTGATAGGTTGGCGCTCATCACGTATCTTCATCAGCTCCGAGCTCTTTTCACTCATAAACAGTTGAGGTTGCACAAGATTGGTAAGTTAGATGAAATATTTTAATTTTTATTTGATCTAACCTTTGACTAAAAAGGAGAGGAGGATCTTCGATTCGCTTAATTCCCTGAATTGAAGATGTTAAAGGTCTTATTTGTGATAGTCATGTCCTATCTTTTAGTTTATATTTCGTGTAGAAATTGAAATCAGGAGTTCATCAATAACATAATATTTAAAAAAAAAATTTAGTTTATAAGTTAGTTACATGAATTGTATAAATTTTAGGTCCCACTTCAGAGGAATCATCTTATACAATCGGACGCTTCAGTTCAGACAAGGACACAGACATATCTGTTGAGCTCTTCTCACAGGAGATACTTACAATGAGACAGAAGAGGATGGAGCAACCACACACCAATAGGACATCATTAAGGTCAGTATTAATATAAAGTATTTATTCTCATTTGGCTCAAAAATTCTCTGTATGGAAGAGTATAGTTTTCGTGTTCTAACCCCCTAGACAAACATGCACTTGGCGATCGACTACAAACGAATTTTCGTCAATAATTGCAACAATAACGCATAATTGTACGGTACATGTAGGTAGATTGTCGAAAAGTTCGCCACTAGACGATCGCTAAGTACGGTTTGTCTACGGCCCCTGTTCTTGAGAGGAGCTTAGAAGGGCAATCTAATTGGATTTATTCCCGTTTTTTTAAAGAGTTTTTAGTTTTAAATAACTATATCTTTTATTCAGTAATTAATTTAACAAAGACATTTTTTTTCAAGGAGATTGACAGTCTTTCAAAGACAAGGTGAATATAATACTGCCTGTTTTGTTAATTATTCACAAATTGTAGAGTTAATTTTGATTTTACTAAAACAATTGACTCTTATCCTGGAAGCACAGGGCAGACACCAGCCACCTCCAATAAGAGGATCTTTGTACCAATTGAGCAACCTCTTTGTATGACATTCCGGATGCTGTGGTATTGTCTACGCCATCGGGAACCTTATGGACAGAAGAACAGTGCTCTTAACGGTTAAATGTCATTGGAGATTCTTTAACATGACCCATCCATAACCACATATCTTATATGACCGATTTCAATAACAGGTACAACTATAAACTTTAAAATATTTTACAATATTCCTTTTGAATTACAGTTCTCAAGATTCAGTGGACTCGCAGAATTCGCAGGAGAGAAATCTAGTCAGACAAACGAATAATCAAAATAAAATGTCGCCAGAGAGATTATCAAATAACAGCACCGATTCACAGCTGCTTAAAGACAAATCCCCGATGAACGCAATGAAAGACATGAAGGGAATGATTCTGTCTTCGTCGAAGAACATTCTCGGGAAAGTTTTATCCCCGACGAAGGAAAAAATTAGTAATATGAAATCACCATTTGAAAAGTTTTCATTTGGTAGAGACACGAGTAGTAACGTCGAGACAAAACATACGCCGCCTGTAAAAGATATTCCGGAAAAAAAAGAATCAAATTCAGGTATTGATAAATTTATGCACTTTGTACCTTTTTATGTAAGAATCTTGTTTTAGACGGTTCAATTTTGATTGTATTAAAAGTTGAACAATATGAACAAACCTATAATCCAGTTGAATAAATGAAAATCGCATATAAAATTAATCCTTTTAATTTTTTTATTCTACAGTGTTAGGCTTATTACAGATTTTGGCCAATGCAATCCCAATGCAGCATATTGTTCTTTTCACTTAAGATTTTTTTGTTGGTTGATCAACGATTATTGAATCATGTGATTTTGAGTTTGTATTTGGAACCGGTACTATTAATATTATTGTTTATCTTCGTATTTCAGTTGACAATGTGTCCAAGTCCGCTCAGCCTCCTCCTCCAGTCTTAGGTGTGACAGTGAGAGAGGCGTGGCCTGTGAAGCTGATGACCAGGAAACAGTTGACAGATCCTTTCGGCTCCGATGAGGAAGATGAACCACAAGAAGTGCTCACAGTGCATCTAGAAGATTGTAAGAACCTTAAAATTTCAAATTATTTATTCATCTATCTGCTTATGTCTTGACATAACATAAATGTGGAAAATTCACGCAGATGGAGCTAGTCCCAAATTAATATATGAATCTTGTATTATGAGTACTGATAAGAAAATACACATATGCTATGTACGAAACACATATAGATGTAACACTCAGACCCAGCATAATATGATAAAACCATTCCTCAATTCCGCCCTGGCCGGGAATCAAATTCAGGATCTCGTGACTCAGAGACAAGAATGCTACATCTGCGTCAAGACAGGACATCTCCCACGATTGGAGTACCTAATGGTTTAGCAGTATGTAGTGAACATATGGGTCATGCTCTCTGTGCTATTAAATATAAAACATTTAGGGTGGGTAGCTTACTTCACATTGGTTAGTTGAAGATGGTAAAAGTCCTTAATGTGATTTGATTTCGAATACTTGTCTTTTGTTCTCTCCCTTTCTCTCCAGTTATCATCATAGTTGAGGATTGTGATAAATATAAGATATTGCACCATCGTTTTTTGTCTTCAACCCTGTGGTTTGCTCCGTAGACTGAGGGAGCAATAGTTAACTTTTCTTGGTTTGGCCATCTCATTGTCTTTTACATCATCATCATCATCATCGCCCTCAACGCTCCTCTCGGGAGCACAGGGCAGAAACCAGCCTCCTCCATTCAGAGCGTCTCTGTGCCAATTGCGTCACCTCTTCCCACGACATTCCTTGCGCTCTGATATCGTTGTCATAGGAACGGTGTATTGTGAAAGAGGGACGCCCGGGCCTACGGAACCCCTGCGGACGGAAGAACAGTGCTCTTTTTGGCCAACTATCATTGGGCATTCTCAAAACATGTCCCAGCCAGGACCATCGTCTCTCTTGTATTACGGAGATTACAGGTCTCTGCTGGGTGCGCCGGCGCACAGCATCATTTGTAACATGTTCATACCATCTGACATCCAAAATTCTTCTAAGACACTTGTTTTCAAAGCTTAGTATCTTCCGCTCTTGAGCCTTGGTTAAGTGCCAAGACTCGCAGCCATATAGAAGGATTGGGATGATGCACGCATTGAACAAGCGACATTTTGTCCTGATGCTGAGTCCAGACGCCTTCCAAACTTTGTTCATGTTGTTGAAAGCCCCGCTAGCTGCTCCTATGCGGATTGGTAATTCCGTGTCATTGGTAATGGTAATGTCTTTTACAAGACACCCAAAAACCTACAGAAACGAGGGGGAAACCTATTCTGTATCTGATACTTCATAATAAACCTAGGGTTATGTGTTAAAAATACATGTCTTTTTTCAGCTAAGTCAAAGCAGCCATCGTTAGAAATTAAAGAACAAAAAGATTCCGAGAACACAAATGAAGTCTACACTCAAAACTATAGCTCGGAAATTTCACCTCTTTCGCCTCTGGAGAGCCTACCCAAAACAACACAGGTATGTTTATAATTAAATTTACATTTTGCAGATTTGAAACGCTTAGTTTTTTTAATTCTTTAAGTTTTTCCTGAATAGTTTTTGTTTTATTTGGTTTTACCATTAACTTACTAAAGTTTTTTTCAAAAATATTGAAAGGTTTTCAAAAGTTAGTGTTATGTTTGATGCTTTTTTTTGAGTTTTTAGTTTTTTCATAAATTTTCTAAAATATATTTATTTATAGTACGTATTCTATAAATATTTTTTTGCACTTTATCACTGTTAATGTTAAGTTAATGCTGAAAATTATACAAAATGTCCAAAATATTAAATATAATAAAAATAGAGATAGTTTTTGTATTCTAATTATGGGTTGGGATAAAACACTTTAAAATATTATCCAATCAAGATGGTTGGTAGCCTGATGGTAGAGTCTCAGACTTTCAATCTACAGATCCCAGGTTAGAACGCTTCCATTGCCAATCTACTCCTTCCTCACAGCATAGTATATTAAGAATATATTATTAATATTCTCAACATTTAACACAAGTATATTGCCTACTGTGAAGCTCTTTGTTGGTATATCTTTGTTTATTGTAAACCCAGGTTCAGATATTTTTTAAAATTTAGTTTTATCTGTATTTTAGAAAGAATATCCCAGTTTCCTAGCAAAATACTTTTAAACTATTCATCAGTCATCACTGCTTTCAAATCATCAACCATAGATTTATCGTAGATTTATAATCATAGATAAAATTTTAGTACACATTAATAGTTTATAGAAAAAGTAGAGATGAATACTCTAGATCACTGGAGTAATTCTGTAAATTGAGAGGAATCTTGGACCACTTTTAATGAAGCTATCTACATTTTTTGTAGAATAAATTGACATTTCCAGGTCTGTGTATTAATTTGGTGTAGATATTGTGCAATTCCATATTAATTTTGAATAAGGTTTTCTACTTGAAATGATTTTATAGTAGAAATTACTGCATCTTCATGACATAACAATATTGCTTATTATGAGTGTTTTGGATGTAATTAGACCTATTTTTAATCCAGATTCGTATAATATTTGTTTATTTGTGTAACAAGATTTGAGATCTGATACAAAAGTTTCAGATTATTCTAGTGAACGAATAGATCATTTCACTGAGACACTTTTCCACCTTTACCACAGATTGATAAAATACATTTTTATACTGAGCACCTCTAGTAGCGACTTTTCAAATTTGGAATGTTGTATGAAATTAGAATATTATTATTTAAATCCTCCAATTAGCAATTGTTATCCCGACACGATGAGCTGAAGGAGAAAGCCAGACAGCTGCTGGAGGCTACCAGAAGAGAGGCGAGGGAAAAGGACAACGCTAAAATGGCAATCTCGCCTACAACTGATAAAATTGTGGATCCACTCAGCAAGGTTTGACACTAACCAGCTTTTAATTTGTAAATTTTTTATTTACTTTGTTTTTCTTTTTTTCTTTAACGCTTCCATTTGATTTTGAAACTAATCCTATTTTAATTTTATTCGAAATTTTTATTACTATGTAGATCTACCTACAGAGTTTTAATCTAAAAGTTTAGAAATTTTGTTTATAGTTATAATGTTTTTTGGATCATCTCTATTATGTAGATATGTAATTTTAAACATGTTCTCTTTTTAAATTCGTGAAATATAATTGCTTTATGAAATGGGTCATATTATAATTATATTTTAAAGCCTTTTAATAATATTTTTGACCATTAAATATTTTTCATATCTTGAGCATGACACAATCACGATAATGTGTAACTATGCATTTCGGAAACACATGCATATTATCTTTTAAAAACTGGTACATACATAAAATCTATCTATCTATTTATACTATCTCAGCACATCCAACAAATGGGGCAGCCAGTTGACTTAACACTATGTAATGAACATACTAGTCTTACTCTCTGTGCTAACAATAAATAAGACATTCAGGATTGATGGCAAACCCTATAACCAAATGGAAAAAATTGTAATTTGAAATGTGTTTTATCGCTTATAATTAATGCTATGATATGTTTTTAGCAAGCGGAGGAAGAACGCAAGGCCCAGTTGAAGGAAAGAGCGAGGAAATTAATAGCAGATGTAAGAGCAGGATCACTAAATAGGTAATTATTAGATACTATTCTTAGATTCTTTGTTTGCTCCTACTCTTAAATTTTTGGTTTACTCCCATTTTTAGTGATCATTTGCAAAGAATCATCAAATGTGTAAATAGATATATTATCTACAGTAAATACTTGGGATTTTTGACTAAAACATTTACGGCCCAACTAATTTATGATGAATTTGGTTTACACTGAAACAAATTTTGAACTGTTTTTTAAATAAAAGTCAATAAATGTAATGTAAAATAAATAATGATAATAACATAACATAACATACATAACATACATAGACAACTCACACAGATCGAGCTAGTCCCAAACTAAGATGAATCTTGTATTATGGGTACTAACGCGACGATACACACATATACAATGCACTACACACATATACATGTAACACCCAGACCCAGGACAATTTGAAAAAGGTCATTCTTCACTTTGCCCTGGCCGGGAATCGAACCCGGGACCTCGTGACTCAAAGGCAAGAGCGTTACCTCCACGCCACACCGGCCGACATTAAAATTGAACTCATAAAAAAATCTTTAATTAGTAATTAAGTGGGAATAATGTCAAAAAAAATGGTTAATGTAGTTTTACTGAAAGTTCAGAATAAAAATGACATTGTGTAATCAAAGCTCATTTACATTTGATGAACAGCTGGTGATTATTTTTCGCAAGGCGCAAACAGTATCACAATAAATATTACAAAAATCAATATTAAATGAAATGTAGACCGCAAAAGTCCCCCTATGTATACCACAATATATATGAATTCGAAGCGACTAAATCAAAATTGAGACAAATAAAACCAACAATAAAAACAAGGAATTATAATGTAAATGCCATTTTAAATACGTCTTTTGATATTAAGGAAAATATTTTTGCAATTATTTTCAGTCCAACATCTCCGAATCCAAGAGGTACAGTTGAAGTTTTATCTGCAGCCCAAGTATTAGCCGAACATCCACTTTCTACAGGTAAATAACGACCAAATAATTTCTCCTATTTCTGTAGATATTAAACAATTTGATCAAATGTATTGAGATTGTATTGTCTTTTTTAGGTTTCAATGGTTCCCAAGATAGTAGTCCTACAAAGAGTATGAAATCTGGTTCGTACTCTGATTCAGAAAATAACATTATCAAAAGAGATGGTAAGAAACTCTATTTTTTTAAATTAAATTTTGGTCATTAGGTGTAGAAAGAAGAAACAATAAATTAGGCTGTAAAAATAGATTGTAGTTGCAAAAATAATGAGATGATAAATGAAAATGTATTAAGAAGAAAAAAAAAATTGTAGCAAAAAACAAATGTTGAATACAACATAGGTATTGTCTAATACTTTTTAATTTCACCCATATCATTACGGCATCTTTCATAAGTGGGGTAGGCAGGGGACTTACTATATGTATTAAAACATACAAATTAACCCCTCCGCGCCATAAAATTTGTTAACATTATTTTTATTGCACTGCCAAAAATATTTTATATTTGAGTATATTTTTTTTATTGTGTTTTTCCAGGTTCTCTCTCACCCAAGAACAATGGCAATGGTTCTCCATTACGTAGCTTCGAAGGTGGAGTCATCAAAGCCAGTTCCCCTCTCAAGACTTTTGCCGATTACATGGACAGAATTAGTCCTGACAAGGATTCATACATACTTCGAGGGGTAATAAATAAATATATCTAATATAATAAATTTTAACAATATTTTGTAATTGAAAAACCAGAAAAGGAGTAAAGGCAAATAAATATGTAGAAATATTTTGTCACGATGCTATGTTTAACATTTATATTTCTGAACAAGTGAAAATACGGTATCCAGCACAAGTTATGATAAAAAAACAAATTATATGTGTTATTTATTCATTTATATTAATGTGGTGTTTGTTTTTCAGTTTGGTAAGGATATGAGGGACTACATCCAGAGTGAGATGGAAGCTCTGGAAAGAGAGCAGACAGCCATAGATCAGCAGGCTGCTGTCTTGGAGAAAGAACTCAGAGCCGTTATGGATAGTGGACAATCAGAAGCTGTAAGTCTTTATAATATCAGTCTTTAATGTTCTTATTGGAAATGCAGTAAGAAACTTTTAGTTTTATTCTGTTTAGAGTGATATTTTCTTTTTAAACTTTAATATTATTTATATTGTTGTCATAGGGTATGATATCCTGTGCATAGCTTTGGCTGGGTCATCAGGAACCTATTGAACATAAAAACTTTATTCTTTCTTTTGCAAACAATAATTGGACATTCTTTAACCGCCCTACCTGCAGGTAAATTTCCAAGAAGTGGGCTAAAAATAATCACCTTTTTTCATCAATCAGTACTACGTCCTATACAGTAAGTAGGTAAGTACCTATAAGTCATTAACAAGACCAAACATGTGTTGTCAAGGGCAAACAGGCTAAATAAAGAAGAAGGTACGTAACAGGTAGATACGAGATACTGCGCGAGTCCCGCTCGGGTTGTAGTTTTGTAAAAGAATTATTTTTTGTATGGACGAGCGTGTCTCGTTCTATCGCTCTACGGTGCGTCTTGTAGGCCCGAGACACGCTCGTTCATTTAGGTAGGGCGGTTAAACATGACTCAATTAAGACCTAATATTATCTTTATTGTATAACACATATTAGTACCGTTTGTCTCATGATCATTTCACACAATTGTAATTCTTAAAATTTTAGTCTGTACAAAGGGATTTCGACTTCAGTGTATTTATATTGTTTTAGGAAATTGTAGTTGATAATTGATTTATTTAATTATCTTTCTTATTATTAATGTATGTGTTTTTTTTTGCAGGAAGAGAATGCTTTGATGTCAAAATGGTTTACGCTAGTCAATAAGAAGAATGCATTACTTAGGAGGCAAATGCAACTTAACATATTGTGAGTATTATCTTGCTCTTGTTTAGTCGAAGTCCACTTTGCAACGGGTCATTTGTGTTCCATAATATTTAATCCTCTCCCATATCATTGTAAAATAAATGATATACTGTAAATAATGTGAAAAACATCTTGTAACTTTAAAAAAATACAATTAGGTTACATTACCTTTCCAAATACAACATATTTCTTTATTGGAAATGTACATCAATAATATAATAGAAAGTAGTTTTATATGTATAAGTATATGTATTTAGATATACAATGAAGATTTTATCAAAAATTTTGTTAAACGTAAATTTAAAAATAATAAAAATGGTAAAAATTTGAGAAGATTTATCTTCCAAATTAATTTCTGTAAGCATTGATAACTAGCACTATACTACTTTCCCATCACGTCACATCTCACAAGTGGGGCAGTCAGTAGAACAGCCGCATGCAACAAACATAAAAGCCATCCTCCCTCCATGCCAAAAAATCTAGACATCTATCTAGGATGGGCGGCAAACACTCTATATTTATAAACTTTTCTAGAATTTGATACAAGTTAATGAGATGTCTGTCAAAGGATAACTTTCTGTGTAGTGTATCATGAAAATCTAATTGCATTGTTTTTTCATCACAGAGAGCAAGAAAATGAACTAAGGCAGCGTCACGCTAAAGTGGACAACGAATTGAGAGCTCTGCTAGGGGTAGAGGAGTGGCGCAAGTCCGAAGGACAGAGAGGTAGGGAAGCACGTCTCCTCAATGAGCTGCTTTCCGTGGTGGACGCCAGAGATCAGCTGGTGCATCATATGCATGAACATGAACAAGCGTAAGTCATACATTTTATTAATGTACCATTACTAGAATATCTTGAAACAATTCCTATTCAAATTCACAAAGTGCCATGTTTTTTTTAAATTAAATTTGCATGTTCTGCTTTGGATGACTGCTCTTTACATAATTGCTCCGATACACAGACTAGATTCAATCTTCGAGCAGAAAATTGAAAGTTTCTTTCCATCAGTATCCAAATAGTATTATAAATAAAACTTCTCGAAAAACTATACTTTCAAAAAACACTCCAGCATGCTCTTTCACAATCTTTCTATCAATTCCACTAAATTTCCTCAGAGACCAGCCTTGTTCTAAAATCCTTCTGTGGTCAAAATTTGTTTCGTTACAAATCTTGAAGTTTGAATTGTTTTTTTTTTCAGAATTGAAGATGACGATGAGATAGAAAGAAACTTGTCGAACGTTGAGCTTCACAGGAAAAACAATTGTTCCATCCAATAAGATAATAATAATAGAGACATACATAATAATACTAATAACTTTTACTACGTAATGACGTGTTCGTATTTACTGGATCATTGTTGTGTCTTTCATTTTTGTAATGCCATTAATGTAATCAATCCAATGTATTTGCGTATAATTATTCTAAAGTCACACAATTTCGCTTATCGTATTTGCACTCATTGATTTTGTATTTTTGATCCACTCATGTAGTATTTTTACTATATTTATTTAGTATTTTTACTGGGTGGATGTGGTGTTTTTGCTGAGTTAACATGGTATTTTACTTCATTGATTCGGTATTTTTACTGAGTTGATTTGATATTTAATTTCATTGATTCGGTATTTTTACTGAGTTGATTTGATATTTAATTTCATTGATTTGATATTTTTACTGAATTGATTTGGAATTTAATTTCATTTATTCGGTATTTTTACTAGATGACGTGGTATTTTTTACTGGATTGATTTAGTATTTTTATTCAATGGATTTGGTATATTTACTTGTATCAATTTAGTACTTGTAATCCAATGTTTTAGTACTCGAATTCTACATATATTATTTCTATATAATGATTAAGTGAAAAAATGTCTTATACCTACTCTAATAGATTTGTACTCTACTGATTTTACATTTATACTGTAATGTAGATTTTGTATCGTTCATAGAATCTACCCTCACTCTATACATTTAGTTTGTATATGTTTCCTACTGAAAAAAAATAAATAATGTACTAATATTGTTGTGAATTTTGTAATATTATTACCCGTATTGTTAATTGACTTGGTATTTACATTTTATTGCTTCGGTATTTTTGTTTAATTTATTTAGTATACATACTTTAATGAGAAATATGTCATACTGTCTAATAATATTGGCCGTTGATGCATTAAATAAATATTGTATTTAAATTTCAATGATTTGGTATTCATAATCCACTGATTTGGTATTGATGATTCAATGATTTGGTATTTGTACTATAATGATTATGCTTTTTAATGTACACCCTATCGTTAAAAAAATATAAATCAATCACAATTTTTCTGCAAGAATTTCATTATTGTGAATAATAACACTAAACATGATATTGCAAGTTGAATACAAAACATAGGTATTGCTCATTTTTAATTTAATTTAATTTTTATTGTATTCAACTAGTTTAATAAAACATTTCTTTTAACAGTAAATTTAAATTATTTGATTTGGTGCTAGATTAGAAATATGTCTTTAATTAATTAGCCTTTTAAAGAGCAAACTTTATAGACATTAGTACAAAAATGTATATATTTTTTTGATTCCAAGATAAATGAGATGTTGAGAATTCTGTTCTTTATATGGTTATCCAGATATGTTAATAAAGCAGAAAAAACATTGAAATTCGAAACACACTGAATACATTACAGAAGGCAAAACGTTAAATACACAAAACTAATCTGTCAGCTTGGTTGGAGAACCATGTTTACATAATGTAACATTGTGCTAAATATAATCGTAAGAAGTGAGAAAGGTGTCTCAATGCTTATGAATTGGCTCTAGGCTGGCTTAAGTGATCACTTTCGGTGTTCATGGACAACGTTTTCCAATTCTGTAATTTTCGCTGTCGCTATTACATTGTGTAAACATGGTTCTTCAACTGAGATGTCTAATTGATTTTGTCATCTGCGAATTGAGCTCTTATTCAGTTATACAATAAAAAAATTGTAAATACATATTCTAAACATTTGTTAAATCTTCACTTCTGAGCCAGTGAAAATCCTGTTTTCAACATGTGTTTCATTCAAATTAAACATTAAACTATTAAGTTGAGGCAATTTGCTTCGTGAGGTCTTTGTCAAACTCCTAAAATACTCCCGCTATATAATTTTCATATAATTTTTTACAGTAAATTTTTGAACTTAATTTTACCAATTAAGTTATATGCTGTCTTTTATTTCGTCTTTGAAATAATTAGTTTAGCTTCTAACTTAAATATATTGGAAATAGTTGTGTTCAAATTGCAATATAAATAGACATACTTTTTTCTGAATTTATTAGTTTTGCATACAATTCACAGGTTTTTTAACTCTGGTGTCCATTTATCAGATCCTTGCCTAGCCACATGACCTGCCCATTGCCATTTTAGTTTCACAATACGATCTGTTATTTTGACAATTTTTGTTTGGCATTTGATTTCCCTTGTGTACATTTAAGTTTGTGTATGGAATTATTTCTGTTAGTGTACTTGTCTCAATACCGTATGTCAGCGCAGATGATTCATAGACTTAGTAAACGAGTAAATCATTCATTCATCGCCCTCAACGCTCCTCTCGGGAGCACAGGGCAGAAACCAGCCTCCTCCATTCAGAGCATCTCTGCGCCAATTGCGTCACCTCTTTCCACGACATTCCTTGCGCTCTGATGAAAAACGAGTAATAATGAACATTTAAAAGAAAAATATATTATTGAGCACTGTTTAATCTCCACTATGTTAGGTTAAATACCGAACGTTTTCGCCTATACTTGTAGGCATCTTCAGGGAAACTGAAATCTAAAAATTGTGAGGGCTGTTGTTCATGTGGTGAGAAGGGTGCAGGTAGTGGGAGGGGTAGTGGGAGGGATAATGGTAGATATGGAGGCTATCCTTTGTTAGTATATCCTACTCCTGCCAACCATCCTGCCTCCATATCTACCACTACCCCTCCCACTACCTGCACCCTTCTCACCACATGAACAACAGCCCTCACAATTTTTAGATTTCAGTTTCCCTGAAGATGCCTACAAGTATAGGCGAAAACGTTCGGTATTTAACCTAACATAGTGGAGATTAAACAGTGCTCAATAATATATTTTTATATTTTATTTATTAAAATTAAAAATGGATTTCCACAGCGTAAACACAAAAAACTCTTGAATTATTTAAAAGAAATAATTTTTTAAATACTTATGAATTGGCTTAGGCTGTGGCCCGTTCCACCATCATACTTTTCAACTCTGCATTTTGCACTTTGCAATACGAGAATTCTGCGAAGTGCAAAGCGATCGCGTTCCACGAAAAAAAATGACCACTTTGCGGCGTCGCCGTCAGTTGCGAGGTCTTTGCAATTGATATTAGCGACACCTAGTAGTAACTAAGTGGTACTACGTTTCGCGCGTAAGCAATCATATGACAATTTTGACATTTCGTTGCGGTTGTTTGTGTTTTAGATCGTGTTTTTTGAGTAAATTTTTGAAAAAATGAGCCGAAAGGAAACTATTAAGAAAAAAATTAGCCGTATTAGAAGTTGTGAAGTAGAAAAAAGATGTTCTCTTTGGGTCTTTTAGTAACATCATCACCAATTCAAAATATTCCAGGAACTGCGTGTGCAAAATATCTTGGAAATTTATCTTTTTTTTATAATTTCTCACAACTCCGTCTTCCACATCCCTTTCTAATAATATTTTTCGCCACATTGTATAACAAATTTACTTAAAACACCTATAATATACAACCGTCTACTTTCACAACACAACGAATCGCAAATTTGAAATGTCAAAATATTCTTTTCAATTCGTTCGCAATGTTGGCAAAGTTTTTTATGAAAAGTAGTAATGGTGGAACAGAACTGCCTATTTACTTTGCAAATGGCGTCTTCTTTTCACTTTGCGCTTTGCAACTCCTACTTTGCGAAAAAATGTAATGGTGGAACGGAAACAAGCCGATAAATTGCAAAGTGCAAAATGCAGAGTTGAAAAGTATAATGGTGGAACGGGCCACTGGTTCCATGAATGAAAACATTACAGAATGGTGGTTTTAACAGATGATACTAAATATTATCTTTTCTCTTTCATCCATAAATTTCGTCTTGGAAACACAAGGAGTTTAATAAAATAATTAAACAGCCAATTTCAATATTCGATAATCATCATCATCATCATCGCCCTCAACGCTCCTCTCGGGAGCACAGGGCAGAATTATAACAGAATTATTCGATAATATTACTTTTTTTTTTTTTTTAAAAAAGATATATCTGGGTTTTGTTATAAACCCAAATACAACTTTATACACCTTCCACAGTAAGCTAAAAGCTTGTGTCGTGAAAGGGGAGTTTGCCGGCACCTGGGATCGAACCACGGACCCCTTGTTCAAGAGGCCGAGACTCTACCTCCAGGCTACCGACGAACTTGCATAATATTTTCAAAGATAAAAACTTTTTTTGTAAAAACGTAGCTCAAGTAAACAATATTCTTAAAGAAATTCAAATACTTGTACTGCTTCCTCTGTTTAAAATATTTCATATTTATTGAATAATTCTTTTTGTCTATTTGTAATGATAATAAAGTTAATTTTATTTGCCAGGCTCATGTTAATTTAAAAAAATAAATTAAACTTAAATGCGTAAGACATTTCTTATAATAATAATACTACACGAATAATTAAATAAATCTACGATTATAAAAATCCTAGAAATCTAAGTCCCAATTTCTAGTTTATAATGGTTTGAAGTGTTCCTTATCTTTTTATACTACTACATCTATTATCGTTACATACTCATTAATTATAATAAAAATAATCATTTTCATTATTAATTTATTTTACATCAATGTTCAACACATACCTAGTTAATATGGAATATTATAAATAAAAAAAATATTTGCCCAGAATTGAGATTATGTATTCAAATTTCTTTTTTATATTCAATTATCTAAATACTTTTTTAATATCACTGTGAATGTCTTATAATTTCAAACAATGGAAAGTAGAACAAGATTTGATTAAATTAATTTTTTTAAATGTATCCACATCTTGAAAATGAATGTGTTGTAAATAAATGTGACACATTTGTCGTCCCTCAAAGCACAAGCTTTGCTCAATATAAAGGGATTATGTAAAAAAATGCACATTATATAAAAAAAAAAATTTTTTTAACGGTATTCTGTAGTACTTATTTTTATTTGACATATTATTTTGAGATATTATTGCTACGTGTTTAATAATTTATTTCATGTTTTTTATGATATTTTAGAAACACTTGTGTATAGATATTGCGTAAATTTAAGCGAGCTTGTCGCTGCAAAACCTCGAGCATAGCTACAATTCAAAAGTTTGTGAACTCTCCTGTGTCAGCTGTTTGCTAACTACTAATAACAAGCTGCCTTTAAGTCCGCACGAAGAGATGTATAGATAGGGCTCCAAAAGAAAACTAAAGACACAACTGTTTGCTGGGGGTTTCAGACAATTATAGCAATTTTGAGAAAATAATGGCTCTTTACAAAGTGCTCATGTATTTATATATGAGTTGGCTGACCTAGCTGACCTGGCAAACGTTGTTTTGCCATATACATTATGGCATATACATTTGCCATATACTAATATCGCTGTAAAAAATAAGGTTTGATGGTAGAAGGGTGAAAATTTAGGACTGTATGTATTTTTTCATGCCTCACCATAAAAAAATGAAAAAATTTGTCCAAAAAACAAAAAATTCGGGGTGGACCAGCCTTAACTATGAAAAATAGATGTTGACTGATTCTCATTCCTACCCGATAAGCACACAAAATTTCATCAAAATCGGTCCAGCCGTTTCGGAGGAGTATGATAACAAACACCATGACACTAGAATTTTATATACCTATTAGATTAGACAATTTGTTCAGCGCCATTATGATTTGAAATATGCTATATAGATCTTTTATCCGAAACTCCCAACATTAGACACATTGTTGTTAGCTTCTTTTTATTGTCCAAATATTGAATTGTAGGCGTAAGCGGGTTCTAACTGGTAAAATATTGTTTAGTGTTGTAATAAAATTAGTCAGTTCATAAGTGAGATTTTATCCGACAATCTTTTAGATGTAGTTGTGCGTTTATTTTAAGCATATATATCCTTAAAGCAATCTTTTTACCCCTCTTCCAAAGTTTTTTTTATTTTACTTTATTTATTAGCTTCTTCTAATGACTGATTTTTACAAAACTAAACAAACCTAGTCCCCACTTTAAATAATTTTAATTAAATAAACAAATACTTACACATCTTGCATAATTAAGTATACCTATTAATTTTTTTTTGTTTCTCCCCTCCCCCTCCATCAATAACTTTCTTCTCCTTTCTCCAGTAACATTCTATCCATCTTTAGTAATACCCTTCCTCTACCATTGGTAACATTCTTCTGTCAGTATCTTTCCTTCCTCTATCAGTAACTTTCTTCCAACTCACATCTGTGACATTCTGTTCCAATCAATAACATTCTTCCCCACTCATCGATAACATTTTCCCCATCCATCTGTAACATTCTTTCCTATCCATCGGTAATATTAGTATTCCTCTCTCATCAATATCTTTCTTCCTCCATCAATAACTTTTTACCCACTTTCCAATAGCTTGATTGATTTTTATTCAAATCTTATAATCTGATGTATTTATTGAATATAATTTGCATATTTTTTATTTTGTGATAGATATTAATTAACGATTTTTGTGTATTAAAAGTGAAATACTGTAATCAATGTGCTGTAAATTTATGTTTAGATGTAGCAATTAATATATTATAAATATAGAGAAAGAAATATCTAGATAGATAGTTGTGAGTTTGTAGAATGGAGGTGACCAAATTGTAAACATTGAGAACATCAGAAATAAAATGTATAAAACATGTGATAGTAAATATTTGAGAATAATGAATGTTTTTGTAGATAGTTAACTTTCGTTTTTTTATTTGTAAAACTTACAGCTGGTTCCACAAAAAATAAATAAAGTCACTTTAATTTTTAAAGTGTTTTTAAAATTCGCAAAATGGACATTGCAATAATCTCAATTTTTTTTGATGATATCAAAAATATTTTTTAAACTATTTGTGTTTAGTAATAATTTTTAAAGTTTATTTGATAATATTAAACAAAAATAAATAGTAGAACAATGTTTTTATATACTTTTTTTAATTTGAATACAAATTTTGTGTAAAATTCTATGAGTCAGTCATAAATCAAATCTTGGACATTGTGCAAGGCCAATATTTTAACCATTACTAAAAGGAAACTTATCATAAATATAGTTTGTGTTAGAAGTGAAGAGTGATTGAGTTTACTAGAATTTTGAAATAACGGAAGATATTTGTTAAATAGGTTGACGTTTAACAATACTGTAAAAATAAATGTTTTGATTGCAGATATATGTGAAAAAATATTTATTTTATGTTTGGTTTGTAATCATAGTTACCTTGAATGAAAATGTATATGAATTATTTTTATTAATCTTTAAATTATATTTTATTTTATTAGACGGGGTGTGTTGTGCAATGCGACCTATAAGATCTATTGTACTACCCCTAGTTTGCCTATCTGGTATAATATCGTCATTGCATATTCAAAAAGAGACATGTGCGCACATTTTTATTTGGGCATACTCTTTCAAAACTGTTCATTAAGGCATTAAAATTGTAGTTTGGACTTTTTATTGGCATTATTCTTTAAGTATTGAATATTAATACAGTAAAACCTCGTTATTTCGAAATCCAAGGGACCTCGAAAATCTGATTTCGAATTAGCGAAAACCCCGATAAATCGAAATTTTCGAAATAATTTTGATATACGCAGTATATTTATATAGCCATAAGTACCATACGTCATAGAAACAGCTGATTTGGACTTTTTTAAATTTCGCGCGTTAAAACAAATTGTAAAAAAAAAAACATTTGTAACGTGATGAAAGAGCAGTATGGAAAGCGCTAACAATTTCTACTACTCTTATACGCAATACAAATAAACAGGCGACCCTTAGTACAAGAATTGAATAGTTTGTAGCAAAACATACGTAATAAAGACATGGGCGTATCGTGGTTTATTATAAATGTAAAGCTTCTATCACACCTCGTTTTTGTCCAATCCTTGCATTTTGCACAGTGAAGGTAACAAAATATTGATGAAACTAACATCATTTGACATAACTAAATTACACACACATGTAAATCTAAATATGTATGTACCTAAAACACAGACGAATATTTAAAAATACATAATATTAATATTTCACTTCACACACGTTACTATAAGTTCACTATAAATAATTTAAAAATGGGAAAAATATTTTTCACCAAATTTGTATTTAAAACGTGTATAAAAGTTTCGAATATAAAATATTTATTTATTTGGAATGGAAAAGATTTATAATGGAAAATAAAAATATTAAAACACTAAATATTTCGAGTAGGTGCAGGTATGTATGACGAGACGCCTATGAAAAACACGGAAGTACATAATGTACATCGATCACGCTGTGAGACAGAATAAGCTAGTATATAGGTAGCAGGTACAATGTACATACTGTACAGCTGTAGATAGGTACATATTGAAATACAATACATTTACGGTGTTTATATACAAGATAGTAGATCTACTTAGAAATTTGGAAATCCCGTTGTTAAATACAGTATTATTATCTAGCTGGGTAGGTCCTTTATGTGTATTAGTGTTAACACGAATTTCACATAATAAGTTTTATTGTCGCTGCTAGAGCTTTGGAAAAAAACAGGGGTATTTTTTATGGCAACCAAATGTTTTCGAATTACAACATACAAATTTCTATTGTTTTGTTTTGAAAGGACCAAATATTATTTCGAATTACGTATTATCGGGGATTTCGAATTATAAATGTCTTTTGTATGAAAATTTCATTATGGGGACATTTTTGGGGGGAATATTTCGAATTACGACGAATTTCGAAATAACGGGGTTCGAATTAGCGAGGGTTTACTGTATTTGATACTAAGAATCACTTTATAAAATGGTTATGATGTCATTATAAGCAGTTTATTCTGGAAATGTCAAAACATTTATGATTTCACATATCCCTTTTTGAATATGGACCAATGATATGTAGTCCAGTTGAAGCAAACCCTCTATCTCCAAATATCTAATGAAGTCTAGAATTTTGAGGGGTCTTTGAGTGGGAAATCATTGCACTTCTACTGAATGTTTTATTTATTAATTAATGTAGTTTTTCATTCATCCAACATGACATAATAATTAAAAATACATTAATTTATTATAAACGCAAAAAAATTATTAGAGGCTAAAACATTAACAAATTACTAAAAAAAAAACATTTTTCGAATATTAGACTAATATTATTTTCTCAAAATTTCTCCAAAGATTATTTTTTTATGTTTAAATCTTATTTTTTGTTTGTTAATTTATTTATAATTAAATTTTGTGAATATATTATTTTATTTATTTTTTAAATAAAAAATTGATACCCAATATTTTTTATATTAGTTGCATAATATTTTTATTAAGAAAACAATAAATAAATGAGCTTGAATTTAATTAATTTAATTTGTATTTAAAAATTATGTCAAAATGTAAATTATATAATTTCTGTCTCTGAGACATTGATTGCAGTTGTAGAAATCTGTTGATTTATTTTTAATGTAAATTTTTTCTTCTTCGATTTCAAAAATCAAGTCAAAATCTAATTAGTTTTTGGTCTTAACTGACATTTATTACATATGAATTTGTCTACTTATGATACAAATCCACTCAAAATCGACAAATAAAAGTTATCATAAATTCTGTGAAGATATTTTTCTGTTATAATTTCTTCCCTATTGCTAGTTTTTCGTAACAATTTATAAATTATTTTAAGATGATGATGTGTCTGCCTTATTAGTGTTTATTATTATTTAGATGTTATATCATGTGTTGTCGTAATTATTATAACTTTAAATGTCACGTGTTTACATCATATTGAATATACAGGAAATACTGAACTGTTTGATTGTAAATTTGACAAGAAACACTGTCCGTTGCAAAATATTTGATAAACTTAAACATTCTGGTATCCAATTAATTTAAACAATGGAAATAGAGCCGAGTTGCTGCTGACTTTATTCACCTTTACTACACAAGCATATTGCTTCCTGTGAGGGTGTCTGATTGTTTTTGGAGCCATTTCCAAATTCAGATTCATCATAAAAAAAGTGCTGATTTGAGGATAAATCTATATCTGTCTTAACCATCACAGCATCATCCAATGGTTGAGATAGCCAGTGGACTGACTAAAGTAATGAAAATACAGGTCGTCCTCTTGGTGCCATAATAATTACATTTATGATTAGTGGCTTATATCATTACCAAATTTAAAATGCAAAAATAAAACTAATGGAATGTGATATTGTGAATTATCAAACAGTAGTTTTACTGTTAAAAACACGGCATAGTTATTATGCCAATTTACAGACACCTAAAAATAAGTGTACAGTAGAAGAGAAAACAGCATATAGTAATTTTTCAATTCTTCTAATTTCATATTTATTTTGCATCTGGCAATGTTTCTCAATAAGCTCTTGGACAAGTTATATTATTATCATGATTACTATTATAAACATAGTGTTGCCATCTTGCCTGAAATTATTTATTTTTAGTTAAGAAATTAGTGATATGAATATTGTGTTATTATTATATTATAATTATTAATTTGTGAAATATAAAGTAATTTGTAATCCTTAATGAAGTGGGGAAATTAAAATGAAACGAAATTTATAAAGATTAAGTCACAGTGGAATTATTATTATTATAATCAACTTCCACTAAGAACCGTCGGTCGATGAGTTAAACTTCCACAGAGATGTTTTTTTTTTTTTTTTTAAAAAGATATATCTGGGTTTTGTTATAAACCCAAATACAACCTTATACACCTTTCACAGAAAGCTAAAAGCTTGTGTCGTGAAAGGGAAATTTGCCGGCACAATTAAAAAAAAAATGCAAATTTACATTAAAAATAAATTTGCATTTTGTTTAAAAGTAATAATTAATTAAATCGTTGGTCTGATAGCAAACAATAATATTCTGTCTCTGTCTCTGAGACTGTTGAACTGATTGTTTTCTTTCTCATTTCTTTTCTATATCAACAAAGAAAATAAAAAAGATATAAATAATCATTATAGCATCATTCGTTTGATAAGCGCAGGCGCGACATTGTGAATTACATTATTATTCTGAGTTGATTGTTGGAATAACCGTAGTATAGATAAACTTGCCCTCTGTGCATTGAATTATATTATCAATGAATTTTGATACTTTGTAATGATTAATTTTGTAACTAATGTCCAGTGACAGATATAAATAAATAAAATATTGCTAGTGATCAACTTTTCTTGATGAATTTTCATAGTAAAAAAAACTTTACAAAAATTTGTTTATTAAATTTAACTAATGTGTTTGTGCAAATATGTTTCAACTGTAATCTCCTCATTTTCATGTGCAATATTTGACAGTCAACTAAGACGTAAAAAACTTAATGCGAAAAAGTTACAAGACATTTTTTCTTGAGTTTTTTAATAGTTAGAAAATCTAAGTTTAATTTATTACGTTTATCATTAAATTTACGTCTCTGCCGATGTGTTTTTATATCTTGACGTTAATATCAGTTGTCAATTGAAAAGCTTTTGTTTTATGATTATGATGTTGCACTGCTGTGTTGTGTGATGTCGCTAGCGATGAGGTAAATATTATGGTGCAATTATTGCATCATCATTATGATTATTACAAATGTGTGCTTATAGTAAGATGAATAATATTATTTATTTATTATATGAGGGTTTTATAAACAAGATCACATTGATCCTAAAACACCACATTTCTATTCGAAGTGTTTTTGGTGTTAAATCAATTATTTTAAAATTTATTTGATCAAGGATGGAGGCAGATTTTCATTGTATTCCATCAAAGATACAAATATTTGTGAAAAATGGATTGATGTGATTTTGTTTCTACGCCCCTTATATATTATATGATTTATGTATTTAAAATATTTAAATATAATTTTTTGTATAAAAACTACATTTTGCATTTCAATTTTAACCCCCCTCGTGATTCGTTTTTTGTGTTTAGTGGCATTAATGTTTGGCGCAAACTGCAAGACAGTGTTGATTACATCACATCAATAATATTATGCACTGCGTATCTGTATAGGACCATTGTTGAACAAGGCGGCCCATTGCATGAACTTGTGAATGATCTGTTGCTTTCATCAAAAATACTACCATACAAATTCATTGCGCATAGTATTGCTGTTGGCCTTGTGAGTAGTATAATTGATGTAAGTGAAAACTGTCTGGCGAAACACTGTATGTGGTAAAGATAAATGCTGTATATAGGATGAATATACTTTGTCGATAGCCTGGAGGTTGAGTCTTGGCATCATGCGCAAGAGGTGCAGGGTTCGTTACAAGGTGCCTGCAAACTCCCCTTTCACAACACAAACTTTAAGTTTACTGTGATAGGTGTACAAAGTTGTATAGCACCATTCATCTCAGCCAAATATATCTTCTCGGTTATTCTGTCCTCATTCATTCTTTCCACATGCACAAACCATCGTAACTTTTTAACATTCATCCTTGAAATTACAATAACTTCTTAAAATAAATTTTATCACAATAAAATCCAAATTATTACTTGTACAATTTGTTTTTATGGGAGAGGGGTTTTTAAAAGACTTAATAAAAATGAGTCGGAATTTAACATCCTTTAGATCTTTATTATAAAAATAGAAATGTACATTATTTCACAGAATAGTTCTTCCACTCTTTTCTATAAGTGCACTGTAAAAGGCAGGTGTTAGGAAAATCTCATATAGAAAATTAACATCTACAATCAACGGTGAGGCATATCACCAGTCCTTAATGTCTTATCTTTTTATATATTACGTTTTATAGCATGGAGAGGACAATCTGCATGCTAATTACTTGCAGTTAATCTGCTGGCTACCTCACTTCTGGGATATGCCATGATGGTGTAGTAGTAGAAGTAACATTTCTCACCGTCCATCTCTTTCATGTCTTTTAAAATGTACTTTCAGATTAAAATTACTTGTAGTTCTATATTCGCACATCGAACATGCGTAATCTTTTATACCATCGTGTATCTTCTTGTGCACATTCATTCGTGTCGAAGTCACGCTCTGATAAGAACATTTGTCGCACTTAAATGCCTTGAAACCTGTATGATAGTTGATATGAGATGTCAAATAGGATTTACTTGATGTGGAATATTCACAATACGAACATGTGAACTTTTTCTTATTCGTATGTGTGTTTAAATGAGATTTGAGACTGCTGGATTTGCTGGTCGTATAAGAGCAGTATGAACATGCAAAGTGGCCAACAACAGTTTGAGGTTCTTCATTGTTTTGATTAATTCTACAGTTACTGTGTACATTTTCCAGTCTTGATACATTGTGGACTTTCATGTGAATCTGAAAAAAGAGATGAATTACTATCTTTATTCATTACTAGTGTTGTTTTATTGGGTTACAAATTGACATACAAATTCTAGAGGAGCAGTCAGACTTATTCACTTTCAGTGATCACTCTGGATGATCCTCCAAATTGAAAAGGTGCGAATAGCGTTTCATCCTTAGTGATCACTAGCGATGACGGATGAAAGCGGTTTACCACCCGACAAAATTTTGATGATAGGTCCTTTCACTGAAACGCCAATATAGAAGTTTTTTCCTGTTATTTGTCTTATTCTCGACAAAAGATAAATAAAATAAATTAACTAATTAATTTACCTTCAAATAAGATTTTCTTCTACATTTGTAATTGCACAGCTGGCAGGCATATTGTGCCTCTTTATGTTTCAGTGCGTGTTGGGTGAGACCTGATTTGGACGTGCATCTTTCTCCACATTCAGAGCACATGAAAGTTGCAGGACGGTATTTGGCAGGTCTAGGACGTTTTAATCTGAAATATTTTGTCAAGTTGATCAATGAAAAATAAATAATAAATAAATTGTTTATGTGCATATGTTTTATAATTTTTTTTTAAGTTTTATTGTAAGAGACTCAAATTTTGATATGCGCAGATTTTGATAAAGACATTAGGTACTATAGCAATTGGGTCATCTGTGATAAAATTAATTGTAAATCACAATTTTTTTTCCAGAAATAGATTTTATGGAGTTTGACATAGATATTACAGCTCACAAAGCCAGACAATGAACCATTTGTGGAGTGTCCTCTATATAGTTTTAGGTTTGGTTGAGGGGTACCTACATGAGGTGTCCACTGACGCGGCTCACTGGCTGAAAAATTTACTGTTGAGTTTATGTACTGGGCCAGAATGGCACATGAATGGAGTTTTAAAAACTGAATACCAGTAAAAAGGATAAACTAATTAATTTAACTTGGTCTGTGAAAGCCTACACTCAACGCATTCATAATTAGCGTAAGTTAAAATTCACCCCTTGCGAATTGAATTTTTAATTTGTATTTACATTGCTATATATGTAAAATGATTTCTCTCATAACATATATTCGATGAATAATATAATAAAACTATATCATAATCTAATTACACATTACCTGTGTCTTCCGTCAAAGTGTCCCGACTTGAGAAATTTGATATTGCATGTATTACAGGGAGTTACGGGTATGTTCTTCTGATATGCTTCTCTGTGCCGAGATATGAAGGAGGACCAAGATGTCCCCTTACCGCATTCACAACAGAGACCTTCTAAAACAAAAGTCTCTATAAGTAAACCCTTATGAATTTACAAGTTTTATTATTTTCAATAAAATTTGATGTTAAAATAAGAAACCAACAATCTGTATCCCAAGAAAATAAATAAAAATTATCTCATTAATTGTATCGTCATTTACTTTGTAATACTTCATTATAAATTATCAAATAAAATAATTATATATTATTTTTGTTTTGTGTTACTGTTGAGTAAGACTAACGCACGACCTGTTTCGCGGACTCAGAGTTCGCATCATCAGGTGCTGATCTATACTATACTCGGAGTCCACGAAACCGGTCGTGCGTTAGTCTTACTCAACAGTAACACAAAACAAAAATAATAAATATTTATTTTATTTTATTCGATAAAAATTATCTCGACTAACCAATAAAAATTTCATTGAAAAGTAATTTTCATAAAAAATACCTTCTTCCATTTCATCATTATTGTCTTTCTGCAAATCGGCAACCATTTGAGCATCAGTTTCATTATGGAAATCATCAGGTTCATTACACTCTTGTAACATGGTATCATCATTATGCGAGATGCTGTCTATTTAAATTAACAAATAACAATTTAATTTAAGTCAACAAATATATTTAGACATCATTAACCAATCAGGTATCTCATGTTTACACAGGGATGTTGCGGATGTCGATTTTTACACATCCGCGGATGTGAATGCGGATGCGGATTTTTGAAGGCATACATCTGCGGATGCGGATGTTTAAGATGTTATAGAAAAAAAAGTAGGAAACTATCTTAGTTGGTAGGCCCCACTGTCAAATATGTGACGAAATTTTTGCTACAATAATATTATGGATTTTTTGGCGAAATATTTTTTTCTTTGTTATTTGCAAAAATAAAATAAAACAGGCAAAAATAAAAACGCGTCGGATCTTGTCACCATTATTTTCGTTCCCATTGGTTAATGTCAAGTGCAAACGGCACGCGCCATTCGCCGGCCCCGCCCCATTTCTTTCTTGTCGCAAATTGTCTTACATCCGCATCCGCATGAACATCCGCATCGATTATTGCGGATGCGGATGTCCAAATACATGCGGAAGCTCCGCATTTGCGGATGCAGATATTCGCAACATCCCTGGTTTACACAATGCAATATTTTGTAAAATCTAATCGGAAGAAGTAAGAAAGGCGTCACAACGTTTAAGATTTGGCCCTAGGCTGGTTTGAATGATCACATTTAGTGTTCAGGGATAAAGTTTATCAATTCCACTACTCTCAATGTCACAATAAGGTCCACTAATTGAGAAACATCAAACGTAAACTGATAGAAGCAATAATTTTTGTCTGAGATCTCCTGTTTCAGATTTCGAATGTATCAATTTCTCAATTTTGAGTTTACTGGCTACCTCACTTGTAAGAGATGCTATGATGGTATAGATAGATAGAATTGAGCTTCTCCTGTTTTGCCAATACCTTAAGTTGTCACTGAATCTAAATAAATATATTTACCATTTTCTGAAGACGAATCTTTATCACCAGTTAAATCATTATTGACAATTTCATTTTCATTTTGTGTTTCTGCGTCTTTGTGAGATGGTACCTCTTCAGATTCTTTGAAACAATCTGAAGTGTTTCGATTATACAGTTGATTATTCATATTTTTCTTCTGACTACATACTTCAATCTTATCTGTAAATAAAAAACACCGTCCTTAGCTGGATGCAATACCCTCAAAAATGTGCACCAAATGGATGACGGAAGTGTTCAGAGAGATTTTGTGCCAACTGAGTAATATATCTTCCTATTACATTTAGAAATAACTATCTTTAGACGGGTGTATTGTAGAGGAAAATAAATTTTATTGTATTGAGCAGAGTAAGTAAAATTTTTGAGTTATAATTCTAGTATGAAGCCAGCAACAGTTTGCAAACTGTGAATTAGCTAACTATAGCTAACTTCATCTTAGAACCATTATGTCTTAATTTGTTCTAAGGCAAGGCTGGCCAATCCCCGGCCCGCGGGCCACATGCGGCCCGTAGGGTGTCTACGTGCGGCCCGCAAAGCATATGCAACTTCTTTTTTATAATAGTCGGCACAAATACCCGTTACTTTTAAAAGAGGTATTTTGAGAAGATATTTTTACAGAAAACCGAGGAGTTTTGAAACATTTCAAATTTCTATACCATTTTGAAAATTTGGCGACGGGGGGGGGGGGGTTGAAATTTTAAGGTGAAGTAAAATTATCAAATGTTCCATATATGGAGAATATTGTTGTGCGGCCCGATAGGAAATCTCATTCTGAAATTTGGCCCGGCTGCTAAAAAGGTTGGCCACCCATGTTCTAAGGTATTATTAGTCCTTGTCATATATATATGTCACTGCAAGACAGTTGAATTACTCAGATAACTGAATGGCTAATGACAGAGGTCTAGCCAGATTTTTTGACCCAAAGTTTATCACTTCTAGCGCCACAATGCCAAATAAAGAAACTAAATTTTAACAATCGGGCTAGCTTCAATTAAGCAGAATGTTGAACGTTTGGTGCATCATTGTGATTTAACAAAATAGCTAGCTATTCAATGGAATGCCAAAATTTTACTAACCGCTTTGCCGTTTAATTAACTGGCTAATTTAGCTATCGGGCGACACCATATAAACTCACTATTATTATTACATACTTTTTGATACAGAGTGTAAAAGTTATAAAAACAAACCTGAGGTACATTCCTCTTTTCTCCTTTTACTTCTCGGTTTTTCATTCCAAGTAAAATAATCATAGGGATAATTTTCCACTAGATTATTTAGTGATAATATTTGGACAACTTCATCACTTGGTTTATACAAATTGTCACATTTTGGTGTTATATGATTCAAATCGCCAGACCAATAAGATCCGTGTGTGGAATACAACGCTTCAATATTATTAAAATCCTGAAATACATATTAAAAAAAGTTGTATCATAATTATATCTCCTTCTTTTTGTGCCATAATGCAATCTTTTCTCTCTATGCAATGCATTGGCACACACAGCTTGCAGGTTGCACAAACTAAATAAATTTATCGCACTATTTATTTTGAAGCTAATTCAATCAATATCAATGTACAAACGTTGAAACAATATATCACCAATTAGCTTCAATTAAGTTGCAGCAGCCTCACTAGGTTGCCCTGTATCGAGGCGTGCTGCGTAAAAAATATATAAAAAAAAAATACAATCAACAAGGATAATACATCTTACAAAAAATAAAAATAATCACAGTAAATAAATGCAGTATAATAATTTTTATTTTTGATTTCCTCAAGGTTTGAAATCGTTCCTCTTGACCATCACAGACCTGAGTCCTGTGATAGTTGGAAGAGGTTCTCTACATGTCTCACTCCAGTGCAGTGTTTTGCATTGCATAGACAAAAAAGTTTGCCTCCTTTCCGTCAATATGAGTTGGAAGATTATATGACAAGTATATTTTTAAAATAAAGTTAGATTTGAAATAAGAATCTTCCAAGCATTAGCTTTCATGTCGATTAGGACTCAAAAGATGGGAAAGGTTTTTCGATGGGGTAACTCGGGATAAAATGCATTTATGCCTGTAATGGGACACAGCATTGTTCATGAATTGCTTGTATCCATTGTCTATATGTATATGCTGAGCCTGTTGGCGTATGTTTGCTCTTAATAAATAAACTGCAGGTCATATTTCATCAAATAACAAATACATCCAGGATTGGTTGGAAAAAATTCTTACACAAGGCTGTTCTTTATGATTACATTTTTTTCCTTATCTATCAGAATAGTAGTTATTCATTATTTTAGAGTGTGACTGTTAGAAATATCTACCTTCCAAAATTCATTTGTTGTAAACACGAAGCTCTCAACATTTTTTCTCAACAAATCCAAGTTTACAACAGAACCTTCCTTGATCATTGATCCTAAAATATCTTTTTCATTTTTCAGTTGTTCAATAATTCCATACGGTGTGTTGTTATGAGTTGGTGAATTAAATTTTTTGATATGATTTTGTAACTGAAAATAAAATAATACAAATTTAAATTCAAATTAAATTCAAATATATTTATTAATTGATAATTATACAATTTACAACAATAATCATTTACTTATAATTATACAGTAAGCAAAAACAATTCATTCCCTCAAATATGAGCAGAGCTCGTGCTTTGAGGGATTAAATTACATTTACAAAATGTCCATCATCCACTTATTTCCATTTTATTTATAGGATAACAACTCAAAGATTCTCAAAACATTTGGTTAATATTAATGTGTAGAAATTGATATAATTTCAATCCATAAACAAATATTCAAAATCTTTACTTTCATTGTAATGTACCTCAAAACTATCAGTTGTTGACATGGAATTAGGTGATTAATTTGTAATATAAATTAATTTTTCAGAGAGTAAATAATATGCTTATATTCTATTTCATTTTTAGTGCGCACTAACTAAAGTAGGAACGTTCCAATTTTAGTTAGTCTTCATTGGTATTCTATAAACTCTAAAATTGTTTCTAATTAGAATTATATATAACTTTTATCATATAGAATATGAATGTTAGTTCAAGTGAACATGATTATAAAATTTTGGAACGTTCTTATTTTAGTTTGAATCAATATAGAATAGGGGGTAATGAGAAGGTTGAATAAGTTAAGAGTGGGGCACAAACTAAGATATACACATCAAAAGTCTGAGATATTCCTTCTTTGTCTTTCATTCAATTTTGAACACTCTTCTTGAGAACCAGCTACCTTCATTAAGAGCAGTGGTCCCCATGGACTATTAGGTAATAATAGGTTGACGAAATATCATTATTTTATATAAAATTCAACAATAAAATTTTGTTCGTTTTAAAAAGGATTTTTTAAATATTTCAGTATAATAATAAAAAAAAATACCTCCAAATTCAAAATACCATTTTTCAGTCTTATAATTTCCTCCCTTAGTCTCATCCTCTCCCTTAACTTCACTTCTTCCATCCTTTCACGTTCTTTCATCAGACAAATATTTTCCATTTTAATTTCTTTGATCATCTTTTTAATATCTGACAAAGGTGTTTTCGGGTCTAGTTTAATTTTTCTTTTGGTTTTGCCCTCATCGAAATAGGTGTATTTTTCAAAATCGGAACTCTCAGAATCTAAAAAAATTATTTAACACGCCATATTAAATAACATGTTTGTAAAATGCGGCTGATCTGCTGACTACCCCTCTGATGAGATATGCCATGATGGTAATGTAGTAGTAATAAAAAAAAAAAGTTTTGAGGAGTTCCCAGCTACGAATAGAACTTTCTCTATTTTCTGTAAGTCTTTGAGAGTCCTGTAAAAGGCAGTTATTATAATGCATTCAACATCTTCATTTCAGCAATGAGATTTGTCATCTATCCTGGATGTTTTATTTTGTAATGGCACAGACAGGAAGTCCTGCACGCTTATTATATGCAGCTACTTCAGTAGAATTTTTTTAGACACCGTAGAACATGAAATGCTCCTTCAATGTCTGGAGATTGAATACAACCTTAACGGAACCGTCTTAGAATGGCTACGCTCCTACCTGACCAACAGAAGGTGGTCTGTAAAAGTTGAATCTGGCTCAACTGATGAAGACGTTGTAACTCAAGGAGTTCCACAAGGATCAGTTCTTGGTCCTGTACTTTTTATCTTATACATAGGATGCATCAACCGCCTGCTGGAAGCGTGTGGCATGCGAAACTATGCATACGCTGACGATCGTGTCCTCGTAGGCTTCTGTAGTCCGGATCAAAGAGACAACTTGGTGGCTACCACTGTCCAGTGTGTGGCAAAACTCTCGAACTTAATGGCCCAGAGACGTCTTAAATTGAATCCAACTAAGACGGAATTTATGTGGGTTGCCTCTCCTGGACGGCAACATCTCTTAGACACCACACCAATCTCTGTCTACGGCACTGACATAACACCATCGCGCACCATATCTGTTCTCGGCGTCCTACTGGATGGAGCACTCTCTATGGAGGCTCAAGTGTCAAGGGCAGTGAGCACAGCCTTCTTTCATATTCGCCAACTGTACCTAGTATCAACACACTTATCTGTAGATGCAGTTAAGAGTCTAGTAGGCCGCCTTCGTCGTCGCTCGTCTAGACTATTGTAACATCATATGTACAGGACTGCCCCAGATCCTTCTGAATCGTCTCCAGATGGCCTTTAATGCTGCTGCCAGGACCATCTATAGGGAGAACAAGCGCTGTCACATCACACCACTGCTTAAGGATCTACACTGGCTGAGAGTCCCAGAGAGAGTGGAGTTCAAACTGTGCCTCACGGTCCACAAAGCCTTGAAAGCCTGAACTCAATGCCTCGCTGAACTCTGTCCCCTCGATGAAACTCTGAGGCGACCACTGCGATCAGCTTCCACCGCTGTCAACAGACTTGTGGAGCCCAACAGGGCAAACACTTCCAAATTCGCAGAGAGGAGCTTTAGTGTTGCGGGGCCAACCGCCTGGAACCGATTGTCATAACCGATTGACTTAAGACAGAACCAACCCACTGCAACGTTCAGGAGTAAGCTGAAAACACTGCTTTTCAAGAAAAGCCATGGCGCCCTTGAGATGGTCACGGATCATTAAACGGCGCCAAATACATATTATCTTTATTATTATTAATGATACACATGGATAAATATATAGTTCGATTTATATTTTTATTTCAAAGAAATCAAAAATAACAGTCATAGACATAATACATAACAAGACTGCACTTCCATGAATAGCCGTGAAACCCGAGGATGTAATTCTTAGAGAGCTGTCCCTTTCTAACACATGGTTGTACTATATATATAACCACTATAGTTACCATGGGTTAGAAAGGGACACCACTAAAGAGTTACTATTTCGCCTGGTAACTAACTTTTTTCACAGGAATATAGGCTTTATTGGCACAGTGGAATGGATATTTTCGCTCGTATTTTGATAAAAAGTGCATAGTCTATAGCTCTTGTAAAATGTCTTTGATGACAATATGCATTTACCTGACTTTGTAAAAACTTTTTTTCCTTTGTAGTAATTATAAGTTTTCTTTTTGGGTTGTTTACTTTTCGTTCCATGTTTCTTTTTTTTAGTTTTGAATGATGATTTAAAACTAGATGGAATGATTTTTAAATTTGATAATGGAATGTCGTCTTCCTCTTCAGAACTAGTTTGTTTTCTGTTTATCTCATGAGTATTCCTCAACATCTCAGTTTGAGGTTATAATAATCGAACAAAATCAAATAACTTATTGGGATATTTAGTCATAAATTTGGTTGTAACTTTATTATTTCAAATAAAAAACTTTTGTAACGATGTTAATTCATTAATAATAAAATCAAACTTTTTAACATTTGTGTTTTGATATAGGAATAGGACTAAACCGGACGAACTTTGTTTTTGTTTACATTCGAGACATTCAGAGTCAGTGTTACCAACTCTGATTTTTTGAAAAAACATACAGATTAGACTAATAGAAAGTATTATGTGGTTAAAATATTTATTTATCATTCAATTTACAGCTAACATTCCCATTTACAAGACATATACATAAACATACAATTTATACACTTGTGTTAAATAGCTCAAACACATAATTACAATTTTACGTTTCCAAAATACGAACATATTGTCGAAGTATGGTCACATTATTAATCTATGACCTTAAAAAATGTCAACTGTCAAAGTATCTGTCTGCTGTCAGTTCAGTTGTCAAAAATGTCAGGTAGTTTGAGAAGTTTTGTCATATATGTGATGTTTTATTTTTCAAAATCTTGATTGTACCTAGTAAATAAATATTGTTAACTTTTTAAGACAGCAAAAGAAGTAGGAAAAACTAAAAACGCATGCAATTTGAGTCATGTTTGAATGCGATAAGTGTGATAAAACGTTTAAATACAAATCTTTACTGGATAAACATTATGTTTCGCACAGTCAAGTGAGGAATTTCAAATGCACAATTTGCACATCAGGTACCAACATTATTCAGTTGTTATTTTAAGCTTCAAATGATAAAAGTATTTATTTTCCTTGATTAATATAATCGGAATTTTAGTGTTTCCTTGGTTAAGATATTGTAAGGAGGTAATTTTAATTTTTGTTTATATTTCAGCCTTTTCTTCAATTCATCTTTTGAAGCGTCATCTTTTGAAACACACTGGAAACCTCCCCCACAAATGTGATAGTTGCGGCAGACAATTTTATACAAAGTCAGAATGTCAAAAACACAAATTAATTCACGATGGAATTAAACCATATCAATGCGATCTTTGTTCGGAAGCCTTCCTTTACGGCAAGAGTTTATCCAGGCATAAATTAAGAGAACACGGGAATAAAAATCTTAAATATCCTTGTGAATTATGTGATGAAAAATTTACAACAATCAAATTGTTAAATGAACATAAAAACAAACACGAAGATTACAAAATCTTTATGTGTGAAATCTGTGATAAAACTTTTAGTAAATCAATTGTTTTAAGAGAACATTATGGAACACATACTGGATTGAAGTTGTACTTTTGTCATTTGTGTAGAAAAGGTTTTGGTTATCCGTCTTCTTTGAGAAAACATTCACAGTCTTGCTGTAAAATACGGAATATTGATGAAGATGAAGTATAAAATAAAAATATGTTCAAATAGAGTTTTTAATCTGAGTGGGATGTGTCTTTGGATATGGAACCATTTCATCGGTAATCTTCTGTTTTGCTGTTCTGAATATTCAACATAAGATTCAGGACACAATTGGGTTTTATGTTTCATAATAAATAAAGTTAAACATCATAATTTGTAAAGTTGAAGCAATGCTTATGTTTGTGTATCAATTGTAACTTACTACATTGGTTTATTTTCAGCCATAGGGATGTTGAAGTTTAGTCAAAAGATTTCACACATTGGTCGGTCACCCGCCTCCTGTGTGGACTATAGTTTTTAAGTATAGAATCGGATAAATGGGATCAAAAGTTTAAGCCATTATAACATAACATAACACGTGTAGACAATTCACACAGACCGAGCTAGTACCAAACTAAGATATGAATCTTGTATTATGGGTACTAACACGGCGATACACATATACAATGCACTAAACACATATACATTATGTTAGTGGTCTATACAAGATTGTTATTAAGTCAAGAGAAAATAAATTTTCAAAAAGAGGTTGTTTCTTTGGTAAAATATTAGATCTAAAAAGTAAAAGAATTGTATAACCATAAATAAAACAAACATATTAAAAAAATACAGTTTATTTCATATAATATATCGCAAAATATTTTTACAAATTGTATTTATAATGTTTTTTTATAAACAATATAATTTTTTTCCAGTTTTTTCTGAGGTAACTTCAATAATTGATAGGTAATCTTAATTCTTTTTTATTCACACCGAAAATAGTTTTATTTTCAAATAATTTAGAAGACAGATGAGTATTGGAGGAGTATATATAAATAAATAAGTCTTAATAATAAATAAAAAACACTAATAATTAGAAAAAAAATGTAAAATAAATTGGCAAATTTACGGCAGTGATTGTTGACTTAATTTACTAAAGAATTTAAATATTAAAATAAAAAGACAATTGCACAAATTTAATCTTAAAAATATAAAAAAGGTCCTTTTATATTGTTCCAGGATTTGTAAAAGGAAATGAAACACTGTTTTCACTAGAAATGACAAAATAAATACTAAATACATTTAATAGTCTCGGTTGAACAGTTGAGTCAATAGTTAAGCAATATTTTGAATGTACAAAATACAAGAGGTTGACCTCTATGTGAATCATTTGTCTGCTGATTGCTCTACTTGTGGGAGGTGCCATGATGTCATAAACAGATCCAATTTTTAATTCTATACATTATTAACTATTTTTTACAATGTTTTATAAGATGTAATCAATATTTTTGTAAATATAAATAAATCTCATTGGATTTAGATATATTTTATTTGATAAAAGATTGTCGGTATAAATCATGACCCATATAGGTTTATGTACACAATATAATAAGTGATTTCAAAACAAAAAACAATTCAATGCACAACACGATATTCTTTGTGAGAAAGATACTAAAGTTTTTCATCATTATAATTGATATAAAACAATGATGAAAATACTCCGTGTAACAATAATATTAATGTGTATTTGTTGTATGATAATGAATTTTTAATTGTTATCTGTTTTTATATCATTCACAGTAATAACGGTAATACATCATTTCATTAATGAAACAATATAATTTATTCATCAAATATTCAAACACACAATCGGTGCTATTATTATTATTATTACTAATAAAAAAATATAATCAAAATATGCATTCATACATTCATTAATATTGCATTCCTATGTTCTCATATAATATCTAATTAAAATCCTTGTATATTTATTATAAGTATTTCGATTAATTTATCATTATTATTTTTAAATAATAATTTATTTAAATGTACGCATTCCTCATCATTTTTATTATATAAACATTATTTCTATTCTTATTTATTATTTTCACAAATATCTCTTCAGTGTTGAAGGCGAATGTTTTTATTTACAGAAGTTTTAATAAGGCATTTGTTCTTAGGAAAATATATAACTATTGATAGGTTGAAAAATAAAAACAAAATAAAAAATCAATTCTAAATTATATAAATAACAGAATAATTATGTAAAAATTGTACTTAATATTTATGTTAAATAAATGCAAAATAATGTCATATTAGTAAAACAGTAAAACAATAATTTGTTATGAAGATTCAAACAAACAAAAAATCATAAATTAATCTGTGTTGTGTTTTAAATAAAATAAATACTGGCCTTTGCAAATGCTGATATTAACTCTTCCCAAGACAGTTAAAATTTAATATTATTTATTAAACTTATAAATAAATAAATTTAATTTAATTATAATAAAGAAAATCGTCGACTTTCAAAATGGTAACATGGTTGAATAAAATCTATTGAATCACTAAAACTTTGACTAACAAATAAAGAATAAGTTTTATTCCGACTGTAACAACAGCTTTAAAACTTATCTATGAATTATAGCATTTCATAAGTACATAATTATTGTCAATCTCACATCAATCTATTCCATCAATTCATTCGGGCTAATTTCATGAACCGACATCAGATGCGTGGAGGTAAATTATAGAAATGCCTCTTTTTAGATTTAATATTATCATCAACTTATGAAGAATATTGTGAAAATAATTAATGCAATTTTATAAATAATAACACATGTCTGTCATAAGGTAAGGCTTGATTTGTTACTAAGATCTAACATTTTTTCTTGTTCGAACACAGGGGGGGGGGGTATTTAAGGTTGATTTAGTTGTAGCCTCCGAAACCTGGTTGTTGTTGGTCTGGATACCTGGCTTGCCCTTCGTATGATACCTGCAGAAATAAATATAAAAATTAATAAAAACCGAACTAAATAATACTTTAATCTTCTATAATACACGAAAGACAATATTCCTGGCTGGTTCATGTTTTTAGAATGATCAATGATAGCTTGCCAAAAAGAGTAGGTACTACTGTTATTTTGTATACAAGGCTATTTTGTCTACCAGAATGTCCATTGTTTACAAAATAACTTTCCAGTGACAATGAAATCAGAGGGTCAGGTATGTAATAGGATGAGGTTACTCAATTGACACAAAGATGTTCTGAATAGAGGAAGCTGATTTGTTTTCTGTATACCCAGAAAGAGTCTAAAGGGTAATTGGATTAGATTGGATCTATATGAATTTTCAAGGTGATGATATAAATGTTAAACCTTTTTAATCATTAATTGTCTTTCGTATAAATCACGAGAACCCGTTTTCTATTCTATTTTTTTTTTCTTTTTTTTAAAGATGTATCTGGGTTTTTGTTATAAACCCAAATACAACCTTATACACCTTTCACAGTAAGCTAAAAGCTTGTGTCGTGAAAGGGGAGATTGCCGGCACCTGGGATCGAACCCTGGACCCCTTGTTCACAAGGCCGAGACTCTACCTCCAGGCTACCGACGAACTCAGATCTGGGTGTTACAAGTATAGGTATGTATTGTCGCATTTTGGCACATAAAGGACACTTCAATGTTGTCCAATATAAATAATTCCTATGACAAATTATAGATAGTATTAATTAATTATATAAACTTATTAAACGAGATATATATTTCTACCCATAACACAAGATTCATATCTTATGTAGTTTACGACTAGCTCGATCTGTGTGAATTGTCCATATTATAGGAATATGTTAAGTTATAATAATATGTTATCAAAACAGCATGAGAGTGTTTGAGGTGTGTTCAGGTTTGTCTGTAAAATAATAATTACCTCAGCGTTGAAACCATGTTTCCAGTCAGCTGTGTATCTCACGATCTGTAATCTTCCATCGGGAAGTTGTACTCTGTACTCTCCCTTGACAACATCTCCATCAGATATTGCGTTATGGCTGTAGTCGTTTCCGTAATCTGGTTCATTCACTTTATAGTTGAAATCGAAAGGCATTCCAGGTTCATGATGGTGGTGCTGAGAGAAAAAATATAAAAGATTTATATCAAAATCGTAAAATAAGGCATCGTACATAGAAGCAAAACATACAGTCATTTGGCACATATTACAAACTAGTAGGTACATTACATCAATATTTGATCGATGAAGTTTGCGGAAATCACAAGTAGGTATATCAGTGTGTTTACACATCTATAAAAAGTAGAAAAAAAAACATGAAATGAGTTCGTCAAATTTACTTACCATAACAATTCTAAAACAAAATAAGAACATGAACATACAGTAGTAAAAACAAAAAATATATCAGCGCTCCGAAATCGGGGGAATTTTCTTCTTCATAATACTTACATCATGACTATCATGGGTTTCATCCTTTGGAGGAATGTAAGGTGGTCTAGATGTGGGATATGATGGTCTAGATGTGGGGTATGATGGAGTTGGAGGTGGTCTTTGATACTGAAAAAAAAAAACAGTTTTATTATTCTGAACTCTGGATGTATAGAAAAATACTTAAATAATTTGGAAAGACACAGTTCGCAATAATATTGTAATGAAAAAGCATCTTTAGTTGCTTGATAGAATAAAAACAAGGAAACTGCAACACTTTGGTTACATTATGAAAGGAGAAACATACCAACTTCTACAACTGATAATTCAAGGAAAAATATCAGGAAAAAGAGGACTAGGTTGGAGAAGTTGCATAATCGTTCAGAAATAGTAGGTACTTCATCACTGTTCAGGGCTGCAGTCAACAAGGTGGAAATAGCCCTGATGATCACTAATCTTCGCAGGTAAGACAACATTTAGAAAAGAAGAAGTTATATTTAAGTGGGGTATCCAGCTAAGAAAAGGCCCATCACTATTTTCTCTAACTTTTTGAGTGTCTGTAGAAGGCAGGTACCTATTTGTAAAACCCCCTGTGTAAGATATTTAACATTTCCAAATTCAGTAACAAAAAAGAAAACTTTAACTACAGGTATTTAAATAATAAGCTGATCTGCTGGCTACCCCACTTGTGGGATATGTCGTGATGGTATAGTAGTAGTAGTAGTATTTAAATAAAATATGTTCTTACTCCAGGGGTGGGACGTTGTGGTGGGAATGGTGATGATGGTTTTGGGTAGTTGTATCCATCTTGTTTGGGGGGCAGGTATGTGGGCTGCTGTGACATGGCCATGGAGACTATGGCGCAGAGCACTCCAAGTATGAGGCATATCTGTGAAAGACAAACAAAATACACATTAGTAAGTATAACCAAGGGATTATCAACAATATTTTATAGACGGGGGGGAGGAGGAAGGGGTAGCAGTTTTTTTTTTTTAAATATTTACGACTGTTACTGAACCTTTTTTATTGCTTTCGATTGTCATGATTCGGGACACGAATTTGAAATATTATTCGTCATTTTTGTAAATAAATTTCTGAAAATATCCAACTCTCAAGTGCTTACAAGCTGATATAAAATTTTCATTCGGTATAGGCTTCTTTTTCTTTTTGTGTCGTTCAGCAAACGATAAATAACAAAAACACCAAATCCACATCTACACTCCCATTCCCTCCCAGAAAGCAACGACCTCTCTTGTAGCTCCATGGATTATTATTATTACAGGTATAGGCTTTAAGAGGGGGGAGGGGTAGATTCCTACATTGATTCCAATGTTCCATATTTCATTAATTAGTTTTTTTTAATATAATAGATATAACGCAAACTGGAACCAGCTATTTGCAAAATCCACCTTAGAAAATAATGAACTTAAATTAATTGAAGTTAACGTTATGTACCGCCGAGTACCCGGAAAAAAATTGGTCTTCCACTCTTTTTAGTAAAATTTCGAGTGTCCTGTAAGTGTTCGAGAAAAATAAAGACATTATACGCCTTAAACTCAGCGATAAGGTTTGCCACCCATCCTTAGTATCTGACTTTTTTGTTGCCACAAAGAGGACAGCTTGAATGTTTATAAAATGCAAGCTGGATACCTCACTAGTAGTATAATATGCCATGATGGTATTAGAATAGTTTTTTACTGGTGCAGAGAAAATGACTTGTAGGTATATTTGCCGGCTAATCAGACAATGTTAGTAATTTAACAACATTGATTTTACCATTTACATTCGTTTCACAAGTAATAAAACCATAAAAATAATTAATGCTATTAATAACGTTAACAGCGGTAGCTGATGCGATTTATAACAGGTCATAAAATACCATTGTTATATTATAAGCGAAGTTTATTTGAGACTAGTGTGATTCCACTCGGTTTCGTTCGAGAGATAAACATTAATATTTGTCAAATCAACACTGATATAATGTAAGTAGATCCCTAAGAAATGTCAAAAATGGGCGAATCTTGATATATATTTGGGTAAGTTGGAAGGAATCGCTCCTGTGATAAACTCGCCCTCTGTATGTTGATTGTATGATTGTAGATATGTAGTATTTTATTTGGAAAATAAGAATTCGATGTAATATTGTGGTTTTATTAAGCACAAAATTAATTATTAGCATTTTTCGTACGCGTTAGACATGTCACAAGTACTTAAATTTTTACGTTTTTACTGATTTTTACGTTAGATTAGTTAGATATAGTCTGGTGTCTTTTATGCAAAAGTACATTTATTGATAAGCATCTCATTATCTAATTATTTCTTGGGTGAAAAACTATATAATTACGTGAATATAAGTACAAAATTAATATTTTTGTTGTTGTTGAAAAGTTCTCTTCTCCTTAATATTTACCGATATTTATAATGTCTTTAGCCTAAAACCTGTCCAAAGGATGAGACTTTGTATAGAGTGTATATTATTTCACTTATATCTTTCCTAATTACGGTGTTTATAAGATAGGTACACATAAACATATCTTCTTCTTCTTCCTGGCACTGTCCCAACTTATTGCCGCTGAAGGCTGGTGGGGTCGGCTCTTCTCGTTCTGAGGTTGTACACTCTTCTGTTTGGTATATCATCTTCATCCAGGCCATTTCTCCGCAGGATTCTATTGCATTGTGTCATCCAGGTACACATAAACATATATACGAATTAAATTATTATGTCGATTTGAGTCACTTCATTGTGCCTATTACATGATACTGAGACCTATGTGACCTTTTGTGTCGGCTCTGTATTCTCGTACGTAATATAATATAATATGTAATGGGTATGTAGTGCATAAAGAGATCGGAAAGACAAGAGGACAGGCTCTGCAAGACATAATGTCTAGTAGTACCTACTTTGTTCTTAGGTTACATGCAATATTGCAATTCGAATAGGTACATATAATTATTTGAGTACGTTCGTATGTAAGAAGGCTTCTTCTTATTTCATTTTACGGCAATGCACCCGCAATCGAGTGATTTATGAGTAAGAAGGCTTATAGAAATTAATTAATTTATATATATATATTAGTAACGCTCTTGCCAAGTTTGTCTCAGGGCAAAATGAAAAAGTGAACAAGAACCACGTGATCAAGCCACGTGGTTCTTGGAGGTCCGCGCTTCCTCACATACCCTCTTTCAGATAAATACATTCTCTTCGTTATCCTTTCATCGTGCATTCGCTCAACATGTCCAAACCATCTTAACTTGTTTACACGCATTCTGTCCACAACACTCCTCTCACATTCGCTCATTCTCCTGAAACGCGATAACGAGCAATAAACCCGCCCTCTGTAGGTTGATGTAAAATTGCCCGAATCTATCTTCATACAGAAAAAAATTAAATAAATAAAAATTATTGAGTGTGATAAAACTACCATAAAATACCATCAGAAAGAAAATGTTTGAGTGCCTTCCATTTTATTTTTATTTTATGAAAAAATGGATATAAGAAAATGCAAACTCCCGTGTACCATTTAGAATTTAGATCAAATTATCAAGAACGTTCGCATTTTGATTGAGAGAAATCGGTGTGTACATATTAATATGTATTGTTTTGTTAACATTGTTATGTAATGATGATGTGCAAAAAGAATCAATAAGTAAATCTATGAGAAATTACATGAATGTGAAGGAAACGAAAGGAGTGTACATATAAGGTAGATCCAATAAGCTTTCCGTTTGTCAATTTTTTAATATTAATTTTCTCAGCTAGGTATAAAATATGTTTTTTACGGTAGGTATATACATTTTGATGATTTTACTTTTTGAGCAATGCCGGGTTTATAAGTGAGTATAAAACAATATACCGAATAATAATAATAAGTCTTTACGATACACATTTAATTGTTTGATTTTATAGCAGATATGCCAATTTTGAACACATGATCTCACTCTCACAAGGTATTGCCAACCTTTTGTAACGTGGGGTCGCATTAAATTTCATGAATATTATTTTGTCGGTAGGTACCTACTATAGGTGCTATACTATACTATCGTGACATATCCCACAAGTGGGTAGCAAGAAAGTTCTTTTCGTATCTATCAATAAAAAAAAAACATTTAGGATGGGTGGTATGCCTCATTGCTGGATTTTAGAAGTTACTGGTCTTACGTATAAGACAACTTGATAATAATGTCCATTACAAATATAAATTCTCCGTCAATGTTGTGATATTTGTGGGAATTTTGTCAAAATGCTCCATTCATGCGAATTGCATTTTTATATAGACGAATAAGATAATATATTTTGTCGGTATTTTGTAAAAATGCGCCATTCTTGCGAAGCGAATTTTGTCAGAAATAGATATCTATAGTTGCAGTAAGAATTTGTAAAATGGGCAAACGTTTGTGTGTTGCAGAACACTTTTTCTTTCTTCTCTCAGAACAGATGTAGGTATATTTAATCAAATACTATTAACGATTGACAATGGCCTAACAAGACGAAAGACGTCTCTCTCGTTAACAAATCTAATAGTAGAATAAAAGATTTGATTTTATTTAATTCGCTATGGAATTCTACTACCTAAACACCGACACAGTGAATAATAATAATATTAAACACTTGAAGTTTAATCTTAATTAATTAAACACAATATATCCAAATGAAAATTATAAGAGCGTTTTTAAAATTATTATGAAATACCTTAACAAACGAAACGTTAACATGGTTGAAGAAAGACGAAAGTGTAATAAATGCTGTGGAGATGAGATCTCTGAGGAGGATGGTTGGTAAAACGTTGCGTGATAGAGTGAGGAATGAGGATATTAGAAGAATGAGTGGATGCAAGAGGAGTGTTGTGGATAGAATGCGTGTAAATAAATTGAGATGGTTTGGTCATGTGGAACGAATGGAAGACGAAAGAATGACAAAGAGGATATACTTGGGTGAAAGGAGGGGTGTGAGGAAGCGCGGGCGTCCGAGAACTACATGGCTTGAACATGTAGATCAAATTCTCAAGGATGGCCGTGTTTTGAGTAAGAGAAATCGACGTGCGTGCATGAGAAATTGTATGACTGTGGAGGGGGCGAAAGAAGTATGTAAGGACAGATCTAATTGGCGTTCCTTTCTCTCTGCCTACACCATTTGGGATACGGCGTGAGGGAATAGATAGATAGATAGACTTAAATCCTATTAATCCTAAAAAAAAATCTCACAGTTCTCGGACCTCGACTCCACACATTTTCACATCAGCTGAATATTGTATCACAATGATAGTACGAATTAATTACTTTTAACCTTCTGATATGTATTTTGTTACAAATTACTTATGTGGGTATCTACTTACAGATATATTCACGAAATAATAATGTTTAGTAATCTTTATACAACTACCATTATATTCCCATCATTAGGCAGATATATGCGGTACTAACTTTACTAATACTCTTGTATTGCAACGCGAGCTTTTGTCCCATTGCAATAGTTTATTACCTATTTATAACCACTGCTAAATATGGAATAGGCGTCATAATAAATAATTAGTATTTTAATTCTATAAAATAGCACAGTATTAAATAAATTATAATTGTAATTATTGTTATAAAGAAACAATCAAAATTAATGAAACTTTATATAGTAGGTAACTAGCTGACCCGGTAAACGTTGTTTTGCCATAATATACATTATTTCTAGATTATTAAAATATCGCTATTAAAAAATAGGGGTTGATGGTAGAAAGGTGAAAATTTAGGGCTATATGTGTTTTTGAATGTTCCGGGCACTCTTCGCATGAGTCAAGTTAAACACAAGTGAAGAGAGACTATCCAGAGAGTCATTTACTGTTGTCGCCAACTTCAGACATGACAAAAAAGGACAAAAAAGATCGAGCTCATGGAAAAAGGAGTCATTGTACAGATAGAAACAGTTACAGTATGTAAATGTTTCGACACAAAAACACCACGAAAATTACAAGATTCACAGAATGTTTTAGATAATTGCTTGTAAAATGTTCTCGTAAAATTACTTTAATGCAAGTTTCTACATTTGTACCGATGTTTCAAACAATGATTCTCAAAGTGACACTTGCGTATGCAAGCAAAACATGGATGTGGTTGAAGAAAGACGAAAGTAAAATAAATGCAGTCGAGATGCAATCGTCAAGAAGAATGGTTAGTAAAAGGTTTTGGAGGGTGGTTCTATCCAAAACCGAAATAAGTCTTATTCTAAAAAGTGGTCTATTTATACCATCAAAGCATAATCCACAAGTGGGGTAGCCAACACATTGTGTGTAATAAACATGCAGTTTGTTCTGTTTGTGCCATTATAAATTAAACAATCAGGATTGGTGATAGTCCTCGTTGTTGAATTAATTATGAAAAATGTTTTATATAATGTTCAGACAATACCGGCCTTTTAAAAATGCTCTAAAATTTCCAGAATATAATGGGATACCAATTCTTTGCCGGGACTCTACTTAAAAGCAAGAATGGTTTACGAGTCGAAAATGTTTGAGGATCACCGTTTGAAAATAGCTCTAATTGTGCAACATTAGGAAGTAAAAGACGATTGATGCTTTGATTGCAGCTTTCAAAGTGTAAGTTTACTACTTATGTACACGTAACTGGTAAAGATTGACGAGATTATATCCATCCATAATTGGTTTAAATAATTATATTGAACTAAGTAAAAGTTATAAGTCCATACAAACTTGCACAGATTCTTCTGATTTTGGAAATACAACCATTTATAAGTGTCGTCATTGGAATAAAATTAAACATTATTTTTGCAAAGTTTCTAGTATGTAAAATGGAGGTATTCAGTAAGTGCCTACCAATATTCTGAAGTCTATTTTTTAGCACTTGGAGGTTAATCTTTAAGCTCATTAGCTGATACAGTTGTTCATTGACTAAGATATTAAATATTGGCACGGCATATCCCACAAGTGGAACAGCCAGCAGACCAGCAGCATGTAATAAACATGCATACTGTCCTCTGCATGCCAACAATAAATTAAGACATTCATAATGGGTGGCATACCTCATCGTTTAATTTAAGATGTATAATATCTTTAATTTTTTCGAACACCCGCCTTTTACAGGACACTTGAAAACTTATGGAAAAGAGTGGAAGATCAATTCTTTGCCGGGTGCACCATGGAAAAAATATATAAGTTAGTAAGAAAAATTTTCGGTAAAGGAATACATAGTCTGAAATATTTAAACACATTTATTTTAAGAAAGATAATATGTGGGTTTTGTTATAAACTTAAAAAAATAAAAACCCAAATCGACTTGCATAGAAGGCTAAAAGCTTGTGTCATGAAAGGGGGTTTGCCGGCACCTGGGATCGAACCACGGACCCCTTGTTCATGAGGCTGAGGCTTTACCTCCAGGCTACTGACTACATAGGTACCTACCTACTTTGAGATATTTAATTTATTACTATAAATATGGCAAGACGCTCACTGATTTCCAATGAAGAAGCGTCGTGATGCCCGTGATAGTTAGAATGCATGCATTGATAAATGTTACAATTTTATAATGAGCTCAATATTGAATTATACATATATAAGTAGGTACATTTTGCAACATTCTACGACTGATTGTTGAGGTAAGATATTCAAATTATTCTATGATATAAGTAAATTTAAATTAATGTCAATTATTTTAACAGTTAGCTTTTACATATAAAATTTAGATAAAACGTTAGTATATGAGTTATGTGACATTTAGAACAGTAAAATTATCTATTGTGCAGCGAGTTACATTCCAATTGTTGTAGCAATTTATTTTCCGTGAAATTATCAGAATAGAATAGGTATCTCACTCTTTGCAATTGGTTTTCTAGTTTTGTTTAAGAAGCAAATGCAGTCCTAACTTTAAGTAACAGTGTAAGATCAAAGTTTAACAGTAGCCTGGAGGTAGAGTCTCGGCCTCATGCATAAGAGGTGCGTGGTTCGATCCTACATAGATGCCAGTAAACTCCCATTTAACGACACAAGCTTTTAGCTTACTGTGAATGGTGTATAAAGTTGATTTGGGTTTATAACAAAACCCAAACAGATACATCTTTGTCTTAAAAAAAAATAGTCAATTCAATTTTTATTCAAGAAATATTTTTTAACAATAGTAATAAAAACTTTTAATAAAGTCCACTTTTGAATTGAAAAAACACAAGTTTTTCATGAATTTCTATACATGAACTCAATATTAGCCATAAAAAAATTTCAATTTTAGGCCACCTATTGTAGTGTAGTGTGTGTTTGTTTTATTTTTTGAGAAACAATACTGTTATCACCGTCCCAGAACAGAGCAATCTAGTGGGACGGTGTAATTTCCCTGTCTTGCGTGAATCAATTAGCGACGTACACGGTCAGGCGGGCCAGAGGGGTGGCCTGATATGGGATCCTATTTTTTACAAAGACCAACATACCTAATTTATCCATTTTTTTGGTCCCTGTGAGGGCTGCCCCTGGCTCGCTCATCTGAGATCCCTATAGGGAGCCCATGATGAGTTTGATAAGAAGAATGAGTGATAAAACCATATATGTGATGTCCATAATAATATATAATATATTGTGAAAATTGTCAAATGTACCTATTGTAAGAAGGGAAATAAAAGATTTTCATTTCATTTTCATTTCATTTCATTTCATTTCATTTCATTTCATTTCATTTCATTTCATTCCAATCATTTCATTTCATATTCAATTTATTTATTTATTAATTCAATACATAAACGGCTAGTGCCTGTTACATAAAATCATACATTACACAATAATAAAATCACAAATTTCTAGTTCAAAGCATTAACAACTACTAAAAAAACAATAACATTACAATAATTCATTCACTTATCCATCTCATGTGATTTAGTCTACTTTAGCTTTGAATGCCTAAATCATTTAATTATTTTTAATATTTAGGTCCGTTTGGTGATTAATCAGTCATTCAGTAGCAGTTTCTGAATACTGCATGTTGCGCTATTACTGAAATTATAACATGTGCAGTTATCATAAAGACGGACAGGTGTTGTATATAATATAATATATTATGTAATAAATAATATAATTATGCGTGAAGTATTTAGAGTGTCTGGTAAAAAACAACAGGTACCTACATATAGCTAGATATCCAATTGTTTGTATTTATTCAACTTTACATTTCAACGAATCATGTCGTAGGCGATTTCTGATTATATGACATTTTTGCACAAAGTCTAGGTAATGCGTAAAATGACGCTAAATTGGAGGTTAATATCTGTACCTGAGAGCTATTTAGTCTTAAGTACTAAAATGCCATTTTCAAATTCAATTTTTTAATCAAAAAAATCTCAAACTTTTACTAGTAATAAGCTATATATGTATACTATATACAGCTTATTACATAGACCCTATAGTGTAGACCCTAAGCATTTCTGTACTTAAGACTCACGACTAATGTGTTATTTTCGCTTTTTTCGTAACTTTGGCATTTTTGTCAAAAATGCACTTAAGTCCTAATGGCTCTCAGGTACAGATGCAAAGGCACATCTATCCATTTTTCACAAATATTTAACTATGAATTCAGAATTGTTCGTATTTTTGCTAGCTACACTGTGGTTAAAATCAATAGAAAAAAAATATAGCTTCAAGAAACTTCAAGCAGAAAAATGTACTGTTTTCTTAGTTTAAATATTCTATTATCGTTTTGCCTTTGCATATGAATCCCGCCATGTCATTTAACTTGCCCGTTGTGACGTCGGTAGGTGCTATGTTGTATTGGCACACATTTCAATCATAGTACTGTCTATAGCGGCTGATGACGTACCATAATTAGAACTTTTTGGTCCACATTAAAAAATATAAAAAGCACCATAATTTTTCTGATTATCTGTTCTATTTTCAAGCTGATAATTTTTTTTGTGAAAGTTCCCCATTATGGTTTTTCTTATAGCTTAGGCTTTATGCAGGGAAAGCATCATTTGTATTAGTCTACGACATTTCTACATTTATAAAATAATTTTGTAGTACACAAGTTGATAGCTTCATGCTGTTTAATATTATCATGGTTAGTTATTCTTTGTAAAGAAAGATATATTATCAATTTGAAGCAGGGCCGTTATAAACAAAGTTCCATTGAAGCAGACACCAATTCTGAATAATTTTAATGTGGTACAGATTTTATTATTTGAAAGATTCTAAGACGGCTTTGTTATTTTACATTTATTGAGGTTTTTTTTATTGATTTTGAGTAATTGCCTTATTTTATATTAGAAAATTGACAATAATCTTATATTATTCCCTTATTTCCATGCAAAAAAGATGTATTTAAAATTATATATTTGGTTGAGAAAAATGGTGCTCGGAGACTTGGACGTCCGAGGATCAAATGGCAAGATAATTTAAATCAAATCCTACAGGACGGTCACGTGTTGAGCACATTGAACAGGAGAGCATGCATGAGGAATTGTATGACAGTGACGGAAGCGAAAGATGTACCTACGTATGCAAGGATAGAACGAAGTGGCGCTCGATCCTTTCTGCCTATCTCGCGAGGGAAGCGGCGTGATGGTATGGATGAATGGATGGATAAAATTATTTTTGTAAGTTAGAAATAACATCAACTAATGAAAAATCCTTTTTGGGACCAACGAACACGAATTTATCGTGTGAACGAGTTTGTTTTGGATAATTAGAATTCACCTTTTGATTAAGTATTTTTTTCTAGATTAAATGATGTTGTTTATTGCAGGTTTTTCGAAAATCAAACTATAATACGTAGTAAATAATTATACAGCTCGAAAATGAGCAAATATTGTTATATTCATGACAATTAATATAAATTATACATTTTCAATCAATATAAATTATATATTTTCAATTAATATAAATTATATATTTTAATTTTTATTGATAAATAATATACTAGTAATTACATAAAAAATCACGGAAATCGATTAAAATTTTAACTAAAAAACTAAAAGTTTTTTCTGAACGTCACGTCGGCCCTGTTTAATTACAATATTATGAACCATAATTAGACACACTATAAGCAGCATCCCATATGTGATGGCCGCAAATCAATCTTATAGCAGGTACATACTTATTATATACCTACTACTCCACACTCACCTACATAGCAGTTATTATGTAACTGAGTACCTATCTATCTAATTACACTACTCACTTTACAGAGGTCAGTCAGACTTAGATGCTGTAGGCTTAATAATTTGTAGATATTTTTATTTACTTATTTATTATTTACTGCACATTGATTACAAGCAATTTTACTCATAAATATAATAATACCTACATCAATATAAAATTTTATTATTTACTTTGTATTTCGTTGTTATTATCTCATTATTCGTGTAATTAATATATCATGTGTATATATCATGCAATATAACCCGTGGAGCACCCGGTAAAGAATTGGTCTCCCACTCTTCTCCGTAAGTTTTTGAGTGTCCTGTAAAAGGCAGGTGTTCGAAAAAATTAAGACATTTTACATATTGAATTCAGCGATGAGGTTTGCCACCCATCCTGAATGTCTTGATTTTATATTGGCACGGAGAGGACAGCTTGCATGTTTCTTACACGCGGCTGATCCACTGACTACCATCATGTGGGATATGCCGTGATGGTATAGTATATACATATATATAGAAGTAGTAGTAATATATCATCCCGCCATATACCAAGTGGGGTAGGCAGAGAGGACTTAATGCCATAGAGATCAATCCTTACTACTTTTGTTTCGTACATACTCTCACATTTACGTCTATTTCTAGTTCTCAAAACGCGGCCGTTCTTGAGAATTTGATAGACGTCGTTTTGAGAATTAGTTCTCGGACGTCCACGCTTTCTACCACCCATTCTTTTCTAGGGTAAGTATTTATTCTAAAAACTCACATTAATTCAAACATTTATACAAATATCATTGCCTTAACGTGTTTCTTGGGTAATTATTTATAAAAGAAACTCACAACTTTACAAGTGTTTAATCCGTTAGCCAGTCTTTAGGGTAACAAATTATTGCAAGAACTTATACGCGCCCAACGCTTGATCCATTTCTTGGGTAGCTATTTATTGCAGGTACCTACTAATAAGCGCCCAACGCTTAATGTGTTTCTAGGGTAGCTATTTATTGCAGGAACTCATAAGCGTCCAACGCTTAATGTGTTTCTAGGGTAGCTATTTATTGCAGGAACTAATAAGCGCCCAACGCTTAATGTGTTTCTAGGGTAGCTATTTATTGCAGGAACTAATAAGCGCCCAACGCTTAATGTGTTTCTAGGGTAGCTATTTATTGCAGGAACTCATAAGCGCCCATCGCTTAAACTGTTTCTAGGGTAGCTATTTATTGCAGGATTTCATAAGCTCGCAACGCTTAACCTGTTCCTAGTGTAGCTATTTATTGCAGGAACTCATAAGTACTCAATGCTGTAACATATTTGTAAGGTAATAATTTATTGTGAAAACTCACAGCTTATTAAATATACTTAAGTGTTTTTAGGACAATTATTTCTAGCAGGAACGCACTACAACTATGCCCACATAATGCCTAATAATATTAAATTTATCGATAGCAGGTGTAATAGATTAGATCATTGTCTACCTACATAAAATATTAGTGAAGATGATCCAATGATCTATGCAAGGATTTATAGATATATGAGTAAGAAGATCTAACAGTATTTACGTTGTATTAAGTATCATTATATGGTATATAATTACAATGATTACCTATGTACTTCTTTTAGTGTAGATAACTAGCAAGTCACGATGTATGTAGGTTTATTGGTGTATTTTATTACTGCCTCGCCATACAAACATAGCATGCTTGCTTACATATACAAACTTCCGCAAATAATCTATCGTTGCATAGATCATTATTATTGAGAAGATTCATAGATCAAAATATTATAATTATGTTACTTTGTGGTGTTAAAACTTGTTTAGTTCAAACGCAATTCGCTTAATCATTTATTTGTAAGTTTAATGTTTTTTTTATTCAAAATTACCCACGGTTCTCCCACGTCCTGGTGTCTCCCACATGTGAGCTTACCAACGGATTTATTGCATGTAAGTCGTCTTCTGAATGTCATAAAATATGCATTCAGAATTTTTGACACACCCAGTCTTATAATGCGATATAACAAATATTTGCTTCTTGCAATATATGCGTATTATTAAAGAAAAAATACAGTATTCTTTGGAGAGAAATTGTTAATGTATTGAAAATAAATTTTTCAGTTGAAGCGGCAGTTAGAATAAATACAGACCCACGAACCTGAGAGCCCTTTTTTTGGAAATACGAAAATGAATTTTCCTGAATATTATCTATGCCCTTTTAAATTAACATTTATATTTCTTGATTCGTTACGCCAATATCTTTTTTGGTTTGATTTTGTCGGGATTTCATTTTCAATGTTAGTTGCAAATGTTATTACTTTCTCATTTTTTTTTTATTTTGCATATAGGTATTTTACAAAAATTGGTCTAATATTGTAAATAATATCGAGGGAGATACAATTGAACTTACCTTATGGAGTCCCGGTAAATCCGCGGAGCCGCCTAAAAAGAACACTTCACCCATTCTTTTCAATAAGTTTTTGGGTGTCAAAGCTCGTAGGATACCAAATCTTCTCGAAATATCTAACTATCTATTTATTAATTAATTCAGAAATTACATGTATTTTTCAAAAATTGGTCTTATATTGTAAATAATATCGAGGGAGATACAATTGAACCTACCTTATGGAGTCCCGGTAAATCCGCGGAGCCGCCTGAAAAGAACACTTCACCCATTCTTTTCAATAAGTTTTTGGGTGTCAAAGCTCGTAGGACACCAAATCTTTGCCGTGTGCTTCTCGAAATATCTAACTATCTATCTATTAATTAATTCAGAAATTACTTGAATCAATATTTAACATTGTGTATTGCAATGAGGCGAGCAGCTGTTAATTTATTTGATATTATTTATAGCAAGTGTTGGCATCAGTAATTGCATTGATTTATCTGTGTTCCTTATCGTAAATAAATTATAGTTTTGCATACAAATATTTACCTTATGGCAATATATGAATTTATTACAGTGCCTTACTGTGCCACAATAAATTTATATGAATATTCAATCAACAAATTTCAATATGCTCAAACATGTTTCAATATCCATTTATTCATACCATCACGATATTTTCTACATGTGGAATAACCAGCGTATTAATCGCATCCAATAAAAATGTAAGTCATTTTTATACATTAGTCGTCCCACCTCGGAATGTTCCTTTGAGAATTACAGTTGTCGTTGCTTCATGGATAAGTTAGGAAAGAGGATTGTAAATAACATAATTTGTAAATATTTTCAGGATTTTTTTCTGTATACGAGTCACCAAGCAAAATCCGCTGCTCCCGGTGACGTAACGGTGCCATTGGGGTGGTGACTTTTGTCTTGGGAATATTGTGACTTAATAAAAAAGTAAAAAAAAAAATGTTCTAAAACTTAATAAAAAACAAATAAGGATTCTAACCAGAACCTTGACGAAACACTGCAGACTACGGAAACACATGACAAAAATTGGACTGTCAGACACCCCAGTCTGCAGATTTTGTTCAGAGGATAATGAAACGCCTATCCATGTCGTCTGTAATTGTGACGCACTCAGAAGGATGACAGATACAGAAGGATGTCACAATAGATCTACTATGGTCGCGGTGACACAAGAGATGCAAATGTCCCATGACCTTTACTTTAAAAAAAAGGTTGTGACCAATTTAGTACAAATTGCGATTTGCCTGACCGTATAGGGTTGCATACATAACATACTGCCAATTTTTATATGGTACAGTAAAATGAACATGAACCTAGTCCATTAAATACCCTTTATGTGAGAGATGCCCTGAAGGTTTTATAGATGGATGTAAATATTAATTACCCACTTTTCGTTAGATAGACAGAAAGGCAATCAGCGTATTTATTGATACAAAATAATAAGTACTGTATCCCCTAGGGCTAAGATTATAAGCAGGTATATTGAGAAGTGAATTACTGAGACGTGTTGGACCTATAAGGTAATAAACATGTGTACCATCTATACTACTACATATGTATGTAAGTACTAATATTGTAATTATATCTTATCAATAAAGTTACATCAATATCTCTGTAGATATACATTCAGAATGGTGGTACACTTTAATTAAGGCTCTATTTTTCTATTTATATCATCATGGCATATCCCACAAGTAGGGTAGCCATCAGTAGATTGTGCCAATAAAAAATAAAACAGTCAGGATGGGTGGCATGCTTCATAGTTAAATTGAAGATGTTAAATGACATCAGAATCTGCTTTTTACAAGATATTCGAAAAGTCATAAAAGTTATGGGATATCTATGTTTATCTGTTTACTGATTGATGATTGTGATGATGATTACTGTTTATCATCTATTTATACCATCATGGCATATCCCACAAGAGGTGCAGACAGTGGACTAACAACCGCATGTAATTAGAAACACACAGATTGTCCTGACCATGTCAATAAAAAGGGTGAGATGCCTCATTACTGAATTGTAGATGTTAATAATTGTCTTATACGTTTGGCTTTACGAAATCCTGTCCATTACAGGGATTCGAGTTTTACAAAATTTGTGATTGATTGGAAAAACGTTGAGGAATAGTGAGAAGAATGACGATGTAAGTAAGAATGAGTATGTTAGAAAAACAAGCGGATACAAGACGAGTGTTGTAAATAGGACCCGTGTAAATAAGCAGTGATGGCTAGGAAGTGTGAATCGAATGGACAATCTGGATTATTAGGCAAATTATACGTTTGAAGACAGACTCTTCTCTGCTTGTTTGAGAAAAATATTCTAGTTTTTCGGACATCTCGTAAGACTATAGAAAGGTGTGGAAAGGTGGTCATCGTTGGTAGCACAGAATGGACAAGAAGAAAGAGAAAACTCCCAGATAAGATTGACAGAGCAGATTAGATCTGTCACTTTCTCCAGACTGGGGCATATCGGGACGATAAGAGAACTGATGATCAATCAAGTTGTGTAGGCAAAAAGGCTGGCCGGTCAAAACAATTAGCAAGTGTATTTCTAGTACTAAATTTCTTACCGGTGCATAAAGCCTTAGCAATAAGATAATTATTGATTGTAAATAATTACTTGTAAATATGTAAGTAAGTGCGTGTATGATAGATGGGTAATCATGACACTTTGACCGATTTTACGTCATCAGCCGCGAGGGCAGATTCCAAGGCAGGTACCTATCATCTATCTTCACTTAAAAGGTACAATATTTTATACTTTAAGTAGATACATATAAAACTGATCATCTCACTGTCGATATTTATCTATAAAACTTTTAATAACAAAATGAGACTTAATCATTACATATAGTTATTTGTACTTCCACTCTTTTCCGTAAGCTTTCGAATGTCCTGTAAAAGACAGGTGTTCGAGAAAATAAACATTTTACATCTTAATTGAAGCGATGAGGTATGCCACCCACCTTGAATTTCTTTATTTTATTATTGGACCGGAAGGGAAAGCTTGGATTTTTTTAAATGCAGCTGGTCTGCTGGCTATCCCACTTGTGGTATATGGTATATCCAATTACAATTAAGGAGCGTAAGATAAATCACATTTCCAACTAGTGGGGTAAACAGAGGACTAACGAATATTCATATTTGTGTACAGGACTTCATACATCTTCCATATGTAGGCTTAATTTGTACACTGAGATTTTTTCTCAGCATATAATAACAAAAAAAGTACAAAAAGCTAAACAGTTCCAACTGTGTTTTTGACAATAACTACAATTTCGGAATAACTGTCATGGAAAATAAAATATTAAGGGAGAGTAGCATAAATTATTAATTCATCACTGTTGATGTGAAGATGATAAAGTTTCCAAATCATAGATATCTACACACAGTAACTTAGGGTTATAAAATATTATTCTTATGATATTTTAAACCAATTACATCTTGTAAAACATACAATATACCTACAGTGGCGTAGCTAGGGTCATCTGCGCCCGGGGACAAAGTCTGCGCCCCTTCTCGGAGTCCCCAAGAAATTTTTGAAATTTTACAGTTTATATGGTTCATTTTCGAAGCATGAAGCATTATGAAGAATAATATTTGAACCCGAACTGATATTTGTTAAAAAAAACGCCATCAGCAATCCTGCATTGTGGATGTGTCATTTTGTTTATGAGTAGAATGGCGCCCCTTAAAATGCTCAATGGGGGCGCCAAAATCGTGTTTGCCAACTGGTTTGAAATGAAGATATTTGTGGAGCTCCAAAATTTAATCTTGCAAACGTATTTGGGATACATTAGCTTACATCAAAATAAAATTAAAAAAATAGTTTTAATACTCATTTTGGCGCCCCCTTATGAGGCGCCCGGGGACATTTGTCCCCCCCTGCCCCCCCCTAGCTACGCCACTGACAATATATTACATATATATGTTGTCTATAAATAGTTGAGTCTAATTATATAATTATTTATTATATACTAGATACAATATTGAAGATTGGTACAGTCAATCTTCAAGCAGGTACCTTACTGTAACTAGCTACAAATTATATTTGAAGATCTACCTACTTAAAAAATAGTTAAATACACACTTTTAAAGATCAAAGTCATTTATGAGTGCTATTATTTTTAGATATTATTTTTTTTCTATCGTAAACTTGACACGATTAAACTATTGGAGTTTTTATTTTAATATTATTTGGTTAATTTGAAATTAAATTATATATTTTTAATGATGAGGAATAAGGAAACTCTACTCTTTTTATTAAGATATTGACTGATCTATAGATATTTGTAAAACATTATTAAAAGGTATTCTACTCAACAATAATAAGTTCGGAGACGACGACCTGTATGTTTGTTTTATGCAGCAAAATTATTGGTTACTCTGTGTGTGAAATGGTGTGATGGTGAAAGTAAAGTAGATAAATAAAAAGATAATTAAACAAAGAATCATGGAAACATTTTCTCACGAAAAGTTTTTTTTATTTGTTTGTATTTTTAAGTTTTTTTTTTATGTTGGAATACAGTCTTGAGAAGTATAAAAAATGAATTAAAAAACAATGATACTGTTTAATTTCACCCTGAAGATTGGAAGATCCGGGTTAGTTGGAAGACATCGCATTCTAGCGATAAACTCGCTCTCTGTACATTGAATAACTGATATTTTTATGATACTTTGTATTGATTTGAAATAATGTAACCAATGTACAGTGAAGAATAAAATAAATAAATAAATTATATGATTATGAAACTCGAGCGCTTTCGTCAAGATAGCTTCGTGTCATACAAAGATGAGACATTCAGGATGGAATGCATAATGTGAATGATTCAAAGGTGTAATCTGTCAGGCCATTTAATAAAAAATAAGATAATCACGATGAATGACATACATCATCGCTGTGTTGAAGATGTTAAACTTTAAATACGTGATGTTTTATGTATAGCTTCTTTTCCAGGACAATCGAAAACTAACGGAAAAGAGTGGATGGAGAAAACAAAAATAATTACCAACATATTTAAATATCATTTAAATAAAAGAACTGTCTTTTACGGTATTTAGAGTCGGAGGTTGTATTCGAAGTACCAAATCATATTTCTTACTACTAGTTTTAAATACGGCTTCAGCCAGGAAATGATTTCGAATTGACATAAGACTTTCCAGCGAAACGGCGAAGTGACGAAAATTATTAAGAAATATGCGCTGTAGAATACTTTATTTCTATTGTACATTGATTAAAAGTAATTTCAAACATAAATGTATTTTGACTTATATTAAGTACAATCAATATACAGAGGGCTTGTTTATCGCAGAGATGCGATTTCCTCCGACTAACCTAAATCTATTGTGATATCTCACGTGTCTATGGGAAAAAAAATCTAATTAAAAATGTCTAATCATGTTTTGTATTTTTTTCGATGCAGAATGTCACATTTTTTTGTAAAATTAATGGAAATATCTCTATTAATACTGCGCATATTATTATTTCTCCCTAATCAAGAATAGGGCTTAATTGAAGAAGTTTGTACAGAGTGCATTAGTTTTTCTATTACTCGTCTGTTAAAAGCGTCTATATAGTGTACAATCACAAACAAACATAATGACAAACAGACTAAAATATTTATAGAAAGAAAGATATACTGGTTACGGTCCATAGACAATACATTTATCATTGAAATGGTTGTAACATGTGTAAAGAATTGAACATTTCCTGTCTGAGTGTATTCATTATTACACTAACATTGTCAGTCACGATTTTCAGATCATCTTTTATTATGTTTATTAATATTTTGTCTTTGTTCAATATTTTGCAATATTCATCATGTTAAAATATTTTTATGACATATAGAAGACGACTTGTGTGATTATTACAAACAGGAAGTCCACTTAGTACCACACTTTTGAGAGATGATAAAGATTTAAGGCCTATTGACTTTGAGTGCAAAAAGGGGAAAAGGGAACCTTGAGGGTTTGACCCTTTCAACACCGTAAAGTTTCTACAAGTAATTTTAAATATCTATATTTTTTGTCAAAATAAAAAAAAAGGTTTATAACTAAAAAATACAATGAAGGAACATAAACTATTGTGTTCTTGAATATGATGTATCAGAAAAATAATAGCTGGTTCAAAATATTGGTTTTATTAACAATATAACATTATATCAGAAAAAAATTAACTAAAAAATTAATAATATTTTAGAAAAAAAAAATGTATTATCATAAAAAAACGATTTCTCCAATGTACATTTTCCAAACAAATATTTCAATACTGTGGAACAACAAATATCACCATAACATGAAAGTAATGACGTTTGAACGTATGTTATTTATTTATTTTTTTATTTATTTGTTTATACACACATATACAGCTTAAAGCTTTTATAAGAATAAAAAATCAATTACATAGTATCAAAAATTAAAAAAATAATTAAAAGTATATAATATGTAAGAAAGTATCAACACAGTATTAAATAAAAAGTTATGAAAAATACTAAACAGGTGTTATCTATATATAATTGAAATCGTGTTAAATTGATATTATTTATATATTTGGCAAGAATACTTCCTCTAGACCTTAAAGGGTTAAAATAGTTATCTTATTGGTTTATCGTCACAGAATTAAAAAAAAAATCGTATAATATTGTTATGACTGTTTTTGGGGAGGGTAAGTTTACATACAAATAATCATTTTTCTAAAATAAACGAACGGCGGAAGTCTCAAAAGTTTAAAAAACATTTAAGATAAACATTCTTTTAATTATGAAAATAATTATATTAATTATTAAAATATGATGATGAACGCGTCGGCATTTTATTAATTAATGAGTTAATTAATAAGAATTACTAAAATAATTATGGGCTATTTTTTGTTAATTATATCTTTATGATTTATGGGCATTCGATAATTTTATATTTAGCAAATATCATGTTGATAACGATCTCGTGTATTGAGTGTGGCGAATTTTCTATGAAAACATCAATATGTATCTAAGTGTGTGCATGCATGACATGTACAACAATTATATATACACAAATGAGGCTGCCAGCGGAATAACTGCATGAAAAAATATGCAAATCATAGCCTCTCCGTAACAATAAAAGGTATATACATTCATGATGGGTGGCATACCTCATCGCTGAATTGAAGATGTTAAATGTTTTATATGATGTTTTAATAACACCTGCTTTTTACAGGACACTAGAAAGCTTACAGAAGTGAGAGGTAAACCTATTCTTTACAGGGGATTCCATGGAAAATAAAATATACAAGCCAGCTATAAAACACAAGTCGATGCATTACTGATTCGTAGATTTGTTATTGTCATCTATGGTTTATATAATAAACTATGGTGACATCAAAAAATGTGTGAAAGAGGTTACTATGACTATTATGATATAATTACTTATTATAACGTGTTTAAATTACAACTGTATAGCAATACTCCTGTACCACTGTAGCAGGGTTACAAAAGCTTTAGATAACTAGTTTGGCTAAAAGAACTGAAACTAAGATTGTCGAGGATACAATTAAGCCTACACGGATGAAGAAATACCGTGCCATACAAAAATCGCGGGTTAGTTGGAAGACATCGCATTTTAGCGATAAACTCGCCTCCTGTATATTGAATTGTATAACTAATATTTTATGATACTTTTGATTTTTAATATTGTAACCAACAGTGAAGAATAAAATAAATAAATATAATTAATAAAGTAATTAAAAGTTTTGAATTTCTGCAAAGTAAATACGACATTGAGATGGAATAAACTACTACTACTATACCATCACGGCATATCCCACAAGTGGGGTAGCCAGCAGACCAGCTGCATATAATAAACTTGCAAGCTGTCCTCTCCGTGCCAATATAAAATCAAGACATTCAGGATGGATGGCAAGCCTCATCGCTGAATTTAAGATGTAAAATGTCTTATTTTTTTGAAACATGCCTTTTACAGGACACTCGAAAACTTACGAATAAGAGTGGGAGACCAATTCTTTACCGGGTGCTCCACGGGATGAGTAAATTGCTATGGAATAAATGGAATAAATTGCTAACGAAATGAAATTTCCTATAAAAAATCTCATCTAATATAAATTTTCTCTATTGTTTAAGATACATTTTTATTCTATGTTCCAATATTTACAGTGTATATAATAAATAAATAAAAATTTCATATATATTCTAGTATTTGCTGTGAATGCACAAAAGCATAACTAATACAATACAGGTATTATAAAAGCCTAGTCCCACTACTACAGAGCTCAAATAGTGTATAGTATTCATAATATATTATATATCTAGTAGGTTTGTAACTTTTATAGAGCTTCATTGTGCTATTAATAATATGATTAATTTATCATAATTACAATACTGTAGACATTATAATATTGAAGATGATATGAGGTAGGTATATAAATATTATATTAATATAGAGATTATAGACGGTCCTTGTCTACATAGCAAGGCCACCTTTAAGTATGTATAGCAGTGATGTGTTATCTACGCATGCAAAACCCAACGTTTGGCGTAGCATTTGCACACGTGACTACAATGTTTCTTGGATTATACTTTCACTGGATTTAAATACTTGACTAATTTTTTAATAAACCAGTTTTTTTAATAAAAAATAAATAAATTAATTAGAAGAATGGTTCGGATACCCTGGTCGAACATGGTCAGCAATCCTTCAAATAAGGATAAAAAATCAAATATTTAAACCCGAAAGTGTCCTGTTTAGTCATGTCCTATTATGTCAGACTCGGCAGTGTATCCAACGAATTCTCATGTTTTTTTTTCACTGTAGTATGTAGGTAGGTACCTACGTAGTAAGATTTATTTTGTAATGTTTTAGCAAAATTTGTTGGTTTATGTGCCGACTTTTTTGATGTATTTGTACTATGTATTGTAATAACTGTACGTTTGCGAAAATTATAAAAAAAAAAATAAAAAAAAATATAAAGGTCATGTGCTCAGAGGATAAAAGTGCAAGTTGATGCAGTTGATCATCAAGAGCGAGATCGAGGGTCGAAGAGGTGTTGAAATAAGACGGATCTCCTGGCTCCATAATTACCTATAATATACACGAATGGATAGAAATACGAAGTGTCGAGGAGTTGCTTTGAACTGTCCAGGATAGGGACGCATTTTTTCAATTGATAGTCAACATCGGAGGAACCCGACACGACACATGAAGAAGAATAAAAATAATAATTTTGAAAAAAAAATGAAATAATTCCAAAATTATTTATAGTAATGATAAGCTTTCCATATATGCATGTAAAAAGCGTTGCATGCCTACAATGCCATGCTTCTTGCAAAATATCAATGTATACCTTTACGGTTGCATGCATGATTACAAAATTTCTTGGACATAACTTATAGCATAACACAGGATAAAACGGCATTTGGACCAAAATAAAAAACTAAATAAAAAACTACATCTAAGATTCTTTCCTACCATCAAATTTATATTGGATATTACGAGATATGAATCTCTAACAATATTCATTACAAAGACATAACCAATATAAAATGTCTAGTAGTTCCGCCAATGAAGTAAAAGTACCTACATGAGTATGAAATCATATCTAAATACAAAGTAACTCATAGATTAATGATATATTATATCATAGAAACATATGTTCAATAGTGTCTCAACAGCTGATATCGATACTAGGTTTATAACTATACATTGAAATATATTTTTAATTATTAGTAAATAGATATTTACTATTAAAATCTATACGCATGGGTGAATTGAAAAGACTGACGGTGAGCAGTGAAGAGTGGAAAAAAGCCAAGCTTGTTGTGGACTAGTCCAACTGATTATCACTCAGAAGAAATGGGTACGTTGTTAGTACATACCAAGTTTTTATATCAGAAGAGTTAGCAAGTTCTAGTCACAAGTGCGATAGATACAAAGTTCTGACAAGCGCGAAACCCAATTTAATGCATTAGAACAATCCATACTATCTTTTTATTCTATCGGTAGATTAAACAAATGATTTTGATGTAATGATGTACAAGATGTAGGTATAAAAAAGGTAAGCTGTCATCCACAAGCATACGTAAATTATAATTATCTACGTATCTTATATTTATAAGCGTGCACAATTTAAGCGTGAGTAAGAACGAATATGCTATACAAAAATAAGAATAACTTTTCGGTTTTTGGAGAGGAAAATTATAAAAGTTCATTTTAACTTAGATTGTGAAATAAAATAAATAAAATACTGTTTACTTTCACTCCTTCAAAGTAATTATTACTGGAGATGGACGTACGTCCGAAAAACTTCTAATTTCAATATAGGAAGAGGAATGAGGTTACGGGAACTATAGGAAGGGGTTAGGGGACGGATTCTGAGTTAAAAGACAATAAATACTTCTTGACGGCGTATTATTTAAACCCATTAAAAGATTGAGATATTCTATGAGAAGAAGGGAGATCATTTCAGCAACGAGCATCACATACTGAGAAAAGAAATTGGTGTTATGTGTAGGAATTGCCAGAAGACGCTCGTTGTTGGAACGCAGTGGTAGACCATTGTTCGCTAGATACTCGAATTTTTTTTTCAAATAGTGAATTAGTGAAATAGTGAATAGTATAAATAATTATTACAATTATACTTGTGGAAGATGTTATGCTGGTATAGATACATAGGTAATTAGTAAAATTGAAACGTCATATAATATGATGTTGAAGATTGCAGGCGCCAGGGAAAAGAAAATATAATAAATAATATAAGAAAAAACTATCAATCAATTAATCAAAATATTCTATTAATATAAAAGTGAATCATTAATAATTACGTGTAATTCTGCAAATACGTTTACGTGAAGGCTAAGCTCGTTGCGTATGTTTACAGTAAATAAGTTTGTATTATATTTATAATTATTCAACTGATTGATTTTAATGTTATTTTAAGTAAGAGGAAGGGTTTAAGTTTACATTAATGTTGAAAATGTTAGGTAATTAATGATGTAATTAATGATTAATTTATAATATAATTTTGAGTGTCATATGTTCGATAAATTGATGATGTAATGAATAATTCAAAAGCTTTAGAAAAAAATAGACTTTGAAGAATTTTTTCAATTGAAAGGAGATAATATGCGTGCGAAAGGAAAAAGGAGATGAATCGAAAATCAAAAAAATCACAGGAGATCCAAAACCAAACCCTCGCAATACGGTGCAATATGAGTGTAGTTTTTCTTTGTTACATTGTATTACAATGTGAAATAATCGATTCATTCTTTTTTCAACGACGCTTCTTATGACCAATATTTTGTGATTAATTCATTGAATTCGATTTGGGGATGAGTCGACTCATCCCCTTTTTCCTTTCCTATACAGAATATAATATAATACTATCCTAAACCATTACGGCACATTCCAGTGCCAGAAGTGTGGTGGTTAGCAGACTACCCACATATTATAAACATGCAACCTGTCTCTCTGTGTCAACAAAAAATTAAGACATCTATAGTGGAATGGAAAAATATATTTGATATACAGCTCAGCACACAGCATGGGGTTAGCAAACGAAGTCCAGAAAAGAAGAAATATTGGTATCTTGGAGTCTGTCAGGCAGGGTTTCGTTCTTAACGACATTTGCAGCAATAGCCTAATAAATATTTATCTTTGGTTCAAGTCACCCAATGTTGAGTGGTTAGCCTTAAAAAAGCAAAAAACAAAATTGCATGTATTTCATTTGCAAATACACATAAATAAAGTAGGTAAAAAATATGTAATGCATGTACATACAGTAAACAAATTATGGTAGCATACATGTTAACATAATAAATAACACGAATATATATATAATTATTACTATGTATGTTGTCAGATATGTAATATTATGAGATATAACAAGGTCGTTGAGATTTGACCGATACCTGTTACGGTCGAATTTATACAATGAACTCATCAACGCATTCATAAATAACAATATTAAAAATATCTGCATCAATAATTTAGTCCGTTTGCATATAAGTACGTATGTTTTTTTTAAGAAAACATACGTACCTATATTTGTTAGTTTATCACACATTCTTCACTTACTCATGTATCAGACTAGGAATACGGAAATGAAACCCTTCTATGCATACTGGTATCCATTGAGTTTGTTTCTGCTACTACTACCACTACTATCATTACATTTCCTACAAGTGAGGTAGCCAGAAAACCAGCTGTATGTAATAAACATAGGTACAAGCTATCTTTATCGTGCCAACAAAAAATCAAGACATTTGGGATGGGTGTAAAATCAAACCTCATCGCTGAATTAAAGATATAAAATAATATGTTTATCTTTTCGAACACCTGCCCTTTGAAGGACATTGGAAGACTTACTGAAAAATGTGGGAGACCAATTCTTTATTTTTATTCTTCTTGCACATCATCATTCACATAACAAAATCAACAACAAATCAGTTTACATAAGAAAGAATGTGATTATATGCAGTGGCGAGATTATCACTTTACTTGGTGTTCAACGAGACATGTTTGTTTCTGGATAATAAAATTACTTATTAACAAATATAACATCACGTCTATTTATGTGAGGAAATTCCTGTAAAAATCTGTAACATATTGCACTTAAAGCGACTACCAAAACGTAGTGCGCATAGACATAAACTGCCAATATAGTTACACTTTGAATTCGTTTGGCGCTACGGCAATTGATGAAGGAACAATTTGCAGAGGCCAACCAAGTATGTAACTTGGTTGAATTGAAACAACTAACAGGAGATAGGGAACAGTGGAAAAAAAAACTCAACTTGTTGTCTACGAATCCAACAGATTGTGACTCAGAGGTAGATGATTGTTTTGCCCTTTTTCAGGCGTTTTTTTGTCAATTTAATGATTATTCCCAGCGCGACATTGCGTCAGTCAAAATGCAAAGGTTTGAGAACTAGTTTGAAATTATAATATAGAAGGTATTAATATTACTGTGTTAATGCAGTGCAAGTAACAGTAAGAAATGTAGTATTCTATCGCGCAGAAGTATGACGAATTCTAAATTTAAATTTCTAACGAAGATATATTATGATTTTAAATAAAGAATAATATTATTACTTTATTTCAATACCGAATGAAATGTATTATTAATGAGGTGAACCTTTCGCGGTTTGATTAACAAGCAATGTCAAATACCTAATCAAATGTATTGTTAAACAATATGTTCTAAAAACAAAGTAAAAAGGTCTGTATTTCTCTTTCGTCTTCTTTGCGATTCATAAAAAGAAAATAAGTCTTTTTATTAAAATGTATAAATTTATAAAATCTAAATACACGTTTACAATACAATGCAGCATAGAGGGTGAGTCTATCGGTGTTTTGCGATAAATTCCAATTAACCTATCTAAATAGTTTCACAGATCTATCTTTACCATAACGACTTTTTCGACAAGTATGTGTCTAAGATAGTGAATTAAAAATTAAATCAGGATAGGTAATTAAATTAAATTAAAAGATTTATCTCTTCGCTGATTTTTTTTTTTTGTAAAGACAATTAACACAGATAGAGCTAGTCCCAAACTAAGATATGAATCCTGTATTATGGATACTAATGCGACGATACTCATATATACAATGCACTAAACAAAATGAGAATGTATTTTTGCACCTATTTAATACCTTTACTGGCAAAACCTCATTAGTGGGGTTGCCAGTGAATTAACAACATGTAATAAACATACAAATTGCTTTATGCCTTAAAAAATAAAGATATGTGTCAAAATGCATCGTTGAATTTAAGGAATTAAGGTGGTCGTATAGATATAAGTCTGAGAGAACGTGTGCGTAACAGTGAGATACGAAAGGAATGTGGAATGAAAGTTAGTGTAATAACAAGGATGAATGTAAATAAGTTAAGATGGTTTGGGCACGTGGAAAAAATGAATGAGGACAGAATGACTAAGAAGATATATTTGTCTGAGAGGAATGGTGCTCGGAGACGTGGACGTCCGAGGATTAAATGGCAATATCATTTAAATCAAATCCTACAGGACGGTCACGTGTTGAGTACGTTGAACAGGAGAGCATGCATGAGGAATTGTATGACAGTGACGGAAGCGAAAGATGTATGCAAGGATAGAAGGAAGTGGCGCTCGATCCTTTCTGCCTACCCCGCGAGGGAAGCGGCGTGATGGTATGTATGTATGTATATGTATAGATATAAACAAAAGTGGATGGTTTCTGTTTACTTCGACGAAATGATACAGTTTTATAGTATATAATATCATGGATGAACGATTATGCACAAAATTCTTTAATTATACTTACAAATGATGGGTACAAACTAATGTCATATTAACATTATTTTTGTCGTTATAATTACGTTACGAAACATTAAAATAATAAGTAATTACTTTTTTTTAACGTAATACGTAGGTAAGTAAAAACTTACAAAATATAATAATTTCCTTTTACACAGTGCAATTTTGATGAAATATAATTAATAATAATAATAATAACATGAAATTATTGCGAAGAGAAGATGTTGCTGTAATGATGATGATGAGGATAATATTATAATGTCTGCTCTGTAAGTACGTTGCAGTATTCGAACCCATGACCTCTGGTTGTGAAACAAGGCTACTTCAACTACTGACATTACACAAGTAATTATTTTAATCAAATTTTGTTTTATTTGCTGCTGTTGACCGACATATATTTGGTGGAAGTTCATGTCAATTTAAAAAAAAAAATATCTAGGTAATAATATATTTATGAATAAAAAAATTCTCCCACTTTGAGTGTACTGCAAGAAGTGTTATTCGGTAAATATCTTCGGTTGGGCGACAAGGTATGCAATCTTTTCTGAAAGTCTTGTTTTGTGACGATTCGCACGTCCTTACACTGGTTACTCTCCTTATGTGAGATGGTGTGATGATATAGATTGATAATTTAACGACTAAATTATTTATGTTAATTTCTCCGTTTTAACACGGTCAGAACCTCTTTGAAACATTGGGTTCAACAATACTAAATAGAGTACAATTAGCATAGACATCTCATGGTCACGATCCTAAGCAATGTTTTTCCAAGAAAATATTTTTGTTTAATGGTTATCAGATATATGTTTTTCTCGGTACCATCTTAAATTTAAATTTGCTATTACTATTGCAAACAAGAAAATTGTTTGTACGTATGTTCGTTTATTAAAATCGTAAGTGAAAATAATGATATACATAAAATTATCGATTTTTAGTTAAACTCAAATTAGCTTAAATGAATTTCATTTAAGTAATTTTAAAAAATGTGAATATGCATAGATTTATAAAGGATTTTTTTTCTATTTGGCAATATTTTTTATGTTAATAAAAAACAGATAATTAATAGTATAATTGAGAAAAGATATTAGTTTTTCGTCAGAGCGATAGAACACATTTTAAAATTATTCATTGCCATCTTCATTATTATTTGTATTTTTATAAAGCATGAATTATGCAGATCCCACGATTATTTAAAAATACAAATAAGTATAGTGATAGATAGGTGTGGATTTTGTTTTCATCGATAAAGAAAATGAAAAGAAGAAAAAATTTGGAAATTTATTTATAAAATTTATTCTGTGATTGATGAACTAAGAAATAATAAAATTTTGACGAATCCGGGTAAAACCAGGTGAACTATATAGATTCTAAACATTTTTAGAACCTTTTAAGCGAAAAGGTTAAACGAAGTAACAAAAAAGATTACGCTTTGTTAAGGTTACTGAGTTTTTAAGTTAAAATCACGAATTACACCAACTTTTGTTACAACTTAATGACTATACTCATCATTTCCTGTCTCGAGCGTTTTTTTTTCAAATTCACTTTTAGAACGTCCTAGAACTTTTTGACGAGAAAATTGAGTTGCATGCCATCAAATAATGCAATAAAAAATTAAACAACTTAATAGCTTTGGACTTCATGCTTTTTTAATGCATTTTTATCCGTGAATGTCGCGGTTAAATGGAAGAAATAAAATTTAATCTTTTGTTATTGCACACTTATGTTACTTTAACTAATTTGCGTTTTATTATGAGCAATAGAATAATGTGTTTTCTTTTTTTTCTGTACGTTTTTGAATGTCCAACTGTAAAGAAGCAAACATTCGTAAAACTTCACGGAAAAGACATTTGGCAATTTCAATTCGGAAGTGATAAGATATGGCAATCATTATGAATAGAATTCGTACGGTACGGAGAGAAGACTTATATAGACTTTTATAGATTTTTATTTATTTTTTAATTATACTATACTATACTATACCATACCATCACGACATATCCCACAAGTGGGGTAGCCAGCAGATCAGCTGCATGTAAGAAACATGCAAACTGTCCTCTTCGTGCCAATATAAAATCAAGACATTCAGGATGGGTGGCAAACCTCATCGCTGAATTTAAGATGCATAATGTCTTAATTTTTTCGAACACCTGCCACAATTTTTTAATTACAATTTACATATATACTAAATTGATGCTGCCCAACTAGGTAGATCCTGTACTAGGGCAAACATCTCACAAACATATTATCAATCATATACCCATCATATCATCCCATACAAAACACAACACAAATCCCAAAATATCCTGCATTCTCTCCAGTGGAAGATCTGACACCCAACCATAACATGCTCTTCTAAACTCAACAAGAACCTAACTTCTCTAATACTTAGGGGTATGATGTTAAACAGCCTAGGTGCTTTGCACATAAACTGTCGTTGTCCGAACACTGTAGACCTGAATGGAATGCAGCAATTCAATGACTCCATCCGTCTTGTGACTATTTTGTTGTGATCTTTTCAAACCCTGTCTAATTCTATAAAATATGTTTCCTTGATGATAATAATTACCTATGTTATTTCAAAATGTACCGTTTTGTGTAATAAAGAATTACAAGAGACTATCGAAGAATAAAAACACCTCCCGAACAATAGGGTCTTTGAGTATTAAATACCGTTTCAAAGTCTTCAGAGTTCGAAAATGACGAAGAATTTGGTTCCATATCAGCAACATAGTTAGCTCACTAGTTATCCTATTTGAGGGAAATACTGTGATGGTATAGATATTATTATTATCTTAAAAATATTACCCTGCACTGAGACCATAACAGCTTTAGGCCAAGACGATCTCAGCAAGAGAAAAAAATATCAAAAAAAAAAACACAAAAGATACATCATCATCAAAAAGAAATGAAAAAATCAAAGGAATTTCAATCCTGGCAATAAAATCATTATACATAGGAAACGTATAAATATGTGGTCAAGTCACACAGATCGAACTAGTCCCAAAGTAAGATATTAATAAGATAGATATCTTGAGTATGTACTAATGCGGCTAACACAAATTATACATTACTCCAAACACTTATGCATGTAAAACTCAAACCAAAATAAAGTAAATGCTGTGAAATATTACATAATAATAATATACCTAATATGAAATTGAAATGATTTAAATATTTGTATTCTCGGTAAACAAACATTCCATAAAACGATAAAGTAAAACAATGAACAAGTGTTCAGATGAAATCAAGGGTGTACCCGAGATTTTTTCTAAGGAGGGGAAGAGGGCAGCAACTTTTTAGTTTTTATTACGAACGTCTTTCTCTTTATAATATTATGTCTCTTTATAAAATGTCTCAATGCGGTATAGGAATTTATGAAAACCATTATTCTACTACTACTATACCACCATGGCATATCCCACAATTGGGGTAGCCAGCAGATCAGTTGCATATAATAAACATGCAAGCTGTCCTCTCCGTGCCAATATAAAATTAAGACATTCAGGATGGGTGGCAAACCTCATCGCTGAATTTAAGATGTAAAATGACGATAATTTTCTGCGATATTTGTTAATTTGGTAAAATAAATTGTGAAATTTCCCTACATTTTAAAATTTGGGAGCATCTTTTAGCTATCAGTATGGATCTGATTTTATCAGCTGTCCACTTAATGCCATTTTCCAAGCTTTTTCCATACTTACAAGTACTAAATTTGCCTATTTAGATACTAAGAGTATTTTTAGAGGGAGGGCCAGTGCCCCTATGATGGTACGTCAATGGATGAAATTCAAAATCGTGATTTAAACATGGAACGGAATGTTCATCTTCCATAGACAAAACAACAATAATAATAACTAGTAATAACATAAAAGTGGGTAGGTCCCTTTATAGAATGCAATCTAAGTGAGTACTACAATGTAGGCGTCTGCTGTTGTTTATGCTTACTGTTTAGATACGGCAACAATAAAACGCAATTTCAATTATTATTTTGTTATTATTATTAATGTATGATATTTTACGCGGATGCTGGCAACATCGGAGGTGCACATTCTTAATTCAAAATGTTAACCCATAAAAGAACGTAACACGAATTCTCATTTCACATAATAATGCAAATTATTTTTAATACAGATTTCAAATACCTACTGACATAAAGTGGAAGCAGGCCTAACTTTATTGGCAGGTAGGTTTACTATTTTCTAATACTTTTTTATTTTCAATTTTTTCTCTTATTTTCGTATCTTGTTAATTTTAAAATAGCATATATCGTCATTTTCCGTATCTTTTTTTAAACATCAGATACGTTTTATCAGATATTTGGAATTTGTATATTTTCGAGTATCCAGCAAAAGGTATGTGTTAAAACATCACGTATTAGACAACTAAAGTCTACAATTCAGCAATGAATTGTGACACCAATTCTGGATCTCTTATTTTTATTATTTGTACGGAGGTGACGATCTGCATATTTGTAACATATAATAATAATAATAATAATAATAATAAAAAACTTTATTGCACAAAAAAACAACAAATGAAAAATATCAATTTAACTATACAAAAAAAATTGTGCAATGGGCGAGTTTATCGCAGAAGCGCGATATCTTCCAACTAACCCATTAAACAAAAACTAAAATAAAAACAATAAATAAATAATTGAAGATATATACATACAAATAAATACTAAACAAATAAATATAAATAATATATATACATACATATATAAAACTACCCAAATATAAAACAATTTCGGATACGTGACACGACATAGATGATGGGATACGGGAATAGGATAAGTGGTAGGAATGGGTCAGGATTGCTCATTGTGTATAAATATACAAAAAAAGATTTAAAACCATGGGAAACCTCTATACAAGTAGATGAGACGGAAGACTAGCAACCATTAACTTCTTTCTTGAAGTTATAAAAAGAAGTACAAGTTCGGGTTTTTAGTGGAAGCTGGTTCCACAACCTAGCACCATGAACTGAAAAAGAATCGGTGTAACAGCTCGAACGATGTGACGGGATCACTAGAAGATTGTATTGTATTGTAGAACATATACTTCTTTTGTTGGTTACTCCATTTTTTCTGGTTAAGTAATCGTAATAGTAGTGAAAATGAATGCTTAGCTGTACTGTATAAATCCATGACAAAAGAAAGAGGTAAGAATGTACATTTAATAATACTATAATAAATAAGATGCAAATATATGTGCTGTGGGCATTTAAAGGGTTGACAGGTACAGTGGCATTTTGATTTATGAATTGTAATCTATGGAAGTAAACCAAATTGTAAATTACATTATCTATGATCGAATTGTTTTCGTATCTATGCTTTTGAAAATAATCAGTAATCCAGAACTTAATAATATAGATTTTTTTTTTTTTTTTTTGCCGAAAGGGGAGTTTGCCGGCACCTGGTATCGAACCACCGACCCCATGTTCACGAGGCCGAGACTCTACCTCTAGGCTACCGACGAACTCAAATATACCCATTAAAATAACAAATTACAATTGACAAAATAAATCTATTTAAAGGTAAAAATCGGACTTTTATTTTTACTCATTTACAATTGAATTGCTAAATTTTGGTTATTTACAAAAAAAAACTAGCATTTAAAAAAAGTCTTGGTAGGTAGACAGAAGTTTGAGGAATAAATAGTTTATTTTACAGTCATTTGAATTTCGCGCGCTTTTCTGGTCTAGTCCCGACAATATTTTCAAATGTCTGATGATTTACTTAACTCAGCTAATAATTAAACTATAATGTGTATATACAATTATGATAATTTACATACAAAACACAATCCGGAGTCCCATAGTTTGGCAACAGTGTAGGACGCTTGAAAGTGTAATATATGAAAGTATAATATACAGAACGGAACCCATAAGGGAAGTCATATGAAAGGAAGTGGTAATATAGACGAACTTAATTATATATGGCCCCCTAGTCAAAACACATTTTAGTGTTATGAAGTCGTTCGACTACAAACGAAATTACGACAATCTACCTACATGTACCATATAATTATGCGTTATTGTTGCAATTATAGTCGTAATTTCGTTTGTAGTCGAACGACAAGTGACGCTAAAATGCGTTTTGACTAGGGCTGATGACGACGAATTAAATATATACTATGTATTATTTGCCCTTTTAAGGTGCCATAAAAAATACAGGGATAAATTATGTATGAAGATGATGTTTGTACACGATATGTAATTGATTTCCCATTTGGTTATATATTTTTTAGTGTCCTGTAGGAGGCAGGCGTAAAAAATTATTGAAATATTTTTCAGCAGGACATTCGAAAACTTAAAGAAAAGAGTGGGAGATGTATTCTTACTTTTCTGGAAACACTTATTTTTTTCATTATAATAATAACAATAATAATAAAAAATCTTCATTGCACAAAAAAAAACATGACAACATTATTATTGAACAAATAATTCTGTGTAATGGGCGAGTTTATCGCAGAAGCGCGATATCTTCCAATAATAATGATAAACTTTATTGCACAATAAAGAGCATACATAATTACAAAGTTATAAAATAATGTGATACAAATAAATGATGTTGTGCAATGGGCGAGTTTAACGCAGAAGTGATATCTTCCAACTAATTTATATGCAAACCTGCAAAGTATGCGTAATGATTGCATATATATTTTATTCATTTTAATCTAAACTGTACACTGTTTACAAATCATTACCTACTACAATATTTCAAATCAAATCAATATCATAAAAATATCAGTTATACAATTCAATGTACAGAGGGCGAGTTTATCGCTGGAATGCGATGTCGATAGTAATGTAATGATGGACTGGGTTTATATTTAAATTCACAGTACATTAAATATAATATTTTACATACATATTATTTAATCTTAAGTAATTATATCACGACGAAATACGGGTACAGTTTTCATATTTAAATATCTTCCAACTGCAGCAAAACATTTATGGTGTAATAATAACATAAATAGGTAGTAATTCCATTATGTTGTTTCATGAGGCGTTGCTATATTAGAATATTATTATTATTAGGTTGGTACACCTTCCTATAAAACGTGAAGTGTCATGTAAAATAATAATTTTGTAATACAGATGTTATATAGGAGAGTCGTGAAACCACAAACCCTTTGTTAAAATAATATGTTTACCGAATATTTAATGCTATGTAAAGTTTTTAATATTATCAATATGAAAGTTCATAGGTAATCATAATAATATTGAAAGTTGAATTTTGCCGATCATGACATACGGCATAGAGTCAAGAGCCGACACCACCATAACAAAAAGCCTTCTTAGAACCACTGAAATGAAAACCCTACGACCCATCGCAGGTGCAACTCTTCGTGACAGAATAAGAAATTCTGAAATAAGAAGAATCTGTAATGTCGAAGGTGTTGTACGATGGGGCAGAACAAGAAGACCCTTCTGAAGAGATCATGTGGGGAGTGGTTAGAATATCAGCAGACGAACGCATGGCAGGAAACAGATCCCCAGGAAGACCACCTAAACGATGGAGAGATAGCTGGGCATCTACCTCCCAGGAGCAGGCTCCGAGAATCACAGGACATAGTCCTAACTGAAGCAGAAGAAGAAAAAGAAGAATTCTGCTAATGGTCGGTTTCAATAATCTATATTATACTATACTACACCCTCACGCCGTGTCCCAACGAAACTCTCAATTCTTTTCAATAAGTTTTCGAGTTTTCTGTAAAAGATATATCTGGTTGGGTGTTAAATATTACGAATAAGATTTTAACATCTTCAGTTCAGCATATGGTATGCTACCCATCCTGAATGCCTTAACTTTTATTGGCACAAAAGGGAAAATCTTGCATGCAGTTACCTACTTTACTGTTTACCCTACTTGTATTTAAATACTTACTATGAGAAACCTTTCATGAATTAGGTTTCGCTCTTACTATCATGAATTAGGTTTCGCTCTTACTTTCAGCTTTAAACATCTGTCATATTATTAGTTTTTAATTAGGTACTAATTTAAAGGTAATATATGTATATTTGATGTATAGCACAGCATGCGTGGGGTAACCACCAAAGCCTAATATATAGGAGTCTGCAGGGTAGGACTTGAAACTATCTTTCTATGTCCTACGCTTCGTCTTTTACTTGAGCCATACTTTTTGGACACGACCAGGAAATTTCATACATCTTACATATATCAGTGTTTCCTCATTTATACATATATTTCTGTGGTTGCCTCACATATATACAATATTGTGCTACGCATCAACATAATGAAGTTAATCTAAATGCGATGATTTTTGTTTTATAAAATCTTGTTGTATAATCTAATAAATTACTCTTAAAACTAAATAAACCTATTTTATTTCTTGTGTAATATTAAATTTCTGTCAATATTTAAGAGATTTATAAAGTTTTTAGGTTCAAACTTGCCCAAGGGATGAGAATTTCTATAGAGAGTATAATTTTTTCGCCGTCTCATTTAATAATTATGGCGTCAATAAAGTACATATGAACATAAATATGCACGTAATAAAATATTTATATGACGAAAATAAAATATTATGACAATAAATGGTGCAATTTAAACTGTGAAAAGTTATGTAACATTTTAAATAACATTACGAAGTCTGATAGAATGATTGAACCATTATATAACCCTAATCTATCACGATGCATTCCTCGAGGGGTGGGAAGTTAGGCTGATATGCAGTCGTTGTTATTGCGACACGGTTTTATTTTACGTCTATATGCATCATGAAATACACATAAATGCTATAAATATTGTTTGTCTGTTTTCAATTTAAGTTCTTGTATGAGAAGTAATAAAATTATTATTCTTTGAATATTCGTAATAAAGTTCAGCGATTCGGAATGACTTCTATCCTGAAGATTTTATTTTTGTAGTACAAAGTGGATAATCTGTAAAATGTTCATATTTTATTAATTTATTTTTTACAGTACATTATTTGATAAAAAGCAGATTTACGAAAAAAAAATATGTAGATGGGTGAGTTTATCAAAAAGGCGCGAATTCTACCAACTAATGTCTAAATAACACAAATACATCACATGTGTGAAGTGCGTTTTTTTTTGTAAATACTATACACCCTCACGCCGTATCCCAAGTAGGGTAGCCAGAGAGAAAAATTAACCAAATCTATAAGAAAAACTTAAATGTCTTATTCATGATGTGTCTCTTACAGGACACTTCAAAAGAGTACAAGACCAATAATTTCTTTGTCGGGACTACATGGAACATATTTCCAATATTTTTTTTTGTTTTTACTGAAAAGGTTTTTTACTACCACTACTACTATACCAACACGGCATATCCCATAAGTGGGGTAGCCAACAGTCCAGCCGCATGTAATAAACATGCGAGCTGTCTTCTAACGTGCTAACAAAAAATGAAGACAATCAGAATGGGTGGCAAACCTAACCGCTGAAATTAAGATATAAATTGTATTTTTTTGAAACACCTGCCTTTTACAGGACACTTGAAAACTTACGAAAAATAGTGGATGACCAATTCTTCACCGGGTGCTCTACGAAATAAACAATGATACCTACTCATTTATTATAAGGTTAAAATTATTAGCAACGGGACACGAACCTCGAACCCTCTAATCTAGGTTCAAGACTTTGTCATTAGTCGACTATTTTGCAAAAAACAATAATTTCAAATATTGCAATTAATGAAGATATGCCTACAGTATTAAAGTTCAAGAGCGGACGGGGTAAGGAAAAAAAACTTGCAAATTAAATGCAATGTTACAAGTACCTACCTTAGTATGCGTAATGAGTTTTTTTTTCTGAAATATGAATAATTAAAGCAATCAAGTTGACAAAAAAATAAAGAAAAAAAATATGCATGTATATTTACCTGATATGAAGACATGTTGTTTAATTGATTCCTAATGTTGTATCACAGGTTCACTGCTGAAAAATTAACGTTCGTGTTAAAAAAATAACCGTTACGAATTTTACACTCCGTTAAAATTAGGGATGAAGAGTTGCATATAAATTAACACGCTTGTGGCAACTTTTTTTTGTTTTAAGTACGTTAAATCAAGTGCTTTTCTATTTGTATTAAATAATATATTTGAATCATAGCAGCTGCGAGAATAACGTTAAAACGAGTTTTCATATAAAGCATCTGATAAGGTGATTATTCTATAACACGGATTGTAGAATTTATCGTCCGTTAAAAAATAGAACAAGCAGTACCATTTTAAATAAATGTGATTTAATTTATATTTTTTTCTATTTCTTTGCAGGAGGTAAATTTTAATTTATAATGAAACAAAAGATTAGTGTTTAATTTGAAAAATAATTGTTTCCTAAATGTTATTTTATTGAACGAAAAAGAATGTGTCATCTTATTTTAAAGAAAAAATAGCAATAAAAAACAGTATGAAATTAGTTTAACGTAAAATATGGCAAAAATTTTGATTGTGTTTTTAAACAGGGTTTTAAATAATCTGTTTAAAATAATGTTTTTTCAAATATGATGGGTAAATAATTTTTTTAGTGGAATATTCTGCAAACATTATTATGACACTTGTGTGCCATGTATGTATTTTTACACCTCCATTTGATGCACTCAGACATTTGCAAACAGTTCTAACAAACTAAAAACTATTAATTATTTGAAAAAATAATAAAACGACGGCAAGTTTCTTGGTTACTGAAAAATATTATCATTGTATGATAAAATTATTTAACAATTTTATTTCATACACCACTCGACCTTTTTAATACGACAATTTTATATAATTATGTCACTATAATCATCAGTCAAGCACTAATAAAACACTTGTAAAAAATAAAATAAAAACGAAATTCAAAAGGGCCACAAACGAGTGAGTGTTAATTCAATATGCCGCTAATTTTAACGGAGAGTTTACTGAATAGACAATACAAAACAAAAACGAGCTGTATTCGAAATATGATATGAGACAATCGTATAATGAAAAACTTTTGTTTCAGAATTTAAAATTCGAATTGTTTTTGAAAATTTAAATTTGAAATAGAAACTTTTTGTTTATATTCAGATTGTTTGTTTCGAACCGACCTTTCTCGAAAGCGTTTGTACGAAGACTGATTTGTTAGTACGATGTAAATGTGATTATATACCCTTGGTATGGATTCAATGAACATTCTCTCAAGGTTTCGATGCGCCGATGGGAAAGACTCTATTTGCTGCTTTTTTACGACGCATGCGTGGAAAACCTGCTGTAAAATTATGAATTATTATTATTACTGTTTCATAAATATTTTTGATTCTTTTAAAACTTAAGTCAATATGCACCACCGAGGTATGTATTTTATTGGCACAAATGCATAATATAATATTTGTGACAATTAGAAAAATATGTTTATCTATCAGTCTATACCATCACGGAATATTCCAAAAATGGGGAAGCCAGCAGACCAACTAGAAGTTGTCTGTTTAGAATATTTTCTATTTCTTTTATTGTTTTACCGGATTTGGGCATAACGTGCAGATGGCAAATCCAATCAGATATAACATAACATAACATACATAGACAACTCACACAGATCGAGCTAGTCCCAAACTAAGATGAATCTTGTATTATGGGTACTAACGCGACGATACACACATATACATGTAACACCCAGACCCAGGACAATTTGAAAAAGGTCATTCTTCACTTTGCCCCGGCCGGGAATCGAACCCGGGACCTCGTGACTCAAAGGCAAGAGCGTTACCTCCACGCCACACCGGCCGACATCGAGATATCTCATAACACATATCTCTTAATAAAAAAACTTCTACTACTACTACACCATCATAGTATATCCCACAAGTGGGCTGACTAGCAGAGCAGCTGCATGTAATAAATATACAGGTCTTCTTCTCTGTGCCAACAAAAAAATAAGATATTATTAATTGAGTTGACGGTTGTTTTGTTAAACTCCATATTAATTTATGGAAATAATTACAAACTGTTTTGAGTTTTACTGTATTTACATAATAAAATGTGTAGTAACCTGGAGTTTGACAATAACTCTGTTAGTCGAAACCAGGTTACTGTAACACTTATTATTAAATGTAGCAAAACATTTTTTTAATTTCCATAAAAAATATACAATTAAGACATTTATGATGGGTGGAAAACATCATCTCAGAATTTGAGATGTAAAATGTCTTGAAACACACAAAAAAACTAATACAGTAGAAAAACATTTGACACCATGTAATTAGGTTAAGAAGAAGTTTTGTTTAGATATATTTATTTTTGTATTAGTTAAGTTTGATATTGTTGGAAATAAATAAATAATTCAATGAGAATATCACCTGACATCAGACACATCCGCATTATTGATCAAATAGAATAATTTAATTTGTGCGTTCTAAATTTGAATATCTATATTATTATTTTCTCATCGCTATGGTTCTGTTTCACGCCCTTGACATTTATCGCGCAATGATCGATACAGTGATCTATATTGATTGATGTACTTTCATTGCGCACCTAATAACAATAATACATATCGATCATTTTATTACACACATAGATCAATACACAATATAGATCAAAGCTCTCCAAACTTATTTTCTTTTGGCTTTCGTGTATTCGAGAGAATGCTTGAGGAATTGTATGACAGTGACGGAAGCGAAAGATATATGCAAGGATAGAAGTAAGTGGCTCTCGGTCCTTTCTGCCTACCCCGCGAGGGAAGTGGCGTGATGGTATGTATGTATATATAATATGGTTTTGGAATAAACTCAAATACACCCCAGACATCCTCACAGAAGTGAATTGAACCCGGGTCTCCTGATTTATCGAAGTCCAAGACTCTAGCATCAAACTACCAACCGCTTTAGATCATATGATCTTGAATATGTTAATTTTTGGCACGGGATGGGCAACTTGCATAATTTATTATCATATATAGTAAGTCTACTGGCCATCCTGCTTGTAAACTATGGTATACAACATTTCCTTCCTAAAAAAGACCTTCTTAAAAAATATATATTCTCGCAGACCCACGTTTCTCAATATTTTATGCATTCCCAACTTTTATTTTCGGTACAATAGATCTCCTAAGCTCGAAATCGTTCCCTGGGAGTCGATATATACCATTTTGGGAATCATTGATCAACGCTTAATATTGCAGATCAATCGATGATATTGTGTAAGTTCATCGTGTACTAGTAATATTTACTCAATATCCCCTGAGGGCATTCCTTTAACGATGTTGATGATAAATAAAGATAAGAAAAATTATGATAGATAACTCATTTTAGTATTTTTAAATAGTTTTAAACTAATGAAAAATGTATTGTAAAGGGCAGATGATAAAAATATTTAATAGTACTATCCGTCAAAAACTTTATTTGAAAATTGGTTGGAAGTAGTTCGTCCTTGTCATGAAATATTTTTGCATATTGATTTTATGTAAATTTTGAATTTAGTGTGCAATTAATTTGTTGTAATCAGCGAAGGTACATTAAAGAATAAATTTAAAATAGAAAATTATCCTTTTGAACATATTAAATTTACAAATATCGGTTGGTTTGTAGAAATTGCTAATTAACATTAAGCTCATCATTTGTTCAAAATTTGTTCAAAAAAAAATATTTTGTTAAAATAAATGTATTAATTGATCTTTATTTCATTGTCATAAATGGGGAAACGAATAACTTAAATGTGTAAGATGAAAATACAAGTTATTCACGATTACAAAATTAAGGAGCTGTTCTAAGAAATGTTAACAAAAATTATAATTAGGATGGTTCTAACGAAATACGTGTAAAAGATTAAACGAAGTATAAATGAGGTATCACTCGTTATGCATGGATTGTCGAAAAATGTACACATTATTATTATTGGATAATTTTAAAGTGCCGTTTACGCGCCAAAGCACCTCAAGGACACTGTAGATTCATCGATTCTAGGACATTAAATCCACTTCATATTATAAATATAGATTAAATGAGAATTTCGGATTCATAAAGGTATCCAGGTCAGAAGTTACATATTATATTTTGTTACATTGAATATTTTGGATACAATATGTATCCACGTCAAGAATGTAAAACAGAATACAATATTTAATAGTACTTAAAAAATAAAGGTTTTTAGGTCCCTTCTGAATGTCTTAATATCTGCAGCCTTATTATGTTTGTATCATACAAGCTGATAAATAACATTTGCTAAACAATATATACAAAAAATAATGTGAATCATAGATTCTCGAACAGATACATAAACAGACATCTCAGTATAATATAATAGTAAAACACTTGCAAATTAAATATTAGATACAGAGAATTTATTCAGATTACAGTTTTTACACTTTGATTTGTATAAATAATATAATTATATCATTTCATTATGTATATGTACTTACCTGTCATAATTGTTTTCAAATTTCGATGTGTATAATAATGAAAATGCTTAATAATTTATTCCGCAAGTATATATGAGTGTAATTAATTTTGATATTTAGATTAGTAGAGGTATTTGAAAGAATTTCGCAAATTATAATAAATTATAGCATTGCACTGACTTATCACTATTGGTGAATCTTTATTATTTCAAGTAAATCACGATTTTCGGTAATTTTTAATTTGCTTTATCAAACTTTCTTTTGATATTTACATATATTATTATGGGTTAGAATCCATTGGATTGGTCTGCAACAAGTTTGGAGTTTATCTCCATTCCTCTCTATTTTCTGCTAGTCTTTTTAATTCTAATTATGTATGTGTTCATGTTCTTTCTCACTTGATCCATGTAAATGTCTCTTGGTCGGCCTCTACCATTTCTGTCTTCGGTTTTGCCCTCCGTGATGGTGATGAGCAGGCCTGGATGCCTTATGTTGTGGCCTATACAGTTTTTTCGTTGTTGACTGATCTTTTTAAGAAGTTACCTCCCCTGATCAACATCTCTTCGTTTTCGAACAATTGATCTTCAGTATACATCTGTAGCACCATATCTCGAAGGCAGCCAACCGTCCATTTTCACTCTCACCGATATATGATTTTTATTTACTTCTATCTTACAGTTTAAAAATTATATAAGTAATATAAATTATTAATTAATTTATTATTTTTGCAAATCATTATCGTGCAAAGAAGTATCGAAGTAATGTATAATAGGGTGTTTTGACAAAAATGGGTTAGTTGGAAGAGATAATAAAAATAAAAATCATCGTCATTATTGATGGCTTAAGAGAATACCTACATATAATTTTTCAATATATCTTATATAATTTTTCTTTATCAATTTACTTAGGTATATAATTTTTACTTAAGGTACTGATATAATTTTTCTTTATCAATTTATGTGCATGCTGCTGCAAGCATATTTTTTCTCATCGTCTGTCAAATTGTTATTGTTTTTATTTTATTTATTTAACATGTAAAAGGCTCTGCCGTGTAAAAGTGTAAATAAATAAATAAATAAGTTATAGCACGGATAGAATGATCTGTATGATAATTAAAATTTGCACGTTAGCTTCTTACCACACTTATGGCAGACATATTGGTGGTGAGTATAGATTAAAAAGAAAATTGAGTCATTAAAATTGTATTCACACAAAAGTGGGCGTACGCTGGTTACACCAATTTCAATGTTGAAATATTGTGCAGAAATTATTCTTACAGAAAATATAGTTTGGTTGAAAATAATTAAGACATAAAATTTATGTACATTACATATAACATGGATGGTGTTGTAGGAAAATGTATCAAGCCATACCAACCTCAAATTGAGATAACTTTATTAATTAATTATTGATGTTTTTTTATTTAATTTTATATATTCCACATGGATCATAAAGTTGAAACAATAAATTAAACAATTAATTATAACAATGAGCAAACCAATTAAGATCCCTTTCTTACCAACTAATAAACAGAAATTTGAGCTAATTTATTAAATAAAAAGATATGGGAAGAATTAAAAATGCTAAAACATACATAAAAATGTAAAAAATGTATTTTTTTTTAAAAAATGTAAAATCATAATATTCATTCTACTTCTAATTTTTATTCTACTACTCGATTTATTCACAAGAGAGACGTCATTCGTCTTGTTAGGACATTGTCTTGTTAGGACATTGTCTTGTTAGGACATTGTCTTGTTAGGACATTGTCTTGTTAGGACATTGTCTTGTTAGGACATTGTCTTGTTAGGACATTGTCTTGTTAGGACATTGTCTTGTTAGGACATTGTCTTGTTAGGACATTGTCTTGTTAGGACATTGTCTTGTTAGGACATTGTCTTGTTAGGACATTGTCTTGTTAGGTGATTGTCATATTATGGAATTCTACTACCTAATCACCGACACAGTGTATAAGTTATTCATATTTTGTGGTTCGACACATTATTTTATTATAGTATAATACCATCCATATAATATTTGAAAACAATTGTGCGAAAAATACGTCTTGTAAGAGATGGCGGTGAATTTCATTTTCAATAATATATATGTGAACATAACTTTCATTGTCTCAGATTATTATACGTCTTATTATCGTGGTTTTTTGCGCCGTTTTTTGCTAATGACTCGTGACATGTAATATTGATAATTTATTTAACATTTTTTGCAATATGTTTGTGATATTAAAACATTATAATTGGTATGTCGTATTTAGATGTCAGAAACCATTTCATGACATTGAATATAAAATAATATATTTTTATACTATACTATACACTCACGCCGTGTCCCAGGTGGGGTAGGCAGAGAGAGCGGAACGCCATGTTGATCCATCCTTACATACTTCTTTCGTTTCCTCTACATTTTATTCAGTTTTTCATACATGCACGCCGATTCTTCTTACTCAACACGCGACCGTCCTTGAGAATTTGATTCACGTGGTCAAGCCACGTAGTTTTTGGACGTCCGGGCTTTCTCACACCCCCCTTTCAGATAAATAACTTTTATCATCCATTCGCTCCACATTTCCAAATCATCGCAACTTATAAATACGCATTCTTTCAAAAACACTCTTCTCACATACACTCATTCTTCTGATAGCCTCATTCTTCACTCTATCATGCAATGTTTTACCTACCAAATAATCAAATAAAATATGAATACATATAAATTATTTTTAGGTTAAATAGGGAGAACGTAGTATCTTGGTGGAAATTGTGTATTTGAGGAGGAGGGGGGGGGGGCAGAATAAGCCAGCAGGGTGAGTCTTGTCACGATCTAAATACGATTTTGAATTGCGAAATTATTACTACTTTGATAAATGTGTGAGTACCTATACATAAAATCAGATGTTGCATAGTTACATCATGTCTAGTGTTTGTTGCAATCAGTTTTAGAATGATTGCACATTTTATTGCATACTTTTTAAAATCACTTAAATTTTCCGCTATTGGGAATCATTGTCTGCAGGGTTACTCTTGACAAAACTAAACACGATTTTAATCTAGTCTTGATCTTGATCATACGACGCACGAAGGGACTATGGTCAAAAACACCGCGCTACCGCTAACGCGCGATCGGCTTGCGTGTATTTTTGGCCAATAGTCACTTCGTGCGTCGTATGATCAAGATCAAGACTAGATTGAGATCGTGTTTAGTTTTGTCAAGAGTAGCCCTGCTGTATGGATTAAATATCTCACAATAAAGATGCATATGTCAAGAAAATATACATGAATATTTAAAAAAAATGTTTTATAAAACTGGTGAGAGAAAGAAAGACAAATGTAACAGAGTGATTTGTATCGTTTTAAGCAATTCTTAATATCTAATTTTTATTGTTTATTTTTGTGTATGAATTGAGAATTGTAAAAATTATATATGAACCTTAGTGATTATTGTATACTGGGTCAAGTATAACAATATTAGGTTCTTTTTGAATAACGACACGTATTTTTATATTTACACAATATATTCAATAATATAATTCCTAATACAATTTGTCGAACACAATTTGTCAAAACACGCAGCCTAACAGTGCAAGTCAAGGTTCTATCAATTAATGAGCGCCGCTCTCCACAGGCGGCCAACCTATATAGACTACATAGTATTGCTACTCACTCATCATAACTACTGTTTACTTGAAAACAAGGTTCAAGGTTCACTTAACCTGTACTGTGTATCAAAGTCCAAACACTACACTCTCCCCTCACAACCTTGAAAATCTTTCTATACTACATATTTAAATATTTATACAATTCTATGTGATTGACAGTGTTCTCTACTTATTTCAAGACTCTATACATATAAAACAAAACATTACAAATACACGCAGACATGTTCTTCCTTCCGTCCAGGGCCACCAGATGAAGTCTTCCACCAGCCTAAGTCCTGGGTCTCAGCTGTCCTCACCAATGGCCTCCAATCTGACCTGAAAAATTCAGAACCGGTGAGAGCTTTGCCTTCAAACAGGGGGAGGGAACCTAAACTCCTACCATTAATCAGAGGGACTGTCATCCCAATGCACAGATCCCACAACTATCCGATCCATATGTCTTTTCCAGAGCTGACCAGTACCTTTGATTCTAATAAGAAAAGTTGTATTGCCTAATACCTTTTCAATTTTACCTAAAACCATCTTTTCACTTCTGAGATCTTTGACAAGTACTGATGTACCCAAATTAAATTCCTTTTTCCTCCCCGAGACAAATTTCAAACCCCTGGAACTATCTTTACAAGTTTCCATATTTACATACCTTTTCTCATATCTATACCTATTTAAACATTTACATCCATTGTTATTCCGCTTTTTCACTAAATTCTTAACTATATTCTCAATGTCTATATTAAAATTAACCCAATAAAAATAACTTCTAACAAATGATTTCATTTTCCCAATAACTGAATAATTTTTACACAAATAATTTATCACAATACCTTTAACTGATTCCGGAATAACAATTCTATCTCTGTAGAATAAATAATCCTTGTACACAGTCAAATGTTCCTTCACATTAAACAACTTCGCAATAGATTCATTTAACTGTCTTTTGCACGGCCAATTATTTTTTTCCACATATTTAACAACTTTTTCCAATGTATAATCACTTTTACTTCTCTCTAAAATTAATTTCGAATTAAAACTATTATTTTTATTTACAAAATCTAATTTTTGTTGTTTCACATTACACGCAAGCGATGCGTTCGCACTGAAATTCGGAATATTTTCAATGGGCTTACATGCAACAATTTTGTTTAATTCACTGCCTTCCGTGCTATGTACTTTGTAACCTATATTATACCTACGCATAAAATCTGTACCCAATATTATTTTATTCCCGCTCTCTGTTACAACAAATTTAATATTTTTTTCCATTCCATTATGATTTATTTTACAATGTTTAATACCTAACACATTCAAACTGTGCCCGCTATACGTAGATATATTAATTCTATTACACTTCTCTATTATATTATTTTCGTTGAATATTTCTTGCAATTTTTGAATAGATATACAGCTAATATTCGCTCCCGAATCTAAAATACATTCAACATTTTTATTCTCAATTCTTACATTTAATTTTATAAAATCGTTTTCGGTGTCTTGCGAATTATAAATACCTTGAATCTTATAACAATTTTCACTCAAATGCCCTTTAGATCTACATTTTCTACAAAAAAATTCTCTATTAAATTTACATTCACTTTTATAGTGATTTCCCTTACAAATAAAACATGAAACATTTTTATTATGCTTATACCTACTCGTATTTACATTTGAATTTAACCTTGAAAATTTTGACGGTCGATTATTTTTCTTATAATCTGTATCTGTACTACTTGAACTACTGAAACTATTATTGTTTCGCCTGGAAATCTGGCTAATTTCTTCAAAATTTTCTTCCTCTTTTTCTATTTTTCTCTCTAGTATGTGCTCATAACTAGAAGCCAAAGCAACTGCTTCGTTCAAAGATACCCTATCTTTATCACATTTCAAGAATAACTGCTGTTTAATCTCTTTATTTCTAATTCCGATTATAAACAAATCTTTTATATTACTTTCTAATCTAGTACCAAATTCACAATTTATACTTAATTCTCTTAATCTTAAAGCAAAATCTTTAACATTTTCCGAATGACCTTGAGTAACCTTGAAAAAAATTTCACGCGATTCAAATACACTTTTTTCCTCTTTAAAATAACCATTAAATAACTGAATCAACTCTTTATAAGACTGTTTTTCCACAGAAGCTGGAAAACACAGACCAGACAGTAGCTTGAAACTGCCTTGGGACAACGATGTTATGAAGAAAGCACGCTTCTTCACATCAGTCCAACTTTCATCATTTAATAATAAGGCGTTCTCCCACCTTGTTCTGTAAGAAGGCCAACTCATTGTCTTGTGACAAAACGGCTCTAAACTTCTCGAAGTCATTTCGGAAAATCACAGGCAAAAACAACTAAGAATAAAAAAGACTTAACTTATGAGAGACTCCTCCAATCGCCCCGGTCTTCTGGATTTCCTTGCAACTGCAATGGACTCCGCCTGGCTGACTTGCAAGAACTCTCCTCTCCTGGCTTCCTGGATCCACCAACTGGCTCCGCCTGGATGCTGGGTGACTCCTGTCTCCCACTGCTGCCTGCACCTTGCCTCAAACTGGCTCCTGAGACTTCCTGTCTCCCTGCTGCTACCTGCAACTTGTCCAACTGGCTCTTGAGACTCCTGTCTCCCTGCTGCTACCTGCAACTTTGCCCAACTGGCTTCTGAGACTCCTGTCTCTTTGCTGCTACCTGCAACTGCTGGCTTATCTGGCTTTGGAGACTCCTGCCTCCTTTCTACTCCTGTAGACTGCCTTTCACTCTTTATTTCCGCGTACTGCCGACAATAACTTTCGGCGCGGAAAAAAAAACTATTGTTGCGTGTTTACGACAATTTTGAACTACCGAACTGCGCCACGTATTGTATACTGGGTCAAGTATAACAATATTAGGTTCTTTTTGAATAACGACACGTATTTTTATATTTACACAATATATTCAATAATATAATTCCTAATACAATTTGTCGAACACAATTTGTCAAAACACGCAGCCTAACAGTGCAAGTCAAGGTTCTATCAATTAATGAGCGCCGCTCTCCACAGGCGGCCAACCTATATAGACTACATAGTATTGCTACTCACTCATCATAACTACTGTTTACTTGAAAACAAGGTTCAAGGTTCACTTAACCTGTACTGTGTATCAAAGTCCAAACACTACAGTGATGTAAAATGTAAAGGCCATAGGTAAAAGAAATAAATTAATAAATAATCCATGATTCATTGTGTATACAATTAAATAAAAGACAGATCAAAGGAAATAATGTTATACCACTTTGAACACTTCAAAATGGTGATACACATAACAAGGTTAATTTATTGTTATGTGGAAAAACTTACCATGTGAAAGGTTGGTGTCCCTTTCTTATACTAAGGTGTATTCGTAGTGTTAGATAGAGACACCACCCGTACACTTTTGCTTTCACGTGGTACGCTTTATTTTCTCATAGAACTAAAAACCTTATAAGCTTTAACAGAAGAAATATTTTTGCTTGACTTTGATTTCTGAATGGTTTAGTAACAAATTATGCTCAAGTTGGTAAGATTATTATTTTTGTTCGATTATATTGGTGTTCCACGTCTTCCATGTGACTGCCTTGTGACGTCATCCGTTATCGGTCTACATTAATTATTTTGACTTCAGAATTTTCAGTACTGAACTTATTTGCGAACATATTTTTATAGTAAGTGTAATTATAAATAAAATTATGAGTCATATAAAGAAGCTCAATTGCGGCGTTCGCATTGAAAGTGAGTACGTACTAATAATAAAAAATACAGGTATTTAACGCATCATAATTACCATAATTCTTAGTTTATATACTGCCACTATATTGCGACCGAAGCTTCGGTAAGCTATATTTTAACTTCGCGAAGTTAAAATATACACACCCGTCGAGTTTCCAAATACAAGTAAGCGAAATCAATAAAGTAACTTGAAAGTTAACTAAATACTGTGTTTTTTTTTTCAATTCATCATGAAATGGACTTCCTACAAGTACCTTCGGTCAATAATACCAAAATATATACCCGTATTTAGGTACTACAGTGAAATAATAATTATTTTTTCTGCTATCTCTGGCTAAGGTTTTCTGGAAGACATAATGCTTCAAGGCAATTAGTGAGACTTTATACAAATTAAAATTTTACAATAAAGTACTTATCATTGTACTACTTGTACGTACTATATGCAGCTGGTCTGCTGGCTACCCCACTTGTGGGATATGCCGTGTTGGTATAGTAGTAGTAGTACTTATTATTTATTATTATTATTATAACGGCATATCTCAAAGTGAAGTAGCCAGCAGACCAACTGCATGTAATAAACATGAAAGCTGTCCTCTCCGTGCCAACAAAAAGTTAAGACATTAAAAATGGGTGGTAAATCTCATTGCTGAATTTAAGATGTGAAAGTCAATATTTTATCGAACACTTGCCTTAAACTACAGCTGCCATTTAGAAAATTAAATTAAATGGTATCGATAAATTTACACTGCTGTTATATTAAATTTTAGGTATAATATTGGTATTTATTACACACATTGTCAACTAATAACACACATTATTTTGGTTAGCTGGAAGATATTTTCTCCTGGCAATAAGCTCGCCAATTGCTCATGATTTTTTTTTATCAATAAAGTGTTTTTATTATTATAGAGATGAACTATGGAATAAATCGTACTGAAATTGTGAATAGTTGTGGTTTTAATTAAAGCAGAGCCCGTAGACAATTTGTACTTGGCGATCGCCTACAAACGAATTTTCGTCAATAACTGCAACAATAACGCATAATTATACGGTACGTGTAGGTAGATTGTCGAAAAGTTCGCCAGTAGACGATCGCTAAGTACAAATTGTCTACGGGCTCAGGAATAACTATATTCTTCGTCTAGCCACTTTGAGCAAGAAGGAGCTTAAATTGATTGTTTAGAGTAAATAAACTCTGGAACTCGAGGTCGAAAGTTGTGGAAAAGTTTTGAAGAGGCCTATATTCAGCAGTGGAGAGAAGAAGGCTAGCAGTAAACTCTGGAAGGATTATTAAGTATTTTCCTCAACTTTCGAGTAGATTTTGTAGGTACTATGTTATGTTATGTAAACTTTGCTCTCCAGTGGAGATGTGTGATTTGTTTCCTAATAGTATTGTAATTCTTCATGTACATTGTCTGGTAGTATACATATTGAATATATTTTGCAGGTATTTAGTAGGTACATGGATAGAGTCTTATCTTCGCAGATCATTAAATCTGAAATGGAATGTATGTATCTGTCTGAGATGAGAAAAGACAGTGGTGTTTCTAATATAAAAATAAGTAAATGGTATATATTGTATGAATAAAAGGTTTTTTTTTAGTTTTGTTCGTTATGTTATGCGTGAATGTGATGATGATGCTGTTGGATGACTTGTTTCTCTGGCACCGTTTTACGATCTCTCGACTGTCTCAAGGGCGCTGGTGAAAAAGACGGTAAAAGTGAATCGAGTACGATATCTTCTCTTATAATAAAATTTTGTTTAAACGGTACTTTTTTATTAAAAAAATCATTAAAATAAAATAGATAAGAAGTATTTTGTTGGCAGAAAATAAACAAAAAGAAATACAACAAAAAGTGAAATTACAAAGGTGGAGTCGGGCAATTGGTGGAGCACCCGAGAATGAATATTGGTCTACAGTATCCTGTAAAAAGAAGGTGTATAAAAATATAAAGCCATGTTACATCATACATTCAGTGATGATGTTTGCCACCTATCCCAAATGTCGAAATTTTTAAAGGTTCAGAGTTTTATTCAGTAAGAGCCCTTTAATAACTTTTCTGCATTTATAGTAATTTTTCAAAATATTTTGAAAAATTTAACCACTTAAACATTCATAACTATAGTAATGTAGAGATTTTATTTTTAAACATGGTAATGAAACTTGTTTAACCGTCATCCTTACCATTAATGTGAGTTTATAATTACGTAATTCTCCAAATTTAAAAACTGTACGTATACGAGTATATTTAATTAATATTAATTAAAAACAAGAAACTGTGGCCAAACTGAGAGCCTTTCTGTATATGTCAAAATATTAATATTCGCCAAAAAATTGTATTGTTATATAGATAAGTGTCTTAAAATCACATGATGCATTCTCAAAATATTGAACTTGGCACAAATCGTTCCACAGGGGACGGAATGCCGTAATCTTATAAATAATAATAATAAAAACAAGACATAACATGACGTTTATATTATCAAAATATTTCTGATGTAATAGAGGGGGCTCTAAAACACTTTAATCACGGCTCCTTTATTATTTATTGTCACGCCCTACTCGCCGTGTACACAATATTATTCAAGATGTTCCAAGAAGCAATGTACGTGTAAGTAAAATGTTAACACTGTATTGCAGTAGTAGCAATGGTTTATTACAAGTTAGTTGCATTTCAGTAGATACATACATAGATATATTTGTAATACCTATATTGGTATCTGTTTTAAATAACGTTTTAGTACCTAGTAGGTAAGTAACAGGTACTTATAATACCAGATACAGAATAACCGCGCACCTAATATGTAACGATTGCACACAACTCTATATCACAATATTAACACATTCATTATTAATAATACTAGCGTTACCCACTCGGTTCAAATGTCATGTGGGTTTCCCCCAACGCTAAAAATAATTTGTGAGAATTTTTCTCTGTCCAGCATAACGCGAATCAGCTCTACTTTAATATTATCGATGGATATTATTTCTACAGAGTTGTTGGAAGATTTACTAAATTTAATTTTTTATTAACCTTATAAACTTTATATTTTGGTCACATTATGAGAGGAAAAAAATATTCCATCCTAAAAATGCTCATAGAAGGGTAAATTGAGGGCCGTAGAGGGGTTGGAAAAAAGCGGCTTTCCTGGCTCCAGAACATACAGGAGTGGACCGGGATGCGAGGTATGGAGGAGCTGTTTCCAGAACAGGAAGAATTTCTCTCAGGTGGTCGTCAACGTCGGGGGGAACCGACAAGACACGTAGAGAAGAAGAAGAAGGTTAACCTAATGATGAGTAGTATTAAAGTTTCTAATAAATGCTGTAAAGATACCAAAGTTTTTTAAGTCTTTGAAAAACATAATTATATAAAAATACCACCTTCTCCAAATGATATTGAAAGGAAAAATTGAGGGACACCGAGGGCCCGGTAGGAGACAGATGTCCCGGCTGCGAAATATAAGGTAGTGGACCGGCACCCGAAGTGTAGAAAGCTGTTCCGAGCAGCGCAGGAAAGGGATAAGTTCGCCGAGGTGATCGCCAACGTTGGGGGGACACGACAAGGTACTTGAAGAAGAAGAAGAAAAACATATGAAGGCTAACATCCAATAATGGGGAATGTCATAGGGGTTTTCGTATGACATTCCTCCTTATTCGATGATGGCCTTCATATACTCGTAATTTTACAAATGTGGGTAAACTATTTATCATCTTGAATTCAGTTTTCATTTGAATCTCATGGAGTCCCTGATAAGGAATAGGTATCCCTCTGTTTTCTAGTTTTTTTAAGTGTGTTGTAAAAGGAAGGTATAATACAATGAACATCTACAATTCAGGATGTTCTCCAGTTAATTCCTTGAACATAATCAAAAGCCCATTTGACATCTTATTTTCAGCGATTAGGCATGGGACTTGCTCTTCATGTCTGCTGTACAAACAAATGAACGATCTATTTTAAAATGTTCACATTAAGTATTTTGGTTACAGATAAAATTAATAATCGAGTTTAAATAAGTCGTGGGAATAGATAGTAATTATATAATATAAGTATTTTGAAATACATACTTTGGTTATTATTTCAAAGCATCCTCGGCGCCAAACGATCCTCCTCTTTCATTATATTGTGAATCTCTAGAATCTAAAGTATATATATTTCTCAAATAGTTAGTTCACAAACAAAATTTTCGTAATATGATTTAATGAATGGTCTCTTTTCCATTAATGTTATGCATGATAGGTATTCAAAGTACTTACGTCTCATGCATAGGAAGGGTCAAATATAGGTTTATAGAATAAGGTCCAACTAGTAAAAAAAACCTTAAGACTTAAATAATTTCCAATAATTAGATGAATAATTTTCTATAATTAGAGGCACCCAGGATTGCTCATCGCAATTGCAGAGGGTAGGACCGAAGGCACAAATGGCAGAGGCCTACCGAGAGACGCTTATATGGACCAACTGAAGAGGGACATGAGGTGTGGCTCATACGTGGAGTTGAAGAGACTGGCTGAGAATAGGGAGGAATGGAGAAGAAAGTCCAAACTCCAATGGATTGTAACTCTCTCTCTCTCTCTCTCCCTGGGCAATTATTAATCCCACATGATGGTGGGGTCTGCCAATGGATTGTAACTCATTATATATAATTAGATGAATAAAAAAACTAAGTATTTAGTTATCTTCCAGGTGCCTTTATTAACTTCGCTTTCTAGTATTCGGAGACTCACTACTCCGTCATAGACTCCACTAATCGCCTGATGATGGAGTCGAGAGTCACCGATTACTATGGCGAAAGTTAATAAAGTCACTTGGAAGATAACTTAGTATTGTGTTTTTTCAATACATCTTGAAATGGACTTACAAGAAATACCTTTGCTCAATAATATCGAAATTCCAATAAAAGATTTACGGGAATTTTTTGCTTCAAAAAATGATTATAATAATTAGGTACTTGCAATGTTGAAATTAAAAAGCAAATGATTTTGCACCACATTTTAATTGAGAGAGATGTCGTTCGTCTTTCGAGGACATTGTCAAAACATTCGTTTTTTAATTTAATTATGGAATTCTACTTCCTTAATACCGATACAGTGAATAACGTGTAATATTGTTTACAACAATTTTGAACATGTATATTTCAGGCACAATGCTGGTATTTTGAACCCGCGTTTTGAGCCTAATGTGAATCTTTCATCGCATTAAGCTGTAAAGTTTTAGTGTGATCATGAGACGTATAATGCTGAGAAGTATGGATGGAATCTCTGCCGCCGCATTAAAAAAAAAAGAAGATGGTTGGTAGCCGTAGTCTCAGACTTTTAATCAAGAGTTTCTAGGTCCGATTCCTCCTACTGCCAAATATACAGATACAAGCATAGTATATAATTATTGTACAGTGGATTCGACTTGTATTTGTGTTTATTGAAAATCGAGTTTCATCTATTTCAAAAAAAAACTTGTGTAATTTTTTCATTCTTTCTTTGTGTTACATTACATAACATTATAAGTTTATTGAAATTTTTCGCATAATCTTTTAATCACATTAAGTAAATGGTGTATGAATTACACACGTTGAAAGTACACCATGATCCAAATAAGGTTCGCTATTGGAATATACTAATATAATATCTAAATGACTTATGCACGGTCACTAATCACAACGTCTGCCCTAGTAAATTCTCAGACAGTATTATTATTATTATTATTGTTGAGCTTACCACATTGTGACGCAATGGGATTACCTGCTATATAACACAGTGCTAAGTACAACCTGTAGAACGTAAATAGAAGAGTATCAATGTATGATTGTAGTTTAAAATCAAAACCTTAGAACTCCATCTTCATAAATCTTTAGAATTATGGTACTTTGTTGTAAACCGACACTTTATTTATTTATTCTTTACTGTACATTGATTACAAGCAAATTTATACAAAAATACATTTAAAACAAATACCATCATACGATCAATATACAGAAGGCTAGTTTATCGCAGAGGCGCGATTTATTCCAACTAACCCAAATCTTCCAACTAACACAAACCTTTATTTTAGCAACATGTATTTTTTTGTTGAAAATACTTATTTATTTTACTCTTTTTGCTTATCATTAGTTACATGACTAAACCAACGAATTAATTATCAAAAAAATGTCATACGCAGTGGCGAGATTATCACTATATTTGTGACAAGCTTTTGTAACCCGGCATTGCTCAGGTTTAAATAAACAGAAACCGTGCAAATACATGGGTTAAAATTGGTATTTTTAGTTTGTAGTACCTACATAAATCTTCAAGTGATTTGCCATGATAAGTAAAAAAAAATATTAGGCGAAAATAAATAGGTTCTTATGGCTAGTACCGAGGTACTTTTGTATTTATTTATACAAAAAATCAATTAACATTGTTTATGGATTTTTTACATAATACTATTCTTATTCTACAGTATGGATTTCTATGGTCTCATAATATCCTCCATTATGAAAATAGCTCATAATGTCAAAAATATGCAATTTTTATTCTCATAATTCAGGATTTTTTGTCATTAGCAATCACAATGTTTCATTATGTAAACAGTCCCTAATTATTTAGTTTCAGTATTGTTTTATTTATTGTTACATCCATTTTGAAATTAATTCAATACAATGAAAAATGTTTGACTATAAATATTGGATTTTCATACATTCGCTTGGCAATTTTGTCAAGCGAATGTATGGGAATCTCATTAAAATTGTAATATCTTTATCAATACATAAGATATTTAAAATATTTTTAGCCTTAAACCTGCCCAGGAGATGAGACCTCGTATAGAGTGTATTATTTTACTTCTGTCTTTCCTTATTTCAGAGTCCATTGAGGACATACGCACATACGAACCGACTCAAATATTTATGTGTGGATTTATTACATCTAACCATGTTTTTTTTCGTATTGAAGAGAGACCCAATTTACAACTGAATATTTCAGGAGTCGTAGACTCTTATTTGTCCGCACATGTCCCCACGGGCGGGTCTGAAAGAGCTGTCAGCTGGCTAGAAACGCCGTCCTGGGAATCTGATATACTTACGCTCTCTCTCTTTTTTAAATGCTTTTTTGCACAATCACACGTAGCAAAGTCTCTCTCAAAGATGCAGGTCACCCATTCCATGCAAATAAAAAAAGCCATAATAGATGGCACGCGTTATTGCAAATGGAAGATGCCAAATTCTTATTCGTGATGTTTTACGAATACTCGACTTTTTGACTACAGAGGCCTGAGTCAATAACACACTTTCACGTTACGTTTTAGTTCCGTTAGCGTTCGGGTGCAGACGATGTTGCGCCAAAGTGTTAATTTTTGTAACTATTGTGTATCGTAGCAACGAAATTGACACTTGCTTGCAACTTCGTCTATACTCGAACGTTAACGGAGCGGGAACGTGACGTGAAAGTGTGTTATTGACTCAGGCCTCTGAGGACTGTCGAAAGCTTACATAAAAGAATGGGAGACCTTTTCATTGCCGGAGCCTGACTGTATACATAATTGTATATGTAATGTAGTTCGTCACATTGCATTTTGAAATGTCGTGTCGATGTTAATTATTTATTGATTGATTTACATAATTGTCGATGGTTTTGACACGTCGAGGGAATTAGTGTGGGAAGAATAGATGAAAGATTATACAATAGCATGCTTTGAACAGATTAAAGCTTTGAAATTATGTATTATGTAATCATAGAAATGTTTACCAACAAGGTAGGTAATATAATTTTCTTAGCTACAATCAATTTCAAAATGTTTTATTATGTACTTGGAATTTACATACAAGGATTAATGTTGTTTCTTTTATAATTATTGGAATTTACAATTTCTCCACTTTTGGGAACAAAATAGGAGGCACACCCAACCCGTAAATACTGAAGCACAATAACATTTATTTAACAATAGCCTGAAAAATGTAATTTTTCATTTGCCCTGGCCGGTCATCGAACTCGGGACTTCGTGACTCAAAGGTGAGAGCGTGGTCTTTGCGTCATGTCGATAGTCTTAACGTCAAGCGAATTGGTTGCTATCTCTTCTAAATTTTGTTACAAATTTACTAATATTTTTTTTATATTAGTACTGTCATGTTTTTGTTTTTTAAATTAAATTTTATTGAAAATTTATTATTATGAATCGTGTCGAAACCCACAAAAAAAACCAATCAAACTGATCTCCAGTACTGCTCAAAACGCACAGCAGGTGGATATGCGTCAAAAATATCCTTTATAGTGCATGTGACAGGGCACAATGAACACTCCAACAAGTGTGGCATGGTCTTTTCTGCACCACAGTTACATGCTCTGGATTCGTCCTGAAAGTGACAACCTTATGGGGTTGTATTACAATTTGTGAAATATGTGTACACTTTTAAATAGGGTAATGTATTATATCTATTTTGGCCTTTTATAATATATTGTTTGTACTCATATGTACTATCTGTAGTGAATCATTGGCTTTAAATAAATAAATAAACAATCAGATCAGAAACATTGCATTATTATTACAATGCATATCTTGTGGGCTTTAATAAGATACGCCAAGGTGTGAACATAAAATATACATCCGATAAAATCAATCAATCAATAAAATAATATTAAATATCAGGATTTATTCATAATAATTTTAAAGCTTTACTTAGTATTCTTATTGTGCTGCTAAAAGGCGGACTCATTAAACACGCAACGATATCTTCCAGCCAACCTTGAAATATATTATTCATATCATATCATTTATAAGTGTATAACCCCGGCGTTACTCAAGTATGATATATCAATTCAATGAGTTCTGAATGATTCCAGGTTACATTGAAATTAATTCTCAACAATTTACATCCACCGTGAAGTCCCTGGCAAAAACAAACAAAGTTTCCCACTATTTCCTGTAAGTTATCGAGTGTCCTGGAAACGGCAGGCATTCGTAAAATATTCCATATAAGACGTAAACGTCTTTAATTCGATGATGAAGTGTGCCTCCAATCCTGAATGTCTTAACTTTTATCGGTAAAGAGAGCATTTTTTATTATTTTATTTTCGGCTATCCACCCGTTTTCGAGTGATTTGAGACAGTTAGAAAAGAAATGAAGTAAGTATAAATCTATATATTACCTATGATTTTTGGTCTACTACTGTATTACGATTGTTGGTCTACTCGACAGTGAGTATGGTGTAGACCAGAGTTCCCAATCTATTATCGACCACCGCCCACTGTGTAAGATAATCAAACTCTAGTGCTTCCCTCAGGGCGTATGTTCTAAGAAGGTATCAACTTTTTCAGCGCCTCGGAATTCTCTCTGGGTTTTCTATCACTCCCTTGGAAGGCTCCAGCGAACATTGGAGGGCGATACCGCCCCCTTTGGGAATCAATGGCTTAGAGTTTTAGTCCGTTCCATACAACATGCATTTAAAATCAATGGCTTAGAGTTTTAGTCCATACCATACAACAATGGTTTAGTGTTTTAGACCATACCATATAACAAGCACATATATTTGAAATTAAATAAATACATTTGTATGTGGGTTTGTGATGTTTTTTTTCGAGGTTTGGGGTGATTTGGAATTATTTCAAATCCAATTTCATCTATTTAAGAAATATTTGGGTTCGGGCGATGTAGGCTAATTCAAAATTCAGATTCATCATAACAAAAAAAAACTTACTGTAAAACATAATTGATATGAATCAGTCATGGAATTTTATACACATACTATCAAATGTAAATACTTTAATATATATTTCCTTACATTAAATAAAACAATACCTGTCAGTAGTAGAATATGTTTAAACGTAACTAACAACACGAGTAAACTAAAGAATTTAACCTTTATACATGACGTAGACATCTCAAGACATGATAGTTATACCTACATTAAGTATTGTTGATAGTCATTGTATTGTGGGTGTCTATTAGTTTTGATTCAGTAGGTTGATTATTTTATTGACTTCCTACACTTATACAATATTATTATGTCTTGGAGTTCCCGACAAAGAATGGTTATCCCACTCGCTTATATAAGTTTTCGGATGTTCTGTAAAAGGCAGGAGGTGTTTGTAAAACATTACGTACTCAGCAGCAGCCACACATCCTGAAATTTTTTTTTATTGACATTGTTTAATTTAGCCACTAAGATACTCTGAGCAAAAATAATACTTACCGTCATGATGATGATGATTTTGAATGATTTTATTTTGACATTTTAGTTTAACAGTCCCTAGACCGTCTCAAGGGCGCCAGTGAAGAGTTCAGTCTAACTATCTCTCAATGGCACCGGTAACCGGATTCATGAGCATGTTATTCCAATTTCCCCATTTTGGAATTGTTGATCAATTTAACAGGTGAGAACTTTTTTAAGTCTGATATTCCAAACTTGATGATTTTCCTGACATCAAAATTTCTACCTCCCTGTCAACAGATTTCAAAATGGTACAAGAATTTGAAATTTTCGCAATATCTTCGATTTCATTTCAAAATATTTACACGATTAGAGGGAATGAAACTTGGCGCCTTTCAGGCATGAATTTGCTGCTCTGGACATTTTCCCCTCTTAGATCGTGTCCTGTTAAGAGGATAACTAGGATTTTCATTACATGCAGTGAATCTGTCGGATACCCTACTTATGAGATATGTTGCTGCCCTTGCTGTGTACGCAAAAATGATCGTTCTCCAACTCCTTGCGTAGGTACGCTTTTCGCATCAATCACTGTTACATAATTTCTCGTCTATAATCTTCTGTTCAATCTGCTCATCACGTGTACCTCCTGTAAGATCTAGTTTATATTATAATCTTGCCGCAGATGGCCACGTCTCCGAGCACCATTCCAGTCAGAATACATATATATCCGACTGTGGAGCTCAGTCTCAAACAATTCTGTATCTGGTGGAGGAGTGTCCAGGTAGAAGGTACGAGGGAGACTGGATGGACATCCAACCACACAATCCCAGAGGCGGTGTAGTGGCTTTCTGAACGAGAATCAAGGATTTGATTTCGAATAATTATTACTAATACAAGCCATATATTTTCATATAAAGTATAGTAAGTCCATATATTTTTTCTTATTTATTCATTCTGCCCTCATTCACTTTTCCTTTATGCATAAATCACTGTTTACGAGAAAATTAAAATTTCTATAAAAATAATGATAAAAATTGACTATTTATACACTAATGTGCCACACACAATAACAGAATTAAATAATTTATCAGAATGACCTTATGCATATCATATTCCGCAGGTTGTAATATAATATTTTATACTCTTCGTGTATTGTATCATCTTAATAATACTAATAATAATATACATGTAATGTTCAAAATAATAATAATAATATATTTGTGCCTACATTTACATGGCATATGACGTGGGTAATATTTAATATTTTATACCAGAAAATATTTGCTAATTTGTAGCATCGCATATCCGTTGTTACAGGGTTGCCAACATCTAAAAATCTAATGATATTAAAGCCCGTTTGTAAAGGATCGAGTAAAATTTACTCCAGTTCTTCAAAATGCTTTTTTTTCATCATATTTATGAGGAATCATGTATGTTCTCCTATTAAATGTGCTCAGCACGTGTCGTTCCTGTAGTTTACATATCTAGTCATTTAATTCTCGAATGGCCTCGTTTTTGTGCGCCCTTTCTCTCAACCATGCATATATATTTTATGAGACTTTTGACTTCATTGCTTAATTTAATTCTGTTTAGCGTCATATTTTACTTAAATCTGTCTTTCACAAGATACTCCAAGCTTTCAAAAAGGAGTATAACTTAAAAACGCTTTCTAAGTTGACGGCACTGAAGATGGACTAAGTCCGAAAGGCCTCTGCCAAAATAAAGTTACAGTGTTTTAACTTAATCATTTTAATATTAATAAAAATGAACTTTCATAATGTTACCACAGAAAAAATAGAATACAAACAATTAAGATGTTCGAGATGGGAGGCATGCCTCATTGTTGTTAAATGTCTATATTTTCGAACACCTGTTTACAAAATCCTCGAAAACTTAAACTGGGTTAGTTGGAAGATATCGCATTTTAGCGATATATTCGCCCTATGTAAATTGATTTGTGTAACTGATATTTTCTATGATACTGTTTTAGTTTGTATTATTGTAGTCTGGTTTCGACTCTCAAAGTCATTGTCAAATTTTTGTAAAACTCAAACAGTTTGTGTTTATTTCTATAAATTAGTATGTAGTTTTACAAAATATACGTCAACTTAATCAAAAGATTACTTATAAGAATTCAAATAAAAATAAAATCTTTATAAGGTACACAAACTGTGTTCGCTGGTATGCATGTTTGTGTATCAAAGTTATTAAATGATAAATATTTTTTACTGGCAACCTTGTTATTTAATCATCTCACGAGAAAATAATATTAATGATAATAATTGTCCCTGAACGGAATCACGCGTATACAGTTTTGTAGGCAGGAAATAATGTAAGGTAAGTAGTACCTACATAGTACATTCCATTAAATACCTAAATCATTACTTTTTATCGTAACCGATTTGCAAATTCATACCACGATAATACACCAGAAAAGGTTTATTCTATAATATCAAGCCGGATACCATGAAACAATAACTATAGTAAATAACATTCATTTGTTCATATTATTATGGTATTCCCCACAACTGGAGTAATCTACGGACTAACTCTATGTAATAAACACGCAAGTCGTTCTCTCCGTGCTAGTAAAAAATAAAACATTAATGATGTGTGGCATATCTATAACTTGTCAATCAACAGACTGGAGCGTTTTGGAGATGATTTTGCAGATGTTGTTGATGTATATGGGATGTCTCTGTCAGAATACATATAAGTCTAAAATAGTGGTCTCGCTTCTTTCAAGTTAAACTTAACGGATTTTCATTTATATATTATTTTTTTGTGTGGCTATGTGATTTTGTAATGTCATAGGTTTTCCACCAATTGATTTTTTCGGTTAATTTAAATTTTTGAAGAATTTATTGCATGTCACGGAGAGGACAGCTTGTATGTGTTTATTTCATGAAGCTGGTCTGCTGGCTAACCCACGTGTGGAATATACCCACACACACACACACACACACCCTCACACACACACACAGACAACCATCACGCCGCTTCCCTCGCGGGGTAGGCAGAAAGGATCGAGCGCCACTTCCTTCTATCCTTGCATACATTTTTCGCTTCCGTCACTGTCATACAATTCCTTATGCATGCTCTCCTGTTCAATGTGCTCAACACGTGACCGTCCTGTAGGATTTGATTTAGATGATCTTGCTATTTGATTTATCAGACGTCCACGTCTCCGAGCACCATTCCTCTCAGCCAAATATATCTTCTTGGTCATTCTGTCCTCATTCATTCTTTCCACGTGCCCAAACCATCGTACCTTATTTACATTATCATCCTTGTAACCACACCAACTTTCATTCCACATTCCTTTCGCATATTACTGTTACGCACACGATCTCACACGACTTTTACCACACATTATATGCACCGTGGAATATACCGTGAAGGAATTATATTAGTAGTAGTTTTAGTAGTAGTAGTTTAATTTATCAGCAGGGCTACTCTTGACAAAACTAAACACGATCTCACACGACTTTTACCACACATTATATGCACCGTGGAATATACCGTGAAGGAATTATATTAGTAGTAGTTTTAGTAGTAGTAGTTTAATTTATCAGCAGGGCTACTCTTGACAAAACTAAACACGATCTTAATCTAGTCTTGATCTTGATCATTCGACGCACGAAGTGACTATTGGCCAAAAATATACGCAAAACGATCGCGCGTTAGCGGTAGCGCGGTGTTTTTGACCATAGTCCCTTCGTGCGTCGTATGATCAAGATCAAGACTAGATTAAGATCGTGTTTAGTTTTGTCAAGAGTAGCCCTGCTGCACCTACCTATGTGTAGGAAAACTATTACACAACATCATTACATCTACCAGGGTACAAAATGGTTTAATAGGTTACCAAAGGAACTGAAAAACATCGGAAATTATAGAGTATTTATTTAAAAATAAAATAGGTTTATTGAAAAAAAAGTTAATTGTTAAGTGGAATATATCTAGAGTAAGTATTAGTTAAGTATTGTTTAGATGTGTAAAATTAAGAATACTGTAAATCTATCCCATACACAAGTATAACTCTTTCAATGGGATAGTAAACAATAGATTTTTAAGTGTATTTTAATAAATGTGTAATATATATGTATTTTAGTGATATTTTTCAAAAAAAAAAAAAAAAGTTGGATGCTGGGATGTAACATAGGTAGGTACTCATAATAATATAATTTTTCTTTAATTTACTAAACTACTAGAAGTTTTTTTCCCGCGAAAATTAAGAGTCTTTTTCTTCTTTATGGAACCGGCCGATAGCATAGTACGAAAATCAGGCTAAGCGCTTTCCCGCACTCACCTGTGACTGATACGAATATTATTATCACTTACAAACTTTTTATTTATTTTACCTTTTAAGTAAATAAATTGATAACGTTAATTAATTAATTGACGTATCAACAACCTTCATTCATCGAGTTTCCGAATGAAACCAAAACCAAAGTTTTTTTTTTTTTTTTTTATGTAAACTCCTGTGTATCAATTTCCATTTTTTTTTCTCCTTTTTTTATTTAAATGTGACAACCTTATGGGCTTTGAATATAATACAAATTGTTTTTTACTAAGACACTCCAACCATTTTCAGAACCCAGATACGTTGAAGCTTTTGTATGATTCATTGGTTCGGACTATTCTAGAGTCAGGTTCAATTATCTGGTGTCCATCAGAAGATGCATATATTTTGATGGTGGAAAAAGTACAAAAAAGATTTTTGAGATCGTTGTATTGGAAGATATATGGATATTATCCCTACCTGTTTCCATCTTCATTCGTGATGGGTTGTCTTGGATACGATACGTTGGAACATCGCCGAGATATATTCTGTGCTCGTCACTTTTTCAAATTGCTGAATGGTATCATATTTAATCTAATAATACTGGAAAATTTTAACATATATGTTCCCGATGGATATGGACGTTCTCGGCATCACGATTTTTTTTATCAGCCTCAAAGTAGAACAAACATATTGGCAAAGTCGCCAATAGGAAGGGCTATTCAAATATTTAACGGTCTGGCTCAGTGGCGGGACTAGACTTTTCACATCGGGCATGCTTTGTAAAAATGTATTATTTCACTGTAAACGAGTGGATTGCCTTGAGAATAATAGAATATATACATAGGTTTACAAATTATGTAGGTACGTAGTTTTCAAGATAGGTACCTACTCATCAATTACCCTATATTTTCAATCGAGAAATCAGAAGTGTTGTTGTGCCGATAAATTAGAACACTACATTAAGTGTTTTTTCTTACTATAAAATATTGTCTTAAAACTCAAATTAAACCATAAATTCGTGTATTACTAGATATTCAAAAATTAAATTAAAATTGATTGTTACAAACTTAGGATTTATAATAACATGTACAAAATATATTATTTCGTGGTCGTGATGGAAGATTCACAATAAAGATTAAATATTATTAGTTAAAAATACATTTTTTGAAGATTTATTTTAGGGCATGCGTTGCATATTTGCATGTATGGAAGGCACGCCACTGGTCTGGCTAGACACATTGATATATTTGGCGTGACGTATGCGGAGTTTGTCAGGAAGATTGAGAATGTGTTGTGATTGTTGTGTTGTTGTCTAGATGTTGTTGATTTTCTTCTGGGATCGCATTGGCCTTCAGCTGTAAAGATCCCTGTAAGAATCGTCTCTTTGTCAGTAATAATAATAATAATGTGTACAATTATAAATGGGGCAATGTATTGGTTCCTTCTTTGATTATATTGTTTTGTTGTTATGTATATAAATAAATAAATAATCAATTTTTCCGATGTCAGTTTTTGTGAGATCGTGTTTGATAAAATCACAATACGTAGGCTTCTCTGGCTTTATTGATCCAAGAATTGTGGGTGGCAATTCAGCTGCATTATATGAAAATAAAGGTTGGAGTCCTTTTCAAGGTAAGGGAATAACAACTTTTACAAGACAATCGTTTAAAATATCTTATTGTTATAAGTTTTTTGCATTATCAATATCGAATGTAAGCAATCTCTGTAAAGTGTTGTTTGTAGAGAAAATATTTTTCATCGAGTAGATATTTTTATCGGCGAAAATAATTTTCTTATGATGCTTAGAATTGTCGATGAAATAATATATCATCACAGCATATCCAGAAAATAAATAAGAAAATCGTCCTCTCCGTGGCAGAATAAGTTAGGACATTCAGATTAGGAGGCACACCTTATCGCTGAATTGAATATGTAAAATGTCTTCGTACGGGATATTTTTATTACCAATACCTGCCCTTTCCAGGACGCTCATAAACTTGCTAAAAAAAGTGGGAGAACTATTCTTTGACATCAGGGACTCCACGGACCAAATTAAGGCTTTGGATGACGAGAGGCGGTGATCATGATTGGGCTATGTTTTGAGAATGTCCAAAAAAAGCGCTGTTATTTCGTCCACAACGGTTCCGACGGCCTGGATTTCTCTCTATCGCAATACATCGTTCCGTCGTGGGAAGAGGTGACTCAATTGACAAAAAGTCGCTCTAAGTGGAGGAGGCTGGTTTCTGTCCTGTGCTGAGATGACGATGATATTTATGTAAACCATCAGTAATTTGTTCCATGGAGCACCCGGTATAGAATTGGCCTCCAATTCTTTTGCGTAAGGTTTCGAGTTTTTGCTGGCACAGAAAGGATGGCTTGCATTTTTTTATTTATTTATTTTATTCTTCTTGCACATCATCATTAATATAACAAAATCAACAGAGCAGTTTACATAAGAAAAAATATGATGATGTGCAGTGGCGAGAACATATTATAACTATATACCTAGTGATATCTTCTATCTAACCACGTCACATTAACACTAAACAGAAGTAAAAATATGATGATGTGCAGTGGCGAGAACATATTATAACTATATACCTAGTGATATCTTCTATCTAACCACGTCACATTAACACTAAACAGAAGTAAAAATATGATGATGTGCAGTGGCGAGAACATATTATAACTATATACCTAGTGATATCTTCTATTTGATTACATGAAAATTCTTCGAAATACAATTGTTCGAAAAAATAATTAATCGAATTAACAAATCTTCGAATAACATTTGATCGACTATAAATTATTCGAATTAAAATTAATGGAAAGTGAATTGTTCGACTAACATTTGTTAGAAAATCCTATTATTCGAATTATTTTATATTAATCTAAATTCATTTTATTTTGATCTTCAGAAGCAGGTCATATTGACGCAATTATATTACGTTTCATATAAAACTCCAGCCATACCTCATCCAACTTTAACGTTATTTTAGTTTCTTAAGAAAATGAGGCAATTGCGTTCATACCTAATTATAAATATATTTAAATTATTTTCCCAAACGTTTGACACTTTTTAGATAAATCGATTGAAAACTGAGTCGAATTATATAATATAACTTCGCTAAGTACGTCACTTTTCGCTGAAAATAGGAGCAATATTATCTGTCTTGATAATAAAAATTCGAAGAATATTGTGTTTCGGATAATTGTTGTTATCAATATAACGTATAAAAATTCGAACAATTGTGTTTTCTGATAATTGTGGATTCGAATAACTGCCATTCGAATAATTGTGATTCGAATAATTTTCCTGTCACCCTTCTATTTAACCACGTCACATTAACACTAAACAGAAGTAAAAATAATAATAATAAAAACACCAACAAAAAAAAATTGCTACATAAATTAAAGAGAAAAAAACTACAATCCACACACCTAACACTCCAAAGGGACCGGGAACTATATTACATGCAGATGGTCTGCTAGCTTTCGTGATAGTGTACTAATAGGTATATATCTTTCACAAGTGACTTTGATAGGGGACTAAATGCATATAAAAATAAATTTGTTGTCCTATCTTTGTCATGAATCATAAAGACATTGGAATGGGCATACCTTATACCATGTATAAAATTTTATGTTCGATGATTTCGTTGCACTCTTTAAAATTAGTAACTTTCATGTATTTTATCTACAGCGCATCGTGATTATGATAGTAAAAATCGCAAGTTAATAAAATATGATGCAATCATTAACAGAATATACAGGTAGTACTATGCAAGATCATATATATAATGTGCAATATGCACTTTATATGACGTAAATTTGTGATCATTACTTATAAATTACGACTCATTATGAACATAAGCTAAAATATCCCCCATTATTTTGAATAGAATGACCTGATTCAAGGATAAAAGAGACTTAACAAGTAGATAATATGCATTGTTGTTAATTAATAGTTTTATTTCATTTAATACAAGGTTGAAGGATAACTTATGAGTAGAGACCTGAAATTGTCAGTGTTTTTTTTTTTGGAAAACCGGTGTTATTTTTTGATTAGTCTAGATTAGATTAATCAAAAGGATACTAGAAAATTTACAGAGAGAAGTGAGAGATCTATTCTTTCCTGAGAACTCGAAGCAAATTATTATTATTATTATTACTGACAATAAGACGATTCTTACAAGGATCATTACAGCTCAAGGCCAATGCGATCCCAGAAGAAAACATTAAACAATATCCAAACGACAACACAACTACAATATATCCTCGATTTTCCTTATAAATTCTGCATACGTCACGTTGAAGATATCAACCTCACCAGCCAGACCATTAAACATTTGAATAGCTTTTTCCACTGGGGAGTTTGCCAATATGTTTGTTCGGCTTTGAGGCCGATAAAAAAATCGTGATGCCGAGAACGTCCATATGCATCGGGAACATATATATCTATTGAATTCTTCAAGTATTATTGGATTAAATATGATACCGTTGAGTAGCTTAAAAAAGTGACGAGCACAGAATACATCTCGGCGATGTTCTAAAGTATTATAGCCAAGGCAACCCATTACGAATGAAGATGGAAACAGGTAGGGATAATATCCATATATTTTCCAATATAGCGACCTTAAAAATCTTCTTTGTACCTTTTCTACCATTAAAACATACGTGTCTTCCGATGGACACCAAATAATCGAACCTGACTCCAGAACACTCCGAACTAATGACTCATATAAAAGCTTTAACGTGTTTGGATTTTGAAAGTTGTTGGAGTGTGTCAGCAAAAAACCCAGTGATTTGTAAGCCTTTTGAGTTATATCCGTAATATGCTCCCTGAAATGAAAATTCTGAGTGAAAAGAACACCAAGGTCCTTAGACTTCTCAACTCTGATGAGCAATGTATTATCCATGGTGTAGTCATAAATCATCGGTTGCCTAGATCTAGAATATGTCATAATGTTACATTTTTTTACACTAAAAGGAAGCCTATTTCTATGTGACCATTCGACGATAGAATCAATATCTGACTGCAACTCCTTGGCATCCTCGGCACATCGGACACTCTTGAAAACCTTCAAGCCGTCTGCAAACAGAAGAAACTTCGAATAACGCACGCTGCCTCCAACATCATTTATAAAAAGTGTAAAAAGTAATGGTCCTAAATTATAGATGTGTTTGTCGACAACCGGTGAATCGCGGAGTTAACACTCTTGTGTCACTTGGTTTCTAAATTTGAGTCACTAGGTCCCGGGTTCGATTCCCGGCCAGGGCAAAATCAAGAATAATTATTTTTTTCAAATTCTTCTGGATCTGGTTATTACATGTATGTGATTAGAGCATTGTATATATGTGTATCATCGTGTTAGTACCCATGTTACAAGATAGGTTAATATCTTAGTTTGGAACTAGCTCTATTTGTGTGAATCGTGTATATATATATATAATGATATATAAAAAATACACACACACACACACAATTACTTAATAAACACTTAAATATAATTAAATAATTTCTTTTATAAACACTAAATAAACATTATTTCTTTTTTTTTTTTTTTTTTTTTTTTTTTTTTTTTTTTTTTTTTTTTAATATAATCCGTAACTTTTTGCGTATTATCCATTATGGTATGAAGTAAACACTTAACTTTTTTATAAATACACACTATATTTTATAAATGAGTAGACAATTGTTTCGTCTTTTACCAAGACATTATCAATACTGTCTTGATAATGTCTTGGTAAAAGACGAAACAATTGTCTACTCATTTACATATAAAATATAGTGTGTATTTATAAAAAAGTTAAGTGTTTACTTCATACCAAACATTATTTCGTTTCATCTGACAAAAGCAGAGAAACGACAAATTATGTTATTTCAATTTTCTATTTTTTTTACATGCCGTCTCCATTAGTGGTCAAAAATCAATCCTTATAAAAAATCAATCAAAACGAAATGGAACAAAATGAAATCTGTTCTGGTATGGTATCTAACCTAACAAAGTGGAGATTAAACAGCGCTCAATAATATATTTTTATATTTTATTTAATAAAATTATAAATTAGTTCATCGGTAGCCTGGAGGTAGAGTCTCGGCCTTGTGAACAAGGGGTCCGAGGTTCGATCCCAGGTGCCGGCAAACTCCCCTTTCACGACACAAGCTTTTAACTTAGTGTGAAAGGTGTATTTGGGTTTATAACAAAACCCAGATATATCTTTTTTTTTTAAAAAGAATAATCTAACAAAGTAACAACTAAGGTAAGTACCTAGGTACTTTCTTACATATAAATTATATGTAACGTAATGTAGATCTAATAAAATGTATTTTATCAATAATGGTTGGAATTCAAGTGGTTTAATAGGTAGGTAGGTACGTGTGTACTATAAAGTTAAAGTCATATTGTAATGTATGCCTCAAGTGCCATATGTCATGGTCTCTTGGAATAGAATTGCTTTGTGTAGTAGGATGTACGTAGCTATGCTATATGGAGTTCCTCTTTATTACAACAGTGGCGTCACGATGAACGTATTTGTTAACATCGAAAAAAATGTGTAAAACAATTCATAAAAAATAAATAAAAAATGAAATAAATATTATTAAAATAAATACAAAAAATCGATAAGTTATTATTTAGAATCTAGATAAGTGGATTTTTCGGGTATTAGATTGTTAATTTTTTACGTTGTCATGATTGATCATAATATCGTCGTTGCATATTCAAAATGACGCATTTGCAAGAATTTTTATTTAGGAATGCTCTTAAAAAACAGCTGATATTATTCTTAAAATATTGAATTTCAATATTTGATACTACGAATCGTTTTAAAAAATGGTTTTTAATGTCAAATTAATAAGCAGTTTATTCAAGAAATGTCATTACATTTATTTTTCACATGAATCATTTTTTATATGCAATGACGATACATAGAATTAGCTGGTGTATTATTGTTGAGAATTGTGCATGCTGGAGTCTTCGCAAATACGTACCCTTCCTTCTTGAAAGAAAAGTTAATTCTAGACGGCTGGATGTTTAAAAATTGTAGTCCCCAGCGCCACAAAGCCGGAAAATAAAAAAAAGTTTCTCCTCCTTCTCAAACAGTCGGCCATAAATATGTAACGTTATAGTCAATATTTTGTAATTATAGTCTGTTCATTGTTGCATGAGGAAAAATCAAAATATTATAAATATTCTATATTTTCAATATTTTCAAGAATTAAACAGTGTTTTAATTTAAATATTATCTTTTATTTATTTTAATTTTTTTTAATTTAATTTAATTTAATTAAAATATTATAGTTAAAACATCCTCCCTCGACAAATAAACCAAGGTTTAAATGGCAGTAAGTATAACCAATTATAATAAAAATTGTCACTCTAATCACTTTTATGGTTCTAGTTTGAAGCGGTGAAGATGTTTCAAGTGTGGAGATTATGGTCATTTAGTTGGTGTTTTCAAAATTTTCATCCATGCACAACAAATAAATAATTTTAATTAAGTGGAATATGAGTAGGTGTTTAAATATACTGGAAGTAATTATTCAACTTACTTTATCCTCAATTATAATTTTCCATTTACATACCGAAGATTTTTTTTATAAAAATGATATTATGCTTGTATGACACAAGCGATAGTTATAATTGTAAACTGCATTCCTTAATCAAGAGAGTGAAACAGGGGTGTATAATGTTACTTTAATAGTCAAATCATTTTGTATTGCCAAGGTAAATGCTGATGATGAGTGCTAAGCAAATCATAAGCTTGTCGAATATAATATGAATATTACAGTGTATAAAATATATACATGTAATCGTAATCGTATTATTGATGTAAAAATGTGATGATATATTTATTTTATTGGCAAGATAAAACAAGCAAGCAACGTGGTACTAGTAAAAAAAATATCGTAGTTAGATACTAAGTGATGCTATTTCAAATTGCTTTAAATAAAATCTACAAAAAAAGCTAGGATTTTTCGAGCACTGTTCTCGTTGGTTGATTTTAAACCTGGTCACACTCATTCATTAATTCACCTCACAAGTGGGTTAGCCAGTTGACTTACTGCATATAATAAACATACCTATTGTCCTCTTCGTGTCAATTTAAGATGAGACATTCAGAATGGGTGGTTTACCTCATCGATGTGGTGCTTTGCAATACCCACCTTTTACAGGACACTCAAAAACTTGTGAAAAAGTGAGATACCTATTTTTTGCCGGAGACTCCACGAAACACCTAGTCATTCTCACCATTTTATAATTTATTCATAATGGAACTTCAAAAAGGAACCATAATGTAATACAAAGTTGTTTTTATTATTTTGAGACGCCGCTGATGAGCTCAGCGCCATGAGCGAAATATGGGTGCGCGGATGAACTTATACAGGATGTGTCGTGACAGGGTGGGGCTTGTGTCCTGATCTGAATTAGATAATATTAGATAGAATTTAATATTAGGTTGGTATCTACTATCAAAACAAAATATTTCTCGGAATATCTCTTGTAAACGAGTGGATAAATAAATAACTTCATAGAAATATATCACATGCCTATTGCCGTGTAAAGTAAATTGTTTAAATATGGCAATATGCCATACTAATCCATTCGCAGTATTATTGTGAAGTTAATTACATCTGACTTTTATATTAAAAATAAAAGTGAAACTATGAATTTTATTTCTTGGGTTTTCAGGGGTTATTGGCATTTGAAGAATTCGTCCACTCAAAATTGGGTATTAATAAATTATTATCTTCAAGGATATCCCTAAGTTTTCCTATAGGGTCTGCAGGGTTACTCTTGACAAAACTAAACACGATCTTAATCTAATCTTGATCTTGATCATACGACGTACGAAGGGACTATGGTCAAAAACACCGCGCTACCGCTAACGCGCGATCGGTTTGCGTGTATTTTTGGTCAATAGTCACATCGTGCGTCGTATGATCAAGATCAAGACTAGATTAAGATCGTGTTTAGTTTTGTCAAGAGTAGCCCTGCTGGTAACTGCAACGTGGCCCCTTTCTTAGCTTTAAATATCCTCTCTTTGGATAAGTTTTGATTAAAACCTGTATGTAAATTCATTAATGTAAATTATTTCTGCATGAGGAATTGTATGACAGTGACGGAAGCGAAAGATGTATGCAAGGATAGAAGGAAGTGGCGCTCGATCCTTTCTGCCTACCCCGCGAGGGAAGCGGCGTGATGGTATGTATGTATGTATGTAAATTATATCTGTAATTGTATTTATTTGCTTTGTTATTAGGATTTAGATATTTTGTGTTTATGTCCTGTTGTGCCTTCTTAAAATAAATAATAATAATAAACACTTAATTGCCAATTTAATTTATACAAAAGGCATATTTTTTAAGGCAGTTTTTTTATTTTTAACGTTTTTTTCTTTTTCTCATTTCACTCCTTAAATTCAGCGATGAGGTTTGTCATCCATCCAGAATGTCTTAATTTTTTATTGGCACGGAGAGAACCGTTTTCATGTTTATTACATGCAACTAGTCAGCTAGTTACCCCACTCGTTGGATATGCCGTGATGGGATGAGATTGTTTTTATTCATTAATGATTACCATTTGTGATTGGAGTGACTAGCGTCGCTTTGTCAAAATTTTGGTAAAAAAAAGTCCTGAAAGATGAATAGACAGCCTTTCAAAATAAAATAAAAACATTGATTATTGTCGAATGCATGATTCTAATGAATTGCATTACTCGTATTTGTAATTTTTTCAATAATAAGTAAAACAAAAATAATCTGTGTTTTTACATCTCGAACGTTTTCCAATCATTGCATTATTTTCATTTTCGAATATTGACCAAATTAGATTAAAAAATACAACGTGTTCCTCACAAACTAAAATGTAATGATTTATTTCTTATTGGCTAGGATTTCTTCAGACGATCTATCGTAAAGTTTTATTATAGATCTCTAGTAGGTAAGTAATAATAATTGGTACATAATAAATAGATCATCATTATTATTTGATTATTTGATATTATTATTATGGGTTACATCATGCGAGAAACAAATTTTATTACATTTCTCATACCTTTTTCGTGATTTATTACTTTGCTTGTTAAAAATTCATTGAATCGATTGTGTTCTATGTCACCTTTTCAAAAAAGTTGAATCTGGATTAGAAATAAGCTTAAATATACCTCAGACACCCTCACAGTAGTGATATTTTTTTTTTCGCAAACATATAGTTTTAACATAATTAATATAATATACCTACAACTAAATTAATTTAAAAACTAGAAAACCAGCAATGTTTGCAAACACTCAATTTATCTTGAAATGGACTTCCAATAAGTGCCTTCGGTCAATAACATCGAAATTTTGCAAACATTGTTTAGTATTATATCTTCTTCTTCTATCAGTGCTGCATCAGGTCCCCCCGACGTTGGCAATCACTCTGGCGAAGGCTTCTCTATCTTGCGCGACCCGGACAGCTCCCCCACATGTCCCATCCCGGTCCAGTCTCTTATGTTGCACAGCCAAGACGTTTGCCTTCTACCAGGACCGCGCTGCCCCTCAATCTTCCCCATCAGTATCAGCTGGAGTAAACTATACTTATCTTAAATATATTAAAAATTTAAGTCACTAAATATCGTTGGATTGCTAATAATACTTCTCAATCATAATAATCTGCTGTATATCCCACTTCGTCGTAAAGATGTTAATAGATAAGAATCATTTAAATCGTTGTAGACTCTCTTCGACTCTCCGACAAACAATAGCTCGTGTATAAAAAAAAACTTATTGCATTAAGTTTATATACTGACCAATTGAACATAGGTCGTTAACGCTTTAATATTAATTCTTTGTTTGATCTTCTGTCCAATAAATTAAATACAAATTCGTTGCAATACTTTAAATACCATTATAGGAATAATCTTCTCAATCATTCTATTATATTGCAATAAACTGAATTACAATAAGAAAATTATTGCATCATATGGCAAATGAAAATGTACACATATTATATGAGTAAGTTTGAAATTATGTTAATATGTATGTCTATGCCTTTCACAGCCTTCCCTAGCACCTAATAATAGTTCCCTCCTGTTACCTCCTTCACCCGGTCACTTTATCTCATTGCTACGCGTCCTCTATTTCTGTTGCCCATGCTTATGCTCAGAAGAAGCCTCCTCGTACGTCGTACCTAAAATACTGCAGTATTTTATTGCAGTATCGCATTTACGTAGTGGAAGTCGATCATTTATTCGGAGCTCAGCAAGGATTGACAAATTTATCCACGGCATATTCAGCAGTCGCCTCCAGCACCACATTTTAAAGGTGTCTATTCTGGCACATTCTTGAGATATGATGGTCCGGTATTCGGCTGCATATAATTGTACGGAAAAAGTCGGTAATTTTACTATTTTAATCTTCGTTTCTAGTCTTATGTTTCTGTGTTCGGACATCCTGTCCAAGTTTGTCTAGGTCCTTTCGATCAATTTCTACAATAGATTATAATTGTTTTGACAAAGGTATCGGGTTTTTATAGCTAGTTTATCACATTTGCTGCTTGTTTTCAATCATACACGGTTCAAATATTACAATCTATTGTAATATAATTTTTGACAAATGATATGCATTTTCCTGGATGTAGGATTGTTAGCAAACATAATTATTGTTGTAAAAAGAAAATTGAAAACTTGATTTCTTGTTTTCTTCGTTACAATGCTTTGTATTTATGTTGTCTATTGTTTTCCTTATTTATTTAACTTTTCCTCGGGGTTTTCTAATAAAAAAATATTCAAGAATAATCTGCAAAAAAACATATTTTATAACATATCCAATTCAGTGATGAAGTTTTCCACCTATTCTAAATGTCTTATTTTTTTACTAGGACGATGATAGCGATCTGCAGGTTTATTACATGTTTATTTGTCTACTGGCTACTCTACTTGTGGGAGAGGCTCGACTCCATCATCATTATAATCGCCTGAAGATGGAATCGAGAGTCACCGAATACTATTCACCTTGAAATGGACTTCTTACATGTACCTCCGGTCAATGATGTATATAAGAAAACGGATTTGTCATTTATTTATTTACTTTCGATGGCCAAACTGTCTTTGTAGGGCTTTGACCACCTAGTAAATGCATCTCCAAGGCTATTTTCTATCTTGAGAAGTGAATTTTTAGGATTTATGTGGTTTAAAAATCGGGCAAATCCAAAAAATCATTTTTTTTTCTTATTATTGGTTAGTTATAAGAGATCTCACTTTATATTGATTACATCTGATTTGAATGCAAAAATTGTATGTATTGTGATCAACGTACGTACAATTTATAGCGGAGATATTCAAATTTGTATGAAAATCAGCCAAAAATTTTATGCTTTACTGATATTTTAAATGTACTTGTTGACTTTCTATGCTAAGCCACTCATTTGGGAACTAAAAATATCGTTGGTATTAATGGTTTAGTTAAAAAACAATATCAACAGCGAATCCACAAAAAAGAGATAGCAAAATATCATGGCCTTTCACAATAATCATATTACTATTATTACCCAGGCAACGAAATATCACTGTTAATGTCTTTCTGTAAGGTGTACACTGTAGGTATAATTTTCACTGAAGAATATGATAATTAATATTTTATATTAAAACATTTATTATGTAACGTGTATTCCACTAATAATCATTTACTAAAACAAATATAGGCATTATATTTAATTACGGCAAAAAGTATAACACTCCATTTCAAAAATTATTTTAAAATGTTTGTATGTACGATAATGTGTATAATTATAAAAATTTAATCAACCTCAATATCTCAATCTCAATGTTGAAGACCTATGCCTCCTCTCCTTGTTTCCCTATATTTTTTTTTAACATTAATTTCCTAGACTTTTGCGTTCTTTATTATCACTCCATCTAGTTATTTGAGTTTTGGCCAAGCAATATTGAGTTTACCATGGAATTCAGTCCAACTTGGCAACATACATTGCACTCTTCCAGTTTTAATACCAAAAAAATATGTAAATCATACCCATTCGAACATTAAAAAAATCTTCGTACTTTCACAGTCAAAAGAATCTTGTGGGTTCTTATTATTACAATGTCACGAAAGAGTTTTTAATTTTTTTTTTTTTTTAAAGTTATATCTGGGTTTTGTTTGTTATAAACCCAAATATAACCTTATACACCTTTCACAGTAAGCTACTAAAAGCTTGTGTCGTGAAAGGGCAGTTTGCCAGTACCTGGTATCGAACCACGGACCCCTTGTTCATGAGGCCGAGACTCTACCTCCAGGCTACCGACGAACTCTTTCTTACCTTACTTACTTCTTACTCAAGTCTCTCCACTATTGGATATAGGCCTATTTTAAACTTTTCCATTTTCCTCTATCTCGATCAATATGAATCCACTTCTTTCCTATCACTTTGACAATATCATCTTTCTATTTCTTTTTTGGACATCTTTTTACTCTACAGATATCAAAACTAAAAACAAAAAAATGTAGCTTCGATTGATAAAAACAGGCAATGGAACAAGAAATAAATTGCGACAATCGAAAATGATCAAAACTGAGGAAATGGATTTCTTAAAATTGTTCCGAAATCATAAATTTTTGAATGCTAATAGAAAGGCCCATATGTTGTAAAATATAATCAAATCAACCTTAGTACTAGAAGAAAACATTTCAGAAGAACTAACCCACAGAAAATTCTGATTTCTCTCAGGTTTTAGGCCTGTGGGAAGACATCTAAGGATTAAATCTCACAATGAACTGCACTAAGATGTCGAGCTGGGTAAGAGATTTTGCTGCAGAAAAAATGGAAGTAGGGGAACATGGGTCACAGTGGATCATGTTACACAGTGGATCAATTGAATTATTTTTTTTCCCACTAGTCACACACCTCTCTGTATTTGTTTGTGTTGAGTTGGTATCATTATCCCTCGAATTGATCAGTGAAAGATGAGCTGTTGTTAAATATACATGTGTTTTTCAGCCGAACATAAAATTAATAGAGTATAATTTTTTATCACTTTGATTGAATTTATGATATTTTCTTAAGAAACACCAATATTTGGACTAATTGTGTATGTCATAGGACTCTTTGTATCCATATACAAGATAGTAATTGGTAAAAAAATTAAGCTATTATTGTATATTATTCACAGTTTTGATTTGTATTATATGTGTCAGGGTGGGTCACAGTGGATCATTTACAAATAGAAAACAGTGGATTATGATCCACTGTTATCCATAATTATTTTTAATGATAAATCATTAAAATATGCTCTTGTATATTTTTTTAGGTCAACATGCTCCAAAATTGATACACGCAAGACAACAATTGGATTACATAGTCATGAATTAAAGCAAAGTGCCAAAGACCAAATATGTATTGAGAAAAAAAGTATCAGAACTAAATCCAAGTTGAAATAAGCAATAATGAGTGATGAAATTGATTTTATTTAGCAAAAAAATACTAAGATCCACTGTAACCTATTGTAATCCAATGTAATCCGATGAGTGATCCACTGTGACCCACATGTGGGGTACAGTGGATCAGTTGCCGTTTGAGAAAAAAACGTACACAATTGTTAAACTACTTGGAATATTGAGAAAAATGTCTCATTATATCCTGAGTAAATAGTGTCACTAAGTAATAGAATAAAAATCCATAAGTTATAATATAGACTATATTTAAAGTTATAGTTTGTGAAAGAAATACTGATCCACTGTGACCCATGCTCCCCTACATGAAAAAGATTGAGATCGTACTGATAGCGTGTAAATTACAATAGTGTACAATAGATTACATAGCGGCACATACATCATATTTTGCCACCGTTTGATTACAATGAATGTAGACACATTTACCTATAATGAAAAGCATGTGGCAATAATTAACTAAGTCAGTACAAACCTACATTATAATTATTATTATGCGATGTCTATCGTTCTTTGTCTATGGCTGCGCAAGATGTTAAAGGTTATTGGATCACTTCTTCTTTTAACGGTAAACAAAGACTTGGAAATTTTAAGATGCGCAACTTGGTATATTAATTGTTGTTTCGATAATTTTTTTGGTTGGTCTTGTTTAGCTCTAGTACATGTAATTATAATGATTAATTTATTGGTTTTATCTAGATGAGAATCATATAGTTACGATGCTGTTAAGTATTGAATATTGTAACATATTACTATGGTATTTATTGATTTATCGATTTATAAGTTGGTCACTATTGTTTGAAATATCTTGAAGATTTTTTAGGACGAGTTCGATTGTTTTAAAAATTTGTAGCTGATTTTGTATACATTTTGTCGAAAAGTTTGATAATTTATTTATTTATTTTATTCTTCACTGTGCATTGGTTACAATATTACAAAATAAAGCAAGAGCTATGTAGTGAACAGGCAACACCAAAGAGTATTGTGGTCAGCTGGGTTGACGTCATTTATTGGATTGTGATAAGAATATTATCACAATCCAAAATCATTCTACTTCTCCCTGCCTGGCTGACCACACATACGTTTTACATTCTCTCTATAAATTTAGTGTAACATTATTCTTATTTGCAAAACTGTGTTTAATAATAAATTATCTTAATAACAATCGCGAGTTTCATTACATACATTTGGTAAGTCACCTTCTGTCATTCTGATCTGGAGTAAATCTATAAATCTATAACTTCTTTGCAGCCTCTTATACTTGCCATCCCCATCAGGGATCTTTATATCACTCTACTACCCTCAATTCTACAGTGTCATAAAAATAACAGTTATACAATTCAATGTACAGAGGGCGAGTTTGTCGCTAAAATGCGATTTCTTATTTATTTATTCTTTATTGTACATTGATTACAAAAAAATACATAGTGAGATACAATCAATATACAGAGGGCGAGTTTATCGCAAAGGCGCGATCTCTTCCAACTAACCCAAATGTGTACGAATAAAATAATATTTAGATAGTGTTATGTTGGGTGATTCTTGAAAATTAAAAAAAATGGTTTGATATAAGGGGTGTGAGGAAGCGCGGGCATCCGAGAACCACGTGGATTAAATGTTTAAGGATGGCTGCGTGTTAATAAAGAGAAAAAGATGGCGTGTATGAGAAATTGTATGAATGTAAAAGAAGCGAAAGAAGTATGTAAGAATAGATCTATACGATGTTTCTTTCCTTCTGTCTACCCCACTTGGTTCTCGGCGTGACGGTATAGATAGAAAGATAAAAAAAGGTTCCTAAATGATGTTATGAAGTAAAAAGCGTGCGCAAGGACAATATTGAATGGCACTCGATCCTTTCTGCCTATCCCACAAGGAAAGCGTCGAAATGGAATGTATGCATGTACGATGTACGTATTCTTGCTTATCAGGGTGTCAAAAATTTTCTAAGATTTCCACACGACTATAATATCGATGTTAATAAATTTTATTGTACTCGTTTCGGCGGTACGTAATATACTAAATATTGATGATAAAAACAGCACGATTATCTTTGCTTTAAAAATCGCAGTAGGTAAAGCATTATATAATGCAAAATTTCCTCTTTGTGATGTGCAAAAATATGATACTCGTATAGTAATAAATATTATGTCAAATTATGACCCATTTGACACGCTCTATAATTTTAATAGCGTTAATTTAAAATAAACATACAAACCTTATTTCTAATCGGTGCGTGGAGCACCCAGTAAGAATTTATCTCCCACTCTTTTCCGTAAGTTTTCGAGTGTCCTGTAAAAGGTAGGTGTTCGAAAAAAGAAAGAAATTCTACATCTAAAATTCAGAGATGAGATGTGCCGTTCATTCTGAATGCCTTAATTTAATGATTTAAAAGTTTATGATGATAAAGGATATCTTCCAAGAGGGAGATATAATATTCGTAATAAAATTTTATTCATCAACATATTAATACAAGACAACAAATCAAATATAAATTGTTAAAATGACTTGTTAATATTTCCCGTGGAGCACCCGGTAAAGAATTGGTCGCCCACTCTTTTCCGTAAGTTTTCGAGTGTCCTGTAAAAGGCAGGTGTTCGAAAAAACTAAGACATTGTACATCTTAAATTCAGCGATGAGGTTTGCCACCCGTCCTGAATGTCTTGATTTTATATTGGCACGAAGAGGACAGTTTGCATGTTTCTTACATGCAGTTGGTCTACTGGCTACCCCACCTGTGGGATATGCCGTGATGGTATAGTAGTAGTAAAATGACATTTGAAATACTAAAAATAACAAAATTTTGTCCCCAGACAGCACCTCAGAGATGGTATTAGTGGCCTGAAAATCTTTAATTATATTTGTCTTCAAAAAAGCGCATAAGCGTCTTGTTAAAATCTTGACAAAAATTCAAAAAATCTCTTAATTAAAATTAATCAGTCACTATCTCTTCTTTCTATCTTTTTCTATCTTAACCGCCTCTTGAATATATAATAAAAATTCCCATTTTTTAGCTCTTCCGGTAGATCATTGAAAACTTTTATAGCTTCATAATAATATCCATTTCTTTTTTTGTCAGTCCTTGGGTACACGTTTCTTAAGTTGTTGCTAGCTCTGGTGTATCTGTTATGTATATCTCTGTTTCTAATTAATTGCATATTTGTCTTAATAAGTCCATTCCTTGCCTTATAAAAATAGCTTTTACTCTTTCTATGCACACCAGATATAAGGCTGAAATCTTGCCAACACCTTAAATGTCAGTTGAGCTTGTCTAAACACCTAAGAATGTGAGAAAAGTGTTGACTGTCTGAATTAATTGGATTGTTTAATTACAATTTAGAAATAATTAATTATTATATGCAGAATAATTTAATGTCGTGTTTACATGAAATGCAAGCGCTGGGGGGTCAACGGAGTGTAATAATCATTTATTATTATTTATTCTTTACCGTGTGTGTATACCAATTTATAACAGTAATAATTCTTTTGTATTAAATAATTATTATAATTTAATTTTGTTTTATACTTACACGTAATTTAGTTTTATTGTAAAAATACTTTCAGTGTCTGGACTAAACGTGTAATTTTATTGAGTTAGGACATATTCCGTTTTGATATTGGCTAAATATTTTATTTTATATTTTCCATGTATCACAACATTGTTCTGAAGAGTGATGTTGGTAAACAATAGCACTTCTACTCTTTAATGTAAATTTTCGAAATTCCTCTTAAAGATAGGAATTTGTATAATGTCATGAATAAAACATTTATGCTTTGCTGGTTTATGTGCCGATTTTTTTTATCTATTTGTATTACCTATGTATTGTAATAACTGTATGTTTGCGTAAACTATAAAATAAAAAAAAAAAAAAATAAAACTATTCAGCGATGATGTGTGCAATCCATTCATCCATCTATGGAGTTCCAGAAAAGAGAGTTGAAAGAATTCAATAAATTTTCTACCATGACAGACTATTGCACAAATGGGGAAGTCAGCGATCCAGCTGCATGTAATAAATATACAAGTTGTTCTCTTCGTGCCAACAAAAATAAGACATTCAGGATGGGTGGCAAACCTCATCGCTTTAGCGATTCAAATCCGCATAAAACGGTTTTACAGCTTGGTGACTACTTTACGAAATATGCCATCCACCCTAAATGGCACGACGAGGACGATTTGTATGCTCATAATACGCAGTTAGCTACACCAGTTGAGGTAGATGCCGTGATGTTATAGATATGTGGAGAATCAATTCATTTGAATTGTTCAATTCAATCAACTTCTCCCCAAAGCACTAGCTACTCTCAATTTTGGGGAGTAATTGTATTAGGAAAATAAATGTATTGTGTTATTGTTCGATTATTGTAAAATGATATTGTGTTTAATAAACTATTATTATTATTATTATTTATGAAAAGATTTCTTTTTAGATATAAACTTTTTATTTTGTATTGTGCTGGTAGATTTTGTTGAACGTTTGATGAACGTACATGAGAACTGAAAGTTTGCTATTTGTAACGAATTCTTATACGTGTATTAATATTTCTAGCTGATTCTTATATGTGTGTTAATGTTATAATTGAAATCCGACCCTCCGCACAAGCATTTAGTTGCTTATGGAGGGAGCATTTTTACTGTGTGTTATATTGTTTTATTAATGTAATATCAATGTATACTGTGTATTTATGAATAAAATAAATATATTTAAAAAAAAAAAAAAATTTTAGTGTCACTAATGCTCGTCTCCCACTAGCGACAGAGATAATACACGAGGGCTTTAGATGTAAAGGCACATCGATCCCAGAATATTCAAACTGCGAAAACAGCCCATTTCTATTTCTTCATATTTCAAATTATCTTAGATATTGTATGTTTTTCCTGTGTTAATATTCATTTATGTACATCGTTATAAAAATCTATTGCTTAATTCAAAAACCATGTAGGTATGTATATTAAAATAAATACAAATACACTATGGATCGAACGGTTTTTGTATCTCAACAGTGTGGACCGAAGTAAGTTTGCATTTTGCTCAAGCAAATGACAGTTGGCCAGATTCAATGTTTTGAAATTACAAACTAATTGTACAATCTGCCTTTTAAGAAAATTTAAAATAGAGACCTGTAATATTGGTTAAAATGGACTGAAATAATTTTTCATCTTAATTAGTTTTTTCCAAAGCTAGTTGTGAATTTTCATCGTATTGATTGAACTACAATGTAGTCAGCGCGAAAATAAACAATTTTGCAGCACTTTAGGAATCTGGATGTCCTTTTATCGTCTTAGTACTAGACTATAATCATGTATATCTTTATTATGATGCAAAAGAAGGTTCAATTTGTCTGGTAGATACTTTCGTTCTGCATAAAACCTTGTAAAAATATTGCTTCAACCAAAATCTTGCCATTCACCTCATAAAATTATTCTTTACTAGTTAAATTATCGTAAACTCAAATTCAAATATCTTGTTGAACAATATGGTTTAACTTTAAATTGAATATTATACGAGAAGATATTAATGTTATTATTGTTATTGCCTGCATATTTTTATCCGATGCAATTTCAGTAATATATAGGTAGTTACTTAAAACGATGTCACATTGAGATACTGGGGAAGGAGGGGCAAGACGGGGTAGAGAGGTAAGATGGGTGTACTGCGATAAAAGTGAAACCGTGCCGAGTAGCCTTGAACGCTGGATGACATTAGATACTCTCTTCGGATCCCCCACTAGTAACAAAGGTACATCAGCAGTAGCTGGTGGGGCAAGACGGGGTAGTGAGGCAAGATAGGATACTGCGATAAAAGTGGAACCGTGCCGAATAGCCTTGAACACTGGATGACATTAGATGCTCTCTTCGGACCCCCCACCAGTAACAAAGTTACATCAGCAGTGGCTGCTCGCTCCGTAATGCTGTGATACTAAACGTGTCTTTCGCATATTTCGCGTTATTTTACTTAATTTTGTAGACAGTGTCATTGAAGGAAGAATATCGTGATTCAGATTGTTTGACATTTGATAAACAAGATCTTAATATTGAATTTTAAGGAAAGATATTCTATTATTAACTGGATATAAATATGGTTTTATTTGATTAAAATTCTTCCCTAATTAACCTTTTTTTAAATCGAACATATTTATTATTTCTTAATGTTTATTTTGACATTTTATGATTGACATGTATGACATATATGACATTTGACGTTTACAATAACAAACAAAACCCAGATAAATCTTTTTCTAAAAAAAAAAAAAAATGTAATTCATTTGCTAGATTAAAGATCAAGTTTTGGGTCAATGAAATTTTTTTTAAAGATTTTATGGAAAGAAATGTGTTTTTTTTTTGACATTTTAGCTTAAATGCCCCGTCTTGCCCCACTCTCCTCTATATAAGAGTAAAAACCATTAAACAGTCAATTTAATAACTTTCATGAAAATTATAATTCTGCATTGCTACAATGTAAATCTATGTCATCATGAAGCTTTTATGATCATTTTTATTATTTTAATTTGTAAAGTAAAATTAATTTTGTAACTTACACAATCACCAGTAAGAAAGACGGACAAAGTATTAAAAATAATTAGACTTTAATTTTTTTTTTAATATTTTCCTTGAGAGATAACATTTCTGATTATACTATCTTCAATGTTTGCAAGGTTTAGTCATAGATTTTTATTTATAATACCTAGATAGAGCACTCGTATCTATTTTCATTGCAATAAAGTGAGGCACCATTTTTCGGCATTTTTGACAGATCGGTTGGCATAAAGAAGTGTGGTAAATCGATAAAAACGTTGACAAGAACTTCAAAATATGTCCAATTACGTTTATATAAATGTAAAAAATGATATACTTTTATAAAAATGCGAGAAAGAGTTCTTAAATGTAGGATACACCACACGCTTTCGCCAACTGTTCTGTGAAAAGTTCATAGATTTTTTACCTCACTTTTGAAAAAGGGTCAGGGTTCTAGGTTTCGCATGGAATTCTGTGGGTTTAGTTTAAGGATTGGTCCTATGTTTATGTGAAGGACTGCTTCAGGATGAACGAATCCTTCATTCCAATCGATAGATTGTGATTGTGGAAATTGCATAATGTTGTGATAATGTAGTTTTTATTATTGATCATATTAATTCTCCGATTGGTTGTAGTCGTAGGTGTACCTCCTGGAATTTCATTGATATCAAATAATATATATGATAACAGCTGAAATCGAGTCAATCTTTTTGGATTTATTGTGAGTATCAATCACCTATATTGCTGTCAAATATAAAGAAGCTATTCCTGTTAAATAAAAGAATCGGTTTCCCAGCCTTTTTTTATAAGTTTTCAAGCGATTATATTGAGATAGGATGATGCAATAGTTTGAAAACAGAAAAAAAGTATTTCAGTGAGAAGGTATAAAATGTGATATTTTATTCTTTGATTTGTAATGGTTATATTATTGGTGGTTAATGTATTGTTTTTTATATCTTCTTTGAGTGTTTTCATTTATATAAAACATTGTTCAGTTGTTCGAGATGTAATAGTTATGTATCATTGAAATTATGTTGTAATATTGCAATGATTAATTTAATTTATTGAATATAAAAAGATAACCATAATATAATCCCTCGAAGCACAAGCCTTGTTAAATTTTGAGGATAAAATAATAGTGTTTAATGCATGTATATATTTAATGCTTTTTTCTAATATTTGAATTTAATCAATCATGCATTGTGGATAAAGTTTCCAAGCTGAAATGGCAATGGGCTGGTCATGTGGCAAGGTGAGAGGATGGCAGGTAGACTTCCAGAATTCTTGGATGGAGGCCGTGGGAGGACAAAAGAAGTGGTGGAAGACCCCAAAAAAAGATGGGTCGACGATATTGTCCAAGTGATATTGGCAAAACAGTGGTATCGTGTTGCTCGAGATCGAAAAGTGTGGAAAAGTTTTGAAGAGGCCAATATTCAGCAGTGGAGAGAAGAAGGCTAGCAGTAAGTAAGTAAGTCATCAGATATTTAACGTCTTCAATAATTGCTGAATTGATGAGGTATGCCACTCATCTTGAATGCCTTAATTTTTATTGGCACGCAGAACAAAACTTGCATGTTATTTATCACATGCAGTCAGCCAACTGGTTCCTTCACTATGGTTACACCATGGTGAAATAAATAAATAGGTGAGATCTAAAGTGATGCGTCATTATTTACTGTATCATTGTTACAAACGATTAAGAAGCACCCTAGATTAAAAGTGCATTTATAATTAATTTGTGTAAAGCAAAACTATGTCATGCTTAACCTTTTGAAGAGGAATGTTATCTTAATTGGGACGTGGTATTTTTAGTGGTTTGTACAATCTTATTATATAAAGATCTATGAATGTTATGCGTTTGTAGATCCGTTTTGTTAATTATATGCAGCATATTTGCAATAATTCACATTTCACATTTATGAACTCAATATTACCTCACTGGATTTGCACCCGTATCGAGGTAATATTTATTATAACAACTACAAAAAAAATACCATAAAAAATAACAAAAATTGACATATGCAAAAAAGAAAAAAGCTTCACATCGGAATGCTACACAGCAGGCTCTCAGACTCGTCCAGTCCCAAATTGAGGAGAAAAGAGTAAATCATATGTAGTCTTCGTCATTACACTTCTCTCTGTACCCTGAATCCTCTGTAGTACAGTATTATAGAGTCTTGGCCCGAGAAATGTGTGGAATCGCCTCACAAATGAGGTCGACACTTGTGGCACCGCAAGATTTCCAATTTGCCTCGTATACCTATTTTGTGGAACCATGTCCATAGATTTTACATTTTTAATAACTTCCATCATCAATCTTAGCATTTAAATTTGGCTGACATTTAATAGCAATGATTTTTCATACAGTTTTTGGGTTGGGTATGTGTACTCTAAATTGAACATAACCTTGATTATTAATTTTTGTGCCTTATAAGCCGGATCCAATATTGTTTTGGCCACTCCACCCCATGCTAATATGGCATAGTTAATCATCGAGTAACAGAGTGAAAAGTAGATCATCTTAATATGTTGAAGTCCTAAGATCCGTCTAAGCTCTTCAAAAAAATATACCAGTTTTCTCACTCGTCCTGTTAGATAGGTTATGTGTTCTCTCCAATTCAAATTTTCATCTATTTGAACACCCAAGTACTTCAAGCTATTGCATCTTCTCAAGGCCTCACATTGTATACATTGTGGAAGTAAATTTTTTTCCGCAGAAGAATCAAAGATGCACTGATGATAGCGTATACTGATTGTGTTCTTTTTTGGTGAGCCACGCTTATTTATTGAGAAGCAAATAAAATTTGTCTTAGTAATAATAGTTCATAAGATCGATCAATAACACCAAAAAAGAAGCTTAAAGCTTGGTGTTGAACGGTAAACGATTGCAGTAAAAATAAAGGAGATAAGTTCCAAATTTGGGTTCTGGAAAATTTTGCCTTGGTTCTCATTTTAAACAGTGGTTAGGAACTCTGGAAGTATGGATATAGAAATAGAAGTACTTTGAGCAGACATATCAAATTTATGAAGATGTGTCATTCCCTAGTCAGACTGCAAATGGATCATAGATAAGTCATATTTTTTCAAACATGAGTTAATTTTATCCTTAAACGTGTTATCCTTTGACATGTTCTATGAAATAAAAAAATCACTTCATAATATGTTTGATTTTAATGAAACACATCGTATGTTTACTGAAAGGTTAAAAACGTCAATCACGACATTTCAACCCCGCAATTAATCCAGTATTGTGTCATGTATTAACTTGTTTTTCAATGATCTAAAATAGTAATTATTTTAATTATTTAAACAAGAAATAATAACAAAAACTAATCCTCCTAGTAATCAGAGTGGTTATAATATCTTCCTTGTTCTGCTAAATCAACACAAGCGTTTAATTATGCTTTGATTACTTAAAGACATTGCACTCATTAAAGTTTTATCTATTGAATATTTCAAGTACAGTCAAGCCAATATTTATGTGGATTCGTTTTATTCTAAAATATTATTCCGTAACAAAATATTATTCGAATAAATAGTGTCATTTCTTAATGCATATTATACTGGCCCTATCAAATGCTCATAGAGAATTTTTCGCAACAATCAAGCTTTGTAAAATATCATATTTTGGTCAAATAATGAGAGGAGAAAAATATGCCATCCTAAAAATGTTCAAGATACGTAAAGAAGAAGAAGACAAAGCAAAGGTAATTTCTCAGACAATTGGCTGTCTTGGTACGTTTGTATGTCGGATTATTTATGCAGTACCTTTTATTGGAGCATCTTAAGGACGAAAGACACTTTACATAGGCCTTTTAAATTGAACTCAAAGCCATTCAAAGGATAATACACCATGTGGTTAAACAATATTAATATCGCACTGTATAAGTCCGTAAGGCCTATGCTGATTTTAATAAATTTTGTGAAAGTAAACAGTTTTTGCGTTTAAATTTTCTTTTTAATTTATATAAATTACATATTAATATCGCATCAAGAATACCTAACCCTGCTGTTTTTACTTAAAAAATCTGGAAGAATATGATTCTCTTGATTTTTCAGTTATTCAGGTATATGGCAGCGGTCTTCATTATCAATAAGATGGGATATTTCGGAGATGTACATGTTTTAATTTAGGTTAATTTAACGCCGGGCAAGTACCTACACATGAGGATGTGTTATATGTGTTTAAATAGTAGTCGCATAACTAGAAGCGCCTGTATCGGTGATCTCATTTAATCTTTTCAATATTATTAGTACTAAACTTGTAAGGATTTTCATTAGTATAACATGTTTAGGATAATGACTTCACACAAAATATTAGGTATAACATGTAATTATATAATTATTCATTACACATTTACAACGTATTATATAAACTTAGTAGTTTACTCGAGTTCACTCGGGAAATAAAAATCAAACAGACAAATGAACTACTTCTACTATTACAATACCATCACTGCATATCACACAAGTGGAGTAGCCTATAATAAACATGCAAGCCGTCCTCTCCGTGCCAACAAAAAATAGGACATTCAGGATGGGTGTGTAAACCTTATCACTGAACGTATGATGTAAAATGCCTTCTCTCTATTTTTTCGAACACCTGCCTTCTACAGGACATTTGAGTACTAAGGAAAAAGAGTGAGAGACCAATTCTTCGCCGTTCGCTCCACGGGGCCCAAATGAAATCTTAAAAGCAATATTTGCTTCGCGGAGCACCCGAAATGTGTCACATATATATGTGTGTCATATGTGCCATATAAAACTGTAATATCTTCGTCAATAGTTAAGCTATATGTGATGTTTCTATCTTAAAACATGCCTAAAAGATGAGACTATATGAAGAATATTTTATTTTTCCTCTATCTTGTCAAATTACATGGTCTATTGAAGACATATATGTTAACATATATAAGAACAGATTTAAATATTCATGTGATTATTATATACTCCTACCGATATTACTTATTAATATTAAAAAAACAATAATTTTATTGAAACATCATTTCCTGAAATTCATAATTGGAATACGTTTGGAGATGATTCTTTTGTTTGATTGATTGTATAATTATGTTTTGTTTTATGCGTGAGTTCTGTTTAATATCTATTCCTTTTTTTCAATATTATTTTAGTACTAAAAATTGAACATCAGAAAACATTATTTTTTAAATTTTTTATTTTATTTATTAATTATCCAAAAAATATTACATACTTATAATAATAACATAAAAAAAATCATTATGGAATATATCACTAGACCAAAATCTGTTCTGGGGCAATGCTAAGAAAAATAAAACAATTAAATAACTGAGAAAAATAAGACAATTAAATTATATAATATATTTTATTGCACTATAGATGATTTAATCGTAATATTGAAAATTTTCTGAACTAATCCATAACTTGTTATTATCTTCTACTACTATACCATCTCGGAATATCTCACAAGTGGGGTAGCCAGCAGACCAGAGGCCTGAGTCAACAACACACTATCGCGTCACGTTCCCGCTCCGCTAGCGTTCGGGTGCAGACGATGGTGCGCCAAAGTGTTAATTTTCGTAACTATTGTGTATCTTAGCAACGAAATTGACACTTGCTTGCAACATCGTCTGCACCCGAACGTTAACGGAGCGGGAACGTGAGACGAAAGTGTGTTGTTGACTCAGGCCTCAGCTGCATATAATAAATATGCAAACTGACGTCTCCGTGTGCTCATTGCCGAATTTAAGTTGCAAAATGTCTTAAGTTTTTCAGAGTAGAGTGGGAGACCAATTTTTTACCGGGTGCTCCACGGGATAACGGAATAATTGTTAATATGCCCATTTAAAAAATTAATCATAGAATTTATTATAGAATAACAAGCTGAGATGTGCCATTCATCCAGAATATTTTATTTCTTATTGGCACGGAGGGGACATTATGAAGAGTCCCCGGTAAAGAAATAAGCTCTCACTTTTTTCTGTTAGTTTGCGAGCGTCCTCTTATGGTAGATATTTGTAAACTATCACATTTAAGACATTTGACTTCTTCAGTGCAGCGATGAGGTATGTCATCCATCCTGGTTGTCTTTTTTATTTATGGTATGTACACAGTCCACAGTAATTTTTAATACAGTTACGTCAATTGTTACCACACTTGTCGAAAATACCGTGAGGGTGTATGTAGGGGAGAGTTGGCTAAATTGTACCGGTTTAGCGGAAAGTGATTTTTTGTATAAACTAAATATTATGGTAAATATTTCAATATACCAAATTAAAGAGTATTTAGTTGGTTATCTAATTATGTATTTCAAGAAGGTCAAAAGTGACATGAAAATTATAAAAAATAGTTTTGAAAAAAAAGTAGTCATCGGTACGATATAGCAGACCGGGTTACTATATCGTATCACTGGTATTTAAATCGTACCTCTACGTAAATTTCAAACAAAAAATAGCACAACAGTAACGAAGCAAATAATAATACTTCTTAAAATATATTTAGCCTAGTACAACGTGATATGGAGAAAGAACTAATTACTCTAAAAACCATAACAATTTCTGAGATTATTTTCAATTTACCAAATAAATTAAAAATATACCAAGAATTTACTACTAAAGGTTCTCTATAACATAGCGGTACGATTTAGAAGCATCATAGTGGTACGATTTAACGAACTCGCTCAAATATCAGAAAACAACAAATATCAAACCAAACTCTAAACTTATGCTCAAATTGCTAATAATAATTTGTTCATGATATATTTATTTTGACACAAACAAATCAAATGAATACGTCAACATGATAGAAATGTTTATGCAATGAAATTTGAGATAAAATGTTATAAAAAACATCCGTACTTTCGGAAATATTGGGGTGGTACGATTTAATAGGCGGTACAATATAGCGTACTCTATCCTAAATAGTTTTGGAGAGGAATGGTAAAGAGTGGATAAGAAATAGGAATGATAAATAAATCATCAACCGGTTGCGTCTACGAGTACCCTTTCGTTATGCATATATTGTGCTGTCACTCTGTCCTTATTTATTCTTTCTACATGCTCAAACTTTTTACGAAAAGAATGTGGAATGTAAAAAAATGGCGTAGATAATTACCGTTATGGATATTAATAAGTTACGGTGGTTGGGCATGAGGAAAGGATGAATGAGGACAGAGTGACTAAAATACATGGCCGAGAAAGAAAAAGAACGGACGAGGATTAAATGGATAGACCATGTAGACCAAGTCTCATAAGATGGACACGTGCTGAGTATTATGAATAGGAAAACATGTATGAGAAATTGCATGGATGTGATGGAAGGACAGGAGGAAGTGGCGATAGATTCTTTCTGCCTACATTGCAAAGGAAGCGGCGTAATGATATGTATGTGTTTAAGAATAAATAAATTAAGATTAGTTTTCTTCGTATTTTAAATTTACGTTCTAGAACGTTTATTAAATTTAAAATATCACGAACGAGCAGGTACTACCTACCTTGGTCTTCCAATAATTTATCAGTTCATCAAAACAGAGCGCCAATCAAATGTCAGCGTACAATAATAATAATAGTTCCATTGTTCTTTATTTGAAAATTTAATCTTTTCAAGGTTAAGCGTTTAACAATAATAATAATGGTAGGTACATACAATGAAAAGTGTTCTATATTTGACATTTAGCGAGCAATTGTTTTATGATTTTGTTTATCTTTTTATTAAGCGAGGGAATACCTGCTTTTATCCATATTTGAAGTTGATACAAGAAGGTTGTGAAGATTTTAAATATTTAATGAGAATCCACATCTGACGTATGCACCGCTATCAGTACAGAGATTATTTATTTATTCTTTACTTTATATTAATAACAATTATTTTAAATACAATCATACAATCAATTTACAAAGGGCAAGATTTTTGTGGAGGGCCGATTTCTTCCGGCTCACCCAATTTCATGAGACGTTCACAATAAAAAAAATCATTTTAGAAAGAAGAGAGGACATACTAAGACGAAGAATAGGTAGAAAAAAAGGGATCAGGTAACAGATGCCAAATTTTGAGTGAGAAAGTGGTTCTTGATAACTTGCTTAAAAGCGTGAAGAGTGGGGAACAACCATATTCTGGTAGGCAGGCTATTCCATCAGCGAGCACCAAGAACAGAAAATGAGTTAGTAAAAAAAATGAGCTATGAGTTGGTATTGCCAGAAGGTGCTCGTTATTGGATCGGAAGGGTAAGCCATGACTCGACAGATATTCAAACATTTCCTTGAGATAATATGATGAAGACGTAGAGTGTTAACAATTATAAACAAGTGATAAAACATGGAAATCTCATCATCGACCTGAATTTTCATTACATGCAGTTTGTCTTTTGGTTTTCCCACATTTGTGAAATATCATATTCTTATGTATAAATATGAATACTATATAGGTATCTTTAACAAAAGTCAAACAATTTGTAGATAAAAATTGAACCTCATCTTTCTATTCCAGCGAATCTGTTAGCAAGTATTATTTATAATCCGTAAACGCTATAGTATCCATAGTGAAAAACAATGGTGGTTTGGAGATGTAAAGAGAATAACCGAGGTCAGAATAACTAAGAAGATATTCATGGTTGAGCGAAATGGTGCTCGAAGACGTGGTCGTCCAAGGATGAAATGGTAAGATCATAATATAAACCAGATCCTACATGACGGACAGTGTTGTTGAGCTCAATATTGAATAGTAGAGTATGTATGAGGAATTGTGAAAAGTGTATGCAAGGATAGGGGTAAGTGGCTTTCGACCCTTTCTGTCAACCCCGAAAGGGAAACGGCGTGATGATGTTGATGATGATTTTTTATCCAGCTGTGATAATTATTTCGGATGGATGAGTTAACAGCTGAAGAGAGGTTATCTTCTACAGATACCTACCATGATGATGTCATGTAATTATTATTTTAAAAAAACAGTACCGACTATTTTAATTTTATAATGATCATAATTACAATAATAATGAAGTTCTGTAATGATTTGCTGACCGCTACTTAAATATATTTTTTTAGTTCATTGGTTAGAGTGTTTGCTTGTTTATAGTTTGTTTTTCTTTAAGTCGTTTTGCTATTCTCATCCCTCTCAAGGATGCCGCTGAAAAGAGTGAATGATTTTCATTTTGCTTCAAACATTGTTAATGTTTCTCCAGTGCCGTAAATAGGTGGTTGGCCTGTTAAACATCACAGGACTCGCATCATCGAAAGGTCTGTGATCAAAGTGTGCGCATGCGTCCCTTATAAATCAATATTTATCTTAATCAGTAGAGTACAAATCTGTGGTAATATGGCAAAAGTTGATGTCTCTTGATACCTAATTTTATTAATTTATATAGGTATATCCTATATTTTCACTTTGATTTCCTTTCCATAATAGATTGATGTCATTTGACTAATGTTGATATTATTTGATGCCCATTCGTGTTTTGTTCTTCGCCAATTATTGTTCTTGTCTTGCTCCAACTGTGTGAGAATTTTTATTTGTATTTTTTTATGTATTGTGTAACATGTAAAAGGTTCACGCCGTGGATATGTAAATATATAATTTTCTCTCATCTACGGCTTGTATTAGTAGCCGAGTAGCATCACTGTGATTGGCTGGTGCATTGTGTGGTGTGTGTAGCATACTCATTACTGAAGGACGTGTTAGTAATCATTTACTTATGAGCGGGGCACTCTTACATGAATTCTACTCTAGCGATAGTTACAAGACTTTTTAGAACCTCCGAGCAACGTCGGTTAAACGTGCTAATGAAAAATAACAAAATTTATTTATTTATTTGATAATATCACTTACATTTTTTTGCTTCTTGAAATTTAATAAAATAAATAAGCATTAATAAAATAAAATAAATTATTTTTATTCGTTAATTAATTTAATAATACGTGCAACATTCATAATGAAGCTATCTAATTTACACATATTTGTTCTCTCATTATAAATTTGGCTACATTATAATGCATTTTTATTCAATTAAACAAAATTATTATTATTTTTAGGCACTTACACTTTTCTTCCTACACATCATTCAAATCCTTGGGCTATGAATGATAAATTCATCTAATTAATTAAATATTTCGGCACATAATTTAAGAAAATTATAATGAATTATTAACTATAATCGTTCTTTTTTGAAAGTTTTCGAGTGTTCCGTAAAAGGCGAATGTATTTGTACAAAAACATCAAGAATAAAACATTTGACATCTGCAATTCTGCATTTGCGGTTTACACCATCTATCCGGGAACGCCTTAATCTTTATTGGCACGCAGAATAAGACCACGTCGAAATTAAGACACATATGGCTTATGCACTGCAGAAGCCACAATATGTATTAAGATGGTTAATACATCTGCAGTTGATAATAGAGGGCATGATTGAGGGACGTCTTGGAGTGGATAGTAGGCAGATGTCATGGCTGGGTAACATAGGCAATGGACCGGGATAACCCAGGTGAGAGAGCAGAGGCCTGAGTCAACAACACACTATCGCGTCACGTTCCCGCTCCGCTAGCGTTCGGGTGCAGACGATGGTGCGCCAAAGTGTTAATTTTCGTAACTATTGTGTATCTTAGCAACGAAATTGACACTTGCTTGCAACATCGTCTGCACCCGAACGCTAACGGAGCGGGAACGTGAGACGAAAGTGTGTTGTTGACTCAGGCCTCTGATCTGAACAGCGTGGGACAAGGAAGCATTCTCCAGAGTGATTGCCAATGTCGGGGGGACTTGATATGGCACTAATAGAAGAAGAAGAATACACGTGGAGCGAATGGGCGAAGAAAGGATGATGAAGATATCGAGTTCATCGGCAGCCTGGAGGTAGAGTCTTGGCCTCATGCACAATTGGTGTGCGGTTCGATCCCAGGTGCCGGCAACTCCTCTTTCATGAAACGAGCTTTTAGCTTTCTGTGAAAGGTGTATAAAGTTGTTAATGGGCTTACAACTCAGATATATCGTTTTGATAAAAAGGAGAAAAAGAGGGTGTGTAAACTGAAAACTGAAAAAAACTGAAAAAAAAACAGGTTTTAGAAAGCTCAGACGCCATGAAACCAGAAATAGAGTATTGAATTCTTAAGAACAGTTGGGTGTTGAGTAAAATAAATTGGCGTGCATGTATGTAAGGATAGATCATTATGGCGTTTCTTTACCTCTGCCTACCCCACTTGGAATACGGCGTGAGGGTAAATTATAGTATAGAATAAGTCCCGTATGTTTATGGCATGCGGGTAGTCTGCTAGCTACCCCACTTTTGGTTGATGCCGTAATAACATGGAGGTAAGTAGACAAATATATGTATTACCTTTATGTATCCGAGATTCTCATTTACTCTATCTATTTATCTATATATTTATAATATGACGTGGATGTAATGTCCTTGAATTGATGAATTGTACAGTGTCCTTGAAGTGCTTTGGCACGTAAACGACATTTTAATGTTTTTATTTTATTTATTTATCTATATTTATAATATGACGTGGATGTAATGTCCTAGAATTGATGAATTGTACAGTGTCCTTGAAGTGCTTTGGCACGTAAACGACATTTTAATGTTTTTATTTTATTTATTTAACCACATTCACGGCTTTTGCCTTTTACATGTCAACAAGTACAAGAATAAAGTAACAACAACAAGTTAATATAAAATAAAAAAAAAAACAATACATCAAAATAAACAAGTAAAAAACAATAAATAATAATAATAATGAGATGTCAAATCGTAAAATGTTGTCCAATAATAATAATTATAATGCATATTTCTAACATTTCATGTGCATATTTCAGTCTCAAAATATGTCGCATATTATTTGGCTCCTAACGATGACTCACATTTAACCTATAAAGTACCAAGTGTAATCATTTTGACCTCAATTAAATCTATTATTATTTTAATTGCGTATAAGAAAACTAACTATATACGTGTGTACACTTTAATAGTCGACGACCTCTTATTGTATGTTTATTAATAAATAATATTAAATCTTCAAAAATAAAATAAAATCATTTATAATCTACGACGCATCTTATTAGCGGTATTTTATTGGAGTAGGTACTTATGTGTTATACCCGCTAATAATCTGATCGGCAAAAATCAAATAACGATATTGAACGACAAGTTCATGACACGAACCGGTTTGTGAAGTTCACATACTGGTTTGTGTATATACTATGGCCAGATGCGTAATGCATTGAATAGTGTAAAAGTCAATATGACTCTCAATTTTATTTATTAATTTTATTTTTCCCTGTACATTAGTTGTTGTACATCAAATCAAAATAAATTATTTATAAATCAACAGATATCTCCCAATTAACTCGGTTTTATTCTTTTAACCTATCAAACAAAATGATATATCAAAACTTATATTTAAATGAAAGTTTTTAACATTAAGGCTTCTAATTTATGTAAAAAAGTGAAAACTTTTGTATTTGACGTACAAATATTTCGAAGAAAATCAATTCCAATCAACCTTCGAGGTAGACTTATGGAGAATAATTTTACTTAATTTTTATTCTTTTTATTATACATGGATCACAAGTTTCTTTACATAGAAGGTGAGTTTATCGAAAAGGTGGGATTTCTTCCTATAAATTCAATTAAAATCTGTTCAACTATGTAAAGAACAACTCATGAAACATCACCAATACGACCATTTTATGTGAAAGTAAAATTGAGCGGTTGTTAATCTTCATTTACATAAGTTTAAAAATAAAAAGAATACTTTCAACCGGTTCATATTTAAAAACTCGCAATATATTACGAGTACAAACTCAATAAATAAATGAATGAATGTCAAAGATTCGATTCGTTTTTAATGTCTACTTGTTTAATTCATATTAAATTCCGAACTAATAAGTAATAATAATGGATGTTAGATTGATAATAACATAATTGAGTCGATCATTTTGATGCGATTTATCTTACTCATGATCGAGGACATACAGATCAATAATTAGGACTTTACAACGATGTACAACAATTATTTAATGTTATTTCCATCAGCAATATGGTATGCGTAGAAGTAAGTCTATGGCGTAGAAGCATCTAGAATATTACTAAGCTTTATCACACCAGCCTTGACATCAGAGTTAAGTTTAAACTACTACTACTATCTACTACTATACCATCACGGCATATCCCACAAGTGGGGTAGCCAGCAGATCAGCTGTATGTAAGAAACATACAAACTGTCCTCTTCGTGCCAGTATAAAATCAAGACATTCAGGATGGGTGGCAAACCTCAACGCTGAATTTAAGATGTAAAATGTCTTATTTTTTTCGAACACCTGCCTTTTACAGGACAATCGAAAACTTACGCAGAAGAGTGGGAGACCAATTCTTTACCGGGTGCTCCACGGGATAAGTTAAGTTTAAATCATCATGTTAATAAATCTACCTCGACATCCATCAAGAGGGAGACCAGAGAATACCTGGATGACACAATGCAATAGGATCCTGCAGGAGAAATGGCCTGGATGAAGATGATATAGGGAATTGAAGACTATATTTTTTTTTAAAGATATATTTGGGTTTTGTTATAAACCCAAATACAACCTTATACACCTTTTACAGCAAGCTAAAAGCTTGTGTCGTGAAAGGGGAGTTTGTCGGTACCTGGAATCGAACCGCTGACCCCTTGTTCACGAGGACGAGACTCTTCCTCCAGGCTACCGACGGACTCTAAATATATAACCTTAGAACGAGAAGAGACAACCCCGACAGCCTTTAGCGGGAATAAGTTGGGACAGTACCAGGAAGAAGAAGAAGATGATTGCATCTCGTAAATGTAAATATTTGGTATTCAGAATTATAATTTAGTTATTATAGGGTAAACATTAATATCGGATATATTCAACAGTTAAATTGAAATTATTTTGTGATTGTGTTTACGGCTGTTAAGACTTCATATAAAAACATTACAATTTAAACTGATTTATTGATCTTTGAAACACTAGGTAAATTATGTAGGTACCTATCTAATAAACACAAAAAGGTATTATTATAGTAAGTCATAATATGTAAGTATAAAGTGATAATCGAAAAAGATCTTCCAAGGTGGCTCTAAATATCATCATATATGTATAGATAGATAGAATGATAAAAATTTGCTTCGCTCAATTAAGTAATAATGTTTAAAATATTAGAGTCATGATTTAATATGAATATGTACTAAACTACAGTTTTTATGTAATGTAGGTACAGATGGTTAAACACTTAGCTATTTAATCTATTGTGAATAAAAAATGTACTTTTATAAAACACTTTTGAATATTGTATATTATGTGTGAACTAGTTCTAATAGATCAATTAAATTATAGATATCTGTAGATATACTAGTATACTAATTGTTTTAAGTGTTTGATTGTAAAAAAAACCGTCCCTTCACGCTGCTCGCTAAAGGTCTCCCTTGAACACAATTTTTTGTTTGTAAATGCTTATTTATATTAATTCTTAACTCCTGAGATATCCGGGTGTTTGGAGGGCCCTTTCAGCAAGTAAAAACACATTTTTAAGTTATTATAAATAAAACATTTATTATGAGAATATCAAACTAAATCACTACAGGAATAATTAATATAACTAAACACACTTTTTTCTTGATCTATTTACATGTGTTCTAAAACAATAATAAGATATGGAATTTGATGCCTCACTAGACTTTTGTCTGTTCTGACACAGTACAATTGATTAAAATGATAAAGAAATTTATATTTGATATTTTTCAACCGACGGTACTTGGTGGAAATTCATGTTGGATTAATTATATATAAAACACTTATTTATAGTATATCCACAGTGAATTTTTATTGGACGCGAGCCGGCTTTCAAGAGCTTCCGCTCTCATCATCAGGCTAGCAAAAGGCTTTTCGAAATAAACAATTTTTTTATTTTTAATAATATATATATAATCTTTATTTCACAATTTATACATAGAATTACAATTTACATTTATCAAATCACATATAAAGATATATTCATAAAACTGCAACCAATGAACGAAGCCCGTTAAGTCATTGAAATGACTTGTCAACAGGCTCCGCTCATCTCCACATCCAGCTTATAACTAAAAAAAAAGTTAAATACAACTATATTAATCCTATAAATGCCCACAAATCTATTTAAAACTCACACTACAGTTATATGTACATATTTCTATTTTTTCTGAGCCAATTCTTAAATAATAATTTTAATTTTCCAATTTTGTCACACTTTTTTATGCAGAGTGGCAGCGAATTGAATAACTTGGGAACCAAGCACTCCAGAGTGCGATCACCATACTTATTGTTGGTTTTAGGTATTTTTAAGCCTTCATTTTTTGTGAACCGTGTATTATGAATATGTATTAACCTCTTTTTAAATTTATTGTCCCGAAAATTCTCCATACCCAATTTATAACAAAAAATAGCCCTAATAGTTAGCAATTTCAACTCTCCAAAATATTTATACGCATCAAAATGTCTATTTGGTCCTGGCATATAGTCAGAGATTAACCTAATTATGGAATTCTGCTTGTTTTGAACTTTTTTTAGGTTTGTTTGTGTCGTCTTACCCCAAGCAGACAAACCGTATCTTATAACTGACTCCGCCAAAGATCTGTATATGATTTTAAGAACAGATTTTGGAACAAAAAATTTTATTCTATACAACCTACCCAAAATGGAGTACAATCTGTTACACACTTTCTTAACCTGACTATCCCATTTAAAGAAGCAATCAATATCAATACCTAGGTATGTATATTCCCCAACCAACTCAATGGCATCGCAATCACAGTGATTCTCAACATTTCGATGGACGCATTGCACATTATGAGATTTAACCGTTGGACTACTATTCACGACTGTGTGTGGGGTTCTTATATGCATGACTTTCGTCTTCTTTGCATTAATAGTTAACCCAAAATCGTGCGACCATTTAATCAACGTATTGTAGTCCTCCTGCAAGTATTCATTCGCCATACCCTGGTCAATATGTGACACCACCAATGCCGTGTCATCGGCGTATATAAAATGTTTTACATGTTTAAATATATTTTTTAGCATGGAGACATATATTAAATATAGTGTAGGTCCTAAAATTGATCCCTGCGGTACACCTGCTTTGATATCCTTTTTTACACTCAGTTTATCACCTATACGTATCATGAAAGTTCTTTCCGTTAAGTAATTTTTAAATAATTTCACACAATTAAATAGGTATTAATAAAAAATTGTATGGTTGCGTTAAATTTGAGTCCCGGCATAGAATAGATCTCCCACTCTTCTCTGTGTGTTTTCGAGTATCGTAAAAATTGTATGGTTGCGTTAAATTTGAGTCCCCGGCATAGAATAGATCTCCCACTCTTCTCTGTGTGTTTTCGAGTATCGTAAAAATTGTATGGTTGCGTTAAATTTGAGTCCCCGGCATAGAATAGATCTCCCACTCTTCTCTGTGTGTTTTCGAGTATCGTAAAAATTGTATGGTTGCGTTAAATTTGAGTCCCCGGCATAGAATAGATCTCCCACTCTTCTCTGTGTGTTTTCGAGTATCGTAAAAATTGTATGGTTGCGTTAAATTTGAGTCCCCGGCATAGAATAGATCTCCCACTCTTCTCTGTGTGTTTTCGAGTATCGTAAAAATTGTATGGTTGCGTTAAATTTGAGTCCCCGGCATAGAATAGATCTCCCACTCTTCTCTGTGTGTTTTCGAGTATCGTAAAAATTGTATGGTTGCGTTAAATTTGAGTCCCCGGCATAGAATAGATCTCCCACTCTTCTCTGTGTGTTTTCGAGTATCGTAAAAAAGGCAAATATTCTCAAAACTTCCGCTTAAGATATTAAACATCTATAATTCAGCGATTAAGCATGCCACCCCTCTTGAACGTAATTTAATTTAATTTTTTATTGATTATGATATGCATTTACTTTTATGAAATATTTTTTACACTCTGACATGGTGCTAAAGGGACCTTTTACATCCTTTTAGTACTGAAGAAATGAATTTATGGATTTATGTTTGTTTATTGTTGTGTCTTGACTTTTCAATTTTTTCTTGTATGTTGTGCTTTACTGCGCTCTTTCTGTTGTATTAATGTTTTTCCTTCTTTTGTACTATTGTAATGTTGATAAACCCAAGTGTCCTGTAAAGGACCTACGGGAGATGTTGGAGAATAAAGAATAAAGAATAAATAAATTTTTATTATTTATTCATTCACCTATTTATTTTATTCTTGACTGTACACTGGTTACATTATTTCAAATCAATACAAAGTGTCATAAAAATGTCAGTTATACAATCCAATGTACAGAGGGCGAGTATATCGCTAAAATGCGATGTCTTCTATCTAACCCGGCTAGTTTGTTGGCTACCTCACTTGTGAGAAAAATGATATAAGTAAATAAATAAATAAAATAAATAAATAAAACTTTATTGACCATAATTTTACACAAATACATAAACAATAAAATACAACATTACAATACCTGTTTCCATCTTCATTCGTGATGGGTTGTCTTGGATACGATACGTTGGAACATCGCCGAGATATATTCTGTGCTCGTCACTTTTTCAAATTGCTGAATGGTATCATATTTAATCCAATAATACTGGAAAATTTTAACATATATGTTCCCGATGCATATGGACGTTCTCGGCATCACGATTTTTTTTATCAGCCTCAAAGTAGAACAAACATATTGGCAAAGTCGCCAATAGGAAGGGCTATTCAAATATTTAACGGTCTGGCTAGACACATTGATATATTTGGCGTGACGTATGCGGAGTTTGTCAGGAAGATTGAGAATGTGTTGTAATTGTTGTGTTGTTGTCTAGATGTTGTTGATTTTCTTCTGGGATCGCATTGGCCTTCAGCTGTAAAGATAATAAATAATAAATAAATAAATAAAGTTTTATTGGCATCAATATTTATAATGTGTACATGTTTTTGTTCCAAAGATCCCTGTAAGAATCGTCTCTTTGTCAGTAATAATAATAAAAACCTGACAATTAACAAAATTTGGCCAAAAGGCGGACTTGTTGCTAGACAACGTCTTCCAGTCAACCCTAAAATATTAACATAAAAAAGTAGGTCTATGCCTACCCAAATAATAATAAAAAATAAAAAAAAATAAGTAGAAAGATAATTAAAAAAAAAACATAATCCAATCGGGAGTCGAATTAAAGTTTATTTATCAAGAACACGCCAAGATCATTTTGAATAAGTGCACAGTAGCTTTAGAACATGTTTTACATGAATGAATATTATTACTATCATGTCGAGAAAAAATCACTTAAGCCGTTTAACAGACGAGTCAGTTTAATTGGCCGCACTCGACATCAATCAAAATCCAAATTTAATTGGTCTTCCATGTTTCAATCACCGTACTTCAATTAATTATGAACTATCATGATGGAATATTTTTTTTAAACACGTTTCTTTCACAGTATAAACTAGGTAGATTAATATTCCTACCTGATTGTGATTGTGAAATGATTTGTAATATTCCAACAACCGTATCTACATACTATGTAAGAATTAAAATAATTTATGTTTCTTGTTTTGATATTTCGATTTAGATTTTAAAAATCAAAGGTTACTGGTTCATAAAGATGATCTTATTTGGAATAAAAAAAAATGCATTTAATTCGATGTTTCTCAAAATGTTAAAATTTCCGATCATCACAAATTCTAATTACCAATTTTCGTAACTTATACTGGCATATCCTTAAAGTGGCAGACCTACTGCATATAATAAACATGGAAGCTGTCTTCTTCGTGTCAACAATGGTCTGCTGCTACCGTACTTGTACAGTAGAAAGACGTCTCTCTATTTATTTATTTATTCTTTACTGTACATGATAACAAGCAAATTCACACAAAAATACATTTAAAACAAAGACAATCATACAATCAATATACAGAGAGCGAGTTTATCGCAGAGGCGCGATTTCTTCCAACTAACCCAATTTCATGAAACTTTCACATAGAGAAAATCTTAAAGAAAGGAATGAGGAGGTAAAAAAGGAGAAGAATATCTAGTGTTGTTTATCCATAGTAGAACATAACATCACATGCATAGACAATTCACACAGATGGAGCTAGTCCCAAATTAAGATATAAATCTTGTATTATGGGTACTAACGCGACGACACACATATACAATGCACTAAAATATATGTAACACCCAGACCCGGGACAATTTGAAAAAGGTCATTCTTCATTTTGCCCTGGCCGGGAATCGGAACTCGGGACATCGTGATTCAAAGGCAAGAGCGTTACCTCTGCGCCACACCGGCCGCCTATTTCGTTTATTTCAAGATTAGAACAAAACGCTAATTTCAATTCATCCAACTCAGTTCAATTATAATATTTTTGAGAACCAATGAACCAAATAAGTTAAGTAAGTTGATGAATTATCAGAAATTAAGTAGGTAATTTAAATATTACTTTTATCAATAATGTATTTACGCGATGATTGCTTTGTGGCATTTCGTTTAATGACTTATTGAGCGATTGCCCTAAATTAATTTATGTAATTTTAATAGGCCAACAACTAATACTTATACCTTTAAACTATGTTTTACAATGTGTTAATAATATTCGTATTAATTTATTTATATTTTAGTATGCCTTAAATGTTTTTATTGTTTGTAAAATCTGGTTTGGATACAAGTTTAATAGTGAAGTCAAAACTTCTTTGTCTTGTATTATACAGAGTATCTTGTATTGTTGTTTCTCTGGTGATTATGATTCTGGATGACTTTGTTTTGACGCCGTTTAACAGTCCCTAGACCGTCTCAAGGGCGCCGGTGAATATTGCAGTTTTTAATTTGCTTCTGAACCTGGTGACAGTCTGATTTTCTCTCAATGGCACCGGTAGGCGATTCCACGTAACCGGCCGGGCCCAACGACACCATAAGCCCTCTCATAGAAGTTAGACTTACCGGCTCTGTTGGGCTCAGTAAGGGCCGAAATTATAAACGAGGAACCCAATATTCGTAAGTATGTCGACACTTTACGAACGGATGGCGATCTGTTCGTACATTCTTCTAGATACTGTATTATAAAACTATTTTGACAATTCGTTAAAAAGAAATATTTTTGCCTACTGTACCCATTGTTTTCAACCGGTGGTCACATAAGATCTTGCCTGTCCCTTTTATCTACCTGCTCCTCATTCATAAAAACTTCACCCAACAATCTCATAATTTACACAAAACAAATGAGTAAATGACAGCGATGCTATGAGAATATATCCTAACAAAACACGTGCGTAGATTCATCTATTGTTATTTCTTTCTCTCTTCAGGCAAATAGTGAGACAGCAATGCTAGTCGTCAAAACTAACCCCTGGTCGGTCGGCCAGTTAAAGCCGATGGTAACATTTTACTGAAATAATATCAACGGATGTTTATAATGCTGAAAAACGAGTAGTTATATCAAATTTTGGACCATATTAAAATAACTTGAGCTAACGGACTTTTATAATATTGGCCCTTAGTCTATTCACAGCCAGTTTCGAAGAACGCAGAGGTCTTCTAATGGTCAAGTAAAGGGGACAAAGCTCTGCGAGGCATGATGGTGCTATTTCGTGATGGTAATCAATCTATACAATCTATCGTTTATCACTGTGGGACTTACTTCTACTTTTCGGGTCCGGACTTTAGACTTTGCCACTCCAGTATTCAGCGACGTATATCGCCTTGTCATTCACCATCAATAGGTCACTCTCATTACATGCATTCCGCATCAGCGGGCATTGCAATAAATGAGAATCACTCTGCACCTCCCCGCAGTCACAGCTAGTGTCCTCCTCATTCAAAAAGCCCCACCTCTGCTGGTTACTTTTGCACCTAGTCACCCTAACCCTTAGCCTGTTCAGTGTCTTCCACGTGGGGTACCTCAGACTATGCACGGTGTTTGCGCTTTCGGATGGCATCATCCATGGATAAGCAGAGAGGATATAACGCCAATCCTATCTGTCTTTTATTACTTCTTTCATATCATGATTGTCCTTTAGAACTTGATCCATGTGCTTTTTGGAGATCCTCGCTTTTATACTCTTTTTTGACATATAAATATAAATATTGACATAAATTATGCAATATCCTGTTGAATAAATCTATAATCCATGCTTTGGTGTGAGATACGTAGGTAATATTTATTATAATAATGATTAGTCATTGTGGTTATTCACTTGGATCCTTGGATGTATTGATAACTGAAATGCTGAATATATTTACTTTCCATATAATGTATTTTAAAAACTTTACCCCGAGCTGAGACCATAACAGCTTTTGACCAAGGCGATCTTAGCAGGAAAAAACAAAGCAAAATAAAAAAAAATAATTTAATATACCACTATACTTTACTAATACTATACCTACCCTCACACCGTGTCTCAAGTGGGGTAGGCAGAGAGAACGGAACACAAAATAGATCTATCCTTACACACTTCCTTCGCTTCCTCCACATTCATACAATTTCTCATTCACGCACGTCGATTTCTCTTACTCAAAACACGGTCGTCCATGAGAATTTGATCTACATGCTCAATCTATGTAGTTTTCGAACGCCCGCGCTTCCTCACACCCTTTCTTTCAGACAAGTATATCCTCTTTGTCATAGAAATGTCGATTTATCGAATACAAGATATTTCTACTTGTTGAGTATTGTAACTGGACAGTTGACATAACATTTGAATTGCCATTCCTACTGGGGACAGTTGATATAACATTTGAATTGCCATTCCTACTGGGGACAGTTGATATAACATTTGAATTGCCATTCCTACTGGGGACAGTTGATATAACATTTGAATTGCCATTCCTACTGGGGACAGTTGATATAACATTTGAATTGCCATTCCTACTGGGGACAGTTGATATAACATTTGAATTGCCATTCCTACTGGGGACAGTTGATATAACATTTGAATTGCCATTCCTACTGGGGACAGTTGATATAACATTTGAATTGCCATTCCTACTGGGGACAGTTGATATAACATTTGAATTGCCATTCCTACTGGGGACAGTTGATATAACATTTGAATTGCCATTACTACTGGAGATTCTACTAATATATTTGTTCTGTTTTGAGGACGGCATAAAAGTTCGCGATGCCGAGAACGTCCAAATGATTTGGGAACTTACTATAATACCTATATTGAAATTTCCTGTTATCTTTTTATTAATACTAATACATTGTAAAAGATAAACAATGTCTCTTTGTTAGCTCACGTATTAATTTTACTGCTAATTTATTTGAGAAATAATCAAATATCCCTATTTAAATTTTATCTGACAAGACTAATGAAATGGTTTCGCAAGATTTCAACGAATGTTATCAACATTTAACTATTAAATAATATGTAGTTAATACTCAACAAGGCCAAGATAAAATGAATGAGATATGCAGGTACTCCGAAACTGATGACTCTTCTTTAGTTGTTCCTTAATATCTCCGATCAGATACCATTTAAATTTCAATAACAATTAATTTTGTATCCGTTTTATCTTCCCTGGTAAAAACTTTTTTACTAAGTGTTTCACGATACTCAGGGCCGTTGTAAGTTAAAGTATTTGCTATGTTTGAATTTGTCATTAAAATTGTGTTTTAATATTTTTTTAATCATTAATTATATATCAGAATCAATAAATCAATTTACATTAAGAAAATGTGATGATTTTTTTTCCATCTAACCACGTCATTCATACTAAAATAAAACCATAAGTTCATTCAAAAAAAGAATAAAAGAATTGCTATGTAAACTAAAAACAGAAAATAAATCCAGTATATTATAAATGCACAATTTTTACTACTCTTCTGATGAGAAAACTGGATCTTCTGCAATTTTATTTTTTATATCATAAAGTATTTTGTACTTCATATCATAATTTAAAATCTTAAATCAGTACAATATTCATTAATTATTTCAAAAATTATAACAAATAAAATGACTTTTGAATAATTAAAGTATACTAGTATCATAAGAGAAATCGATGTGCATGTACGAAAAATTGTATGAATATAGAGGAAGTGAAAGAAGTGTGTAAGGATAGATCTTTATGCCGTTCCGTTCTCACTGCCTAATCCACCAGGGTTGCGGCGTGAGGGTATAGATTGAGATAACTATTTCAGTTTCAATAATCAATTAATAGGAAATTAAGTTTGTCGGTAGCACGGAGGTAGAGTCTCGGCCTCGTGAACAAGAGGTCCGTGGTTCAATCCCAGGTGCCGGCAAACTCCCCTTTCACGACACAAGCTTTTAGCTTACTGTGGAAGGTGTACAAGGTTGCATTTGGGCTTATAACAAAACCCAGATATATTTTATTTTTAAAAAATGTTTGATGTACAGCACATGTGAGAAAACGAAAAAGAAAAACACCAGTATTCAGGAATCCGTTCTAAACTTTAGATTTCCTCTTTTCTCTTAGTGTTTCTTCTTTTTCAAGTTTTAGCAAATACCTAAGTCATAAGTGCTGTGCTATGCAAATAAAACCATTATTTTAACAAAAATCTAACTTGAATTTCTATGTTTATTTGTTACATGAATTCATGTAACAAATAAATTCATGTAACAAATAAACATAGAAATTCAAGTTAATTTTTTTTTAAATGTCTAGAAATTGTTACATAGTTTATGCCTCTAAATAAATAAAATTTAAAACCATAAGGTATTTGTTTAACATTTTGTTTGTATCCTTATTGTTTCTTCTATTTTTCATATCTATCTTATTTTTCTATCCTGTATACATATTTCTCTATACTTTTTTTATCAACCTGGTTTTATTGATTTTTGTTGATGATAACATCTATTTGATTATATTTCTCCAGCATCGATTAATTTTCTCCAATTGTTATGTCAAAATTTGTTTTTTATGTTACTGTTATGTCAAACACCAATTGTTATGTCAAAATTTGTTTTTTTATGTTACTGACTGTACTGTCCGCCTCAACACAGGCTTTAGCCTAGTGAGGTGGCAAAATGGAATTAGTTGTAGTGGATGTGGGTGTTTGAGTTGTATTTGCTTTTATATTATGCTTATTTGAGGAAATAAACGAATTGAATAGATTTGAATTATTCTTAAAACTTCTTCTATTCGTATAATAAACAGCCGGTCCTGATTATATAAACATAACTTTAGTAATCACGACAGAGTAGGAACGTTTTCATATAAAACATTTTGCATTTCGTCGATAAAATCGAATCCAAGTAAAAATATATTCACGTATATGACCTGTGAACTGCGATGAAGGTGTTAAGGTAGAGATAAAATACCTTATTATAATGAATATACATAAACGTGATATAATAACATCCAATAAAAAAAATATCAACGGAAAGTGGGTCTGTGTGTGATAATTAGGGATGTAAAGCATACCAGAAAAGCATCCAATATCTAGCTGGGCAGTAATTTTTTTTATCGGATATCTATCCAGTATTCGGTTGGATTTGGAACACTTGAAAACAAAAGAAAGTCGACATGTGTACAGCGAGAATACAAATGCTGAAAATAAGATTGAAATACAGGGTGAAAATGAAATAATTAGAAGGAAAACATTTATTTTAATTTATTACTTGTTAGTATTTTTTTAACATTAAATATGAAATGTATTTGTTTTATTGAAATTTTGAAAAGGCAAATGCCATTTATTGGATGAAGAAATTAATAACATTACATAAAAAAAATGTAATATATGTAAAAAATATCCACTTATAGACAAAGTCTTTAAGATTAAGTGTCAATGAGATAGACATATAATTCGAAGAGAGTAAGGCAGATGAAGGCCTAGGATCTTGAAATGGAGACCATGGGAAGTTAGGCTAGGTTAGAAGCAGATGATATTATACAAGTTGTGAAAAAAAAATGTTCATTTGTCCAGAAATGGAGAGATGAGAGCTAGCAGAAAGTAAGTAAGCATTTGGTTGGATACGAAATAGTGAGCGCGCTAAAAGAACATTTCAGATTCCCTCTCAAGCCCGAATATCTCAGAAGCCGGAATACTAATCTTTTTCCGTACTCACTAACAAAAAAAAACTTTGTGTTCACGGGCAAGGCAATAATGCTAATGAAGAGATAGCCGCCTTAATTACCTGAGCCCGTAGACAAACCGTACTTAGCGATTGACTACTGGCGAATTTTTCGACAATCTACCTACACGTACCATATAATTATGCGTTATTGTTGCAGTTATTGTCGAAAATTCGTTTGTAGTCGATCGCCAAGTGCGTGTTTGTCTAAGGGCTGTAATCTTTTGTGTTACATTTACGTCTTTGATTCCTTCTTCATGAAATACATAGTTCGTATACAATTGTAAATGAAAACAGTGTGGAGAAGATTTAAAGACGAGAAAAAAAACGTAATGTGAACGACCAACATTTGCAAGTCACGACCGTGGCTGGGTATCATTCGGTATTAGATATTGCCGCCGAATATCTGCTTTCTGGTATTCGACATAATAACAATCCGTCACATCTCTATTGATAATATAATATGTAATATGGTGCCAGGGTCATTCAAAAAGCTGGTACTTACTCTTGTTTTGATGCAACAAGTGGATTAGAAAGATAATTAAAATTATTAAAGTACTACGCATAGACAAAATGAAGGTCTTATAACTTACAAAAATGTCAGATGACAGCTGATACATTTATTAATGTCTATGTTTTTCTAAATTTGATTCCTTCAACATCATCATTAAAAGGACATGTAATATTTTTAATTCAACGATTAGATATGCTACCCATCCTGTATGTCCATTAAATAAATACTTGTAATATCTAAATTAAATTATTTCATTTTTCACTTCAGCAGCTATGGGATTTGATCCAATCACTTACTTTATTTAGGGAAATCATTTTATCAGAAACCTCGATTGGAGAACCATGTCTACACAATGCAACATTGTGCAGAATCTAATCGGAAGAAGTGAGAAAGGTGTCCCAACGCTTACGAATTGGCTCAAGGCTGGCTATAGTGACCACTTTTGGTGTCCATGGACAACGTTCACCAATTCCACCATTCTCACTGTCACGATGTAAGGTCCACCAATCGAGAGACGCTTTATGCAAACCTTAGAAGCAACCATCTTTTTGGGATCTCATTTTTCAGATCTCAAATAGATCGCGATCTCCCATCTAAATGGCGCCGGAACAATTAAGTTCAATACTTTATCGGCTGCTAGTTCGACCAGTCAGCAACAAATGTTTAGAATATTTACTAATTTTTCTATTGTTTAACCGGATTTGGGTGCAGATGACAAAACCAATCAGAAACCTCGATTGGAGAACCATGTCTACACAATGAAACATTGTGCAGAATCTAATCAGAAGAAGTAAGAAGAAGGAAGTGCATAAAACGTCTCTCGATTGGTGGACCTTACATCGTGACAGTGAGAATGGTGGAATTGGTGAACGTTGTCCATGGACACCGAAAGTGATCACTTAAGCCAGCCTTGAGCCAATACGTAAGCGTTGGGACACCTTTCTCACTTTTTCCGATTAGATTCTGCACAATGTTGCATTGTGTAGACATGGTTCTCCAATCGAGGTTTCTGATTGGTTATGTCATCTGCACCCAAATCCGGTAAAACAATAAAAAAATTAGTAAATATTCTAAACAAATCATTTATGTTATAAATAATTTGACACAATTGGATGTCGGGAACTGGATTTTACTTACTAGAAGTGTAGATGTCAAACATATTTTGAACCACTCTAGATTAATCATTCCAATTTGAAATCATTTTACATAATTGTTACTTTAACATTGTCTGCGAATTGATTATCTAGCTTGAAGATTCGATCAAATATCTTCATTTTCATAATTTCTCTGCGATAAATACAATTATTACTGTTGCAATGATTACGTAGTCAACAGTTTTGCAATAAATATCTGAACAAACATATTGTGTCAACTATGAATGTGTATCAACATTACTGATCATATGAATAAGACCAGTTTAATACATTCTTTATTAAGAAAAATCAATTAGATACATAGTACATCACGATGAAGAATAAATTCTAGTTTTACACTTTGACATAGATTATGGACATTGCTGTTACTACCTGATATATATTCGCATGATTCTTAAGTTTCCTAAAAAATCAGTTCGTTTACTGAACATTTACTTGTTTAAGAATAATATTCAAATGAATGACAGTAAATTTACACATATTTAAAATTGCGACAAAACTCTGAATTTGACTAAGCGACAAAATGTGAATGGTTATTTAGTTCGAAAACGACAACCTATTCTACTAAGTAAGCGACCATTTATACAGTTAATATGTCCATAATTATGACTATTTAGGTGACAGCATTATATCGAATATGTTTATCAGAGAATATTATGTCAATACGAATTGCAGGATCTGCAGGACTCTTGACACAATCTAAATACGATCTTAATCTTGCCTAGATCTTAATCATACGACGCGCAAAGTGACTATAGTCAAAAATAAATGCATACCAATCTTGAGGTAGTGGTAGGTGATATTTTTGACTATAGTACTTTGGCGCGTTGTATGATTATCTAGACAAGATTAAGAGCATATTTAGATTGTGTCGAGAATAACCCTACTGCATGTGCAGAGATCCGTTCCTGCGATCTAGATAACCAGCTGACTTTCCATTTCTTTGATGGTCTCTCGGGTAGAAAGCGTTCCAAGGATTTGTTGAAGAAAACGATATGAGGAAGCCAGAGTCGTTCCAAATAGCATCCATTAATTTATATATAAGTTTAATCATAACAAAATATTAAAAATATAGTTACAAATGGCTTTATAATGTTCTCATATTGTATTGAATATAAACTGTATTCAAAACCATGACTAGACAAATTTAATAGGAGCTTGTCAAGAGTCGAACAATAATAATGTTGTGTTGTATTGAAGCAATAATGCATGCATTTCAAACAGTAGTCAACATTGTATGTATGATTATAACTTGTAAAGACTGACAATATAATAATATGTAGATACTGTAGATAGTATCATGTCTCGTATCGTATGTAAGTGCCTTGTATGTAGTTGCTTTGGAGATGTGAATGTGACGAGATTTTGCAATGACAGACCTGACCACGATATTATATTTTAATATCACGAGAAGGGCGTGAGCCATGAACACAATTTGAACTTCAATATTAGTAAGTATCTTATTGCTGGAAATGTTGTACTGTTTGCTATTTGTTTTCATGCTCTTTGTTTCATGGGTCATCGTGATTGAAAAACGTGGTGTATTGTTTCTAAGGAACATTTGTTTTTGTGTACCAAGATCTACAAATGCTACGAGAATGGGAATTTTTAAAAGGGCTAGAGAATATACCTAATTTAATACATAAAGAACTATTACATATATTGTATTAATCTTTTATATGATATGGGTGCAGTGCCATAGTTTTGATTTATATCATAGGTGTACGTACTTGAGGTGATTTAGCACGTAAATGATACTCGAGCATTGTCCAGAAAATTAATTAATATACTCTTTTAATAGATTCGTTCTTCTAGTTTTGACAGTCAGTGTGGCGTAGAGTTAACACTTTCGCTTATAAGTCATGAGGATCCAGGTTCGATTCTTGGCCTGAATGAAAAAAAATGAAAAATATCTCTTTTCAGATTGTCCTGAGTTTGGGTGTTAAATGTGTCTAGTCCTGTTAGCATCCATGTGAATTGTCCATATGTAATTGTTATATATTTTATAATTATTTGGCTGAATTATGTCTGAATGGAAATTGATAGTGTACAAAGACAGATGAAAAAAAATAATTATTTATTAGATATTAAATTGTCAGACCGTAAAAGATTAACCGTAGTGAAATGGAATATGCTCTGGTTGGTGTGGAAAATCAAAAAGAAAACCTCTGTTCAAAGATAGATAGATAGATATAAGAGGGTTGAAGAATGAGATGGAGTATCAAGAGTGCATAAATTGTTGAGTATACTTCAAATATCTCAAGTGAAAAGAATCCAAGTAGAGTAACCGTGGTAAAGATGTTTGAATAATGAATGTTAAATTATTCGATACAGCCTATCTAGAGAAGATCTCTGCTAATGCAGAAATGGCAGATTTATGTTTTTAACTGAATTTAAAATTGTCAAAAATATTTAAATTCATTCATCTATATCTATACCATCACGGTAGGTATATCCCACATGTAGGGTAGCCAGCAGATCAGCTGCATGATATATACATGCAAGCTGTCCTCTCCGTGGAAACAAAAAAAAATAAGACATTCAGGATGGGTGACAGCCTCATTGGTGTATTTAAGATGTAAAATTTCTTTATTTTGTCGAACATCTGCCTTTTATAGGACACTCGAAAACTTACGGAAGAAGAGTGGGAGACCAATTCTTTACCGGGTGCTCCACAGCTTACATGACAATTACAACCATGTACGTATTGGAAAATTACTATTTATTTGTTTAAATTATTTGTTAAATTAAATTAATTTTCTCCAAATAATTGAGACAATTTATTTATCCAAAGAATTGCAGATTTGTGTATCAGGGTATCATACATTTAAAGAGGTCGCGCCAAATATATAATATGTACAAGGATAGAATATATTGTATTATTTGTGCTGTGAGCATAATATTAAATCTGGTATTGGTATTGATTAGTATTATTACCCATAGAATTATAATATTGTATTTCAGTTGTACTATATACCTACCCATAACTATTCAATGCTAGTTAGTATATACTAATAATCTGATAAATATTTATATCTGTTTATATGTACTTTAGAGACATCTTAATCAAACAAGATAGAGAAAAAATAATACACTTCATACGAGGTCCCATCCTTTGATCAGGTTTTAGGATAAATCTTATTTATAAAATTCTCGTGTCACGGTGTTTGTCATCAAACTCCATCGAAACGGCTGGACCGATTTTGATGAAATTTTGTGTGCTTATCGGGTAGGTCTGAGAATCGGCCAATATTAATTTTTATACACCTTAAAGTTAAAGGTTAAACCCCGATTTTTTTTTTTTTTTTTTTTTTTTTTTTTTTTTTTTTTTTTTTTTTTTTTTTTTTTTTTTTTTTTTTTTTTTTTTTTTTTTATGGTGAGGCATTACAAAATGCATACAACCCTAAATTTTCACCCTTCTACCATCAACCCCTATTTTTTGATAGCAATATTAGTAATTCAATCATTTTCAACTTCGGTCAATATATAATGTACATATATGGCAAAACAACATTTGCCGGGTCAGCAAGTATTTTATAAATATCTTTTATATGCTACTTTCATCATAAGTGGGGTTACTAGCATACCAACTACATGTAATAAGCATGTAAGCCGTTCTCTCCGTGCCAACAAAGAGTTAAGATATCTAGGATTGGTGGCAAAACTAATCGCTGAATTTAAGATGTAAATTTTTTTCATACACCTGATATTTACAGGACTTTCGAAAACTTGTGGAAAAGAGTGAGATTTTGATCTGTTTGATATTTATGCGTGTTAATTTCGTTTCAATGAGTGTAAGTACCACAAAGGAAATAAGAAATACATGTTATTATTAGATTACTGAAGTTTAAAAGCAAATTAAATGTTTGGTGCGAATATCCTCCTAAGTACATATTTTATTAGGCGTCTCATCTGTAAGTGTTAATATGTCAACTTGACTTTTGTTTATCGAGTAAAACTGTACTAGCATTTTAATATTAACATAACCTTTGTAGGTGTGTTACGGTTAGCCACGATCCTTTGAAATGCTAAACAGGTGTTGAAATCTTCATGCCTTTGACTCGAAATAATATTATTAATACAACCATAATCAATGCTTTACTTAGACCGAGTATTTAGTACAAACATACACGGTATTCGTACGACTTAAAAAAATATTTGTAACGGCGTCGTTGAGTTATTTCGAAAATTTTATGATACATACCTAGTCCTTTTTTAAGAATCATTTGTAGCCTGACCATAAAAAATAGTTGCCTTTATTGAAAATGATCATTAAATTATATTTGTTACATGCGAATTGCAAATATTTCATATCATTAAAGGTAATGTTGATTCCCATAAAAACTTATTTTTATCAAATTTTTAACATAGTTTTCGACTGCTATGCATGTTGATAGATTGAAATATCAGAGATGTGCATAAAAGGTATTGGTGTGGAGATCTCGTGAAGATGAAAGAAGAAGAAAAATATCTCCTTCAAGGCGGTATGATGCCGTCAGAAGAATCGCTGGCGATTGATTGTAAAAAGCCCAAGACAGAGATGCCTGGAGAGAGAGTTTTATCCTCAACAGTGGGTAGGAATAGTTTGAAAGGAATTTCAAAAACATTTTGAAAAAATAATCTCCCGATAAAAGACAGATATTCGTTAAACATCATGCATTATGATTTTTTTTTTTTTTAAAAAGATATATCTGGGTTTTGTTATAAACCCAAATACAACTTTATACACCTTCCGCAGTAAGCTAAAAGCTTGTGTCGTGAAAGGGGAGTTTTGCCGGCACCTGGGATCGAACCGCGGACCCCTTGTTCAAGAGGCCGAGACTCTACCTCCAGGCTACCGACGAAAACGATTATTAACATCTTCGGTACAGTGATGAGGTATGCCACCTATCCTGAATGCCTAAGCTTTTATCGGCATGGAGAAAAGGAATTGCATGTTTATAACATGCAGTTGGTTCACTGGCTACCGCACTTGTGGAAAATATCGTGATTAACATGAGTATGAATGAATAAAAACCAATAAAAAATATGATGTAAAATACATACAAATAATCTGTTGTAGGTGTTTATTGAGATTTAACTGCTTTTAAGGACACTCAAACTGTAGTGCACTGAAGCCAGATGAAATCAAATTGGTTATCATAAGGAAATTTACTGAGCTCTGTGTTCTCAAAACACCTGCAAGTAGACCCCTACGCTCAGCATAGACATCGACTAACATTCTGGATGAGATCAATAGAGCAAACAAGTCCTGCTACTACGACAGAGCTTATTTATTTATTTATTTATTTATTCTTTTTGCACATCATCATTACATTACAGTGTTAACAAAATAATACAATTTTTTTAAAAACTAGGACGATGTGCAGTGGCGAGATTATCACTATAAAGTAATTTCTTCCATCTAACCACGACACATTGACATAAACCTAGTAAAAACTAATTTACTTAAAAAAAAACATACAAGACATTAATACACAACAAAAGAAAAAAAAAGAAAATTTAAAATTTTTTGACACACACCCAACATGAGGTAGGGATTATGGATTAGAGGAGGAGAGGGGGGGGGGGCTAGGGAACGGATACTGAGTTAGCTTATGGTGTTGTAGGACCCATCATCTGGAATCTACTCTTCGATAATCTTCGTAAAAATCTATCAATAATAATCAGGAACAAATTGAAAACATCTCTCTTCCAAGATACGTTCCCGCGCTCTTTAGATGGATATTTCATTAAAAGGCGCTGAACAAATTATCCGACATAATATATTATATAATATCGATAGTTTAAAGCACAGAAGACACATGTCGACATTTGACAGTTCAGAGAAAACAGGTTTTCAAAGTTTGAGATTCTCAAATATTTAAAAAAATTTAAACTAATTCCGAAGATATTCTTGATGGACATGTACTTTTTAAGAATCAAGAAAGTCGATATAAATGCATTTTTAAATATCTTTAAATGTCTTATGTAACATGTTACGTCTAGCCACAAAAACGTGTGGCATTTCGGTTTTGTTAAATATTTTGATAATGAGATAAGTATTATTGGTAATTGTGTAATCAGGACATAGAAGAGGCTGCAACCGATCTTGTACATAATTATATTTACTTATGTAATAGATATTAAGAATAATAAATTATATTTTTAAGATATATTAATGTATAGTACAAATAGTTTTTACGAGATTGTATAGAATATAAATAGAGAATGAATAATTGAAAATTATTGTAAAGTAATTTAATAATTTGAATTTGAAATATGTGTTACATTATTAAGATATACCGTAAAGTAATTTAATAATTTGAATTTGAAATATGTGTTACATTATTAAGATATACCTACCTATTGATTTAGCGTAGAAATAGTTTTCTATGATATCGTTTTATTTAACCTGTGGTGGCAGGGTGAAGGGGCGTGGGTCGGTTTTGTAGTGTTGAGTTGTTCCCTCCGCGGAGGTGTGGATATGTGCCGTGCCTCGCAGGTAGTGGTGTCGAGGGTTACCTAGTACCATTGGCTACCCTCGATACCATTGCTTTGTGGGATATGGCATGTGCCTGCATTTCTGTGGGGGGAGTGACTTGGAGCTGCAGAGCTGACTTATGCCCCTTTACCTTGTCACCACAGATATGGAATATAGAATAGAAATAGTTCTTATGATATCATTTAATTGTATAGAATTGATATAGAGTATGTATAAGTATGTATAAATAAGTATTATTGTAAAGTAATTTAATAATTGTTTTATATTAAGAACCTGTTGACAAGTCAACTTATGACTTAACAGGACCATGTTTATTTTATGACTTTAATTGATACCAATAAATAAAAAAAAAAATAAAAAAAAAAAATAAAAAAAAACTTATTTTACCTAATGTGTGTTTTGTGTTTCAAACCTTTTAATAAACAAATATTTATGAAAATTATGACGCAAATTATCAAGATATTTTGTGCGATACACTATTACATTGTGACCATCACTTTATTATTGGCTGTTTTATGTCCAGGGGCAATTATTTACAGGCAATATATTATTATTCATTAATCTATAGATGAACATTGTAATTAAATATGAATTTAAAATGATAAAACCAATTAAATTGAAGATTTATTGATGAACATAATATTATTGATAAAGATAAAATGTAATATTTTACTACAATGTGGACACAAGCTGCATGTTACTTTTATCGGAAAAGTGACATTATTCGTTCGTCCTTTTACTTCTCTCCTTATATAATGAAACCCTGGAGCATCAGCAGGGTTACTCTTGACACAATCTAAATACGATCTTAACCTAGTCTTGATCTTAATCATACATCGCGCGAAGGGAGTATGGTTAAAAATACCGCTCTACCGTTACCGCGAGATTGGTATGCACGTATTTTTGACTAATAGTCACTTCGTGCGTCGTATGATTAAGATCGTATTTAGATTTTGTCAAGATTAAACCTACTGAATTCGATCGGCACCAACTTCTTTTCTTAAAGTGATCTTTTCCACTATTAAATTTGGTTTCTTAACCTTTATTTCAATTATCTTTTTGACAATTTCATTTGGGCGTCGGGAAACGTGATTGCCGTACTACTTTTTTCTTTCTTTTTAATAATTTAAATATATTTTACGTTCCCTGGAGCGCCTGGCAAATAGTTAGTCTTTATTTATTTTATTCTTCACTGTACATTGTTTACAATAATAACATTAAAACAGTTATCATAGAAAATATCAGTTACTTATACAATTCAATGTACCTACAGAAGGCGAGTTTATCGCTAAAATGCGATGTCTTTCAACTAACCCGGCTTCTTAAGATTTACTGGTAATTATGATGTAACAATAGTTCCAATAGTTCTTTCAAGTACAGGAGTCATACCATATAATTTTTTTTAATAGTTTAAATATTTTTTTATTTTATTTTATAGTTTTCGCAAACATACAGTTATTGCAATACAGAGGTAATACAAATAGATAAAGAAAATTGGATTTAATTATTAAATATATTGACATTACCACAAGCAACATAATTATATCACTTTACAGAAGTTTGCGATTCTGAATAATTGTACACAAATTTTTACAAATATACGAAACATAACGAATTGACAAAACGGATGAAATTTATTTTAAATGACACGGATAAATTGACGAACTGACATAGAAAAGGATGACGAATAAATTATATTCTGCAATGAACGAGTTTATCGCTGAAGCGATTTCTTCCAATTAGAGTATTAACGTGACGTTACACACATATAAACAATACACTAATCAAGTCACATCCAGAGCCAGGACAATTTCAATAAGTTCATTTTTTTATTTTCTCTAGCCGCGAACTGAACTTGAGACCTCTAAAGCCTTACCGCTGTGTGACATCAACCATCGATTACAATCTCTTCCGCCTGGGACGAAATATGGTTCATTTTGCATTATCTTTTATTATATTTAGAGCGGCTGTGTCTTATGATCGCCTTAAGATAATCCGTTTTATGTATTATGATTAATATACTTCAAGGTGTGTGAAGGATAAGCGAGTCACACAATGAAAAGAACTACATTACATCACAATAATTTATCAATATAATATTTTTGTTACATTATTTTGAACTTGTAAAATGGGTTGCAATTATTGCTCGAGGTGATTTTTGTCTAGGAAATGTTAAATCTTAATGATATGATATTTTTTCTTGTGAATTCATCAGCTATTAAAATACTTAAAACGAAATATGTTCACTTATTTTTATGTGAGTATCTAACGATTGAATTTTATGACTCATTAAGAGATTATTAAACGTCATTTTGAAGGGTTTTTTCTTAAGCAAAATTCATCAGTTATCAAGGATCACACTTGGAATTCAGTAATCAAGGTATTTGTTGGCTATACTGTAGGGTTTCTCCTGACACAATCATATAAATTTGATCTTAATTTTGTCTTGATCTTAATCATACGATGCGCGAAAGGACTATAGTAAAAAATACCGCGAGATTGGTATTCACGTATTTTTGACTAAAGTTACTTCATGCATCGTAAGATTAAGATCAATTTAGCGAGAAGACATTTCTTGACTTCTCAGGTCATTATCAAGCTTTGATAATGACCTTAGAAGTATTGTTTCTAAGTGACCTGATCAAGATCTATAGCAGACGTAAATGTTTATTTAATTTACCCATTTATGGACTTACACTTTTTGTGCATCAACCATTGACTTATATTGTATGGACTGGAAATGTAAAGAAAAAACGGCGACGCAACCAAAAAAATTTTGCGACCAAACACATTGGTGTTGCAAGGAATGGAGGACATTTTTTTTATTTTAAAGGTCCTTTTAAGTCAAGTATATATAGGATGTGCAATACTTAAGTTTTAGTAGATACTCGTAAGAGACCATTATCATCTTAATGTTATTGAGTGAAACTTATTGAAATCTCCTAAGGGAGAAGTCGGAGTATTTCTATTTACCCAATATTCTGAGCAAAACTTTTGTTCTCACGAGCAGGCTACATAGACAGTCTGAAGGACTGGCCGACTAAAACTGCCATGTGAGAATCTTCAAAGCTACATACATCCACGTCTTAGATGTCCCTCTCAAGAGGATGGAATGTCATTACATAAACATACAATTACCAATAAGTAATGAAGAACAAAAAAATAATAGAAGTCACTGAGAAATCACAATACAAACATATAAGTAACAAACAAAGTTGACATAATAAATAAATTATTAAATAAAATATAAAAATATATTATTGAGCACTGTTTAAACTCCACATTGTTAGGTTAGATACCAAACATTTTCGCCTATACTTGTAGGCATCTTCAGGGAAACTGAAATCTAAAAATTGTGAGAGCTGTTGTTCATATGGTGAGGTCGAGAAACCCTTCACTACATGAACAACAGCTCTCACAATTTTTAGATTTCAGTTTCCCTGAAGATGCCTACAAGTATAGGCGAAAACGTTCGGTATCTAACCTAACACAGTGGAGATTAAACAGTGCTCAATAATATATTTTTATATTTTATTTAATAAAATTAAAAATGGATTTCCACAGCGTAAACACAAAAATTCTTGTATTATAATAAATAAACATTATATGGATATACTGTGAATCGATATATTGGGAACCAAAACTAGAGTAAAACAGCATAATACTATTATTAATTTTGGAACATATTTTGTGAGTAAATTAGTAGTGCGTTAGGCGTCTATACCAAATAGGTCAATGCCTTTAACACAATACATAAACAATTTATTATTGTTGCCAAAAATGAGATTAAAACTAAAATTAAAACCATTCCTTATAACTACATAAATTGTATATAATTTTTGGCCCCAGGGTTTCTCAAATATTTAACTAACGAGTACCTCTGACAGGTGCTGACAAATTGATAGTACAATACAAGGCTTAAATTAAAGTAATTTTTATATAATAATAATAATTCCTGTCATCAGCTGTGAAGACTTTTGATTTAAGATAATAGGCAACATGTTGTTTCCGGCATGTTATTTCTTATATTATTCAAATTCTTTTTGCAATCTCAAAATAAAAGCACAGTACGCACTCTGACCCGAACTGTCATTCAAAAATAAAACAATTGATTCATAAAAATTGTATACTTACTTTTTGTCAATTGAGATTAATAATTAGCCAAAATTATTTATCTTGATTCAGCGATGAAGGTTGTCTCCTATTTCAAAACGTTTTATTATTATAATCATTCTAAAAATGTCACCCTGCACTGAGACCATAACAGCTTTTGACCAAGGCGATCTCAGCAAGAAAAATAAAACTAAAAAAAAGTTAATAAAAAAAATATACCATCCCACAAGTGAAGTGAAGCTAGCAGATTAACTCCATGTAATAAACATTCAATCTGTCCTCACCGTGTCAATAAAAAAGGAGGATATTTAGAATAGGTGGTAGGTACACTTCATCGACGAATTGAAAATCTTATACGTCCTAAACGCAAATCTGCTTTTTACAAGACACTCAAAAATTTACCAAAAAGGGTGGGAAATTTATATACCTACATATTCTTTGTCGAGGATTACAATGATAGTGATTCTATATTATTCAGAATTTTATTTCTTCTTCTTTACGTGCCTTGTCAGGTCCTCCCAACGTTGACGATCTCCGCTGGGAGAATTGTTTCTGTTCTGGGTAGTACGAAACAGCTCCTCCACACCTCTCATCCGGGTCAACTCTAGAAATTTCTTTAAAAGGAATTTTTTCAATTAAGTCAAACGAGGTGTATGTTGAATATTTTCTCACTTACGAAGGTGTGAAAAATCCAGACTAACAGGAAAAATCACATTGAACCCACATTGGAGCCACATGGAATGCGGTAGTTATCAAATAAATGACTTATCTCGATAATATCGAATGCAACAATAATGTTGTAACGGAACATCTCAAATAGAGATGAAATATATATTCGGCAACTATCTGGTGTCTGGTCGGATAGTAAACACTTAAACACAGCCAAAATTTAAAAATTCTTTCTACTACTACTACTACTACTATACCATCACGGCATATCCCACAAGTGGGGTAGCCAGCAGATCAGCTGTATGTAAGAAACATACAAACTGTCCTCTTTGTGCCAGTATAAAATCAAGACATTCAGGATGGGTGGCAAACCAAACAAATTCTTTCAATCTTATTTTTTTTTGTCTTTATCTCTCCATTCTTTTATTCATACTATCACGGAATTTCCCATTAGTGGGGTAACCACTGGTCTAACTGAGTAGGTACCTATAATAAATATTTAGAGTATCAAATACCAATATTTCTAAACACAGCTAATTTTTCACTTAATTTAACTGTATTTAGAAATATTGATATTTTTAATCATGAATTTTCACTTTGTGAATGTACAAACATTAGAATTACTATTTTGGGTATAGATCGCTCCTTTGCGATAAAATCGCTCTTTTGTATAATTATTATTTCTTAAAGCTATCGAGCAGGCGGCTAGAGCTGATGTGCTTGATAGCCACACTATTGATGTCACTCTATACTGCCAAGATTAACTTGAACAAATTGGTGTTGATTGTTTTTAATTTGAATGTTAGAAATTCTCTCTATAAAATTGTTTGTAATTGATGTACAATAAAGGACGAAATATTAAATAAATAAATAATCATAGAGTTTATAGAGTAAAATAACCTACATATTTACATGCTATCTTCACGTATGCTGGCACATGCATTTCTTGATCATAAAAAAAAACTTTTCTCTTTAACTCTGTCGTAGATTTTCTCGTAGCTGAGGGTCATGATGTCAAAATATATCGCCCCATGCCACCTTCTTCTGTCCTAATAAAAGAATCATTAAAATAAACTCTTGTAGCATAATTTGTTCTAAATTAGACAAAGCAAGATTTGGTCAAATATCCGGTAATCCGATTTTGGATCTTACTAGATATACATACATCTCCTAATCTCAAGATTACCTGGTAGGTAGTGGTATTTATATTGTTACACATTGTTTATAGTACTATGAGTATCAAGGTCCCTGCAGAGGTTGTTTAAATATCTGTATCGTACTGAAATTTCTTACGAAATCATCGAAGGCACTCCCATCTACAATGAGTATCAGATCAGGGTTATTGTATTGTATAATATTAATCACCAGTGGCGTATCATCTGTGGGTCAGCCCGTGTGGAGCGGAGGTATCGCTCTTGCCTTTGAAAAATGATCTTTTTCAAATTGTTCTGGGTCCATTTTAAAAATACTGTTTCGCTCTTTAGGTTAAGAAAATGCCTATGTTATTTATTGTTTTATTTTTATTTTATGAATGTATTTGCTTCTCTCGGATAGGGGGACATCGAAGAAGTATAGTTAAAAGATTCCACACATGGAAGTTATGGTGGTTAGGTGGTTTTCGACCGGCCAGCGCCTCAGGCTGCCCACTATGGCGCCACCGGTGTGGATAAGATTTGTTAAGGGCCATTATTATAAAAGTCCGTTAGCTCAAGTTATTTTAATACGGTCCAAAATATGATATAACTACTCGTTTTTCAGCATTATAAACATCCGTTGATATTATTTCAGTAAAATGTTACCATCGGCTTTAACTGGCCGACCGACCAGGGGTTTGTTTTGACGACTAGCATTGCTGTCTCACTATTTGCCTGAAGAGAGAAAGAAATAACAATAGATGAATCTACGCACGTGTTTTGTTAGGATATATTCTCATAGCATCGCTGTTGTTTTGTGTAAATTATGAGATTGTTGGGTGAAGTTTTTATGAATGGGGAGCAGGTAGATAAAAGGGACAGGCAAGATCTTATGTGACCACCGGTTGAAAACAATGGGTACAGTAGGCAAAAATATTTCTTTTTAACGAATTGTCAAAATAGTTTTATAATGCAGTATCTAGTAGAATGTACGAACAGATCGCCATCCGTTCGTAAAGTGTCGACACACTTAGAATATTGGGTTCCTCGTTTATAATTTCGGCCCTAAGTGTAGAATACGGACAAATGGAAGTCCCCAGACTTCTGCGCTATCTGGGTGGTTGGTAGTTCTCATTCAATGTTCTGGGTCTGGGTGTTATACATGTATGTGTTTAGTGTATTGTATATACGAGAATGTGTATCATCGCGTTAGTAATTCGGAACTAACTCGAAATGTGTAAAATTTCAATAAACATGTTATGTTATTTATCAATAGAAATGCAAAGCATCTGTAGAGTAATATTGCAATTGGTTATTAGAAATCAAAAATGTTTAAAAAAAGGGAAATTATGAAAATAGAGATTTGATTAAAACCCTAAGAAAGATGATCAATTCACGGAAGATGTTAAAATAATAACTCCGTGGGGTTATATGATTCTGTTCATAAAATTAATAAAATAAAAACAATAACATTAATTTTGGGAACACCACTGGTTGCATAAGCCGTATCGTCAAGTGTTTTTATCTTAATGGATATTATTAATAATGGCAATACTATCGATAAATATTATTACATGAATATGCTATGATAACAATAATAAATAAATAAATAAAATATTAATCCATAAATCTAATTATTGTAGGTGAGGTATCCTCAGCCATAAGGAGCTCTCAACACGAACCGTGTGAAAGTTGAACTAGATTCTATATGTAAGTCAGAGCAAAACTACAATATGTCAAAATTGTCATTTTTTGGTATGGCGTTCAAAAAAAAAAAAAAACTTTGTTTACTTTAAAGTATGACACTGTACTATACCCTCACGCCATTTCCCATGTGGGGTAGGCAGAGAGAACGGAGTGCCGTATAGATCTACCCTAACAACCTTCTATCACATTTCTAAATTTATTCAATTTCTCTTGCACGTACGTCGATTTCTCTTACTCAACACACGATCGACCTTGAGAATTTGATCCACGTGATCAAGCCACGTGGTTCTCGGAAGTCCGTGGTTTCTCATACCCCTCTTTCAAATAAGTAAATCCTCTTTGTCATTATCTTTCAGATAAGTATGTCCTCTTTGTATAACTAAATTTGTATTCCATAACTAAATATTTCAAAATATCTAAAAAAAAAAAATTGTTCCTCACATGTCATTTTACACGAAACATCAAATTTAAAAATTATTACTGGTCATTGCTATTACCTAGTGCTCCAATTTCTTTAAAACCTAAACAATACCCAGTTAAAATGGCGTTGTTTTGCTTTTACAAAAACTTGACATCATGTTTTTGTTTGAAAATCACAAAATGTGATGGTTGTGTGAATATGCCATAAAAAATAGAGCATAACGAGAACTTCAATACTTTTTTGATAAATCACTTTGTCCCTAATTGGATATGGTGTAGTTTCACTCTGACATGTAGATATTAAAGGACATAGTAACAAATCATTATTTTAGAAAATGGATATTGAGCAGCATCCGTCGGTGGATATTGAATCGGATTCAATTCTTGTACAGCTTACAAAACAGATCATAAAACATTGTTCCAATGATATTTAGAATAAGATCATGAAGTTCTCAGCGCAACTAAATTAAACACGTTTAGTTAGGTAGTTCTTCCACAGTGACTTTATTAATAGCGTTATGTAAGCTCTTCGTCAACCTGATGATGAGGGCGGAAGCTCTCGAAAGCTGGCTCGCAGTTACTAAGTCACTGTGGAAGTACTAAAAATAAGTTTATTTTATTTTATTAATATAACATAAACTTCCACCAAGTATCGACGGTCGACAATATTAACTATAGTAGGGTTTTCGCTTATTTGGATCGCTTTAATGCGCTCAACTTACTCAAATATTTTTTTTCAATCAAGAATTACACTGAATATCTCTTTCCTTCTCTGTGAATGAGTCATGAATAAAACTTATATTTCTCTTTAGTAAGAAGGCTTTCATGGTTCAACGTGTTTATTGATTTGATCATCACAATGTTTTCTTGAGATAAATAAAGCTTCAAATATGCATCGACATAATTATTTTCATTTTAGACCGCAAAATTGAAAATAAGCCAATCTAAATCCAAATAATCAAAATATGAATTCGTTTCACGATTTTCGTATTTCCGAGGCTGTGAGAATCATTATCATAGTCATCCTTTTACACATCCTTTACTTTCATCACGTTCTTGCAGATATCTTCGTCATGCATGCTGCATTCTCAATATCATTTCACACATATCAAATAATTGAGAATATCATTTTATTAAGATTACATTACAAGTGTATCGTTAATGATATTAATTGATATAAGTAGTGTCTGATTTTTAACCTTCGATTCAATTTTGAGGCTCATTAGATGATTTATAATAGCATTCCACCTTTTCTTACAGACAGGATATGAAAACAAGGAAAAATAGATTATTAGTATGAGAAATAATGTACAGTTCTATTTAAGCACTTGAAAAGAAATATTTTGAACATTATTCAAATACAATCGTACCTCTATGTTTTGTTCGTTGGTTTTATGTTATTTTTGATCGAACTGAGAAACTGAATCACTTAAAAACAATGAGCCCGGAAGGAGTCCCTAAAGGGTCTGATCTTGGGCCCTCGCCTTTACTGTCTTATTGAATATGTAAACAATGTGTTTTATTATGAAACACGTAAAAGAGTACAATTTTTATTCTTCCCGTGCAGTATTGAGGCACTTTGAAGATAGTTAAATGATTTCGACATAGTTTTCTTTCTTCTGCGCCAAACAGGAGAGATTCACCGCCTTTCCTATTCTTCGATAATACATGACCATAACGTGCGGATATCTGCCATGTGCACATATTATCTTTGTAGCGTGCTCTAAATGTTTCGTTTGTTCGCTCGATTTTGTTTATGTTTGACCCCTTTTTTGTTTCCGTATAACTGCACTATTCATCACTAGTATTTCCTGGCTTTTTATCTCTCCTCTCGCGTACTGATGTTTGTATATTTCCGTACATCAAATAATCGTTAAACTAAGTCTGTTCAACTTTTATTAAAATATCAAATAATAATGATGGATGAACCTTTTATTATAATATGACGTTATTATTACCATAATCTAGTAAGGTCTCGCAATTGTCTTCCTAATTGTATATCATAACACATTCTCATACCCACAACAGCTGATATCAATATTAATGTTTAGATAGATAGGTGTAATAGCTCTAATAGTTATCCGTGTAGAATATTCAATAGAAAATTATTATTTTGATACATCATCAACTTATGAAGAGCCAAAATTAATATTTTTTTATATGCTGTGAGCTTTTAATATTATTATTGATTAAGTATTCAATGTATAGTATGTGGCTGCGTTGACTACAACAAAATGCCGAGATCTAAAATAAAAACGTGAAATCAAGATTTTTCTTCTATTCAAACTTGGTATTTTTTTTTTGAAACGATCTCCTTTAAGAGTCTATCTAAAGTACGTTGATTTTTTTTTAAATCTTATTTTGTTCACTTAGTCTTGTTTAATTCGTTCACTTGAATTTTTTTATCTTATTTATTGATTTAAATGCATTTTAAGGTGTTTTTATTTTTACTGCTTGATTTTTAACTTTGATGATTTTTTAAGACCTCTCAGGTATCTTCACTGGTCCACCTTTTGATTTTGAAATTTGTTATCATATTCTATATTTGACTGTCTGATCCTGTGTACATTGTAAAAAAAATAAAATCAAGCTATTGATCAAAAGCAAGATCTTTTTGAATAATTTCGTGGATACGAAAATGAAGATGCATTTTTGAATAAAAACGATTATACCTATGTGTCGTCAGAAAATGAGATGAACAATTCACGGAAGATGATAAAATTTAACATCTTCCGTTAATTGATCCGAGAGTCGATTGATGGAAGATGTCTGTCCCATTCCTTTATTTCCTTCTTGATTGGCGATTTTTTTTTTCGAACTCGAACGAGATGATTGATTACATGTGCTTTAAAACTTTTTTTTGTGTGAATTCTAATTGATTGAATGTACTGGTGTACCTCAAATGTCCAAATGGTAAGGGATACTCACCATTGTATTGTACTCTTAATATGCTTATGATTTCTACATCCATAATTATTAATCTTCGGCGTTCTGTCTCGGCATTTCATATCGCCTTACAATCTCAACATAAAGTATCATAGTATACCTATATTGTTTTGATTCACGATGCTTCACATATTGCCTCAGGCTATTGATGCTTTACATATAAAATAAAGTTCTATTACCTGTATTACGAATACAATCAATGTAGCGGCATATAATATTATTACTCGTACAATATCGAGTATGCGATAGGCGAATATTATTTATGTATAGACCTTGGACATGGTTTATTAATAATTTTGGTCCCGTTTTGGAGCACAATCGCTGATAATGTTGTTTACTATTAATTGATCACAATACTGTTTTTGACATTTTTATAATTAAATTATTCTTATCTTTTAATGATTATTTGTGATTATTTTTACAGTGAGTTACAATCCATTGAATTGGTCTGCAACGAGTTTAGATTTTCTTCTCCATCCCTCTCTATTTTCAGCAAGTCTTTTTAGTTCTACGTATGTGCCACAGTTCATGTCCTTCTTCAAATGATCGATGTAGGTGTCTCTTGGTCTGCCTCTACCATTTCTCCCTTCGGTTTTGCCTTCCGCGATGGTGATGAGCAGGCCTGGGTGCCTGATGTTGTGGCCAATCCAGTATGCTTGTTGTTGGCTGATTTTTTTTTTTTAAATGTTTTATTGTATAATATAATATCGTCGTTGCATATTCAAAAAGATGTTTACTTTTTTTTTTTTAATACATATATCATTGTAAAAAACTCGTTGTTCCATGTTGGCCTAAATCACTCGCAAACGAGTGGATGGCCTTGAGAAGAATAGAATAGAATATTCAAAAAGGGACATGTGCGTATATTTTTATTTGGGCATACTCTTTTAAAACTGTTCATTAAGGCATTAAAATTGTAGTTTCGAATTTTTATTGGCATGTGATATTATTCTTTAAGTATTGAATTTTAATATTTGATACTAAGAATCACTTTATGAAATGGTTATGATGTCATTATGAGCAGTTTATTTTGGAAATGTCAAAACATTTATGAATTCACATGTCCCTTTTTGAATATGCAACGACGATATACTAAATAAATCTATTACATTTCGTCTCATTACAATTAGAAACCAGAAATTTCTGTACATTCAAGGCATTACCCAGGTTTTTACGACATTTCTGTTGTAGAGTAGGCTCATAATGCGGTGTTAAAAAATTTGGGAAATAATTGAAAGGGTGACCGAAAAAACAAATATTCGACTCAAAATATATTGACTCCAATAAATGGACCGAAAAAATAGAGGTGAAAAAAATGGACCACAGTTATACGAAATGAGCGACTGAAAAATGTAAACGAATGACGAACAATACTGACTGAGAGACTACATACCTATGTTGAGTGAATACTAAGACAAAAATGTCAATTCAAATTTTAATCTTAAATTTACCTACTTTCTTTTAAATTGTGTGTATGAACACTATTTATTATTATTTTAACGATGAATTTCTAGGAGAAGATAGCGTGTATTTATTTTATTTTATTTTAGAAAATACACGGCAAATGCCTTTATAAGTAAGCAGATAAACCATTAGAATTTTAAACAATCATGTTCGTTACATGCAGCTTGTCTGCTGGCTACCTCACTTGTGGAATATGTCATAAACAGTGTTTTATTGATATCAAATATGTTTAAACAAATTAGTTAAGCTGCTATCTCCCCTCTTGATAAAATCATGGGTTCACGCCCATGCTTCGAACTAGAGTACTTGATTTATTCTTTCATCTTTAAATTAATCTTCATGTAAATCAACTTTAATTGAGTCAAAATTACTTGAAATATATTTTCGAATAATCTGTAATCAAATTAATTAATTTTAACAATCCCGTTCAACCCACATACTTGAACAAACGCAAAATCATAAAAAAAAAAAATAATTAGTAGCGAAAAATTGTGCTAATTCATAAAAATATTCAATTAAATAAATAATATTCAAGATATTATATTATAACTAGCTGACCCGGCAAACGTTGTTTTGCCATATACATTATTTCTTAATTATTAATATCGCTATTAAAAAAATAGGGGTTGATGGTAGAAGTGTGAAAATTTAGGGCTGTATATATTTTTTAATGCCTCACTATAAAAAAGTAAAAAAAATCGGGGTGGACCACCCTAAACTTTTTGGGGTATGAAAAATAAATGTCAGACCTACTTGATAAGCAGAGAAAATTTCATCCAAATCGGTCCAGCTGTTTTGGACGAGTATGATAACAAACACCGTGACACGAGAATTTTATATATTAGAGATGAATCTAGATGAATCGATATCAAAAAATATTTAAATTTATTGAATGGTTTGTTTAAAATAATATAATAAATAACAAAATATAACATCATGTTGAAATGAGAATTACACATAAAACATTAAATTTTATTGCAAGTATTTAAAATTATGTATATAGTTTCGAATTTGTTTGCCACAGGGCAATTAATTAACGTAAATAGAATAAGTTATATTATTCATTTTAATTATTTTATGTGTTTGTGGGAAAAAACGACAATAAAAGCAAATTCGTCTTGTAAATGATATCAATTTCAAGGATATTTTTAAAAAGTAGTGTAATATTAATTGTCTAAAGCGTTGTTCACATTTATCACTTTGAGCCATCCGCGATGAATTCATTTTAAAGTGTGAATGGATGTTTCATCTTTAGTGAACACTCGGGATGAAAGATGAAAACTATGACAACCCGACACATTTTTGATAAAAGCTGATGATCATTGAAACGGTTTTATTCAAGTTTTCCTTATTATTTGTTCTTTTCTCTATTGATTAGAATCAAATTGAAGAAGAAGATGATAATTTTATTTTTACCAATAAAATATTTACAGAACAGAGTATAACAATTTTTCACTATTTAAATTCACATTTATGAACTCAATATTACCTCACTGGATTTGCACCCATAAACAAAAAAGTCATGTTTTTTCGAGAATGTCATAAAATTATTTTTATTAACTTGTTGTACGCACCAGGTAAAGAATTGATCTTCTATTCTTTCCATGAGTTTTCGAGTGTCCTGTAAAAGGCGGATGTTCGAAAAATAAATACATTTTAAATTCAGTGTAGAGGTTTGCCACCCATCCACAATATCTTATTTTTTGTTGGTACAGAGAGGATAGCTTGCATGTTTGATACATGCAGTTAGTCTGCTGGCTATTTCACTTGTGGGATATGCCGTAATGGTATACTAGCCGTAATTGTATGAGTGCCGTATTAAGTCCCCCTGACGTTGGCGATCACTATTTGGAGGGCCTCTCTGTACTGAGCAACCCGGAATAACTCCTCGACTCGTCGTATTCCGATACAGTCTAGAAAGTTGCGTAGTTATAACATTTGCCTTCTGCCCACTCCTCGTCGAATTTAATTTTCAATCTTGCCTTGTATTACCTATAAGTTGGGGTAATTGATATTTGGTCCCCAAGTGTTTTGAGATTGGGGAATTTTATATCTATTTTTTAAAAATATTTTTTTATGACAACACGTTAACCACGTAAGGCATCATGACCGTGAGTACAGACATAATCCAAGTGAACAATGTGAACGCCTTTTAAGACTATATTAACATGAACATGCATATTAAATAATAACATGAAGTAATTTTAATAAATGAGATATGATTCCTTTCCGGTATTAAATTATATTTGGCAAATTATAGGTAATATTTGAAGAGTTTCTATACAAAGAAAAATGTTTTTTTTTTATATATTTTGTTTGTATTCCATTTTCGAGACTGTTTGTATTAATTTGAAGTTATGTTTCGTGGAGAAGAAAAACAAAGAGTAAAACTCCCGCTCGTTTCTGTTCATTTGTGAGTCATCATCGTCATCATCATCAGTTGCTCTATACAGCCCGTGATAAGCCTTGTCCTCCTCCAACATTCGCCCCCGTCTCCCCCCATTTTGGCATATTGATGTACTCTTCCAATCCCTGATGCCAATGATATCTTTATCCCTCTGTATCCCATTCATCCTACGGAGTTTGGGTCTACCGACGCTACGTCTAGGGCATGAATCTCGGAATCTCGGAATCTCGCAATATCGGAATCTCGGACCGCTAGATCCGATATTACAATTCCGATACTGAGTGATCCAATATCGTAACATCGGAATCAGAAAAAAATCTACTCAAGTTTAAAAAGATGTATATTTTAGCTCTTTGCGTAGTGTGTGTGTTCGTCTCGCTTACTCGGACACACGAACTCACCTGTTTGAAAATGATTCTATCTCATCTATAAGTTACCGAAGATTTCCGATGAAGTGTCAATAGAAGCAAAAATCATGGACCCAGGCAAAAATTAATATCTAAGTGACAGTTCGGATTTCTTCTGCTACTATAAGAGAGATAGAACGATCATTCCATCTCGTTCTATTCGTTCATCAGTCACGCTCGTGAACTGTGTATGATAAGACGTGTTTGTGTTTTAAGTGGTTAATGTAGGTACGTGCAACGTTGCTTTAAAAGATGTGAGTACATTTTATTATCTGTTTTCTAATTCAGTATAAATATCTGTATTTAGATGATTTTATAATTATTTACAGAATTATATTTTAAATGTGTATCGTACATGTGCTATTTCAAAATAAAACAAAAAAAACGTCAAAATGATTTAACCAATCTGAAAAATCTCAATCGGAGACCATAATTGCACAATGTATCAACATTGCGCAAATTTAAATCGGAATTAGGAGGAAGGCGGCCCAACGCTTACGAATTGGCTTATGGCTGGCTTAAGTGTACACTTTATTGTTGTAATGTAGTCAATATGATTCTTTCGTTCGTCGACTTTTAGGATACTACTTTGGATTGGACCGTAAAAAGATGGTTTCTCCATTTTCATTATGTGAAAATTGTAAACAGTAGGGTAATTATTACATCACACAGGAACTATTAAACGTATTTTGATAAGGTTTTTACTTTTTAACGTCGATATTATTCATCCAGAAATTCCCGCGGGAAAAGACTAGAACATGGATTTTATCGAATTTCCATGCGAATAAAGTCGCGCGTGGAGTCTAGTATTGTTGTAATGTAGCACAGATTGGCGATTTATTATTACTAATAAAATTTTACCTACGCATTAAACCTGCTAGTCTAAGTTTATATATTTGTATAAAAAAATTCTTTGCAGGGCTTCATCAAAAAAGAAAGACACGTACTCAGAATTTCTCAGCAAACGCTCATCAAATGTATGGGATCATTTTCGTCGATCGGATGATGGCCAAACCGCTGAGTGCAAGATATGTTTAAAAAAACTAAAAACTACCGGGGGGTCTACTACTGGCTTGCATACACATTTACGAACTGTGCACTCAAAAATCACTGCAGTTGGACCTGCTTCATCGGAGAGTACTTCGAGCACATCATCATCACAAGAGCAGACGACAAAGCTCAAGAAACGGAAACTAATGACTGAATACTTCAAGTCTTCAGAATCGCTGGAGGTTGTTGTTACTCGAATGACCGCCTTAAATGGTGCAAGTTTCAGATTCTTTTCTGAAAGTCAAGATCTTCGGCAGCTCTTCAAAAAAAGTGGATACGACTTACCGAAAACGCCAAATACTATTGCGAAAATGGTTCTTGAACATGCCGAACAAGTCAAATGTGAAACAATTAAAACCATAAAGCTCATGAAGGGAAATGGAGAAAGATTTACAATGACTCTCGACGAGTGGACCTCTCTTCGAAACAGGAGATATATGAACATAAACCTTCATTGCAGAGCTTTTGGAGGTTTCGAATTCAAGAATCTTGGACTTGTCAAAATAACGGGGTCCATGCCAGCTGCAGCAGCTCTGTCCATTATACGCGAGCACCTTGCCAAGTTTAATATCGTCCTTGAAGAAGATATTATTAGTCATACAACCGATGGCGCCAGTGTAATGAAAAAAATGGGTTCATATATCCCCGCCCACCATCAACTCTGCCTCGCCCACGGTGTTCAGCTTGCTGTGATTGATACCTTGTATAAGGCAAAGACTACTGCCGACGCCCAACTCGAGCCCTCCCTCCAGCATGAAATGGAATCCACAAATCGCTCAGACTCAGAGAGCGACGTTGATAATGATTGGTTAACAGAGTGTGATGGCTTCGAAGTAGAAAGCTCAAGAGTTCGGACAACTGATCCAAGAAAATACAAAGAGGTGATTGGAAAAGTACGATGCCTGGTAAGATCAATCAGAAAGTCACCTCTCAAAGCCGATGCCTTGAGAGCTTACGTTAGGAAAGAGTTTGGGGAAAACATCCAGTTGCAGTTAGACTGTCGAACAAGATGGTCCAGCATGAATGATATGATAGGATCGTTCCTAAAAATGAAGGACTGCATCTTCAAACTTCTGATTGACATTAAATCAGACATATCCTTCACAGATGTGGAAATTCGGACATTAACCGATATCCATCGTAATTTGGAAGTGGTAAAAATGACTGTATTGTCTATTTGCCGACGCGATGCCACACTGTATACGGCAGACACAGCATTGAAATTTATGCTGAATAAACTTGACCAGCAAAATACGCATCTCAGTTCAAGTCTCGCTGCAAACTTACGAAGTCGAATAAAAGAAAGACGACTATTAATAGCTGGAGTATTACACTACCTTCATGATTCCGAAAGCTTCTACAGTGCTTCAGAAGACGATGTATTTCCGAAACCCACAAGTGGGGAAATATGCGATGTTATTGCAAGCCTGTTGAAACGTCTCAACTATATCGAAAAACCTACTGGCAGTCCCGGCGTCAGAGAAAAAGAGACTGCAGCGATAACAGCTGTTTCATTATCTTCCGATGAAGATGATGAGTCCGTAGCTACAGAAAGTATTCTCGCTACAACGAGTAAGCTGACCCTGCAACAAGAATTTGAGAAGGAAATGGAAAAATGCAAAAAAAAGAAGAGGGCAGTGCTTCCGTCCGAAGAATTAGATCTTTTGGTATTTTTAATAACTGAAAAAGCAATATATGACAATAAAGGTGTAAGGGGAGTATATCTAACACGGGCGTACAAGTATCTTTCATCAATTTTGCCTACTAGTGTTGAAAGTGAGCGTGTTTTTTCGTCGGCCGGATATTTCTGCAATAAAATACGAAGTTCACTCTCCGACAAAATGCTTGACGCTTTGTTGTTCTTGAGAACACATTACCAAGAAAAACGAGATTTAAAAAAATAAACGTTCCTATTTACTCTTTATTTCTAATAATTGTTGTTCTTAGTTGTTAATTTTGCTTCCACATTTTAAAAAATAAGAAATTTTTGTTGATATTGATTCTGAATTGTTGTTCTTAGTTGTTGATTTTGTTTCCACACTTTAAAATATAAGAAGTTTTAATAATATTGGTTCTTAATTGTTAATTTTGCTTCCACACTTTAAAATATAAGAAGTTTTAATAATGTTGATTCTGAGTTGTTGATCTTAGTTGTTGATTTTGATTCCACATTTTGGATTATAAGAAGTTTTAATAATGTTGATTCTGAGTTGTTGTTCTTAGTTGTTGATTTTGCTTCCACATTTTGGATTGTAAGAAGTTTTAATAATGTTGATTCTGAGTTGTTGTTCTTAGTTGTTGATTTTGCTTCCACATTTTGGGTTATCAGAAGTTTTAATAATGTTGATTCTGAGTTGTTGTTCTTAGTTGTTGATTTTGCTTCCACATTTTGGATCATAAGAAGTTTTAATAATGTTGATTTTGAGTTAGGTAGTTTAATTAGTAATAAGTATGGGATAATAATCTGTAAACAACTATTTTTTGTGCCAAATTAAAGAATACGAATATTTTTTTACGTTGTACTCATTTCTCCTATATACCTACCTACCGAATTTGTGCAAGGTATGAAGAAAATGTGCACTTTCTAACGAATATGTGTAATTCCGATACTAATATCGGAATTCCGATATTGAGTTCGAATATCGGAAATCAGTATCGGAATTGAAAATCGTCCGATATTACATGCCCTAGCTACGTCCACCTTGTGGTCTTGTATGAAGAATTTTCTTTGTCACTTTTTCTTCATTCATTTGTAAAGTGTCCTATAAAAACTTCACAAATAATAATAATAATAATAATAAAAATCTTTATTGCACAAAAAGACAAACATTATTAAAACACAAACATTGCAGAACCAGACAAATAAATTTGTGCAATGGGCGAGTTTATCGCAGCAGCGCGATATCTTCCAACTAACCCATAACACATTTAACATCTTCGAGTCTGTGATGAGGTTTGCCATTTATCCTGAATATCTTTTCTTCAATCAGCGCAAAGAGTACTACTTGTATGTTTATAACATTATTACAATCAATAAAATAGTTACTCCACTTGTCGTGGCGGTATAAGAAATATAAAAACTCATAGTTGGTCTAAAAAAATGTATTCGACTGAAACAAATAGCTCCCGAATACAATATTTGTACTACTTACTTATCTTTTCGTTTGGCTTGGTGTGAATGTAAATCTTCACTCGTGTAGACTGCATCGTGTATCCTCTAGAGTCTTGGCTTCAGCGCTGACAGCCAGTTCACCTCCTCCAATGGATGATGGCAGTCCTGCACTATGTGTCTTACCGTCTACACACATCCACATTCACAATCAAGGGTGTCTCTTTTTCGCCACCTCCAGAGCAAGAAGTTACAGCATCCATATTCTGTCCTCACTCTATTTTGCTGTACCCAAGTCTTTCTCGGCAGATTAATACCAGGTACTTGGATTGTGGGGTTCACTATAAGATGTTAGTGTAAATAGATAGCACTCGACTCGTCTACCTTCTTTGGTAGTATTGATTGTCAGAACCTTGATAGTTTGACGAGAGCCATCAGTCTTTATCTATTTGGATTGATGACGCAGCTTCATGGTGATGTGTCAGGGAATAACGGAGGAAGAGAATAATGGAAGGTCCCTTTGTGTGTGTGTAGGACAAAACGTGGGAACACAATTTCAATATTTGGCGAGTGATGAATAACATAAATGAAATACATTCTAGGAAATAGAGTGATCAACGCTCAATGGTAACATCGAAAAAAAAGTTTTTTAATTTTTGTCGAAAAACATTTTGATAAAGTTTTTTTGATATTTTTACCTATATATTTATTAAGATTATAACGTTATATTCTATAAGTGGGGTAAACAGCAGACTAACTGCATGTGTGAAACCTCTTCGTGTGATTAAAAAGAAAGCATCTGGGATAGATTGCTCATACCATCGCTGAATTGAGAATAAAACATGTGAAAGTATTCGTAAAATATCTTTCATAATGCATTGAATAATATCATCACCCTCTGGAATCACATTGAATTATCCCAACAGGAGCAATTTTTTGATAATGAAAAACAATGTTTTATAATTTATAAATAATAAAAAACATTCTTATATTTTCACTATATTCATTTAAACTCTAACGTTTTCGCCCACTTCAATGGGCATTCTCAAGAGTACTGAATCAGTATAATGTCCTTTACAAAAATTGAAGGTGGTCACAGAGGGGGGAGAGGGTACTGATTCAGTACTATTGAGAATGCCCATTGAAGTGGGCGAAAACGTTAGAGTTGAAATAAATATAGTGAAAATATAATAGTGTTTTTAATTACTTATTAATTATTTAAAATGAATTTTCACAGTGTTTAAACAAACACCCTTCAACAATCAAAACAATATTTATTGCTTACAGTGTACTCTCTGGTTTTTTCACCGTGATGAAATAAATTGACAATTTTCCATTTAAAGATAACATATGGAACCCATTCTGAATATCTTATTTTTATGATACGAAGAGGATAATCTGTACATTTATTACATGCAGTTATTCCTCTGGTAAACATTCTTCTTCTTCTTCCTTGCACTGTCCCAACTTATTGCCGCTCTAGGCTGTTGGGGTTGGCTTTTCTCGTTCTGAGGTTAAATATTCTTCTGTTTCTTATATCATCTACATCCAGGCCATTTCTCCGCAGGGTTCTATTGCATTGTGTCATCCAGGTATTCTTTAGTCTTCCTCTTGATGGATGTCGAAAATATTCCTCTGGTAAACATTATTCTAGGCAATTTTCGGGTCTCACTTTTGGAAGTCCAATATCGAGTATTTGGATATAGTACAAAAATAGACAATTTATTATGTGAAGAAAATAAAATGATACATCGATGTGCTATGCGCATCCTTATTTTAGTGTGCTCTTAGAAATGCCATTATTGTAGGCACAATGATACTTTAAACAAGTACTTTATTGAATGCATCGATCATCGACATAAATTGCGTGGGTGAGTATTTCAAATCCTTGGTTAAGATTTCATCACACAAATATCTACTTATTAAAGTTCAAATTCAGTATTCGATTGTGCATGATTTCCTCTAACCGTAGTTAAACTCAATATGCAAAACCTGTGACAGATCAATTCCATGGGGTAAATGCTAAAATTTATATTGCAAGAACAAAAAATACAATTAACAAAATTATAGACTCCATTTTATCGTTGTCATCGTTGTGAAAGTTAATTTTGATATATAAATTATAAAAATAATTAAAAAAAAACACAAGTTCTGTTTTCCTTTACTGAATTTTTGAACACTGTGTTTGTGTTTTTTTTTAATTACCTTTATAATTTGTATATATAAAAATATCTTCGAACACTAAATTTTTTGATTAAATGCCGTGGCTTTATAATCAGACTGCTGACCACTTCAATCACAAGGATCAAACAAAGTTCTTTCGACAAAAGCAGTAATGTTGCCAGTCGCTTCAAGTTGATCGAGGTTTTAGAAATAGACACAATAGAACTCTTTGAATGTCTTTTGTCTAGTTGATGATCAGAGTGCAACGAGATTCTGAATTAAATCAATCAATCGATCGCCCATCAACGCTGCATTTCATCACATTTTTGTGTAAATTTCTTTATTGATTATGTTCTTTAAATGATCATGTACAAGAAAAATTAAATAAATAAATAAAAACGTTCCTTTTGGGTGCACAGGGCGAAAACCAGCCTCTTAATCAGAACGTTTTTGAGCTTATTTAGTGACCTATTTCCACGATATTTTTTACGCTCTGACATTGTTGTCATGGGAACAGTGTATTGTGAAAGAGGGAAGTCCATTTCATTTGAAAACATTGTGCATGTAAGGACAGTGATCTGAGATACCATAAATTTGAACATTTTTGGGTATGAGTCAGACACTCTCTTCATTTATTCATACAATGTACAGGTACAAGTATTTAAGGATGTTGATGATGATGGATGGCTTGATTTTGGCGCCGTTTCACAGCCTCAATGGCGCCGGTAAACAGTGCGGTCTTCAGTTTGTTTCTAAATGTGATTATCAGTTGATTTTTCCTCATTGAAGTTAAAATATATTGGTGAAATATACACAGTGCATCTTGTAGGTTAAGATTTTAGCAGGATGTTGTAAAACCTACTCATTTGTTTATGAGAATGACAGTACAAAAGACTTAAAAGGAGTAAACAGATGCCATAATTCTCATCTATTGTATTTCAATAATATTATTTTATACTATGAATAGTAATCATAAGTATAGCAATCATTGAACCACAAGAGCTTTTTGCATTTAATTTTGAATGCAATAACATCAATGCGTGTAAAGCTGTCGATTTCAAAACTTTAATTCAAAGTACCTATTTATTAATATATGTTTAAAAATAAGTTGGAAGTTGGATTGGGTTAGTTGGAATAAATCGCACCTCCTCGATAAACTCGCCCTCTATATAATGTTTGTATGATTGTATCTAATTTAAATATGTTTCTGTATTTAATTGTTTGTAATCAATCTAGGAACATTGAAAGAGACTCACCTCACACCTGGATATTTCAGGAGTTGTAAACTCCTATTTATTCGTATAGTCAAACCAGAACTGGCCTCACGGCTGGAACATTGACCAGGCTTGATGGCGACTAAAACTGCCATTCGTGGGAATCTTGTATGCTCTCTCTTTAATGTCCCTTTTAGGAGGTAATAAAGTTTATTGATAATAAGATATAAGCAAAAATAAGACAATAAAGAAATATTTGAAATGTAATAAAAAATTAATGTTTTAGGGATTTTGAAAACACTTGAAAACATACAGAAAAGAGTGGGAGACCGTGTCTTTGCTAGGGACTTCACGAGATTAGCAAACAATAATTGCATATACATAATAAACATACAGTTCGTCCTATCCGTGCTAGTAAAAACAAGACAACCAGGTTGCGTGGTGTAGGTACCTCAGCACTGCTGATTTTAGTAATATTTTGAATGTGATGTTTTGCGCGAATGGCTCCTTTTTACAAGTTTCTCAAAATTTACAGAATAAAGTGGTTGATCTATTGAAGACTACGATACAATAAATAACTAATAATAAATCACCCCGTACGAAAGATTTATGATATCAAATCATATATTATTGAAACAATGGTATTAAAAAGTCAAATGTTAAGGTTTAAAGTGTTGCTTCGGTTTAATTTATCATTTTAACAGTATAAATCTACATTATAGATCATTTACAAGACAAATTGATCGTTATTTTGTCAAATTATCGTACATGTACAAATGATTTTCTCTGATAAATTACTTTTTCGTGCCATAACGTTGTATCTACAGAAAAATACTAATACTGAACAACACCCTGTGCGGGATCAAAAGTGAGGTGTATTGTTTCTTCTTCATGTTTTATTTCATGGCAAAATAACAAAACATTACATGCATAGAGAATCCACACAGCTCGAGCTAGTCCCAAACTAAGATATGAATCTTTTATTATGGGTACTAACGCGAAGATACACATACATATAAATAATGCACTAAATACATATACATGTAACACCCAGATTCAGAACAATTCGTCATTCTTCTTTTTGCCCTGGCCGGGAATCGAACCCGGGATCTTGTGACTCAAAGGCAAGAGCGTTACCTCTGCCCCACACCAGCCGTCAAATAGTGAGGTGTATGCTCTAATACTTTTATTTAGTACTCAATACCGCCACCGGGCGTCGTGGTGCAGTTAAATACTTATTGCAGCGCTGCTTGAGCCACTGAAAACGTAGCTTAAGAGCGTCCCTAAATTTTTTAACGTAAGGAAGGGAGCAACTGAGTTCTCGATCGTTCCATATTAGTTAATGTACTAAGTTGGACAAGTAGAACTCTGGAGTAAAAACCAAAAACCTTTAAGAGAACCTTCTGGAGACCTCAAGCTAGATGGTAGGATAATGTAAAGAATATCACTGGAAAGAAGTGGATGCAGCAAGCTCAAAACAAAAGGGGTTAGAAAATCAAAGGGTAGGTCTAGATATTATGTGCAAAGATGCAAAGACAGGTTGGATTGATGTTTTGTCCTTCCTGATAATACAGCAAAAATGCGGAACGAAAGAATAGATATATAAATGATTAAAGATGTCCATTATCATCTGGAGTGATCACATAACCAAACATACATAATAACAAATCGAAAGCATTGAGACGCCTTTCTCACTTCTTCCGGTTGTATTTTTTACAATGTTACATTACGTAATTTATATTTCTTAATTGAGAATACCTGGGGCCCAATTCTCCAATCTCGATTGATAAATGTCGCCTGTCAGATATGTCGATTGAAAAACTCGCACGAAAAGTCGGCGGTCTACGACCCTATTCTTGACGCCAATCGAGATTTAAACGGTCGACATTCGAGAAGCTACCGGCAACGTCGCACTTTTGTATGTTTTTGTATGTGGTCATCGAAAATTGACATATATTTATACTTTTTTTCACGAGATGGCGCTGATGGCGCTTTTGTGTGGGGAGGCACGTGACGCACAAAGATGGCGCTTTTATATGAGGAGTCACAATAAATATCAAACTTTTCGTTATAATTTTATTTAAACTAAAATACTTTATAAATGCGGCATCACTTTATTTTATTTTATACCGTTTGCGAAAAGTAAACGACCATTGAGTGACTCACGGCGGCCATTTTTATCAATTTTTGACATGTCGATTGGTATGACATTCATCTCGAGTGGTAAAACACCACTCGACAAATTCTCGCATGATATCGTGTGACATTTGTCGTCTACGACTTTCAAGAATAGGATTTTTAAGAAATCGTTCGAAAGTAATAAAATCTCGCTTACGACATCCATCAATCGAGATTGGAGAATAGGCCCCTTGAGTGCCTACCTAGTAAAACATTTATTTAGTTAAAAAATCCAGGTGTTACATTTTACACCGTAGACGTTGATAATGATATATCTTACCAGTATAATAACATTATTAGGCAAAGGGAATCGTGATCTATGGATCCTATATAAAATCTCAATTGATCTCTCATATAGTACATATTTATACATATAACAATCATCAATATTATTAGTCAACCAATTGTTTTCCCTTAATTCATAGATCAAGTGATTGAACTGATCCATAAAATTAATTTCAATATCAAATTACTTTAAATTCATATTCGTAAGTAGCTAATTTTCTTTCTATATCACGGCATTCTCCATAAGCGGGGAAGCAAGTATTGAAGGAAGACCCACCTCACACCCAGATATCCCAGGAGTCGTAGATTCCTATTCATCCGCTCAGTCTATCCATAGTTGTCCTCACTGGTGGGCCATTGGGCAGGCATGAAGAACCAGCTGGCCTTTTATACTCTCTCTCTCTTTTGAGTAGATAAGAAAGTTTACTGAGAAAAAAAATACTAATCAAAATAAAATTAACGAGAAGAAAAGTAAGAAAAGATTAACATAAATACCAAATGACCAAAAATTTATAAACCTATGGCTTAGAAAAACGGTATTCGGAGACGTAGTGGTTCAAAGATTAAATTATAGTTAGCGAAATTAGGCTAGCTCACGATGACCAGATCCTCACCGTGTATGGACGTCGATATATTCGGATTACTTCTGAATGCATACGAGTATAAGAGACAGATATGCCCGGAGAATAGGGAATGATAGGGCCTAGAGGACGAATCTGGAGCGTGTGACTACGGTGCAGCGCAGACCATGCCACATTTGTTGAAGTGTCCGTTGTACCCTGTCGCATGCACTAAGGAGGATATTTTTGACGCATTTTCACGTGCTTTGCAAAAAAACGTAGGTATTAAAAGGTTTAAATTTGAATACGGGAAACTGTACATCTAAATATCTTATGCCCTAGGGTTTTAAAAGAATGTATTAATAGAACGTCTACTCATTCGTCCTTTAGGATGAAATATGAGCATTCTCTTATATTTACAACTTTATCGTAGCATAATCTTGATGGGCGTGGTGAAAATATGAACTACCTCGATGATCATGATAAATATTTAAACCTGCTCACAGGTAGGTATGTAAATTTACAATAACAATTTACAAATTGTTTATTTTTAAAATGTTTCACATTATATGTTACTACTTCATATTCCTACATTTATACAACTAAAATTTATATCCAGGTGTGGAAGGAAGAGAGAACGGAATTAAATACTTTTTTCATTTCCTCCATATTCATCCAGTTTCTCATACATGCACGCAGATATTTCTTATTCAGTACACGCCCGTTTATGAGAATTTGATCCACGTGGTCAAGCCACGTAGTTTTCGGATAGTCATTTTTTACATCACTTCTTCGATGTTCCTTTAACCATGAACATAAAACAGAAGAAAATAGTAATAAAAGCTTTTTCAAAATCTAGTAACAATATAACGTGAGCTTTGAATCTATGAGAATTACCTGTGAGCTTAGTCGGGCTTTGAGCTAGTCTATTGGTACCAGTTATACCTGCAAACCTTTGAAATTATTACCATATATTCTATTTCAAAACAATATTGCCGCCGTCTGCTATTCACATTTTAGAAGATGTATTTAGTGCCACTATTCAAATTCCGTATCGTGATAGTAGATTCATCTCACTACACATGTATGAAAAAGTGAGAAAAAGTAACAGTAACATTTATCTAGTGAGAAGTTAAATTGAAATGAAATATAATTTCACCGGTGACTTAATTAATTTGCTACCTGGCTTTCGGAAGTTTCCGTTCTCATTGTCAGGCAAATTTTTAAAGTAGTAATCACTTTACATTTACCTGACGATGAGAGCTGAAACATTCGAAGCCCGGTTAGCATATTAATAAAGCCACCAGTGAAACAACCATATATTTTGTTCCATTTTTAATCAACTTCTAATAAGAACTGTCGGTCGATTAATTCAATTTTCGTTATAAAGTAACTGCAATCCTTTTTTTTCTTAATACAAACAAATAAAGAAAATACATACAACTTAATGAGTCACGCCAAATCTAAAAAAAATGTCGGGATGTTCTCTTACAACGTACTATATACAATACATATATTAACCTAATTCGACATTAACCCAAACACAAAATTAATTATAAGTTATTTATAAATCATCGCTTTATTAATTAACCATTCCTTGAATATTTTTTTTTTTTGCAATATTTTTACTCTTGTATTTCTTAATAGATGCCGGTATCATATTAATGAAATATAATCTGCATATAAATCGTAACTGTAGCTTGATAGAATCTTCATGAGCACAATAAAAACGCTCTTTAGAGCAAGAAGGAAGAAGCGTATAAATGCCCAAAGCAGTTGGTCGGATGATGTAAAGCAGACAGTCCAGGACAAAATGCAGTGGAATATTATAGAGGATCATTTTAACATGTGGATTTTCATGAATTATCCAAGAAAAAGCTGCACATAATAGATCTAATTTCTCTCAATAACTTTTTTAGGGGATATCTCAGCGTATAGATTATTTCATCGGTAGATATGGCTCGACGAGAAGAATAATTTAGTATCAATATCTCATTTTCGAAAAAAAATTGACACATGGGTTCATCGACGATAATATAAGAATTTACGATAGTTTTAAGCTGTTACTGATAAATCAATACTCCAATAGTTTCGAAGATATCATAAACAAACTATTGGATTCAATACATACCTACCTACTATTATTGAAATTGAGGATCAATGTTTGTACATATATGTAATAAGTGTTATCAAATGTAAATTTGCCATATAATCTAGCGTTAAGTTGTAAGAAATGTTTATGTCCCCTAGGCAATAAAATCACTTGGATTAATATTTAATAGAATATACCAGTGACGGTCCGAGCTTTCCCAAGGATCTGGGCAAAGCAGTTTCGCGGGGCTTTGGTATAGGAGTTTCAGAAATTTCTACCTAAAAGACATTTTCTAAAAGTATTGAATTTATCACAAACAATGCTATTCTATGAAATTAAATATTCTAAAAAAAAAGTTTTTCAATATCTTATCATAAAAATAGGTTTTCAACTGTTTATTGTGTGTTTTATCTTCTATAATTTATCCTGCACCTATATATTGTTTTTTACTGGAATAAAGAGGGTTATTTGGTTTATTACCAGATTTGTACCTATATTATAAAATGATTTACTTTTTCACAAAAAATACGTGAATAGAATTTATAAATACATTTATATCTTTATCATGAATATTTCAAACTATTTCACATCAAAAAAGGAATTTGCCATTTAATCGTATATTTTTTGTTCATTTGAGGAATGTAATAGTAAAAGGTTGATCTGTGCAATTTTATGAAGAAATTGACACTTTGACATGAGAATAAACTATATTAATCGTAATAATACAATTTAATCGAACGGATTCGATTTTACATAAAACGGTATTTGCACAGTTTATTCTAGTTGCCTCCAACCGAAATAGATCGTGTAAATAGAAAAAAAAACAGAGGACGGAGGATCGGTATCATTGGAAGGCGAAGGCACTTGTCTAGATATACGCACACTGTTGTCAATATTCTCAGCACTAAAGTATCGACAATGAAGAAGGAGATGAAATACAGAAAGCAACACACGACCTAATATGGTTTCCTGTGAAAATCATCGCCAGCACCAAAGAAGATACAGGCAAATGATCAATTAGTCGACTCTGTAATTTAAGAGGTATACCACCCATCGCGAATGTCTTTTATTTCTTATGACACGAAGAAGAAAACATGTGTTCGTTACAGGCATTGAACACTCTCTCACACACACGGATATTGTAGAAGTTGGGTCTCTCATTTTTGTATGCTCTTATAAGAAAAAATTGATCCTCGCGAGCGGGCCATAATTTATTCATCAAATCATTATCATCATCGCCCTCAACACTCCTCTTGGCAGTACAGGGCAGAAACCAGCTGCCTCCATTCAGAGCGTCTCTATGCCAATCGCGTCACCTCTTCCCACGATATTCCCTGCGCTCTGATGTCGTTGTCATAAGAACGGTGTATTGTGAAAGAGGGACGTCCGAGCCGGCGGAACCCTTGCAGATGGAGGAACAGAGCTCTTTTTGGCCAACTATCATTGGGCATTCTCAGAACATGACCCAGCCAGGACCATCGTTCATGTTCATCAAATACGGTTGGTTTATCGACCAAACGACTTGCTACAGAAAATAAATAAATGAGTTTAAGTCATTGTTTAAAGGCCAATGTTCCTGCGACTACTTTAGTCTGTGTAAACGCCGCTTTAGAGTACAGCCTATTGGTTTGATATATCACGCTTCAAGTCTAGTATTGAAGGGCATATAGTGGGTACAGTTTATTTATTTTTATTACAGTTGCCATTCTAAGAACAATAGTAACGATATTAGTAGGTAGATACTAAGATATTCCAAAACGGAATCTGCGGGGTGTAAAGTTGAGGTATTTATTTACCCACGTGAGAAATGTTTTGTTATTATGTATTTGAATGATTGGAATATAATTGATATTTTCATAATGGATTGGATATGGACTTATTATTAACAATTAATAAATTTATTAAACTTCTTATAGTAACATTTTTTTATTCATTCAATAAGAACATCTGTTGTTTGCTGTCGGGTTTGCTCCTGGCATCTTGATGTAGCTCAATTGGACTTTTGAGGCTACTTTGGTGCACTTTGGATTTTTCCGGGTGCTTTGGGGTGTTAGGTTGGCTTAGATCTATGGCTGAGTCAATAACTAATTAAGCCTGTAATAGGACGCATCTTTGTTTGTAATTTTGTTTAAATTGTTTAATTTAAAAGAATCTGGTTTGATTTAAAATAGCATAATACAAATACAACATGCATAAATAATTCACACATGTGGAGCTAGTCCCAAGCTTTTATATAAATCTTGGTTATATATTATGAGTACTTACACGACTATACACATATATAAAATGCATTGAACACATGTGCACGTTACACCCAAACCCAGGAAAATTGAAGAGAGCCCCACCTCACACAAGAATATCTCAGGAGTCATAGACCAGTCGACTGGAGAGCCGGCCGGCCAAAACCACAATCGTGGGAATTTTTTTTATTAATATCTCTTCCATGTCCCTTTTAGGCGTTAATGATGTAATGCCCAGGACAATTTGAAAAAGATTATAAATCATTTTGCCCTAGTCAAAAATCAAACCCTAAACCTCGTGACTTAAAGGCAAGAGCGTTACCTCAGCACCTCACCGGCCGTCATTTGTTTGGTTGCATTACCAATTTTTCCTTTGTATTTCCAGTATTTCATACAATATAGGTTAGTGGTTTTGTATTGTTAATTCATAATATATTAATAGAGCATATTGTAGATGTGCCATTCAGTGATAGAACTTATGTATTCTAATAAAACAACAACCTTGATATTTAGAATTAACCATAGGTATGTACCTACACAATAATAATATTATCTGGCTTCTTGTTCGGTCTTCGCCATCTCACGAGTACAGTATGTGTGTACTGAGATTGTAATAATATTATCATTACTTCAATATACTTGTATTTACAATCAATAAATTCATCGCTAACATATTATAAGATACATATTATTATTCAGGGCCGTCTTTGAACATGCTGGGGTCCAGGATGGTGCTGTCGATAATCAGCTTCGCGTTTTAATAATTTGGCTTATGTGGTGTTCATACGAGGCGATATAAAGGCCTGACAACTTCGCTTGCATAAAAAACAAAATCCTTCATAGATTCAATCTGTCAGATGCGCTTTGATTTTGACGTTGTCTTCAAAATGGCGCACGTCGAGATGGAGATAGCGGAGTGTTTATTATTAGTTGAAAATGTTATAGTAGAGGTTATAAGGCGCCTTTTAATTAAGGAAACAAACACCTCAAACCAACAACAAAGATAACAACTGTCACGGAACGGGAAACATTATAAAGTTTATAGGTTATAAAGTTTTTACTATAGATACGGATACCGCGCACAAATACGCATGCGTGCATCGTTCCAGCAACGAAAAAAGTTGAAAGGTGGTAAATTTGAGATGATATAATTTTTACTGTTTTTTATCGTTTCAGACTGTCAATTTGTTCACACGGTTCAAATGGCTGACGATATTTTGGTTTCCCGACGATATTCGCCTCGTAAGAACAATATTTTCACCCCAAATTTCTATTCACTTATCGTCGAGTTTTCGAAAAGGTATAGTTTTTTGAAATGTTTGGCATTCTATTCGATTTTGTTAATGAATGTATTCACAGAATCCTGGATTTGGAATTTTAAGTCAATATCTCAGATTTGAAATTTACCTATTAATTTTAGACAAACTTTTATCACCCGGTATAGCCTTAGGGTTAAAAATAGATTGTTTTAATTTATAAAGTAATAATTTATCATTAAATTATAAAAAAAAACGATAATAAATTGTAGGCACGTATTGAAATAATCGACTTGTAATATAATATTTGAATCTGTTCACATTTACATTCATTATTTGTGTAAATTTATTTATATCTATGAATGTATATTTTCACGGCATATTCTACAAGTTAAGTAATTAATGCATTAACTAAATAAATGTACAAGTGTGCCCCTGTTCTTGTCATATATATTAAATTCAGCGATGAGATTTGCCACCCATTCTGAATGTTTTAATTTTTTGTTAGCTCAAAGAGGACAGTTTACATGTTTATTACATGCAGCTGGACTGATTTGCCGTGATGGTACAATAATAGTAGTGTTGTCCAGCAACTTTTGGTTTTTATCTTGGGAATTGTGATCAGGGATTTGAGATTAAAAACACGTTAAAATTGGAGAGACAACGTACTTCATTCACCAGGAATATCGATTGAACAGAGAGCACATTAACAGATTCCAATGGTTTATATAGATGTCACAAGATATAACCACAGACAATAAATAAATTATGAATCAATCACATATAAATCCTTCAGGTAGAATCTACGATCGTCTCCATATTTAGCGATTTCTTCCATCTACCCATATATAATTTCTTATGATAATTTCTCTGTAGATATCGGGGTTTTAGCTAGTACTTCAATGATATTATTATCTGCGGCAGCTTGTCAATCAATTTTAAGACATTCCAAGTCAAGGTTCAAGATCACTACAACAGGCATTTGATCGCATCCCTAAGTTCCAATTACGGAATAAATAATGAGATCGGGAAATTCAATGTCAAATGATTAAATAAATCAAATGAAATTACCTCCTCAAAGTCTATCAGGTGGAAAAAACAACTAATATTTAGTAAGTTCGATTGAATGAATGTTTATTTTCTTGTGTATTATAATGGTAGAGAGAAATTATAATGATTCTGTTCAAAAATCATTCTTCGGTTCGGGACGAAATTGATGGATGCCCAGCGATCGCTTGAATATTGTTAAAGTCTGGAAACTTCCATTTATCCAACTCTAGACTTCGGAGGTGTCGGAGCAGCGTGAAGGATTGGCTGGTTAAAAGCTTCAGTGTATTAAATTTTCTGATTACACTCATTTGACGTTCCTCCAATGAAAAGAAGTATGAAATAATTAATCAAATAGACAAACTCAAGCATATTTTTGAATTAAAACAAGTCTAACGCAAGTTCAAACTATCCATAATACTAGTTCTAGGTATTCAGGTAAGCGAAACTGAGGGTTGCCAATACTGGAATCGTCGTAAAGAGGTTTCACTTCCCAAAGGGACATTACATCCTGACATAAGATTCTCCATCAAATAAGACATGATAACACAACGACGAAGAAACGAGTTCGCACGTAGCAGCCATGGTCACATAAGGCCAAATCTCTTCTAGGTAAATCGAGAGTAGCTCTCCAGTCCACTTTTTGTTCAATGGTTTTAAAAAGTTTTAACATTCACGCACCTTTTGTTTTTTTTTATTATTAAATCTCGGGCATCGTCGGAAAATCAGTTATAAATCACAGGCATTCATTCATTAATAACATTTTAAGAGTTCATAATAAGTGATGACGGATGATTATTTATTATCGCAAGTTATTTTTGTAATGGATAATGGTTGTTAGGTGATATGAGGACGTCATAATGTTGTTGTGCATCAACGAAATCAGCAAAGATCTGTAGTATGTATGTACGTATGTTGGATAATTTATTCGGCGCCGTTTGATGGAGCATCCATCTCAAGGGCACGGGAAACTATGTTAGAAGAGCGATGTCTTCAGCTTGCTCCTGAATGTTGATATCGACTGGTTTTTGCGAAGGTCCTCGGGGAGTCGGTTCCAGATGACGGGTCCTGCAACGCCAAAAGCCCTTTCATAGAAGCAGGACTTGTTTGCTCTATTGATCTTGTCTAGCATGTTGGTGGATGTCTTAGCTGAACGTAGGGGTCGAAATGCAGAAGAGATGATGTTTCTGGTTGGAACATGTTTAACTAAGAACGATGAAAGATATTTCGCCAAAAATAGCGCTTTTTTTCGTCTACAATGTTTTTGCCAGCCTGGACGTCCCTTTTCAATAGTGCATCATTTCTTGCATCAGAACGCTGAAAATGTCATGGGAAAAGGTGATTGAATTCACGCAAATACACTTTCAGGGAAGATACCGGTTTCCTGTGTTTTTAGGAGGATCTTTGAACGGCGATTGGGTTGGAGATAATATGAATCGTTGAGACAATAATTTGACATCCATAAAAGTTTCAAATCGTTGAGGCTAAAAGCATTCTCAGTCTGTCACTGCGCTTTCCTTTACAAAGTTTCCGAGTGCCTTGATGTTCCTTTTCATAGTACACTATTCCTCACCAACTAACTATTTTCGACAATAAGGTAGAGTTACGAGATCGGGTTTATCATCCATTAAGTTCCATCGATAGCAATTTGTTCTAAGTATTATAATTTATTTTTTTCGCATAATCTTTTATCTAAAACTTTATTTAAACTGACATAACATTTGAGATAAACAGATAGATATTGATAGATATTAATAATTGCCTTGAGGAATTAATAATTCTGTCTGTAGGAGCAAAACAACACTATGTCATGAAATATTTTGTTTTTCAAAATGGTTGTTTAAAGTTTTTTCAACGTAATTACATAAGCTTCTCATATGTTTGTACCTAAATACAAAATTACTGTCAAAAAATTATTGTGGGTCATTTCTATTAATAATCATTACTTTCACTTAAACTTAACAATATCGTGAAAAAAAAAATGTCTGACTTTTGCTGTCAAAAATTGTTTTAATTTTTTGGCTTTAGTTATCGCAAAATACAAGTGTTTTCAATGTAGTTAATGTTATCAAAAAGAGCATAACAAAGATTATGTCGAAAATTATGATTATGTCAATCGATTGACAATGTCCTCATAAGACGAAAGACGTCTCTCTCAAAAAATAAAATCTTTAGTAGAATAAAACACCTGTTTTATTTTTTCGATATGGAATTCTACTACCTAAACACCGACACAGTGAATAAAGATTATGTCTTTAAGTCAATTTTCGACATAGTATAGTTTCCCTTCGATAGACAGATGTAATATGGGTAATTTCTTTCATATTATCACAAAATAACATGTATAAGCTGTTCAAAACTATCTATTACTCAAAGATTGTGTTTTGGCAGATTGATTTTTGGGGAAATTTATGGCAGAGGTCGATCATAGGTGATTACAGAGTTGCCAGTTATGAAAAATTTGATTTTGTATCATTTAGCGTTTTTTTTTATTATTACTATAGTATATTTTTTTATTGATGTGTCGATCAAAATGATTTTGATTTATTTTTGAGATGTCAAGGATATCATATTTTTAGTTAATAATTTTTTCTGCTTGTCTTTAATCAAAATAAAGTTCAACTTATCGAACGACAGTTCTTAGAGGGAGGTCATTATTCTTCTTCTTCTGTGGTAAAATTTGACATCCTCAATCCTGAGGGCCTTGAATTGCCAGCCTTTATGTCTCCATTACCCAATTTATCACAGTTTTCTTGTCCTCCAGATATACCGGAGTCCTCATAGCTTCCATCACTGTTAAGCTAGTGGCAGATCTAATTTACTTTGTACAACTCGCAGGGAATCGTCCTCTTATTCCCTCTTTGTCATCAGTGCCGATATACCTTTCCATATCCTAGATCGCCTTCTATGGAGTATATGTCTCAATATGTCTAAATCCCGGGAATATCCTGAAGGGACCACATTTTAAATGTTGAAGTTCTTAACAGTATCAAAGGAAATTTTTAAAACAAATATTTTTCTTCTATATTGCTTTTATTGAGAGAGACATCTTTCGTCTTGCAAGAACATTGTCAATTTGATAACAAATTACAACTAAATATAATACTACCTAAACACTGACACAGTGAATACTTATAATCGAAGGAGGAAAGCATCTTCTCAAGACCACCTCAGAAAGACACGCCAGATGGATTGGACACATAATGCGTCACGAAAACTTCTACAAGAACTGTCTTTTACCTCTATTTCTTGGAGGATAGACACGTTTGTCTTCCATGCTGTCCATGGGATTCCTAGTTCATGGGATTCTCCATGATCCTTCATTCATCTTTCACCTGTAATATATTCAATACTCCTTTGGGGCATACAAGAGTACATATTTAAAATCAATCTTAGATTTCTCACAGTATCACCTTGACAATTTGCAAACATAAAAATACATTGTATAAACATACCTTTTCAATAACAATAAAAAACACTTTTTTCCTCGTCTATGTGAACGAATTACTCCAAATTATTTCCATATAAGTGTTATTATTCACAATGTCCTTCATATATTGTAATGTTACATACTAAATGATTAGTGAGTGTGTGAAAAATAATAGATTGGTACCTAATGTTAGTAATATATAAAACATAGTCAATGAACTATGAATAATAACGGGTACAAAGTGTGAAGAACACACTAAAGTATTCTTAAAAGTATCTTTATGCCCGATAGTTGCATTAGTCATTTAACTAAAGGCCGGCGTTCAGTATCTAGGCATTTGGTTTTATGTCGTAAAAACGCTTACATAATGAAGCGTTTAAAATTTAACCTTTTTTTTTTTTTTTTAGTGGAGGGGAAATCCATCATGGACACCCGGCCTTTCAGACTGGGTAGTGCCGGACTTCTACCGGCTAAAACCCCTCCTCTTCCTTTGTAGCTTGGTTCCTACCTTTCGGCCTACCCAAACTGCAAACTTTGACATTTTATCCCTCCATTTGCAGTCGCCTTTCATCCCTTTCTTAAAATTTAACCTGATTCTGCAAGTTTTGAGTGACCTACTAAAACAGTTTGAATACATTTGGCATTTTGACCCCTTGAGAGGGATGTCAATGATACCTATAAATGTAGTCTAAAAGATTCCTAACAGGCGATATTAACTGGCAAATCATTCAGGTTCCCCTGCGAGGACAAATGTTTTCTTTAAAAGATCAGATAAATATGATGACGCTGATGTTGGATGCTTTGTTTCTTCAGCGCCGTTTTGCGATCCTTCGATAGTCTTAAGGGCGCTGGTGAAAAGGACAGCTTTCATTTTACTTTTAACACTGGTACCACAGATCAGTAGACAACCTATCCTAGCAGACTTGCAACACTTGCTAGGCTCTCAGCTTATCTATGAACATTGCGGATGATGAAAGCGCTCTGCGAGGAGAAGTATTCGGGACGAAAAATTCAGAAATATACCTAATAGCGGTGACGTTTTGCTCACGGCTTTGTATACTAGAAGACACAATATGAAAGTGATTCTGTACTCAATTTGCAGCCAGTGCAGTCTTCTTAGCAATGGTATTATAAAGCTTCTTGCGTTCGTGCGATACATGATCCGTGCAACAATGTTAAACGCTAGTTGGAGTCCTTTTTTTGAGGTATTCGACTTTGGGAGGGAGTCTTCAATGACCTATTAAAGGCGGTCATTTGGAAAACACCAAGAGAAAGACGTTTGACATCCTGCATTGATGAGGTACGCTATATGTCTAGGATATATTTCATCATTATTTGCACTTGTGGTCACTTTCTATTATATGGTTTGCAAATTCAGAGAAGTTCTCTTTAGCAACCATAGTTTAAAATGATTACATACACACACATACCGACCAACTTTGACAGCACTGGAAGCAATAGAAATTAATAAAAATAATAACTCGACTAAAACAGCTAAATATATATGCTTGTATATCTGGATAGGTGAATTTTTCCCGGCATTAGACTGTTAAGTTTTTGTGTGACCATGACTGATCATATGGAGACTTATCTGGTTGTATAATGCTGAGAAGTGGGGATGGCAATTCTGCCGCCGCGTAAAAAATAATAATCTTCCGAATTCGTCTCCCTTACTTCAACTATTCCCCATCTCATATTCCAAGAATTCCACGCCTGAAACCAACACGACCCCGCCTACCCCTACACCCTCACTGTACCCCTAACGAACTTTTGTATTTGTTTTTGTTTAATTCAGTATAGATCAGCACCTGATGATGCGAACTCGGAGTCCGCGAAACCGTTCGTGCGTTAGTCATACTCAACAGTAACACAAAACAAAATAATAAATATTTATTTTATTTTATTTGATAATTTAAAATGAAGTGTTACAAAGTAAATGCCGATACAATTAATGATATTTTAACACAATTTATAATAATGATATGGACCAGATAAAATATACTTTACTGTATTATGTTAATTCTAGTGTATTATACTTGTTATAAACACATTGTTATTTTAATTTTAAGATGGTGTGAGATTGTCCGTAAAAATTAGAATAGCGATCATTATCACAATAAGAGGCAAGGTTACGTTATTTAATTGTGAATTAGTACCTATCATGTGATTACCTGTTATTATTAACTGTATGTGATTTTTAATCATGGATGTATTTAACTGCTAGATGAGGTATATAGAGTTGTTTTTTCAATTTCTTAGTACGGGAAAATGACATCAAAGCAAGCAACTGTGTCCAACATAATATAAAAGACGACAAATAGCATCTTGGAAATTCTATGTAAAATACCATCCTGACAAAACTAAATAGGAATTGAAAAAGAACTATTAAAGAATATGTTAAGAAAATATTACATAAAATATACGATATTTATCACAAAACAACTAAAATTTATATAAACAAGTATGTGGGTAAATTAAAAATATAATAATAAAAAAATATTACATTTCATAATATTAAATTTCACCTTCTTTTTCAACCACTCTGGATTCATTCCATAGACCCGCCTTTTAATATTTCACTATTTTATATCTTTAGCATGTTGCATCTACTTAAGAGAGACAAAAAAAAAACAAATACAATACGACGTTTTTTGATGGAATATATTTTTTTCAATTTTAATGATAATTTGTAAAACATCTGAACATGAACGACAATAATATAATATATTTATGGTAAAACTCGACGTAATGACAAACACACCCATAAGTTCACTAAATGCAGTTTGTCCGCAAGCTATCCCATTTATGTATAAGAAATGCAATGATGGGATGGATAACTTAATAACAAAACAACATAATATAAGTCAACCCAATAACAACTTAAGTTTCGCACTAAACGGAAGATGAGTAAATTTCATCATTTAGTCGATCACACATTATTTCTAACATCCAATACACTTCTCGTATATTTTCTCAATGTTTTTAACAAGTTATTTTTGAATTGTTATTGTTACAATTTTTATTGTAGGCACGAACAATTATATATTACCAATTTAGTAATGATTTTTAATTGAATAATGATTTCATATCATTGTTTGATGTAATTATTAATTACATACTTTGTTATTCATTGATATTTCTATTATGTAACTCATTGTAAAGTAATTTAATAATTGTTTTATATTAAGAACCTGTTGACAAGTCAACTTATGACTTAACAGGACCATGTTTATTTTATGACTTTAATTGATACCAAAAAAAATAAAAAAAATAAAAAAAAAATTAATTTATTTGTCTATGGAGGCTTTGAAATAAAATAGGCCTCTACTCTTTGTTTGAAACATTAAAGATCTTAATAATAATAATAATCTGGACAATTTATTGAGCGCCGTTTTGTGGTACAAACCACCGCAAGGGCGCAGTTTCAGTTTTTTTTTTAATTTATTTATTGTTATTTATCAAATTTTAAATTTTATATTTTATATTTCAAATTTTATATTTTATGAATTTAATTTAACTATTAAAAATAATTAATGTATTTCTAACTGTCACAAATTTGAAATATGAAATATGTGAGTTCTAATTGTAGGTATTATTATTATTATTCTCACAAATTTTATTCACTAGTTCATTTGTTTTTAAATTTGTAATTTTTAATTAGTTTGAAAGTAATTTAACACTTGAAAAACAATTATCCTTATTAAACTATTGAAACTAAAAACACTGTATTAAAATTTTGTTATTTTGAATCATTATTAGACAATATTTTAATTTTTAAAAATGAGACGTCAGAGGATTCAGGCAGCCACTACGGGCGCCATCCACCATTTTCGAGTTATTAAATAGCCAATAGACTAATTGAACCAAAAGAATTCAGGCTGAGTGGCATATCTCATCACTGCTAAATTGACGATGTTAAGACCGTTCTTTAGCAAAAACGGTAAAATATTCAATTATCAACAACTCAAAACTTGTTGACGCTGCTTTTTTCTAGATATAATATGTAGAATTAAAGAGACTAGCTGAAAATAGGGAGGAATGGAGATGAAAATCCAAACTCGTTGCTGACCAATCCAATGGATTGTAACTCACCATATAGCAGTGGCGTGCCTTCCATACATGCAAAAAAGCAACGCATGCCTAGGGAATAAATCTATAATTTACGAGAGAAAGTATCTAAAAAAACGACGAAGTTTAAATTGGTTTGAATCTTCCGCTAAACGTTAGCTAATCTATTGCAAACTTCAGGTCAATGGCTAACATAGTGACCTCTAAATGTACCTATAAACGGTAAACCTTGATTCAAATCTCGCGCTACACGTTAGCAAACCTTTTGCAAACTTCACTTCAATGTTTACAATACGGATAAATTCGTATGACTCCAGACAATAGTCCTGTCCTATTTCCACCTCTTTGCATCATATGTAGCTTTTATGTTATCTGTCACACGTAGGGAAAGTACGTTAAAAGTATTTGTGTTGTGCACAAATATTATCAACGTACTTAATACAAGTGCTTAATACTAGTGTATATGCAAGTGTAGTGGTACAATACATGTGCACGCCAGATTCAATGCATCTAGGGAAGGTTTGTATGTGTTAGTGCAAAAGACAATAATATTATGTGTATTATTGGCTTCGGTCGAGTCATTTTTAATAATTATCTTTAATGAATTGAAGTTGTGTTTTGCGTAAATTAATCCAATACCGGTTAAATGAAGTGTGTTTATTGAGATACCACTTCATGTTAATGCGATATGATAAAAGAGTTCAATTTCGATTCGATTTCCCCGAAACTTAAGTTCGTCTTTAACTTTAATATTATTTTTCAATAAACATTATGACTCAATATTTACTATAGGTTTGTTCGGTATATAATTTTATGATTATAATTATGATAACATTCCGCTTTATTTCATATAAATACTGTAACAGTCTCTAGATATTAATTATTCTTTAATCCACATACCTACTTCTAAATTTTGATGTGTTTTCGCATATTCGTAATTATAAGTTCAAAATGACACACTTGAGTGGGTGTAAATGTGTGTTATGTAAATTTAAAGAATATCTTTGTTTTGCACTGTAAAAAAATATCATTCCCTGTTTTGTTATTTTTTTTTAAATTTACTCGTTTCAAGATAGGTAAGGTATTAAGTACAATACTTAGCTCGATGTCGGGTTCCTTGCCTTAAGAAAAGAATTAAATTATATTTAGAATAGCTTTATCACTTAAGATTTTTGAGTTATTTGTTGCTGAAAATGTTTAATATCGATTATATTTAATAAATATATTTCATATTTGAGTTTTTGTTTCTTCACTAAGACTGGGGACTATCGCCCTTTATCGCTTTATTTTGGGAGTTCCGAGTTGGTATAGGGTAGCCTCCCCACTTAGAGTGTTTCCACATATTTCTTTTGTTCAAATGTTGTCATTAAAATGGTTTATTGTAAAAGAGGTCATCCAGACTATCTGGATTATTGTGGACAGAAAAATAGTTAAGTTTTTGGCCAACAATAATTGTTTTCTAATATATTATAATAAATTCTACCTACACAAACCGCGTGATATTTATCTTTTTCAAATGTTGGTATACGTTGGTAAAACGGTATATTGTAAAAGAGGCTACTATACACAAACAGCATGCCCAATACAAAAAGTCTAGTCCCGCCACTGCCATATAGTATATACTATAGAGTTTAATTTGTTATCATAATAATAGTTATGAAGTTATTGTGGATTGTAACTCAAATTGAGTTCAATTTGTTATTATAATAATTATTAAGTTATTGTGAATTGTAACTCAAATTGAGTTCAATTTGTTCTCATAATAATTATAAAGCTATTGTGAATTGTAACTCAAATTGAGTTCAATTTGTTATCATAATAATTATTAAGTTATTGTGGATTGTAACTCAAATTGAGTGCAATTTGTTATTATAATAATTATTAAGTTATTGTGGATTTTAACTCAAATTGAGTTGAATTTATCATAATAATTATTAAGTTATTGTGGATTGTAACTCAAATTGAGTTCAATTTGTTATCATAATAATTATTAAGTTACTAATAATAAATAAGTACACATGTTATGATAGTCAGTATGAATGCAATAAACAGTAAGAAGAATTATGTATGTAGGTCAGAATAAAGTTATCTGAATTATCTCAGAGCACCGCATGTAAATATAATTTAATACCTATTCAAGCGGCAAACTTTATGATTTTACGAAATTATTAATTGTATAGCACAAAAACGTTTTGTGTTAACATACATAGATGTTTTGAAAAAGAGGTCGAAAATTTAGAAACAAACATGATATTTATTTAAAAAATTAGTCAAGAAACACCAGCAGAGTGTCCAAAATCTTCCTCTAGTAGGAAAAAGGAAAGGTGTTCTGATGTTTACGAATAGGTTAAGGTTGGTTTTAGTGCACTTTATCCATAGACTAATTACTGTTTCAAACCATTCTGTTAGGGATATATGAAAACAACCGTTTATACAATTGTGTTCGAGGCAGTTGACAATCTGTCGTTGAGCCAGGATCGCGTCAGAGAACGATATTGTTCTCCGAATTACAGCGTTGCTTTGACCAGTTGTTCTGGCTATTCCAAATCAAGTGTTTTAAGTCACATGTTTGACACTTTTCCTCGCCAGCTTCTTCTGAGGCTGGTCACCAACCTTCTGTCCTTTCTTTTAATATATGGAGCAAAGTCTCATTGAAAACCCTTTTATATAAATGTTTGGATATTTTGTGAATCAAGGATTTCTCTTATAACCTCTAAAATTCACACTATTTATACTCTTGAAGACAAGAAATCTGATCTTACATGATAAACGTCACGGTGTTTGTTATCATACTCCTCCGAAACAGCTTGACCGATTTTGATAAAATTTTGTGTGCTTATCGAGTAGGTCTGAGAATCGGCCAACATCTATTTTTCATACCTCTACAAGGGTGGTCCACCCCAATGTTTTTTTTTGTCAATTTTTTTTATGTTTTTTTTTTTATGGTGAGGCATTGTAAAATACATACAGCCCTAAATTTTCACCCTTCTGCCATCAACCCCTATTTTTTAATAGTTTACCTATGGCAAATGTACATGGCAAAACAACGTTTGCCGGGTCAGCTAGTTATATATAATATATAACATTCCTTATAATTTTAGTAGTTTTACATCGTTGAGGCATTATGTCACCAGTCCTGAATCTCTTAATTTTTTGTTGACGTAGAGAGAATAGCTTGCATATTATTATATGTGGCTGGTTACCCCACATGTGAGATATGCCGGTACAGTAAGTAGTTCAACTTATATAGAGCAGTAGGTACATGTTTTGCATGGATAATACATCGAGTACAGTATTTATTATTCGATATACAAGAAGAAGGTAGAAGTTTGAAACAGGGATGTTGCGAATATTCGCATCCGCATCCGCAAATGCGGAGCTTCCGCATGTTTTTATTTTTGCCGGTTTTATTTTATTTTTTCTTTTTTTTGCCGGTTTTTGCAAATAACAAAAAAAAATATTTCGCAAAAAAAAACCATAATATTATTGTAGCAACAATTTCGTCACATATTTGACAGTGGGGTCTACCAACTAAGATAGTTCCTACTTTCTTTCTATAACATCTTAAACATCCGCATCCGCATCCGCGGATGTGAGCCTTCAAAAATCCGCATCCGCATTCACATCCGCGGATGTGTAAAAATCGACATCCGCAACATCCCTGGTTTGAAACAATGAAAATAAAGATTGTTGTGTAAGTCGTATCATCATGTACATTATAAACTCGATAACATATGTGTATTATTTGATAATATATGTTTATTAGTACTGTTTTCTTTAATTTATTTGTAATTTGTTGGTAATGTTGTATAAATATTTTTGAATTGAATTGAATTGAATTTCTCGTGATTTGTTCTCTATCTCTGATCTTTGTATGCAAATACTGTAGGCAGTGGCGGAACTAAGAATTTTATTATTTTACAATTATGTATCATATTGTTTTTGAATGATGTAATGTTCTTTTTTTCATGGTTACTCCTTGTCTTGTTTGAATGTACTCCTTATGTCTGTCATGCAGTCATGTTAAAAAAACAGTAAAAACAATTAAAGAAAATACCTGGCTTGAGAAATTTCTATACCCCCTCCCACTCTTTTCTGTAAGTTTTTGAGTGTAGATACTGCAAAAGGCAGATGTTCGAAAAAATAAAGAAATTTTGTATTTTAAATTCAGCGATAAGGTTAGCCACCCATCCTGAATGTTCTAATTTTTTTGTTGACATGGAGAGAAAAGCTTGTATGTTAATTACATGTGATTGATCTGCTGATAACCCTCTTGTGGGATATGTGGGATATTTATGAACAATTTAAAATTTACACAGCCATTGAAATTTCTATCCCGCTACGTCAGATTTTCAAACAATAAATAGGAATATTTAAGAATAATCTAATTCTTTTCTTTTTCATGCCTATAATAAATTTACATGAAAGTCACGTGGTTATTATTATTACTGACAATAAGACGATTCTTACAAGGATCATTACAGCTGAAGGCCAATGCGATTCCAGAAGAAAAACTTAAAAGATATCCAAACGACAACACAACTACAATATATCCTCAATTTTTCTTATAAATTCTGCATACGTTACGTTAAAGATATTAATTCCTCTAGCCAGACCATTAAACATTTGATTGTAGGCATGCGGTGCTTTTTTGCATTTATGGAAAATGCGCCACTGACTATAGGTATGTTTATGGTGAAGGTTTTATAACGTGCTAAGTTTGTGATAAAATATAATAATACCTATTTCATTGAACTTTCGAAATAATAACTACCATCGTAATAATAGGATTACAATTGATAATGAGATCAAATATGTTATTTATTTATTATTTGTCCTTGTTAGAATTAATTTTAATTAGGTCGAATTCCATCCTTTTATTTTGTGATTCTCCTTGCAAAGAATATGTAGGTTCCCCCTCTTTTAAATGATTTTTTGAGTGTCCTGTCAAAGACAGGCAGTCGTCGTAAAACGTATCAAGACATTTTGTATCTTCAATTCAGTGATGAGGTGTGCCTCGGATACTGAATGTATAGACTATTTTATGATTTTTTGACATAATTAGATGTCGGATATTAGATTTCACTTACTAAGAAGTGTAGATTTTAATCATATTTTGAACCACTCTCATTCCAGTTAATAATTCTATTCACCGATAGTCAACCTATTTGAATAGGTATTAACTAGGTAGGTATGTTGTATATGATACACATACATATGTGAACTTCCTTTAGGAGTGCATGATGAATTATAGAGTTTCGAAGCTTATGGATCGACTAATGGCTTGGTTAAGAGTAGGTACTCTTCAAAACTAGGTAACATTCCCAATTCCTCGAATGTCTTAACTTTTGTTGATATGGAGGAGATGCATTGCATTGACTTAAATATTTCTTACGTTTGATTGCTGGCTACCCCATTTGTAGAAAATTCCGTGAATGAATGAGTTAGTAGTGTTAAAAAATAAATAATAAAAAAAACCGCTGTTGAACAAATTATACAAAGATCCAATTTGGGTAATCAGCAACCATGTAAATATATTTAAAAAAAAATGATAATTGGCAAATAGAGGAAATCACTGTAGTCATTGAAAGTTATAACATAAGTCTGATGCATATGACGACCAAAGAACATAATTTAATCACAGCATAAATATTTTTGTCTGTTCGTTTATATGTGTTAATTTATAACTGCTCTACTAGGCAAGCAATAACGTGAAGCTATGACGTCAAAAACGAAAGGCTCTTTTAAAAAAAATATTCTGTTTTTCCCTATATTTTGTACTAATTCTTCATAAGTCAACTTACTCCGAGTAGATAGTAAACCGACCCCGGTTATGGGGTAGGTTGAAACATTTTTTGTTCTACAAAATCAAGGCTGTACGCTTTGTCATTATTGATTGCGAGCTTTTCATTATTTTTTTCTAAAGCTGAATAGTGTATGAATCAATCAGGTGCATCGATTTTTATAAAACAAAAAAATACAAGTGTTAAACTGAAATTTGGTCAACCATCCCCGGTCTCCCCTATATATCTATCTTGTCATGAATTGTCTTTTGTAGGCAATTCTAAAACATACATTCAAAAGTAAAAAACATCAAATACAAGACTACACACTTCCATGAAAGAATATTTAGCATCACAAGTCTTGTGATTTGGAACAGGCTATCAGAGAAATATCACTTTTTTATATACAGTCGATTCCGCTTAATTGGGATCCATCGGGACTTGGGCATTTTGTCCCAATTAAGCGAATTTCACATTTTTTTTTTAATTCATTCATTTGGTTTTGCCAACTAAGGCTGTAACCAGTAAAATACACATAAAATTAAACAATGCATATTTTTTTTCCAATAATTTTATTTTATAAACTCTTGGAATCGGCCTCAAAGAACAAATCATCCAACATTATCATTCTTTCTTTGGGACTTCACGGTTAAAAAGCTAGTTAAAAACATTTTGACGTTTTATTTTGATTTATTATGAGCAGTCATTTTAACCGGGTATTCTTGTAAACATATGTAGGCAATAGTAAGTTTTTTAACATTTGAAACATGACATAATTGATTGATTTTCATACACATGATGTTTTTAGATATCTACTAGAGATAATTATTGATCACTACCAATCATTAATAAAAGATAATTGAATAGCACAAGGGCTCCTGCATTTAAAAGTAGGTACAGTAATATAATTAATAGCATTTTTATGTATTTTGTTAATTAAACTATTATTTTTTTCTACGCATCAGTTCAAATCTTCTTGAATCCAATTTGAGTCTGTCCTTCAAGTGTCGAATGTACTAAGGAATTACGGCAATACATAATTATTAACATGTGTTAAAGATCTGTTTCCAATATAGTTAAGTCAGACTTATTGAGCCACTTTGTTTTGAACTAAGAAATTATGGCAATATGTATTAACATATTGTGTTAAAGATCTGTTTGCAATATAATTAAGTCAGACTTATTGAGCCACTTTGTTTTGAACTAAGAAATTATGGCAATATGTATTAACATGTGTTAAATAACTGTTTGCAAAATAATAAATTATATCAGACTTATTGAGCCACTCTGTTTTGAACTAAAAGTTTTGTGCTAAGAAATTACTGCAATATAATTATATTAACTTAACATTAGTTGTTAGTACATAGTACAATAACATAGCACAACAACTTAACATAACATAAAATTAGTGATTGCCAACGTCGGGGGGACCTGATAAGGCACGAGAAGAAGAAGAAGAAACATTAGTTAAAGATCTGTTTGCGATATACTAAAGTCAGGTTTATTGAGCCATTTTGTTTTGGACTAAAAGTTTTGATTCAAACCTATTTATTTTTGCATGTTTTTGATGACACATTAAATCAATTCATAAAAAATCGATCACTGGTGGCGTCAAAGGGATAACAGGACAATTTTATTGCCTGCGAGGTGAATAGAAAAGATTGGGAGACATATTCTTTATCGGAGACTCCTCGGGGTGTTAAGGAAGAAATACTAAAACCACTACATCACATGGCATGTCCCACAGCTGCATGTAACAAAATGCAAGCCTTTCCAAAAAAACAATTAACAAATTTAGGATGGATGGCAAACCTCACCGCTAAATTAAGGATATAAAATGTTTTAATTATTTCGATCACTTGCCTTTTTTACAGGACAACCGAAAACATACTGAAAAGAGTGGTTAATGAAAAATATGTAAGATAAAGTAGATTTTACTGTACACGCATTGATATCACACAAATAGGAAGATGCTTCATAAAAACTATAATGATACCTATATTATTTCATTCAATCGGTTGTATTAATTTTATTTCAAACTACCTAATTTGATAATAAATTATAAGAATACAGAGGCAATCTCCATAGATTGATGGAATAAATTGATAGTACAACATCTTACATCAATATGTACTGACGAGAATAATGATTGACGTTTGGAATTTAGATTGATGTGTAATTTTTCAGTTTGAAGAATGCGGAAGGATGATGCCTGTAAAGAAAAATAATAAGCAATAAGAAGATTGCCATCATCAAAATAATTACCGGCATATTTAATTGTTTATGTTTAGGCTTATTTTGAGTTCACATTGTTCTTGCACAGTGTTTAATAGATATAATAAAAGAATAAAGATTTGTGAAATTTTATTTTATTTATTAATTAATGAATATATTTATTTATTTAACAGTATTTAAAACAAAAAAAAACATAAAATCAATCTAACTGGGCATGAGTTCATACCAAGGCAGACTATGTTCTACAGTTTTCCCAAACTATGGGTCGCGACCCACCGGTGGGTTGCAAGCGAATATTGAGTGGGCCCTGAGCATTAAGTAGTTCCATGATTCGCTACTAGAGAACCTGAGCAGCTATAAGGTGGGTCCCAAGATTGGAAATTTTTGTTAGATGGGTCGGAGCCCAGTCAACTTTGGGAACCACTGCCTTAGAGCTTTAAGATTCTTTACTTCATAAATAAAGGTTGATGACGAATGTTCGGAGGAATTAAGTATATTTGGGAAGATTTTTTGTGTACGAGGGATAAATAATGCGATATGGAACTCGAAAGAAGGAAAGTGCCTTTCAAAAGGTGCAGTTCAACCCATTGTCAGCAATGGCTATGTGTCGATTATGGCATAAATGTTGGTGCACAATACCGTTCTGGTATTGATACTTATATATGGTTGAAGAAGGTTGAAAGTGGAATAAACGCAGTGGAGATGTGATCGCTGAGAAGAATGTCGGTAAAACTTTGCGTGATAGAGTGAAGAATGAGAATGTAAGGAGAGTGTATTGTTAATATTATTTTTCTTTCACACATTCTTACGTTTCTTAAGTTTCCTTCACTCACATTCCTATCCTCACCGCAATACCTGCAATAATAATCTCTCACATTCGCCCCTTCCCAAATCTCTCAATCATCCTCTAAGGCCTAAGCAACTTGTCCAAGTTGTCTAAGTTACTATTCATTGTAGTGTCCATTCTTATCTGGTTAACTTGAGCTAGCGATTTGATCCTCGGGCGGCCACATCTCCGAGAACTCTTTGTTCCAGTCATGTATATATTTTGAACCATTCTTTTCTTTATTTTATGGGGTATCACCCTTTTAAATATAGCATATAAGATACTCTCAAACATTCTTTGTAATAGATTGCAGAAATACTCTGAATACGTAATTGGAAAATACCAAACTGGATTTCGTAAGGGAAGGTCAACAATAGATCAAATATTTTCACTTAGACATATATTGTAAAAAACTGTAGAGTTCAACATTGATACATACCACCTCTTCATAGACTTTAAGGCTGCCTACGACACGGTCAATAGGACAAAACTGTATGATGCTATGGCTGAATTTAATATTCCGGTCAAACTCATTAATCTAGTCAGGCTTACAATGTCCAACGTTGAGTGCCGTGTCAGAGTGCAAAAAGATCTGTCTGAACCTCTTAAAACATTTAATGGACTTAGACAGGGAGATGCTTTGGCTTGTACGCTTTTTAATATGGCATTGGAAAAGGCCATTAGGGATAGCGGCATACAAACAACAGGACATATATTCAGTAAATCTGTGCAGCTCCTGGCTTATGCAGATGACATTGACATCATAGCGAGATCGGAACATGAACTTATAAATGCCTTCCGAGCACTAGCAGCATCAGCAAAAAACCTAGGCTTAGTAGTCAATGAAACCAAAACAAAATATATGCCCGTAAATGGACGCCAAAACCCAACAAGTCTACAAATAGACAACTTTACCTTCCAAACCGTTTCTGAATTTGTGTATCTCGGTACCATGGTGACAAACAACAACGATGTTTCCTCTGAAATAAATCGAAGATTAATAGCTGCAAACCGATGCTATTTTGGACTGCAGAGGCACATGAAATCAAGACATCTCTCTAGAAAAACCAAAACTCTACTTTATAAAACACTCATCCGACCTGTGCTTACCTATGGCTCAGAATGTTGGACAGTAAGTAGAGTGGACATGAAGGCGCTGGAGACATTTGAAAGGAAGGTTCTTCGCAAAATATATGGCCCCATTTGCAATAACGGAGAATGGCGTATCAGGTACAATCAGGAGCTGTACGATCTGTATGGAGACCCTACCATAACACGGGAGATTTTAATTGGAAGACTCAGGTGGGCTGGACACGTGCAGCGAATGACCGAGGAAGACATTCCAAGAAGGCTTATGAATGGCACACCGGGGGGTCGAAGAAAGCCAGGAAGGCCGAAGCTTCGATGGCTGGATGGTGTCAATAAGGATGCACAGCTCATTGGCATCCAGAACTGGCGAACGGCAGCACAGGACCGCCAGTCATGGAGGCGTGTTTTAAAGGAGGCCAAGACCCGACCTGGGTTGTAGAGCCATTGTTGATTGATTGATCTTTTCTTTATTTATTTGTTATCTAATTGACATTATCGTAGCTTTTTTACATTAGTCTTATCAAAAACTATTTGGTGCTCATAAAATATGAGTTAATTAACCCACAAAATAATGTTAGATTATTTGTGTGATCACGTTGCTTATGAAATACAAGGAAATAAAAGTTATTGTGAATGAGTTTTAAGGAAGCAATAAATTAAAATTAATCGATCATGTCAGATATTATACCTAACTGGTGCGTATACTATTTGTCGCTTCTTTATAATGGTGTTGTAGTATTTGAAATAATAAGTTTTAGTTTTTATATGAAAAACAGTTGAATTTTTTTTTTTTTTATTTATTTATTCATTCTTTACTGTACATTGATAAAAAACAATTACATAAAAGGTAAACATTCAAATCAAATACAATCAATATACAGAGGGCGAGTTTATCGCAAAGGCGCGATCTCTTCCAACTAACCCAAAAGTATTAACTTAAAAAAAACATATGATAAAAATAAAATCAATAATCCAATTAAATAAATAAAGCAATTTGGATAAAAAAAAGAGAGAAGAAAAATAAATACATACACATAACGGGTTGTTCAACAAGAACTTTGTTTTTTAATTGTGGCAACACCAGCAACATGATAGTTTTGACATTTAATTTTTTGACGTATTCGTAGTGGATGCATTGGCAATTGTTGCAATGAATTCAATTTCGCTTGAAAATCGCATTAAAATAATTAAAATCCATTATGAAAATGGTGGTTCTGCTAAAGTGACATTTCGTCAAATTCGTGATATTTTCGGACAACATAATCGTCCTTCTGAGACCGCTATTAAGAATTTGGTCGCTAAATTTGAGTCGACAGGCTCGATACAAAATGTGTTAACACCAACGCGTGTACGACCGGGTCGTTCAACTGAAAACATCGCAGCCGTGAGCCACAGTGTTGAAGCAGATCCAAATTTGTCAATTCCTCGACGTTCTCGACAATTGGGGTTATCCAAAACCACCACATGGCGAATTTTGCGTAAGGATTTGGCTTTGAAGCCTTACAAGGTTCAACTGGTGCAGGAATTGAAGCCGAACGACCATTCAAATCGCCGTAGATTCGCTCAATTCATTCAGGAACAACCCGCTGGTTTTTCTGAAAAAATAATTTTATCAGACGAAGCCCATTTTCACTTGTCAGGGTACGTCAACAAGCAAAATTGCCGCATTTGGGCTTCTGAAAATCCTAGAGCAATTATTGAGAAGCCGTTGCATGCTCAGCGTGTCACTGTATGGTGCGCTATGTGGTCTGGAGGCGTGATTGGGCCGTTTTTTTTCGAAGATGAGACTGGAAATGCGGTAACGGTCAATGGATCACGCTATCGCAAGATGTTGACAACTCAATTTTGGCCTATTATTGATGACGTGGATATCACTGACATGTGGTTTCAACAGGACGGTGCCACATGTCACACAGCCAATGAAACGATCAATTTATTGCAAACCAAATTTCCCGATCGCATGATTTCACGAAACTCAGCTGTTAAGTGGCCAGCCAGATCGTGTGATTTAACGCCACTGGATTATTTTTTGTGGGGCTATGTTAAGGACAGAGTCTATACGGAGCCAATCGAATCGATTGCAGCCTTAAAACTCAAAATCCGTGATGTGATTAGCGAAATAGTCCCGCCATTTTGCCAAAAAGTGATTAAAAACTTTGATGAAAGAATCGACATCTGTCAGCGTGCTCGTGGTGGACATTTGTCAGATATCATTTTTCATGCATTATTGCCAAACTTTTCTCTTTGTAATTCAATAAAAATTTTAATCATCTTCATCAATTTTTTTTGTTTTATTTTGTTTTAAAAAACAAAGTCCTTGTTGAAAAACCCTTATATATAAAAAACATATATATAAAAAGGGGGAGACTTTTAAAAAAAAGATACAAACATACATGCATAAAAGGAAAGGAAAAGGGGGGAAAAGGGGGATTGGGGGGGGGGGGTTGGGAGTGATGGGTTTCAGGTTTCAGAGGCTTTGTTTGTGTTCTCGCTTGAAAATTGCCGTGCATTTATTCATTTTAGGTAATAGGTAAACTGATGGTAAAATTTAAGACTTGTAATCGAGAGGCTTTCACGACACAAACACACTGCTTAGTGTGAGAGATTTGGGGGTGTATTTGATTACTACTACTTCTATACCAGAGACAGTCTGAATGGAGGAGGCTGGTTTCTGCCCTGTGCTCCCGAGAAGAGCGTTGAGGGCGAGAGAGAGAGAACTATACCTACTATTACTATTACTAATACTCTACGATCACAGCATATCCCACAAGTGGGGCAGTCAGCTAGCAGACCAACGGCATGAAACAAACATGCAATGCACAAAAAAATGAGACATTGAGGATGGGTTGTAGCTGAATATAAGAACGCTAATAATTTAAAACTAATAACCAAAAAAGATCCGTAAGGGACATCCGGGTGGGAAAAGAAGAGTTGGCAGACCTAGGTTGAAATGGGAAGATGAGGTGAGGAAGGACCCAAACCAACTAAAAGAATTATTATTTCGAAAAATGAAATAAGTAATTCGTGCCCGTCTTTAAATACTCGTATAATATTGTGTGCGTGCGTGTTACAGTAATAAAAATGATTTAATCAGTAATATAGATCCAAAGAGGGCAGATCGAAGGTTACGGTGTCTTTCCCATCATACTTTATTAAAATCATATTTTAAAATTTTAAAATATAGGTAAGGTATTATTAAAGTAAATAAGTTATTAGAACAATATTTATATTTATCATATTGTCTATGATAAATAGCAAGTAGGTATATATTTTAAACGTTAAAAAACGATGAAAAAACGTTTTAGGAACAATGTATTGTGAATGATTTTTTTAGTACTTGGAATAAATAAAATAAAATTATATTAAAAATAAAACACTGTATTACTTTCACTATGAACAATATTAGACTCAGAGATCCTTCGTGTAGACAGCAACCAACGATGAGTTTCAAATTTGAGCAGAGCTCGTGCTTTGAGGGACAGTTTTATAATATCGAATATCGTAAAACAACAGCTTATATGTTTATTACATGCAGCAGGTCTGTTGGCTACCCCACTTATGTGAAATGCTGTGGTGGTGTAATAATAAACTTTATTGCACAATTTTTTTTTATACATACATACATACATCTTCTTCCCCTTGTCCTAGTTGGGTCGGGGGCCCATTGCGCCTAGGTACCTCCTCCAGAGATCCCTGTCCACTGCTGCTTCCAGGACCTCTGGCCACTCCGAACCAAGCCTTTCAACACACAAGTTTGACACCTGCCCTTGCCAGCTTTTTCTAGGACGGCCTACCGGTCTTCTGCCCTCTCCCTCTTTTTTTATAAGTATATTTATTTAATAAAAATGTTACACAAAAAAAACATATTACATATAAAATATGAAGCATAAGTAATAACAGGAATATTAAATAAGGTGATACAAATAAATGATGTTATGCTATGGGTGAGTTTATCGCAGAAGCAATGTCTTCCAACTAGCCCAAGAGTTGAAGTTATATATCGTGAAATGACTCGATTAGCATAGGATGGATTTGAATGAAGAAGGTATTGTTATTTCCACAATGTGTTTGTGAGGGGAACGTTTAAGCTGTTGAATTATGATAATAAATTTACAACAATTTTAATGTTATACAACCCGGATTCTGCCTTTTTATTGTAAGATTTAGAGCACTCACATACATCTCACGCATTTGCAATAAAAATTATTCTGTTTATGGTATGAAAATGGCAACAGTTTTAATCTATTTAATATTAGCATTGAGAGTTATATTCATATTTACAATACTACATTTATTTGCATTAATATTTTATTTATATGTTGAACACATGAAGATTGAGTTGGGTACGTGTAAAAAATGATTTTTTAAATTTTATTGATTGATTTTATTTTTTGTTGCTGAAGATTTTATTTATATTGATAATTTTATTTTACTCATGGCGTGCAGCACACAAAATTTGGTTCTCTGTTTGCTGTTTAATCATCTGGTTTTCTTAAATTTAATGTAATTTTGTTTTGTTAAAAGTTGTCACTGTTACACTTGTAAATTGTATGTATAATTATGTATTTAGACATGTACTTTATAAGCTTATGCCGTGAATTTTGTAAAATAAAATAATAAAATAAGACTAAATAAGAAAAAAGGCGTAAGCCGTATATTTCATGAATAAATAAAACATCAAAAATGGGGAACATGCATGTGTGAGGAATATGAATAAATGTTATTAATTTATATTAACAAATATACGCCAATCACAAATATCCTAATAAGAAACGATAAAATAAAACTTTTCATTAATTATTTTCAATTTAAAAATCCATAATTTTTGTCAAAACTTCAAACGCCATGTTATTGAATTATCACGTTGTGACGTCGGTATGCGCTATGTTATATTGGCACATATTTCACTCTTAGTACTGTCTATAGCAGCTGATGACGTCACACAATGTTTCGCCACGGGTGAACATTTTTGCTGCGAAGTGCGAAAATTGCTATTTCAAGTGGTGATAAAAGCCTAAAAATGCACATTTAAAAATATAAAAAGCATAATTTTTCTAACTTCCTGTATCTACTATTTGTAGATCTGAATTTTTTTATGTGAAAGTTCCCCATTCGGACCACTCTAAGGAGACAGACATGAAATATATGACTTCAAATTACTTTTTGAGCAAAGCCGGGTTAAAATTAAATAATAAATATTGATATTTATACATGTGTTTGATTGAAGTAATATTTTATATCGTGTTTGATGTTAGTTAATAAAAGTTATAGCTTTAACCTAGTAGTATTTGCATACGAAAATATGACCAGCCAAATAAACCATGTATGTATGTTTTTCATTCTATAAAGGATATAATTTATGAGTACCATGAACTGTTGAACTTTTGCAGCCATAGGACGAGATGAATATTCAAAAATATCAACCTAAACGTCATCCCAGATGAAGTATCGGTAGATAAAAAATTGAGGGCTGTATTTAGTGGCAAAGGAAAAAAGGTATTAAGCATTATTATTATAACTGACACTAAGACGATTCTTACAAGGATCATTACAGCTGAAGGCCAATGCGATCCTAGAAGAAAACATTAAACAATATCCAAACGATAACACAACTACAATATATCTTCGATTTTTCTTATAAATTCTGCCTACGTCACGTTGAAGATATCAACCTCTCCAGCCAGACCATTAAACATTTGAATAGTTTACTATCTCAAACGTTTATTGAAGTGGTGACGATTGCTGGAAGAAGCCAAAGTCCACGATGCGACGGCTCTGGAGTTTTTCATTATCTTTAAAGGATAATAATTATGTATAACACAAGATGTGGTTACGCTGAAAAAATTATTTGCATTTGAAAAAATGAAGCATCAACAGACCTAGCCAGCGCATAAGAAGTATAGAGGAGTGTAAATCGATTGCAAAGTGCGCAGATATGGTAAGCACAATTTTTGGTCAAATGGAAATACGAAGGTAAATAGACAAAAAAAAATTCTAAAGATTATTGTGCACGAATATGGTAAGTTGTAAATAATAAATCAGTGATTATGATAATATATTAATTAAGTCTTCAAATTCACAAACAAAACAATAGTTTTAATTTTCAAAATGCTCCCCTGTAAAATCATCTCTGCGGCACTTACCACATCTGTGCTTTTTTTTTTTTTATTATTGATTTGTTTTTGTGCTAGTGTGATGATTGAGTGAGCGAGCGAGACTGTGTATAATGTAGGCATGTTGAGATGACCGGAATGTTAGGTACCTATCTTTTTAAAATTAATTGTGGCGCATGGTATTGGATGATAGCTGATTTCTGAATGATTAACCTTTTTTCTTACTTTATTTATGTAGTTATTGTCTGTTTTGTGCTTATATATTTATAAAATAAAATAAAATATAAATTGTTGTTTCAACTTTTTATTGGCATGTGAAATTATTCTTAAAATATTAAGTTTTAATATTTGCTACTTAGAATCACGTTACAAAATAGTTATAATGTCATAATAAGCAGTTTATTCTAGAAATGTCAAAATATTTATAAATCTATATACTTAACCCATTTTGAATATGCAACGACGATTTATGCTGTAATGGTATAGTATAGCATAGTACAAGTTTGTGGCCGGTGTGGCGCAAATGTATCGCTCTTGCCTTTGAGTCACGAGGTCCCGGGTTTGATTCCCGGTCAGGGCAAAGTGAAGAATGAACTTTTTCAAATCGTCCTGGGTCTGGGTGTTACATGTATAACTACATATGTGTTTAGTGCATCGTATATATGTGTATCATTGTGTTAGTACCCATAATACAACATTCATATCTTTATTTGGGACTAGCTCGACATGTGTGAATTGTCTATACAAAAAAAAAACAGACAACATCCAAGTCCACGATATTTCGTATTTGGGTTATAAAAAAAATACTTTTTGAGTTATAAACCCTTCAAATACATATGAACCTTTCCAACTTATATTGATGTGGGAAGCCTATTATCGACTCCACAAAGCAATGACATTGATAATTGTAATTAGTATTAAATACGAAATTTGTCCCCATTATAAATGGTATTGTACTTGACTAATTTTCATCCACCCACAGCTTTGCGAGTGTCTTTTGATGTTGTTCAAATAAATTATGTACGTTTAGTTATTATTTTTATTCATCAATCGTGTCAAGTGTAATGCTATTATTATAAGTCATGATAGTTTTGATTTAGATTGAATAAACAATATCATTAACCATGAAGAAAATAAAACAATATTATTCATTTCCAATTCCAAATACGGCTTCAGTCAGGAATTAAGCGTCAGATAGAAAAAAAAGCTTAGCATGATAATTCTTAAGTCTGTACGTTCACAGAGTGAAAATTCATACTGATGATATTTTTTTTTTATTACAAAACACAGTTAATTTCTCCCTTTAATTTATTTGAAATCTCGAGTATTTTCGTCAATATAATATTATATCGATTGACATTGACAAGTAGGCCTAGTCAAAACACATTGTAGCGATGCGTTTTCGTTCAAATACAGACGACGTGGCGAGAAATTAATCAGAAAATATTTGACTCATGTGATTCATCCAAAGCCAATTGAACATGGAGAGCTTATCAACAATGTAGACAATTTTTATCTTTTATTGAATGGTACTATATGGCGTTTGCAATATGATAATATGTATGTATTACACCATAAAAATGATACATAGATCATTGTTCTGAACTTGTATTAAAATTGTAATAAACAATGTTGTAGTGGTATCATTATCATCGATTCAACTATAGAAAGATAGATCGACATTATTGCGGTGTGCAATGATCAAAGATCAATCAATGATCTACAACAAGTGTGTACCTACATAGAAACATTATTATTATTATTGTTGCGCAACAGTAAACTTGAATCTTCAAATGATGAATCTTTAAGTATGTTTTGTATGTCGAATGATCAATAAAGTTTATAGTTGGGATTTATTCATTGTTCGGATTTTGTACGTGATAATATAATTTATTTTCAAACATAGAGTATTAATAAAGAAATATATCATCCACACATATAATTTCTGTATACATAGTCTTAAAATAGTTTTGCATTTTACTGATTTTTTAAACGTGCATGCCTTAAGAATATTACTCTATTCTATTCTATTCTTCTCAAGACCATCCACTCGTATGCGGGTGATTTAGAAGAATGTTACTCAACATACACCTTATCAGAACAACTAGCAAACTCCTTCTAGTGGGAAACAGGAAATGTGTCCCAATGCTTACGGATTAGCTTAGGGTGGTTTAAGTGAACCTTACTTTACTTATGTTAATAGAGAAGTTAGGTAGCGAGATACGAATTCAGAATCTCTTGATTTAAATTTCAATACTCTGTCTTCGAACTAACGACCACCAACACCATTTGATATATTTTTATAACTGAGGGTTTTTTTGTATCTGGGTTTTTGTTATACATAAATGTTCTGGGTTTGGGTTAGTTGGAAGACATCGCGCATTTGCAATAAACTCTCCCTCTGTATATTGATTATTATTATTATTATTTGGATGATTTGTAAAGCGCCGTTTTGTGAAAAAAATCCACCTCAAGGGATTGTATTTAATTTGAATGTATACCTTCTATGGAATTGTTTTTAAATAATGTAGGTAAAGAATGAATAAATAAATAAATAAAATAAACCAAAATACATCTTCATGTATCTTTCACAGTAAGCTAAAAGCTTGTGTCACGAAAGGGGAGTTTGCATAAGGCCGAGACTCTACCTCCAGGCTATTGACGAATTCTATACTTGGCAGGTTGAATAGCCATTCACACTTTTCAGCACAATACAGTCATATAAGTCTACATTATAATCTATTAAATTTTTTAAGGAAAAACGTCAGAAAAATCACTCAATTATATTAAGGAATAAATATGCTCAAAACGCGAATTTAAAATATCAGCATTGTGTCTTAATAATCTGTATTGAAAAAAAATCACTTAGCAGTGATTCGTTATGAAATATTTTGAATTTCGAATTAAGTATATCAATTATTTCTAATGCTTAATTTAAACGTTTTATTAACATTTAATCAATATGATTATCAATGATAATTAACAATGTACAAAATAAAGTAGGTTCGATTCCCAGGCGCGGCCTTTACGGCGTATTCGAAGTACCTTAGTACATAATATTACATTAGGCTATTGAAATTCAAGTGTATTATTAGCAATCAGGTAGCGATATGGTAATATTACATTATTACTGTATAGATATTAGGTACCCATGTACATTTATCATCACGAAGGTATTCATTGGCAGCACAAGGTCGATAGTGTTGCAACTACTGATTTTTTTTTCATCTAACCAAATAGTTAGCTTACTATACTAGGATTTTTTCTAGGATACTAGGACATCTCTCTGTGAGTGTGACGGGAGCAGGTAGTCGATCTTTCTTGATCGCACATTTTATGACATAGTTCGCCAGTTTAAAAAAATCCTAGTATAGGCCCCAATTTTTGGTGATTTTTCGAAGGAAATGCAATGAACACATAAGGAATATGAATTATTTCTAATAAGTTTTAATGTGTAGAATAGTTTAAAAAAAATGCAAATAGTTATAAGTTGTAAAGTTAGTTATAGATTTATAACTTTATTTAAATTAATTAAACAAATAAAATATTTTTATGCCGCAACATTTTTTTCAAGTAATGTAAGCGCTTTTCGAAGAGCTAGAGTAAATAATGAACTGCTGTCGAATTTCAAAATCTGGAAGGTATTCTATATAAGTAACGCGTTCAGAGGAGGAAATCAAATTACTGCACCTGATCCTTAATGGCGATAAATGTAGAAGGTCATTGAAGGCGACTCGCTGACCACCTGGATAGTGCAGAAGTCAGGCGATTTCCGTGTTTTCGACATTCTACTCTAAGCAAATCTTGTCCACACCGGAGGCAGCTTGAAGGGCTGGCCAGGTAAATAGCCCCGTTTGTAAGATATTTTGTCTAGACTCTTTGGATGTCCACATGTATAGAGGGTCAAAAAGTTGTAAGAAGAAGGCAAATATCCTGGTTCCATTATTATTATTTAATTTATGTTATGTAAATAAGTGTGTGTGTACGTATGTTTATATTTGTATTTCAAATTCAAATATTTTTATTAAAATAAAATTTACAATTTAATAATATTACATACACACCTTATTACTAAAAAAAACACATTTATTACATATTTGACCCTCAAAATTGAGCAGTGCTCGTGCTTTGAGGGTTTAAACATATTTTATATAATTTAGATAAAACAATAGCGCTCACCAAACAACAACAAAAATAAACACATATCCACAATACAAACAGCAACCAAATACAGCTTCTAATATCTCTTCTTTCTGTTTTTAATTGTGTTTGATAATTTGTGTTTTATCGTCAATGTTTATTGTACTATTATTATGTGCATCACTCATCGAATAGGTGAACTCTGTTATGGTGAGTGGTGTTTTTTTTTATATTAAAATAAATAAATACATAAATGAGCAGGAATAAGGAGCATACAAATTAACAAACGGACATAAATATTGATAAGATTATTCAGGTACATGCAATCAACTATAAATAATCTTATTGCAGGTATGTAAGTACATATACTCTCTTATTTTGTTAAAATATTATTAAGTAGGTACGTGGGAAAATGATATAAAAACACGATTTACATGATACAAAATCATCGCAATATACTTCATATACCACCCATCTGATGTCGCGTTTGATTAAACAAATCAAATTGATTAATAAAATAAATAGGTATAATATGCATAGCAAACTTGACGTATTTCTTGTAGTAAAATAGAAATATGTTGAAATATTATCTTTACCTAGTATTTCATGAGTCGAAGAACTCCTATTATTAACGGTGCATTTGTAAGGCAATGTCAATTAAAAACTTTGTCAAGTTTACCACTAACTGTTAATCCAGAATTGACATTTCCGACCTTACCACGTCAGTAGGCGTTGGTCCCAGTTGAGGTAGCAGATCCCTTGAGACTCACACATCCACGAATACTCCAAAGCATGCGGCATTTGTGGCATTTAAAAACACTTTCCCGAACCATATGGATCGAGGAATATCGATAGATATACCTACCCACTGTGTCGGTGTTTATATAGTAGAATACCATAATGAAATTCACATTCCTCACTCTATCATGCAACGTTTTACCAATCATTTTAAAATTTCTCTGACACCAGCAACCTTAGTTGCTGTTTTGAGGTATTGTTTGTAATTGAATAAATTGAATTGAATTAACATAAATTGAATTCTCTTCAGCGATCTCATTTCCACAGCATTTATTCCACTTTCGTCCCTCTTCAACCATGTCCACGTTTTGCTTGCATACATAAGTATCGGTACAGGGATGGTACTTTACTTACTGACGGAGCCTATATGCGGAAGTGGGTGCCCCCCGTGGGTCTTGAACCAGTTCTAACCAGCTCTTCCTGTCAGCGGCAATGCTCTTTGCATCCTCGGGCTTCAGTCGTCTGTGGAGGAGGTCGGACTCGATGTGTTTCAGCCATGTTTTTCTCGGACCTCTTCTATTTGTTTTCCACTCCGGTGGTCTCTGTTTCCAGAGGGCCTGGTATGGCAGTCTTGTAGGGGCCATTCGGCACACGTGTCCAAACCATCTGAGTCTGCGTTTGCGGATCTCCTCTTCCAGTGGTGCTTGGTTATCGCAGCGCACTCTAATTACTTCGTTCCGTATACGGTTGTGTAGGGACACTTTCAGAATTTCTCGTAGGCATCTCATTTCAAACACTTCGGAATGTCAATGTTAGTTTTTAGTAAAACCCATGTTACAGGGATGGTATTGTGCGCTAGCAATTTTGCCATGTTCGACACACGAGTGGATGCAAGAGGAGTGTTGTGGATAGAATGCGTGTAAATAAATTGAGATGTTTTGGTCATGTGGAACGAATGGAATAGGAAAGAATGAGAAAGAGGATATACTTGTCAGAAAGGAAGGGTGTGAGGAAGCGCGGGCGTCCGAGACTTACATTGCTTGACCATGTATATCAAATTTTCAAGGACTGCCATTTATTGAGTAAGAGAAATCGATGTGCGTGCATGAGAAATTTTATGAATGTAGAAGGAGCGAAAGAAGTATGTAAGGACAGATCTATAAGGCGTCCCGTTTCCTCTGCCTACCTTACTTGGGATACGGCGGAAGGGAATAGTATAGTATAGTAGTTTTATAGGATACTAGAAAATTTGTAGAAAATAGTGGAAGATCAAGATCTATTCTTTGCTAGGGAATTCACGGAGTGTCTACAGTAAACATTGTAAAAAATACACAATATTTATTTATGAATTTACTAAAATATTTACAAATGTGTTAAACCGCCATCTATGGTTTAAATATTCAATGTATCCAATCTCGTAGATTTACCTTTCACTATGTACGCTTAAATATTAATATTAGTTCGCTGTAATGACACTTGTAATTCTCTACGTAAAATCATCAAAGCCTTTGTACAGAAATTGAATATTATGTTTTGTGTCATGTTGTATAGAGGGCGCAATTTTTAATACGAGAATATTATAAAGATATCTCAATTCTAAATGATTAATATTTATACTCAGAATGCACAGGGCCACGCGCAATAGTCTGAACATATCTAATAAATTTTTAATCTTTTAAGAAAATTAGTACTGAGTTGTAATTTTCGAACTTTCACATTTTTTCACATCCCCTTATTCTGATATTATTATCCTAAAACTGTCACCCTGCACTGAGACCAAAACAGCTTTTGGCCAAAGCGATCTCAGCAGGAAAAATGAAAAAAAAAACAGCGAGACAGAGAAAAAAAAACACAAAAGAGACATCATCAGGCAAAAAGAAACAACAAAATTATAGGACAGTCTCCATCCTAGCGATAAATTCAGTGTATGTTATTTTATTTCATTTATTAATTTAAATACAATAGCACATAATACATTGTTGACAATATCAACATGAACATTTAGATCATTAAATAATTTTATAGCCTTGCCGACTGGAGAATTTGTTATTATTATTAATTTATACACTCTCTTCGCCATCTTTTCTTCATACATTCTCTTCACATGGACATTGTCAATTTGATAGATATTGTACATATTATTGAGTGTATTGATTTTAATTTAGCTTTTGCTATACAAAAGAATTGTTGAAAATACCTTAGAATAAGCAACGAATTTGACTTCCATTCTTTTCTGTCAGCTTTCGAGTGCCCTCTAAAAGGCAGCTGGTTCTTGGATGTTTTTTCTCCGTGCTTTTCACACCCCCTCTTTCAAACATACCTAAAAAATCATATAATAAATGCTTTTACTAAGAGATGTCAGATCTACCCCATTTAAGAAACCTCTTATATAAGACAGTTGACATCTGAAATTCAGGGATGAAGCATACCGCTTTTTCTGAGTGTCTTAGCTTTTATTCACAAGGAGGTGATGACTTGTTTATTGATTTGCTATCCCATATGACGGAGATGCTGTGATGATATGAAATTTTATAAATTTTCATTTATATCTTTTTCTAAATTGTATTGTACCTACTCTCAGTTGAGACATTTTATCCTTAGGAGGAGAGCATCGGAGAGATACCTACTAAAATTAGCAGGTATAAAAGATTCCCACGTGGCGGATTTTGCTGGCCAGCCTCTCAGGTAGTCCACTAGGATTCGACTTCTCGAGTGAATCCCATAGGGATAACTTTGAGCCCACTTTTTGATAAACATAAAAGATTTTGCTCTAGATTGACTGGATGACATGAGAACTGATGTCCTTAAAACATTTAAAAAAAAAAAAAAAGATACATCTGGGTTTTGTTTGTTATAAACCCAAATACAACCTTAAACACCTTTCACAGTAAGCTACAAAGCACCTGGTAATCCTGGTAATGGCACATCCAGGGGTAAGTGGTGGGAATCCCTCCCTAGTTCTCCGACGTCTGAGATATTCGAGTATTGGTGGGATTCTTCAATATAATGAGTACTTTTGTAGCAGGAACAATGAAATAAAAGTATATTTTTTTTATTCGATTTCATTTATTTAACCTAAATTCAAATCTTATAAAAGTAAGAAAATAAATAAATAATAAAAATATACAATACTTGAAAGCGATCAGCGGATATGCAAACAAACATTCTGTGACAATATAAATAAAAAAAAAATAACAATATAAATATTTGAAAATGTGTATTCGTATCTAATCAATGTACACCGAAGAATAAAATTAATAAATAAATGCGTGTTTCAGGTCGACAGACTTGCAATTAAACTGCAGAAACATATTTTTTAAAAGATTTTAATTACACTCAAATGCACCTAATTTCCCTCACAATAGTAGGTATGCTTGTGTCTTTAAGATGGAGTAGTCGGTAGCAATATATTTGAGCTCGGAATCTCTCGACTTTAAATCCGAGACTGAGCAAATCATCTGACTGCCGACAAACTACCTTTCTATAATACTCGTAAAATATAGATATCAACAATTGACATTATGTATAATGGGTTATTTGCAATAAACTTGTCAAATGAGTTTTGTTATAAAATATTTATACTATACTACTATACCATCACGGCACAACCCACAAGTGGGGTAGCCAGCAGATCAGCTGCACGTAAGAAACATGCAAACTGTCCTTTTCGTGCCGATATAAAATCAAGACATTCAGGATGGGTGGCAAGCCTCATCGCTGAATTTAAGATGTAAAATGTCTTATTTTTTTCGAACACCTGCCTTTTACAGGACACTCGAAAATATGAACTTGTACAGAGGAAAATAAATATATAAAAATATTTATATCATGAAAATGGGTTGCAATCTGATATTTATTTTCTTTGCGTTCGATTTAAAAGGCAAATTATATAATATATAAATTAATGTTGTCTCACTGCGGTAATTTTCTTTTATTCAATAAAACCACAAGAAATTAAATTATTATTAAAATCTTATTTTTAATTTGTCACAATAATAATATAATAATTACTACCAGAGCTGAGTGTTAAATATTAAAGAGTTTACGAATAATAAATTAACTTTCGTTAAAATTGTGAATAACTTTTAACATTCAATTATTAATCTCAAAATTTTATAGCTCGGTCTCAACAATTTTTCAAATAGCTCTTTGGTGCCTGTTTTTGGCTATTTGATTTTTTTACTCTAAATATTAAATATAACGACAAGTATCACTCGCATTGTTTACATTGCGTTACTTATTCGAGCTGATAAGCTTTTTTTAGCGTTACATTGTGTCGCGTTATTAAAAAAATAACGGCTTAGCAATAAACGTAGTAGTTTTTTTTACCGGATAAACGTTAAACTCAGTTAAATTTTTGATTATGAATCATAACAGTAAATAAAATAATGGTTGAAAAAAAATAATCATTTTCAAAATCAAGCTTTGAGTTTGATACCACCGATGTTCCATTATGATATTCAAAAGTTAAAAATTAATAATTATTGAATTAAAACTATAATTGTTTACATGTCAATTTCTGGTTGGACTTTGAACAATTATTTTCTAAATTGTTCACTGATAAAAGAGAAGGATTCTCGAAAACCTGTCTCATGCATGATATTCGATGAGTCTTCAATGCTCAACAAATAGGTTGGTTAAAAATAATCGATGAGTTTTTCAAGATACTAAACTTTAAGCAGTTTCCAATTAAAAAAAACATGACTATTTTGAGCTTAGAACGAGTTATTTAGTCTTCCAAAGTGGTTGAAATGTACTGAGAATATTTAAATTCGCGTTCAAAATCTCCAAACTGCTAATTATGAGAAAGATTCAAAAAGTATAGGTACTTGTCTTGTGAAATATATACATAAATTTTATATTTTTTCAATAATTAATAGTTATAGGCTAAAAGCGAACACGAGAAAATGATCTAATCAAGTATTTTTGAAGACAAGAAGGCATAGAAAGATCTATACATGATTTAGATGTCATATCCAAAGCAAAAATATCGAACACTGGTCATACATACATAGCACACAAAATAAATTACATGAAAACTATTCAATAAAAAAAATTAACTCTAAGAATCGATCCATGAGTATTGAGAATCAATCGATGGTAGTCCTTAATTATTATTATCAATGGAAAGCTGGTGTTCCATACGTTGATGATGGCGAACTCAATGATAGTTGGTTGGATGGGGGAGAGTATGAGTCATATTTGCCTCCTGATGAACTGCCTCCGAATCCGGTCAAAGATCCGCTGAAGTCTGATGAACTGTAGTGGCCTGAAGAAGAACCTGAAATCAAAAGAGTTTGTCAGGAATTATAGAATGCACCTCATATTTTAATGTGATTAAGATCGAAAAAAAATCCTCAAGATCATAAAAAATTGTGTTACTTCTGAAATTAGTGCAGAAAACGATTGTGGAGCTAAAAACTTGGCGTAAGCCTCTGAATGATACCATGCGAAAGCCCAGTCACTGAGCATAGTTCGGGCTAGTCTGTATGGAAGACCTTCAATTGTCATAAAGAAGTATACGAGTTTTTAAATTAACTTGACTTTTTTAGAGAATTTTAACTTTTACTTTTTTTTCCTCAAGACTGAGACATTTCTGGTAAGAGTGGAATCTTCGCTGGTCTACATGTTAAATGTATTAATTGTCAACATATTGTGTAACGACTGTTTGATTCTAAATATTGTAAAAATAAAAATAAAAAAAAATATCCAAAGACAAAGAAGTATGTGATTGTAAGAACAAGTTCATGGTTACTTTGAGTTTTTTCTGTACCTTGATTATAGTTTCCTCCTGATGGAGCACCATACGAGTTTGAAGGAGTTGAATATGAAGACAGTGGAGCAGAGTATGATTGAGATGGTGCATTGTATGATGAAGAAGGTGTTCCATAAGATGCTGAGGGATATCCTGAGCCCTGTGCTCCCTTATTTGGTCCTGATCCATAACCGGAGAAAGTGTCTGGGTATTTCGCTTCACCTTCGTACCTTACGTCGGCGTGGAAACCAGTTTTCCAGTCAGCGTGATATGTCACTGAAAATAATAAAAAAAGGGTATAAAAATGTGGTTTGATGGAAGAAATTACCATCTTGCCACTGCATAGCATCACATTTTTTCTTATGTAAACTGATTTGTTGATAATGTTATGTGAATGATGATGTACAAGAAGTATAAAATAAGTAAATAAATAAATAAATCGAGAAAATGGTTAATCTGTTTTAGTTTTTTTAAGGTCAAATAAAATAAAGAGAAATAATTCGGAATTCGGAAAAGATGGACTGATTATGTTTTAAGCCATAGGTTGCAAAGAATGGGTAAGAGTGGTTCGAGAGAGGGATAGATAAATGGTAGAGATAGAAAATAAAGAGTAAATATAATTGCATAATGAAAACATTATAAAGCATCGATCTTAAAAAATAAATGGCGTATTGCATGGGGTATTTACATTTATTAAACCGTGGCTTGGGTGGGATTTTAGGTTGCGGAGATCTATAAAACAAACCTTCCTTAATATCCAAAGATTCTCATTGATCCTGCCAAGAGGTAAATTGTGGTAAAGATTATCTGAATCATTAATGAGTTACAAGAAGTTCAAATGTACTTGAATCATTTTATCCAAAGTCATTGGTCTTTGAACTTGATAAATGAGACGATAAAAAAACTTTGGTAGATTATTGTGACAAAACTCTTTATTAAGTATTCAAGACATCGAGTCAAAGCAATGTTGAGAAAAATACCTACACTGCCGATAAAAACTTTAGAGTTGCGTTTTAGTTGGTTTTTATTTTTTTGTGTGGTTATTATTAAATTCGAGATGTCCTTAGAAGATAAAAAGATGCTCGTAGTGCGAGTTCTGGTTTGTAAGTGATAATCAAATCTTTGAGGCAGTGTCATGTTGAGGTCATTTTAATAATTTTATTCTTAACGTTTCCCGGAATAAATGGACAAATAATGCTGTAATTTCCTTTAGACTTGAGATTGTAGAAGCAAGATAAGAATATTTTGTCCATTACGTGGACTAGTCATAAATCAAAAATATTATATCATATTGTCGTTTGTTTAATATTACTAGCAGCTTTTCATTTTATTTTAAAGACGGTTAAAAGATTATGAAGAATTTTAAAATATGTGTGTGTATAAAAGTAAATGAAACGAAGACGAATATCTTTAAAAATGGTTTGCAAAGAATCAGTCTCCCAATTTTTTCTGTAAGTTTTGGAGTGTAAGATATCACGGAGACACTTTACATCTTCAATTCAAGAGAAATGAGGTTAGCCGTCCATCTAGAATGTCTTATTTTTTATAATCACGGAGAAGAAGACTTGCACGATTATTATAATATGCTGTATTTTATCTAAGTTTTGCGTCTTTGACACCATTCGAGCATCAAAATTATTAGTCAATTTTCATTTCTTCTTATTGAATATTTTTACGAATATTCTTTGACTTCTTCATCATTTATGGATTGTGTGTTCGACACACATGCGGTTACAAATCTGTAAATACGGAAGAATTGTATCCAAATTTAGTGGATTCTTATTCCAGCGGAATTTTAAAAACTTGTGACTTACATATGACTCTTTCTTTGACTTACCAATTTGTGTCCTGCCATCGGGAAGTTGTACTCTGTATTCTCCTTTGACTGTGTTGCCATCTGACATTTCTTTCCTGCCGTAGTCATTGCCAGTGTAAGGATCCTTCACAGCGTAACCGAACTCATAGGATTTAGGCTGAAATGATACATGAACATTTTTTAGAGATTTTTAGAATCTTAATATTTAAGAGTTAAAAAAAAACACAATATATTTCAATAAATGAACTTCTGACATTTCATATTACTTTGTGAAGTCCCTAGAACAAAATAAGTGTACTTACTCTTTTTCTGTACGTTTTCTAGTGTCCTGTAAAAGGCATATATTCGGGAAACGTCGTGTATAAGACATTAGACATCTATAAGTTAGCGATGAGGTACAACCACCCACCCTGAATGCGGTAATATTTACGACACAAAGAGGATGTTCTGCATGCTATTTAAGAGGATGTCTTTTACTACATGTGGCGAAAGAGGTAGACACATACATAATAGAGATATTTAATAATGTTTTTATTTGTATTTGAATTAGTATCTGAAATTTTAAGAATGAAGTTTTAAAGGCTTTATTCTGTTGATAAAGATATCAAAATCAGAAGGAATATAATCTTTTAAACTTAGCATATTCGTCGTAGTAGACAAAGATTGGAGTGGGGGTTTTTAAATGAAATAGATGTAGAGAGCGATGAGAAAGAGATGGATGTATGCATTTTTTTGATGTGTCTAGAAAAACCAATAACTTATGTAATGTACACGAATATACTCAATGTAAGGCATTGATGGACAAAGAAGTCAACTACATGTTCAAAAATGTGTATAATTGACACACGTGTAGATGAAACATAAAATTTGCGATGATCATTGTTATTCATTCCCAAGAAAAAGGAATATTGTCCAAACAACCAAGTAAGCCTATCTAAGCTAGTTCAAGGAACTCATAAAACAAATTTTAGCATAATGTCCACAAGTAACTTAGATCATATCGCAAACATTATCTTGTGACTTCAGGTTTAAAATTATTATAAGTATGACAAGTAAATATTATGTACCTACGTATAATATCAGAATAGAACGATATAATATTAGATATGGATACTCCATTAAACGGCGCCGAATAAATCATTCAATATAATAATAATAAGGCGAGATCAAAGTTTTTTCTAAGAATAAATATCAAGAATTTTGAGAAATTGATATCAGTGAACTCTGTAAATAAAAATAGTTTGTCAGTACTGCCGAGTCTCTTGTGAGAGCAATGAACTTACTACGAAAATTTTGCTTCTTGGATCCATAAAGAACTCAACTGAAATTATGGAATGTAATTCATCTTAAAAAGAATGAAAGAGTTCTTTCGCAGACTCTCTCAAAAGTTTTCGAGTGTCCTTTAAAATGAAGGTATTCATAAACACATCGCGAATGAAACGTCTTTAATTCAATATTTTAACTAACAAAAACTACTTATCGATATAAACCTAGTTTGATTCCACCTGCTATCGACTTACTCCACCTGCACTACACAAGCATATTGTTTACTGTGAGAATTTATCAGGTCTATATGACTAAGTCTTTTAAAACAAAAATGGCTATTAAAAAAGTAAGAACTGGACACCCTCAGGGATCATTACTAGGTCCGTAATCAAACTCACTGCCTACATAAAAAATGCAATCAAATTAAGATTCACATTAACTGAAAAGAGATTTACACTATTTAACATACATTACACACAACATATTATGAAGATTGCATTAGTTTTTTCAACACCATGAACAAACAGAGCATCAACACGCAATAAACAACTTAGTCTGGTTTTCAACAATAACAATGACTTATCATCATTTGACTTGGAACAATGGCCGTTAATGAGACCTGTCTTTAAATTGTTATCTATTTGAACACTCGTTAATGAATTTGTTGGTAGGTAATTATTCCATATAATATATTAAATCTTTCATCACGGCATTCTATCACTTTGTCAGGTTACGTAATTTTGAAATACTTTATTAAAACAAACACATACTATTACATTGTTGAGTTATTATTTCAAACTGTTTTGGATTGATCATAGACTTGCAGGTCAAGGTTTTTACGTCAGTACCATTATTGATGTTATTTTGCAAGCCAAGTTTATCAGATTATTATTAAATTTACTATCAAACTTTAACAAGATTAATGATGCCTTTACGATCTGATAGATCTAGATTTTTTTAGAGATACCATAACATAATATTTAACAATCATTGTTATGTGTTTTCATTTCAATTACGCACCAGCGTCATACCTTATCTGATTGACGGACGGTGAGAATTTGTGTCCATATTTGGTTGATGTTTGGTTTATCTTATTTGGGACAGAAGATAGATTATGAAATATAACAAGGGCCCCAAAAACTATTTTACGTGTCCGTGATGAAATTTAGTATTCAAATACTATCAATTTGATAGTATTTGAATCCTTTAATCTACTCTGATCAAAGTGTTGTAGGTATAATGAATTTTCGGCATGAGTGCAATTTAGAACGAATTTACCAAGTGAATTAACCGAGTACGGGGTCTGTCGTTTGAAAGTCTGAGACTTTACCATCAGACTATTGATCATCATTTTCTTATTCTTAATTCATGTTAACTGCCAAGAGTTCCTTTTTACAATATTTACCAAACAATCTTTGTCCGATGAATTAATGTGTATTTAGGTCAACAAATTTTAGATAAATAGTTGAATGATTTATAATTACCTCATTGTATTCATCATGACCATGACTATCGTGACCATCATAACCTCCATGTCCTGAGCTAGGTGCACCATATCCAGAACTGGGAGCAGAATATCCTGTGCTGGGAGCATTGTATGAAGATGATGGCTTACTGGAGCTGAATCCATGGCTAGCTGGAGCGCTGTAACCTGAACTAGGAGCACCATAACTTGAGCTTGGTGCCTGATAACTTGAACTTGGTGCATTGTAACTTGAACTTGGTGCGTGGTAACTTGAACTAGGAGCGTTGTAGTTTGAGCTTGGTGCGTGATAATCAGAACTCGGGGCGTTGTAGCTGGCTAAAGGGGTAGCGAAAGTTGAGCTGGGAGAGTGATAACTTGAACTTGGGGCACCGTAACTTGCGCTCGGTGTGCTGTAACTTGGTGGAGGGACATAGTTTGATGTGGGCGCTGCATAGTTACTACTTGGCGCTTTGTAGCTTGAACTTGGTGCACCGTATGAACTGCTTGGTGTTTTGTAACTTGAGCTGGGTGGTCCGTATGCATTACTTGGAGTTTTGTATGTGCTGCTTGGTGCGCCGTAACTAGAGCTGGGTGCGTGGTAGCTTGATGTTGGTGCGAGGTAATTTGAAGATGGTGCTTGGTAGTTGTAACCACTGCTACCGAAATTTCTTTGCACTGGAGGTTCGGCTAAGCATAGTGAGCCTAGCAGCAGAATGGAGAGAGTCTGAAATAAAAATAAAATGCTTTTTAATTTCTAAAATTCATAAAATTCGTCTCGTCATTTCAACACAGTCATGTTGTCGTAAGACATATTAATAACGAAAAAAGTTTTGGTTGAAAATATTCTTCACAAATTTTCTTTAGATGAAGTTAGACCACTAACTATTCCACTTGAGAGAGTTATAGAATGAACAAGTAATATTAAAAGAATTCTGTATATGAATCCATACTCAAATTTATCAGAATACGAGTATAAAATCAGTGTTGTTTAAATCATTGCAAACCAGTGGGCACCTTCGTAAAAAAATGTATAGTTAAATGTAATACATATTTGTAATTATTCACATTTCTTTCTCCACCAAGTTGCACAATGAAATTCAAATGCACCATCACAAAGTTGCATAAATATAATAAGGAAGTAGACAAAATATTTATATTTTTGAGCGGAAATAGGCTTCTATAAAAATTGAGACACACATGCCTTTCACAATTTCTTGAAATGGTCAAACATTTCTTCAACAATATTATTAGCGTTTCCGTTATATGTAATGTAGCATTGTTTGAATCTTGACGGGAGGTCAGAGTAAAGAAGTCAAATAAGAGACGGTGTTTAATAGGTAAATAATTGTTTGTTTTATTTAATTTCTTAATTATTATAAAATGATAAATTGTTTAGCCTTATTATGTGTAATACAAGCTTAAGGCCTATTTTTTAATACAACAATTAGATGCGATTATGTATGAATATAATTGCAGTTTATGTAAGACTTTATAAGTTTCTTGAATTTGTCCAAATATCAAAATTAGAAGATTGTGGAATGGTGCTGGTTTGATAACCTCGTTAGAAATACTAACAGCCGGTTTCATAAAAAAAATATGAAGTCACATTAATTTCTAAAGTTCTTTCAACTTCCATGGGTTTAATAAAAATAAAATTCATTGTGTTTAGGTAGAATAATTCCATAACGAAATTTAAAACAATTTTTTTCTTCTATAATATGTTTTTTATTATCAGAGATGTCTTTCGTCTTAAAAGGAGATGAGGTAAAAGGATGAATCCCATAACGAAATTAAAAAATAAATGTTTTCTACTGCTATATGTATTTTATTATGACAGACGTCTTTCGTCTTAAAAGGAGGTGAAGTAAGGATGTGAAGATGAGGTCGTCTTATGAGGTAAAACAATCTCATTGACAATGTCCTCGTTAGGTTAAATATGCCTCTCTCAATAAAGAACATAATATAGTAGAAGATACCATTTGTTTTTTTAATATGGTTAGGAATAAAGTTAAAGCTCGAATTTAATTTTAAATTATTAAAAAAAAAAACAAAATTAAAATTATTTTCAAAACTCCGCAAGAAAATTGTTCATTTGATATACCATGCTGCGATGGTTACGAAGATGGTTTATATAAACAACAGTTGCCTCGCAAATATTGTAAATATTGTATATAATGACATCAGGTATTCCGAAATTTAACTGAGTGGTTGTCTCTAAAATTAAAAGTTTGTTTATGAAACCCGATTTTCACATTAAACATAAAGAAAATGTATCTTATATGAAACTGATTGTAAGAAAAAATACTTGGCTGAGAGGAATGGTGTTCGGAGATGTGGCCGTCTATCAAGATAATACAAACCAGATCCTACAACCTACAAGTGTATGCTAGGATAGGAGTAAGTGGCGTCCAATCCTTCCTGCCTATCCCGCAAGCAAAGCAGCGTTATGAGACGATGATGACTTGTACGAAACAAAGAAAATCTTTGAAATCATTTAAAACAAAGTGGATTACCTGAGTCCAAAATATAGGTATCTTTGAAGAAGGAGCGTCTATGAGTTACGTATTTTGAGCTGCCCAGAATAGGGAAATATATCATAACCTTGATAGTCAACATTGATTAGGGGAGACCTAACAAGACACTTTAAGAGAAAAAGTGGATAGTTTCACGATTTTTAAGATCCTAAGTTATTTTAAAGGATTCATACGCACCAATTTGATATTTCTGAGCTATAAGATAAAATACGCGTCGAGAGTAACCTTCCAGACTGCTAGAAGATCACGATTTTCAGCAATGAGGAAAACTACGAGAGAAACAAAAAGTTTTGAAACTCCTGTGAGAATAATTATATTGATAGATAAAATAATAATTCTAAAAAAAATAAGGAATATAGTATTGTATGAGTACATATAAAAATTTTTGTACAGTTTATCATCATTATTAGTGGGAGATATCGGACAGATAACAATAAATTCGCCGACCGACAAGTAGATTAGCGTTTAATTAATAATAATTTATGTAAAGATAATGTTTCGAAAAAAGGTATGTAAAGTGTATCTCTTACATTGTACGTGCTGTGGTCATACAGTTTTTTAGGGTGACTATGCGCCATGTAAAATGCATTGATGCTTTTTTGTATTATTGCATACTTACACATTGTCGTTGCATATTCAAAATGGGCTATGTAAATTTATAAATGTTTTGAAATTTCTGGAATGAACTGCGTATAATGACAATATAACCATTTTTTAAGAGATTCTTAGTATCAAATATTCAAATTTAATATATTAAGAGTAATATCACATGCCAAAAAAGTCCAAACAACAATTTTAATGCCCTGATGGACTGTTTTTCAAGAGTAAGTATGCCCAAATAAAAATGTTTGCACGCACCTCATTTTGAATTGTTGTCAGGTAAGTCTCAGTTTTTATCACTTAATTGTGCTTAAATCTGCTAACAGTGAAGAATAAAACAATTAAATAAATCCTACAACAGTGAACGAATTTATTCCTAAAATACGATATTTTCTAGCTAATAATTGTTCTATCGTATGGTCACTCTGTGTTAGGTATAGTACGTTCGGCATAAGATCATCTATCACAACAGAAGTGAACCATTGTTAAGTCGCGAAACAATAGAAGTACGTTCTATGTGATTTCAAATTATTATTATTATTCATTTCACGTACACAACTTAGTACGTAAGTACACTGAAGATGATAAGCGACGCAACCGCAGAACAAGTACATCTAACAGCAACAGAGATAATATTTCACAAATAGAATAATTAAAGTGAGATAATAATTTTAATGCAACATTGCGCCATCTGGTGGAAGGCGTGAGAAACGATAATTAAAATTGGAACGTTTAATAAAATGTGAAATAGATTCTTTAACTCGTGTAATTTCAAAAATTTGTTTTAAGCGCGTATTTGTTAATAATAAGAATTCAACAAAAAATCTTTGTAATTTGTTGTGTTTTTTTTTGCTAATGATGCTGCAATATTGTGATTTATTAGCATACTGCTATCTGTCTATTTCAGTGTAATTTACAAACTGTTAGTTAATGCTATTTTATATGTTTTTTTTAATTGCTACTATGTAATTTATATGATTTATGGTCTTTTTATGGATTAATTTGTATCTATTTTGTAGTAATTAAACAAATTAACACATGTTTTCCGTGGGAATTACATTCATAAAAAACATTCACCATATTTAAAATATCTATAACATACGTAATATTGGCGCAGAGAAAAACTGAAATGTTTACCATATTATTTTATTTATTCTTTACTGTTTTCGAATGTACATCGATTAGAAGCAAATTTACACATAACACATACTAATCAAATAAATCATAAAAATTATAAGTATACAGAGGGCGAGTTTATCGCAGAATTGCGATTTCTTTCAACTAACCCAATTTCGTGGAACGTTCACACAAAACTTTAAAGGAAGGAAATGAGGAGGTACGTATAGAAGAAGAATAGGTAGGAAAAGGGACTAGGAAACAGATGTCAAATTTTGAGTGATAAAGTGGTTCTTGACGGCCCGCTTGAAAGCGTGAAGAGTGTATAGTATCCAAATCGTAGACAAACCGTACTTAGCGATCGACTACACTGGTGAACTTTTCGACAATCTACCTACATGTACCGTGTAATTATGCGTTATTGTTGCAGTTATTGTCGAAAATTCGTTTGTAGTCGATCGCCAAGAGTATGTTTGTCTAGTGGGGTGTACTGTGATGGTATAAAGAAAGAGAGAGAGAAAGCTTGTTTTCTCCATTTATCAAAGTACTTCATGTAAGGGCAGTAAACAATTTGACAACACCCACCAAAGAATTGGTCTCCCACTCTTGTGCGTAAGTTTTCGAATGTCCTGTTAAAGGGAAGTGTCCGAAAAATATAGAAATTTTTCGTCTCAAAATTAACGATTAGTTTTGCAGCTCATCCTGAATGTCTTAATTTTTTGTTGGTACAGAGAAGACGGCTTGCATGTTTATTACACGCAGGTGGTCTGCTGGCTACCCTACTTGTGGGATATGCCGTGATAATATAATAAAATAATATCTAGTAGTGGTATTCACTGTGTCGGTGTTTAGGTAGTAGAATTCCTTAGCGAAATAAATAAAACAAATGTTTATACACGAGAGAGACGTCTTTCGTCTTGTTAGGACATTGTCAATCCTTTTCGTCAAACCTCACCCTCCTGTCAAAACAAAATTCCTGTCAAACCAAAGAGATGTTCTAACAAGACAATAGATTCTCTCTCGTGATCAAATCAAATTGTAGAATAAAATATTTGTTTTATTTATTTCGTTCAGAAGTATTTTTTTTTAATTAGTAGTGGTAGTAGGTTAATATTCTACTAGTAACTAGGTTCCGGAGGTGTTATGATTCTTGAATCTTGAACCACAAAAAAACGCATCTAAAAAAGTTGTCCAGTTATTATTATTTCTATTTAACAATGAATCCTTTATATGCACAAAATAATATAAAAAAATATTTAGTTAAAAAATATAATATCGGTTATTGCATCGACATCGTGGGAATATTTCCCACGATTGATCCATAGTAGTTTATATTAAATGTACTTTGATTAAATATTATTATATCATAGTTATTTATTTATTTGGATCACCAGATCAAACGTGTCGAAATGACTGCACTGTGTGTTATTGATTCTATCATTAAAATATTGCAAGTGAATTATTGTGAAAACTAAAGCATTGTGTGAATTAGTATTGGCGGAGATCATCTCGCGTAAAATACACATAATAAAGTCTAAGGATTGAAAGTGAACAAACCCAAAAAACAATTTAACAAAGTATGCAAAAATATATGAAGTAAAGTACCGTCTTCTCCGACTTATATTGGAGGGCAAGATAGAGAGAAGACGGGGAGTTGGCAGAAAGCAGATGTCCTGACTGCGCAACATTAGAGAGTGGACCGGAATGAGGACGTTGGATGATCTGTTCAGGGCAGCACAGGACAGGGAGGTTTTCGCCAGGGTGATCTACAACGTCGGGGGGACCTGACATGGTGCAGGAAGAAGAAGAAGATGCAAACATATTCTTCGTGTTGAGTTTCATTAGACTGTATTTTCAAAAATAGACAAATCTAATGAAATTTGCTAGCAGAGGATAGATTTAATCTTCAGTTCCCCAAGGAATTCAAAAAAATATTATTAATAATAATAATAACTAAACGATTTTTTATAAAAAAATGCGCTGTTTTGTGGAAAAATCACCGCAAGGACCCATTCAAGAATCATACCACCTCCTGAACAATAGGGTCTTTAACCCTGCCTTGAACACCTCTACACTCCCTAGAGTTCGCAAATCATAGGGAATTTTGTTTGCTTTGCCCGACGGTACTATACACTTATACAGTACCTTAATATTTGAAAGAGTACTATAAACAATACAACAAATTCTTGCGACAAAAGCCAGTAGGTATTCTAGAGGAACATTTTCTTACATCTTGCATATAAGTTTTTCATTGACAACGCTCATATATTGACAATTTATCATCTAATATCACTACATATTTCGCTTGTGTTTATAGTGACGGAATGCGTGATTTTTTCTCAATGGTTGGGCAATGTAGTACATTTTTTCCGGTATTTTTAAGTACTGACGGTCAATTAAAGTCGTTCTCGTGAAAGGGCCTATAACTAGCAATTGATGGATAAGGGCTGAAGAAGAAGAAAACATCTTCCTAACGCTGTATCTTGCAGAGAAAACGGAACGCTAGACCAACATAGTTTTTATACACATCTTTCTTTTCCTCTACATACATAAAATTTCTCATGCAAGTAGATTTGTCTATTTTTAAGACAAAATTCGCGACGTTATCATTTTTCGGTATAATAAAAGATTAGAAAATTAAGTATGTATAACTTAACTTTGATAATATTTATTAATGAATATTAAACATTTAGATATTAAAATTGATAAAATCAGCAAAACAACGTATGCTACAATTTTCATTGTGGTAAAATTTAAAATATGCGATAACAATGTGACGACCAAAATACATACAGTGGTATCGTGATAAGTCGAAAAGTGATTTGGCGGAATAGTCGGGGATATTTCTGCCCTAAGATGGCAAAGTATGATATGTCACTTTTAACAAACTTTACAGGAGAGCAAATTTAAAGTTTGATGTGTTGGTATAAATCAGGGAATTGACGGTAAAGACATATAATAATGGAAATATGTAGAAAAAATGGTTATTTATTGAGTTAAATACATAAATATGTTATTTTTAAATGTAAAGTAATGAAATTTGTCATATATCTGACTATCTACCTGACATACCATATTTTGGCATCTTAATACAAGATGCCAAAATATGATCTCCTATTGCAAAGTAAGCAAAACATGATATGTCTAGGACATATCGTATGTAGCCTCCTTCTGTTTGTAAGATAAAACTAGCAAACTTGAGAATGCAATGTGAATACATGAAAATTTTACGAATAATTAATTATTATTAATATTTTATTTATTGATTGGTTGAAACCTCTTTTTATTACATTGATTTCCTTTAGAAATCTCTAAAATATTAATCTTCTCTAATTTGCCTAATAGAACACCATGCTTAGGCAACTTTTACTATTATAATCATCATCATAAGCAAGACAGCCCAGGAGCCTTGGCTAAATCTAGGAGTCTCTTCTACTCTTCCCTGTCAGCTGCCTTTATTCTCCAACTTAATGTTATAAGCTGAAATTCCTTATTTTTAAAAGGATCCACGATTTTATGAATCTTTTGTCTAAACACCTTTCCTCTAATAAAAGAGATTGTGTAAAGGGCTAGGAATGGACTTCAGATTCCCAGGGCAAGACTCACAAAAACTGACAATAGTTTGTTCTGTAAAGGAATTAAACTTTACAGAGAAATCAAGGAAGTTCGGACCCTAGCACCTAGCAGCCTTTAAATTAAGATGCTTAAACTATGTAAAGGAAAGATTCTGATCCATGTAGTGGAACGGAATGCAAAGAATGTAAATTATACTATACTCTACCCTCACGCCATGTCCTTTTGCAGGACACTCAAAAACTTACAAAAAAGAGTAGGATGATTCTATTGTTTGCTCTAGATTTCACAGAACAATATCGCGCTTTATTTTATTCGGTCTCTGACATAAGTACCTATCCGATTTAGATCGAATATTCGTTCTGTCTCTAGCATGTGTGTAGTAATCTAAAAATAATTTGCGACTAATTGGAAAACAAAGGGGAAACGAATAAAACGTTTTTTCTTGTATATTTTATAATGAAAGTAAAATTTCTTAATTGTTATTATTATATTTTTACGCGGATGAATTATAATTTTAAACAATACAACGTAATTTCTTTTTCTACGCGACGACCTTGTGAAGTTCATGTAACCTTATGATTTCTCATACATAATACACGTAGGTAGACACACTGATACAGTTTTACTCATTATTATTAGTTATGTATATTATTTCGTAACTATTTTAGTCACGATTTTTTTCAAGTAAAATGTTGCTTACGAAGTTTCTATATTTATGCCTATACCATAACACCATTCCTCCGTAAGTTTTCGAAAAGTTAAAAAAAAAATCTTTTCTTAACATTCCTTTTTTTAATATTCCATCTTTTTCAAACATTACAGGATTTTGTATGTTTATTATTTTTTCTATCTTTTATTAATAGTTTTCTTTTCCAATAATTATCTTTTTTAAACATTACAAGTTTTTGTATGTTTTTTGTTCTTTTCTATATTTTATTAATAGTTTTTATTTGTAATATGTTTCAAACCATGTTTTTGTGTGTTAGCGATGGCTGCTTGTGCAATATGCTATTGTGAACAGATGAATGAGCGGAATGTGCGATACCTAAATAATTGACTTAACTGTGGTACATGTTTGTGGATGACAGCTGAGCTATGAACGACTTGATTTTATTTTTGTAAACGTTGTCTGTTTTGTACTTTTTATCAATACATAAAATAAAAATAAATAAATTAAAGCTTGAATTAAAAAAAAAATAACGGAAGTTCATTAACTCGTTAACCGTTAACGCCCTGTTCGGATAATATGTAACCGATACACAAAGTTTAATTATTGTTCAAGAACAAGAACTTCATAAATTACAATTAACAAAATATTAACAAATGCATCCTTGAACGCCTATTCAATAAGCATCCAAAATGCTGGCACCGTGAGGGCGGAGTAGGTCGTCAGTGGGGTTCAAGCCTCAATCTGCTACTCACATAATGATTGAAAATGAACCTCAAAGCTCGATCAAAAAAAAGAAGATTTTCTCTATCTGTTTATTTCATCGCGGAATATCTCATAAGTGCACTGAATTGAGTTTGTCGGTAGCCTGGAGGTAGAGTCTCGACCTCGTAAATATCGTATGGTTCGATCTCAGGTGCCGGAAAACTCCCGTTTCACGACACAAGCTTTAAGCTTACTCTGAAAGTTGTATAAGGTTGTAGGTATTTGGGTTTTGTTAAAAATTATACAGTTATATCTTAAAAAAAAAGCAACATACAAGATATCCTCTCTGTGCTAATTAAATTTGCACTGTACTGTACTGAACCTTCACGCTATATCCCAAGTGGGGTAGGCAGGGAGGACGAAATACCACACAACTCTATCCCTGCATACTTCTTTCTCATCTTCCTCATTCATGCAACATCTCACACACGCACGCTGAGTTTTCCTTCTCTGCCTGTTTCATGAGAATTTGATTCACATAATCAAGCCACGTAGTTCTCGGACGTCCGCGCTTTCTCATGTTCCCTCATTCAGATAGATAGGTAAAGCCTCTTCGTTATCCTCTCATCATACAATCACTCCACGTGTACAAACTATCGAAATTATCTTTCAACAAAATAAATTTTAGGACATTCAAAACGGGTGGCATACCTCATTGCTGCTGAATTGAAGATATCATGTACGCGATGTTATACGAATACCCCCTTTTTACAGGTTATTGGAAAACTTACGAAAAAGCGCAGCACACCTATTCTTTACCGGGTAGGTAAGGTACCTCACTGAATATTTAAACATATAAGTATTGAAATTATACATTCTATAGTTCATCATTTATGACAGACAATTTGGAAATGAAATCAATTTCGACGTAAATATTGATCTATGGATCTTCGCCATAAATCGCACGGCGATTATCTTGTCAGACTAATAAACTGTAATAATATTTATTATGCACCAAATCAAATGATTTATATCAATAACAATAAAACATAATAGATCCGATCTATATTAAGACCATAAAATATGCTAAAATTTATTAGATTATACAGTAAAACCACTTAAACTTCAAAATCTTTTTTTGAGTCGATGTTAACTTTGTAAAACTCCATGTTTATACATGGAAAAAAATTGGTTTTAGTGTAAAATATTTTTTTTTTATCAGGAATTATTTTGCCAACAACTTTATAATTCAAAACCGGGTCACTTCTCATTAAAAAAAAGTTAAACTTAAACCAATTATGATTTTTTCATATACATTCAAAATCTGTATAAAAAAAAAAGTAATGTGGCTTTGTAACATGCACTTAGTTCAGCTGGTTACCCTGCTTGTGAGAGATACCGTGATGGTTGATTGATAGAAATATATTCAAAACAAATTTTAATTGTTTTGTATGTTTATTACATCCAGCTAGTATGCTGGCTACCCAACTCGTGGGATAGGTATATATGCCATATTTATAGGTAGAAATTTGAAGGAAACTTTCCGTGGCAATGAATATATAATTATGTCTCACACTGTTATTGAAGTATTGAAAATTTAATGGGTGCAAAAGTAAATTTAACCAAATTTAATGGGTGCAAAAGTAAATTTAACCAAATTTAATGGGTGCAAAAGTAAATTTAACCAAATTTAATGGGTGCAAAAGTAAATTTAACCAAATTTAATGGGTGCAAAAGTAAATTTAACCAAATTTAATGGGTGCAAAAGTAAATTTAACCAAATTTAATGGGTGCAAAAAAGTAAATTTAACCAAATTTAATGGGTGCAAAAGTAAATTTAACCAAATTTAATGGGTGCAAAAGTAAATTTAACCAAATTTAATGGGTGCAAAAGTAAATTTAACCAAGTTAAGGGCTATATCAGGATAAGCGTTACCCTATAATCGCACATTAAAATATTGAGTCTGAGAGTTATAAAAATCAATAAACTAAGCACATTTCTGTAATATTTGGTAATCTCGATACCAGATATAGGCCTAGTCAAAACATATTTTGGCGTTACGTTTTCCTTTCGTTTAATTTATTTATTTTATTTTTTACTGTACATTGGTTACAATATTACATAAAAATTACAATATTACATATAAATTAAATAGTATCATAAAAAGTCAGTTATACAATTCAATGTACATAGAGCGAGTTTATCGCTGAAATGCGATGTCTTCCAACTAACCCAGTTTCGTTTTTTTCGAATATAGACGGCGTTGCAAGAAAGTGTCAATTTTCGTAGGTACTTTGTGTGTATTCGAACGAAAACGTAACGCTAAAATGTGTTTTGACTAGGCCTAGGTACAGGCAGCTTTTTTCAAAGAGCACAAATTTGATGATTCTCAAATGCGCCGATGTCGATTTTCAACGATTAATTTTTTAGAGAATACACGTCCTTTAGAATTCGACTTATTGGAGTTCTATTGTGCGTTCTTTTTTTAAATACTGACCTTCTTGATTCGTAGATCGTGGATCTAGGCTTAGTTTGACCCCATTAAATGATTTAATATTAAATAAGATCTATCTAGCGATCTATGGGAAAGCGATCTATTTCCTTTGTGCAGTTTGAGATGTGATTTCGAATAGGTTAATAATATTAAAGATTTCTTTGTATGAATTGTCATTGTTTTTAAGCTTATTTAGAAGAAACAAGAAAGAAAGTTTGATATTTTACATCACTCGCCGCAAAGGTGAAAACTGTCAAGGTGAGTGATGTCAATTTTTGAAAAAAAAAAAAATAAATAAATATAAACGGACTCTATGAGGTCACAATTCTTAATGTTATTATTTTCTATAGTCTTCGACAAAAATAGATCTCCCATTTTTTTACAGAAGTCTTCGAGAGTTGATAAAAGGCAGGACATTGCGAATAGGACATTTATCATTTTCAATAATGAGTTAAACTGCAATCTATCATATCTTAATATTTTATCTGCATGGTGAGAGCGACTGGCACGTTTATTACATACAGTTAGTCTTGTGATGGTAAAAGTAAATAAACGGAGTGAAATTACTATAGTATCACGGTGTATCCCTTAAGCGAGGTAGACAATAGACTAACCGTACATAATGAATATGCCAGTTGCCCTCTCCGCGCCGATAAAAACAAGACATTCAGGATGTGTGGCATACTTTATCGCTATATTAAAAATGTTGAATCTTTTATTCATATAATATAACATCATAATATATTTTGACAATTCCCACGGATCAAGCTTGTCCCAAACTAAAATGTGATTCAATTTTCACATTTTTTTTTTTTATTTTTTTTATTGCTATTTTGTTCGTTGTGTTTCGATTGCCCTTAATGTCGTGTATTGTTTAAATCAATTCTTTTTATGTTTAGTATTTGTTCTATATGGTATTGCATGTTTTGTTTTATAGGTGGTAATTATTTCTTGCATGTGTTGGATAATTATTATTCCTATTTGCTTATGACAAATTTTAATATTGAATTTTAAATGATGTTAAATTTTGAATTTTAAATTTTGAGAGATTTTATATGATATTTTTATTGCTTATTGTTTTATTGTTTAATCCTACGATTATTGCTTTGTGAGCATTATTCTATTAATTTTCTTTACATAATTTACTCTATTCTATTGTAATTGTTGTTTGTTGATTTTATCTGTTGTGTTTAGTTATGTATGTTTTGTAGAGCACATAGGGGTAATATAGGGATCTTCACTGGTTTGCTTATTGCTAAATATGTTATAGACCATTCTATTTTTTGTATCAACTGTATGTATCCTGTAAAATTGAAATAAATAAATAAATAATATGCAATGCACTGAACACATAATACATGTAACACCCAGACCCGGGACAATTTAAAAAGTCAATTTTTAATTTTGTCCTAACCGGGAAACGAACACGAGATCTCTTGACCCAAAGGCAAGAACGGTGCGACTGCGCCACAAAGGTCTTTACTTTGTGATGTTTTATAAATACCTGTTTTTATAAGATACATTAAGGATAATTATATTGTACAGGATACATTTAGAGTTCTACCCTTCCTCACAATGGATGTTACAAGAATATCATTTCTTACGTCATCCCACGTCTGACTTAAAGGGTAATTTAGAAATAATCTTACTTAATTGGACAAAGCATATCTCGCGACAAGTTGGGTTACGGGTCCAAGTCCCGTCCGGGGCACTACCAAATGAGGTGACGTTGTCTTTTCTAAGCCTTATATGGTAGTTTCGTGTGTTAAATTTACGATACTTTAAAAACTTACAAAAAAGTGTAGGATGCCTATTCGTTCTCGGAAAATCCATGGAACATAGTAGAGTCGTGCATTTTATTTGAATCTTAGCACACAATGAAAGATACATTTACTAAAGCTGTAAATAAGTACCTACAAGGTACGAGTATCTTCTCTTCATACTTGGTTTCGTACTAGACTACTACTGTTGTGAAGTACCCGGTACCTACCTGTTTGTTACTTTACCTATATTGTTAAATACATAATGGTGAGTAATGCTCGTTGAATGTCTATATGATTGTAGTATTCGTACTAACCCAATTTCACGCGGTGCGGATTTTCAATACACACTTTAAATGAAAATTTTGTTCTATTTTTGAATTGTTCTTTTTTATGTATTGTTGACTATTTATTAAAATTGTTGTGTCTAAGTTTTTTATACTGTGTCTACATGATATGTATGTAAATATTCAACATGTAAAAGGCTAGCGCCGTGAATTATTAATATATAAAAAAATAAATAAAATAAAAGTGTTGCGTTTATGCAGAGAGATAAAAGTATAAGGTTATACACCTATTATACACCTTTGATAAAAATCCATTGATTGGTGTTTTTTGTTACCCCTTAGACTAAATTTAGATAAAATATTTTTTAAAATTTATTTTTACTAATATTTTTTAAATATATTTAAAGTCTTACTGTTCAGGGGTTATGATAGCCTTTGTTCACTTTTTGCGATTCAATTTTATTCCTTCATAATTTGTTTGCAAAATCCATTATTTAAAACAAATAGTTAAAATCGAATGTTTTCTCATTTGAAAACATTACCTACCTACTAATTTTCTTACTAGTAAAGCAAAAAATAATAACTATAGTTATGTCCTCATAGAGCGAAATCCTTGGATAATAATTAAATTATTAAACTTTAAAAGAGTGACGAAAAAACTAATAAATATTAAATACTAATTAAGAAAACAATTACTAATTACCAAAGAATGCATTCAATATTTCAAAAATAGAACAATGAATATTATGTAGATCACCGTTAGAATACTAATTGAACTAGTTTTTCAATGTCACTTCAAAGATATTCAAATTTATTTATTTTTAATATTCTCACAAAAGCAATATTACAAATAATATTTTTTTACAGCACTACGTTGTTGAGAAATACTACTTAAATCATATTACTTTTATTTATTTTTTAATTAAAATTTTGCCGGTCTGTGCTATTCAAATAATATTAATTATGTGAGTTTTCATTGTGCGAAAAAGTCATGCGGGTTAAGGCTGATAGCGTTTCAGGATTTTGTTGAATTATGGGTGCAATTTTTTAAAGATAATGGAACGTCTTGAGATGACGAATTTTTATCTTTTTGATGTGAGAATAGTAGGTACCATGCGCACCTTGTTCTAAATTTGAAATTACACATCAAGATGTGAAAAATCACAGAATATTTTAAATAAAGCAGAGAGTACGATTTCTTTCTATAATTACAAACATATTTTATAAAGTATTTTCTACACTGTTTGATGAAAACGTTGAAATTAAAAGATCGACATTCAATTCAGATCATTAGTAATAGATAGGGTAACCTGTAAACTACTTACAAATATTCATAATCTCTTTGCCAATAACCTTTTATCTAGTCACAATGTTTGAATGTTAAAATATCCCGACGTTTAGTGAATTTAGAACCCAAATATTTTCATAATTTTTAAACTCAATTTGAAAATCCGCATATTGCGAAGAACAAAGAAAATAATTTTCGTGCAATTGTTGCCATGTGTTGCACAATAATCAGCTTAGAATGAAAATTGTTCTTATTACTACAGTCATTAAAATAAATACTTAAATATGTATAATGAAATAAAATATTTATTATATGACATATGTCTTTTTATTAAATAAGTATATAAAAAAAACACAATGATGTGTTATTTGTTTATCTGTTTAATATTCTTTTTACAAACGATCTTGGATTAAATTTTTTTTTAAAAAGCAATAAAAAGTTATAACGGCTTATTTAACGTTTTCTCGGAATACAAAAGGTGTCTTTCAAGGGATGAAAAAATGAGGAATAAAAGATGGGCTAAAAATATCATACAATTTTTTGAGATTTTACATGAGTTATGAGTTATTCACAGTTGACAGACTGTGACTAGCTTCAGAATTATAGATCAAAAAAATTGTCTCCGCATATCGTAAGTTAAATAATTCGTATAGCATCTCTACCATTTGAGGTCTTTGGATCGTTTACTCTTTTCATGTAAAAGGCAGGAAGTCAGTCGTAAGACATCATACATAAAACATAATTTCGTCAATACGTTTAACATAGTTTTATTTAATTACAAAAAATATATTTATTTATTAATTCTTTACTGTACATGGATTACAAACAATAACATAAAAGGTAAACATTCAAATTAGATACAATCAATATAAGGAGGGCGAGTTTATCGCAAAGGCGCGTTCTCTTCCAACTAACCCAAATATTAAAAAAAATATATAAAAAAAATAGTTCTCTCATATACCTACTTGCAGGAAAGATGGAAATATATTTAAAGTATTATCATAATTGAAAACAATGTTAATTTGTATAATATTACAATAAATAATAAAACAATAAACTCCAGAAACAGTTTTGAATATTTTTCACTGAGGATGGACGTAGTCCGAAAAACTTATGAAAATATATAATACTTTATGTAAAAGACGCAGTGTTTTTAATTTAATCAAATTAAATTTTTAATTATGAAGAACTTTCACAGTGTTTGCTTTTCAAAAATAAATACTTAAATTAGATATTATGATTTTAATACTAAGCGGAACGACGTTAAACGTGCACGATCTGTATAACGAATTTAATATAATCTACATATCGTTAAAAGTTGCATATAACGGTCTAACGAAAAAATTCGCACGGTATTTGTATGACAAGTAGTACCTACGAAAAAAATACTTTTACTTAAATTCGCATAAAAATACTACATAACAATTTTATATTGAGCAAGTATATATTAAATTAAATTAAATTAAATTAGAACGGCTGGCGGTTAAACTATTTTTTATTATTTAATTATTTTAAAAAATATGGTAGTTTTTATTTTACACGATTTAGCCATAAATTTATAATTGTTGCTTATTAATGCCTTTTTTTACTGTTTTGTCCCTGAATTAAATTATGTCGAAAATCGAATTGATAATTTTAGAGCAATTAAAATAAATGTTTTTATTTTTTTATGCGAAATAAAATTTCAAGTTCCGTGGAACATCCGGCAATGAATTGGACTCCCACTCTTTTCCGTAAAATTCGAGTATTCTGTAAAAGGCAGATATTCGAAAAAAAGTATATTTTTGTTTGACACCCACCCTTCATGTTTTTTTTTGTTGTTGGTATAGAAAGGTCAGTTTGCATGTTTATTACCATGGCTTTATACCGGCTTATACCGTAATTGAAGAAAATTCCACATGATTTGAAAACTTTGGAGAGTGTGAATGTATTCAAAGCTACCTTATTGTTCTGGAGATGTCATGATTCTTAAATGGGCCTTTGCGGTGGTTTTTCCATAAAACGGCGTTTTTATTTTTAGTTTATTATTACTGGAAATGCTTTCCCGCACCTTGTTTAAAAAACACTGTTTTACAGGGACAGTTTGATTATCGTATCGGTAAAAAGTAAGATTTTCCTTTACGGAGCTGAAACATGGACGTTAAGAGTCAATGAAAGGCACAGAATAGATGCTTTCGAGATGTGTTGTTGGAGAAGGTTGCTACGTGTACTATGGACGGCCCGCAGAACGAATGTGTCAATCTTGACTGAGCTCCAGATAAAGACTCGACTGTCTGTAATATGTCAGAGATGTATATTAAGCTTTTTCAGACATATTATAAGATGTGAGCCAGACAATCTAGAAAAAATAATTTTGTCTGGTGGAGTCGACAGAAGAAGAAACAGGGGCCAAATACCACAAAATGTTTGGATCATGTGAGAGATGCTGCAGGGGGTACAGTGTGTGAGGCGTTTAGGCGGGCGGAGGACAGGGCGCGGTGGAAGAGCTTGTCGCTTGGTTGGGGTCACGGTGGTTACGATCCTGAGCATTGAGGGACCGACTTGGAAGAAGAAGAAGAAAAATTTAGAAGTATAGTGACTCGATTCTGTGCATAGTAGGTACATAGATTATGTTGATAGCCTATAAAAAATTATCGTGATCCATCTCCTAAAGACATAATAGATATTAAAAAGTTTATTATTTTATTTTGAATACGTCCTTGGTAAATCACGAAGCTATTTTTTATTTATTTACTTAGTGTTAATCGATGGACAATAATTTATTATACATTTCAATAAACAATATAGGTATACTCGTATTACGTTCTGGATGTAATATTGTCCGCGATGTAGGTATATGATAAATTGTTCGGTTTCTTTGAGGTGCTTTGGCACGTTAACCACGCATATATGTGTAATATTGTCGAGGATTTATCATGAAGATTAATTATACACCTTATTGTTGAAATAACTTTATTTCTCGGATATTGCAGGAGTCCAAGGACTCCTATTTATCCGTTTAGGTGACGATTTAAAAACATTTTAATTCTCTCTAGTTTAATACCACTATGCCAGTGTTGGCATCTCCGATTCTACATCAGTGGGTGGGGGACCCTTAGACAAGACAACGTCACTTTATTTGGTATTTAATTCATTACTACACAAGTAGTAGAACTAAAAAAAACAAGTGTTTTCTTCTACAACAAACTTTGAAAAGCTTAGTTAAGTCGAGGGACGTCCCTCTTAATGTTAAATAAAAAATTTAAGAATACAATTGTTCTTTATTGATCCAGATTATCCAGGATTATTTAGATAATAGCAGAAGGATTTAGGAATTGAGTTCGTCGGTAGCCTGGAGGTAGAGTCTCGGCCTCGTGAACAAGGGGTTCGTGGTTCGATCCCAGGTGCCGGCAAACTCCCCTTTCACGACACAAGTTTTTAGCTTACTGTGAAAGGTGTATAAGGTTGTATTTGGGTTTATAACAAAACCCAGATATATCTTATTTAAAAAAAAAAAAAAAAAAACTAAAAAATACTTAACCCTATGTGAATTCAAGTAGAAAAATAATGTGTTTATGTAATATAATCTTACCTTCAGTGTTGCCATTGTGTTGGTATCTTTAAGCTATAGAACTTTTTTCTTTGTTCACCTCTCCGATAGATTCTGAAATAAAAAATAAATAAATTTAACTTTTTTAATATTATTCGTTTATTTATTTATTATCATTACATAACAGTGTTAACAAAATAATATAAAATTTTAAAAACTAGGACGATGTGCAGTGGCGAGATTATCACTATAAAGTGATTTCTTCCATCTATCTAACCACGACACATTGTCATGAAACTAGTAAAAAACAAATTTACTTAAAAAAAACATACAAAATATCAAAACACAACAAAAGAAAAAAAAACTAAACCTAAAATAATATATTTAATATATTTGACACACACCCAACATGTGGTAGGCATTATGGATCAGAGGAGGGGGGGGGGGCTAGGGAACGGATACTGAGTTAGAAGATAGCATTTTTTCCTTTACGTAAGCTTTAAAGACATTGAACGATTGTGAAACTCTACGCGAAGAAGGAAGATTATTCCAACAACGAGCACCATAAACTGAGAATGATTTCAAGAAGTAATTGTTTATTAATTCTTTTTGCACATCATCATTACATATAGGTAATTATAACAGTGAACTAACAAAACAATACAAAATTAAAATACTAGGACGATATGCAGTGGTGAGATTGTCACTATCAAGTGATTTCTTCTATCTAACCACGGAACCATCTATCATGTCAATAGGTGTTATCTGGACCGTTATCAGATAACATCTGTTAAAATAAAATATAAAATTATTCCGGGTTAGTTGGAAGACATCGCATTTTAGCGATAAACTCGCCCTCTGTACATTGAATTGTATAAATAATATTTTCTATGTAAATTTGTATTATTGTTAACAATGTACAGTGAAGAATAAAATAAATAAATAAATAAATAAAGATGGATGGTAATGCAAAAAATCATAAAGTTCGGAGATCCATTATTATTGAAAAAAAATAATTCAATAATATAATAAATCGAATACTCGTACGAATGCGAAAACTTTGAGATCAACGAATACTCGTGAATGCGAATGCGAATACGTAATTAAACGTATGAACCACGTAATTAATCCCTATACGAATAAAACTTGGGTATTATTAAATGATTCATATTTTGAAACATTGCCAATAACAACATAGAACAAAAGTGTAAGCTATAAGTACCTAGTATGTCCTCAATAAGTAATTATGTTAATAGTAAATTGTTAATTTGTAACCTTGGCCGTTATGCCTAGGTAGATGATACGTAGGTTCTTAGATTTTATTATTATTGTAATATTACCTAGTAATTCTCAACCTGAATACAGATTAAAATAACATAAACAATTGTAAATTATAATTTAAAGAGATATAGTAAATGTTTGATGACTTTTCTTATTACTCATCATTTTGTTCACAGTGTGTTATTTTATTTTTAATTTGTGTTTTATACGTCCTATCGAAACTTACTTTATATTATTCCTTTATTTCCTCAAATAAGCATAATAAACAATCAAATTTAAATATTGAATATTAAAACATATATTTCAAACATTGTATTAGGTTTACTGAAGGGCATTGAATATTTTCATTTTTTTATTGTTTTACCGGATTTGGGCACAACCTGCAGATTAGTGATGTAACGAATGTGTGATTTTGGAAATTCGCGAATGCGAATATTTGTTGCCGACATTCGCGAATGCGAATATTGACTTGCTTAGATTTCTACAATATTCTCAATTATTAAAATTTCTACACCCCCGTCGCCGAATTTTCAAAATGGTTTAGGAATTTAAAATATTTCAAAACTCCTCGGTTTTCTTAAAGAATATTTTCTTGCAGTACCATTTTCTACAATGTACCGGGTAAGTATCCGGTACTTTTACCGAATATCCGATACTTTATTACCGAAAGAATATTCGCAAAACATTCGCATATTTTTTTGCGAATACGAATATTCGTTACATCACTAGTGCAGATGGCAAAACCAATAAGACATCTTGATTGGAGAACCATGTTAACATAATGTAATATTGTGCATAATACTCGTATAATCGGAAGAAGTGAAATAGGCGTCCCAGCACTTACGACTAGCAAATTTCTACTTCTTTCTGCACTTTACTTAGATACTTCTTCCGATTAGATTTTGCACAAAGGAGTCCCAACACTTACGAATAGCCAATTTATATTAATTTCTTTCTACCCCTTACTCATTTCTTCCGATTAGATTTTACCAATTGTGTTAAAATGGTTATCCAATTGAGTTGTCTGATTGGAATATGTACCTATGTTTTTTGAATATACCTATATTTATTTTACGATAAAGTATAATATTTTTTTCTGGATTAATATTTTCAATAAGTGCACATTTATTTACTGTTCTATCTACCTTGCTCCGTAATTTTATTCGGCTAAAATAGGTGTCTCACTTTTTTCTGCGTATTTTCGAGGATTCTGTAAAAGGCAAATAAATGCTCTTAAAACATTGCATCCTGAATAACCTATAAGAGTTTTCGAATTTGAATTCAGTTATTAATGAGGTGTGTGTCCTTTTGTGTACGTAAGTACTAATTTTTATTTTTTATTTTATATTCAGCGATTAGGTATGCCACCTATCCTGCATGTCTTAATTTTTATTCGCATGAAGAGAGCAACTTGCGTGTTTATTGCATTTGTCTACTGGCTAACTCACTTGTGGGACATGTCATGGCGGAATAGAAATTTATTTATATATTTATTTATTCTTTACTGTACATTGATTTTTATTTATTATTTGTTATGAGCAAGAGTACGTGTAAAAAATAATGGAACTATCCCTCAAAGCACGAGCTCTGCTCATATTTGAGGGAATGAATTGTTTTGCTTACTGTATAATTATAAGTAAATGATTATTGTCGTAAATTGTATATTTATTAATAATAAATATATTTGAATTGAATTGATTACAAACAATAACATAAAAGGTAAACATATAGGTTGAAAGACATTACTTTAACAATTCAGTAACTCCACTGACTACCCCACTTGGTGACTAGACAATATGTATGAAATAGTGCCAAAATTGTATTAATAGAAATATATATGTAACAGGTAAGTGTATGAATTTCTAAACGCTATTCTTTTAACATGTCCCAATCTATCATATTCTATGATCGGTGTGAAAATATTCATTGCCTTAGTGCAATAATGCGCGATCTTAAAAATCGCACATTTAAGCTTTATAAATATTCGAATCGTCTGGCTGAGAAGAATAAATGTGGAATAAAAAAAAAATATTGCTTTTTTACCTATTTTTATAGAAGATAAACATTTCTCTGTGGCTCATACATACCTGGTTTTGTATTTTGTAATGCCAAAATTGAGAACATTCCTTAATTAAATATCTTTGAAGTACTATAAAAACGACCTGCATGTTTATTGAATGCGGTTGGTCTGCTGCTACCCCACTTGTGGGATGTGTCGTGATGGTGTAGTAGTATAAAAAGTAGTAGTATAAAAATAACAACTTAGCTTTCATGATTTTAATATTCGTTAAAAATGATATTTACGCATATTGGTATTGAAAAATAGAAACTTTTATATGTCAGTGAGATTGTCAACTTATAATTTGATTATGTCAGTGTGATTGCCAACCAAAAACTTTCATATTTATGTTAGCGTGATTGTCAACCAAAATAAATTATATGTCAGCGAGATTATCAACCTAAAACTTTTATCTGTCAGTGTGATTGCCAACCTTAAACTTTTATATTTATGTTAGCGTGATTGTCAACCAAAATAAATTATATGTCAGCGAGATTATCAACCTAAAACTTTTATCTGTCAGCAAGATTGTCAATCTTAAGCTTTTATATTAATGTCAACGTGATTGTTAACCTAAAACTTTTATCTGTCAGCGTGATTGTCAACCTAAAACTATTATATGTCAGCGTGATTTACAACCTTAAACATTAATAATTATGTCAGCATGATTGCCATCTTAAAACTTTTGAAATTATTCCAACGTGATTGCCAACCTAAAATTTTATATGTCTAAACCTAATTTTTTTTAACATTGTCCATCTCTTTATGTATCTGTACCATCACCACACAAACTTTAATATATTTTTTTCCAAACAAGTAATTTTGAGATCGTACTACGTTGCACTGAGACACCGATATTATAAACATTGTGTCCATTAGCGAAATTTTCGAGTTGATATAATAGTTTTTTTCTGTTAACATTATTACGTAGAAAAAAAAAAACAATAATATAAAAAGTGAAATACGTAAGTAGTTCCCACAGAAAGATAATATAATATTATCATCATTATACATGTAAATAATAAAATAAATAAAACAATATATCAACTCAAAATTCATAAATTTGAATAACATGTCACAATTTAAATATATTTTCCTTTCGTTTATTTCACAACGGTGTAAACAGCGAGTGACTGTATTCGTTATGTGATTCTGACCCATTTCTCTCTATTTCTGCCTTTTACAGGACATTCAAAAACTTACTGATAAGAGTGGGTGAACTCCGTGGAAAAGGAAAGACTTATTACTCTATTTTTTTGCCACCGACTTACTCCATTCTAACTACACAAGTATTTTGCTTGCTGTCATTGGAGTGTATTTGGGTTAGTTTCTAATTTGTAGTTAGTCTGCTGGCTTCCCCACTCATGGGATATGCATAATGATATTGAAATATTTATTTATTTATTATTACAATATACGGCGTGAGCCTTTTACATGTATAAAATAAAATTGCAGAAATTTTATTTTATTTTTATTTAATTTTTTAATAAAGTTACAAATTATAGATTATTTATAACTTAAAATTACCTTATTACCTACTATTTGAAAATAACTTTCTGACGTCACTATCATCCACTCATTCTTTCATTCAGGGTGTCACGCTATCATCCTAAAGTTTTTGCATGACAGACAGTACATTTAAACGACAAGGAACAATCATGAAAAAAGGACAATACACAATAAAAAAAAGTATGCTAAATATAATACATATAAACCATTCAATAAAACTTTTTAAAAATTAATTGATAAAAGACAGAACTAGCAATAAATCATCAAAATTGGGAAATTCAACATAAGATTATTAAAATATATAATTATAAATTTTTTAACATCACAAACAAATAATCAATACAGACAGAGATCAATAAACAATGAATTTAAGACATGAATGAATTTAAGAAATAATTATATAGGTATAATGACTAACCAAGATTAATATTTTTTTAAATAATAATTTAATTAAAATTACAAATTTCTTGTACTAGCATAAAATATTTTAAGAAAAAGTAAGCCACATCTTTGGATAACAGGTAAGTACATGAAATAAGTTTAGTAGTAAAATTTAAATATTGTTTTTGTTTCTTTTGTTTCCCTAAAGCTCTGCTCAATTTCGTGAGAAAAAAAAATACTATAAGCCTTTTTCATTTTTTTTTTTTTACGCGGCGGCAGAATTGCCATCCACACTTCTCAGCATTATACAACCAGATAAGTCTCCATATGATCAGTCATGGTCACACAAAAACTTAACAGTCTAATGCCGGGAAAAATTCACCTATCCAGATATACAGGATATCAAAGGATTAGGCTCAAAACGCGGGATCATGTATGTAACGCATGTATGAAGTAATAATAGTGAAAAATAAATATTTGAATTTAAATCTGTACTTATCTGTTAAAAATATACAATAAATAAAAATAAAATAAATAATACCTACCAGAATGAAATATTGTCAAATAATATCCCAAAATGCAAAAATGTGTGTACGGCACACTGACAACAAAAATAAATAAAGAAAAAAAACACCACAACACTATGATCAATAATGATCTAAAATAAATCTAATAAGATATAGATCTTTGTTATATTATGTGACTGTAGTACGCAAGATGATTGTCGTAGCACACAGTATGAACGAGAACTGTACAGAATTTTAACATTACGGACCATTTTATATAGATCATCATTGCAAAACACAACAAAACTATTCTCTTCTTCTAACAAAATCTTCGTTAGGTGATACGCGCATTGGAGGTGACACGGATTTTCAATTCTACTTTAGATCATTCATATAAGCGTTTAACCGCGCACACAAAAACAGTTGTTAGGTATATAGAATAAAGAAAATTGGAGGTAAGTAAGTATTGTGGATTATTTATTAAAAATCATCACAACATTAAACTAAGTATGAAAAATATTTTTCTGCGTCTTTCAAAATAGTAGTGTATTTATCTTGTTTTGATACTTAACTACACACTTGTTTTTTTTTTATTTATCCTTGTTTAAAGTCGATGAATTTCTTAAATAAAGACATGAACATTTTTAATATGAATGTGATATCAAAAAACAGGGTTTAGTTGCACCTTTCGCTTAGATTTTTTTGCATCAGAATCAGACCATCTAATAATAATTAATCTTAATAATTTTGTTGATTCTAAGATTCGGCAAAAATCGAATAAGTTTCCTTGTAAATTTGCTAAATGTTACTCCGTGAATTGAAGTATATTATGATAGGTATATCCATTTAATTGTTAGTGATAACTTTCGGATTGGAGCGAAGGATTCACTCTTGGCTACGAGTCAGGAGGTCACAGGTTCGAGTCTTGGCCATGGTGAAATTGAATATGATTGTTTTCAAATTGCCTGGGTCTAGGTGCTATATGTATATTTCAATACAACCCTCCTTTACACGAGACTTGTCTCTATAAGGAGGATGTTTTTTTACAAAAAATCCATGTATTGTTATATCTGTATTGTTTGTTATGTTCAATAAAAAAATAAATATGTATGTATCGTCCGTCACGTTAGTACCCACAATAAAGATTCATGTCTTCATTTGAGATTGAGACTAACTCCATCTGTGTGAATCGTCCATGATATTATTGTTAAAAATAACTATTCCCTCACGCCGTGTCCCAAGTGGGGTAGGCAGAGAGAACGGAACGCCAAACAGATCTATCTTTACACACTTCTTCGCTTCCTCCACATTCATACAGTTTCTCATACACGCACGTCGGTTCCTCTTACTCAACACGCGGCCGTCCTTGAGAATTTGATCCACGTGATCAAGCCACGTGGTTCTCGGACGCCCGTGTTTCCTCACACCCTTTCTTTCAGACAAGTATATCCTCTTTGTAAAAAATAATCTTAATGATATATTTACGTTGAATATAAACAAAACTCAAATTGAAAAACCATCTCAACTGCGAAAGAATCTCCAGTTGGTGTATATATACATTCTTATGATACTCTATTCGCAGAATTTGTGAATTAATTTTATTTAACATTATTATTATTGTTGAATAGCACGGACAAATCATGCGCCTGAATTACATTTTGTTTTAAATATCCATTCAATTATGACAGTGTCTTCCTAGTGTCGGATAATCGTTTAACGTTACATATAAAGTATCCCAAATAAGTAAACTATCATAGTTTTTCTTGTTACTTACCCTATTCACCTTTCGTATGAATTATGAGTATATAATTTAATATTCAAAGAAAAAATGCAAAATGAAGAATTGTGAATGATAGCGAATCAAATTTTGCAGACTAGTGATTTCTAGATTTCGTTTTACCTTATTTATTTATTTAAAAATCATACACGGCGTGAGCCTTTTACATGTTAACAAAAAAAAAGTATGACAGAACAACAACAACAACAAAAAAAACAATCATACACAATCACACAGGTACATTGCGTTATTAAATAAGTTCTTAAATTAGAATCTTCCACTGGAGAGAATGCAGGATATTTTGGGATTTGTTCCGTGATTTGTGTTGCGTTTTCGTGTGGGATGATGTGTGTGTGTGTTAATATGTGACGTGGGATTTGTGATGTATATGGTTGAGGGATATGTTGTTTTTTTGATAAATATGATTGTGTTTATGTAGGAAATGAATGCTTTTATGGTTGTGTATATTTTTGTGTATGATCTATCTAGTTGGGCAGCATCAATTTTGTATATATGTAATTTTAACTAAGAAATAAATAAAAAAGTCTATAAAAACTAAAAAGTTGTAATGTCACAATTTTGAATGACTTTATAAATAATACATGTATGTAATTGTAACATATTTGTATGGAAGCATTGGGTAGAATGTTTATTCACCTGATGCGGGTATTTTTTTGGTGTTTATATGTTTTGTTGTATTTATGTGTATTTGTATGTGTTTATGTATTTTTGATATGTATTATGTATAGACACTGCTTGCCACTCCTACACAAGTGTTTGTGCACTTTCTGGAGGGGTAAAAAACGTATTTTTGTTCTCTAGAGAATGCAAAAAAATATGTATAGTATATAAGAAACAATTAATGTAAATGTATTTTGTTAAATAAAATTATTAAAAAAAAAAAAGGCAAGTACTATTGCTGAGAATTTTTTTATAACTTGAACCAATCGTAGTTGCGATCTCACAAATTATTTAAAACAATTAAAACAAAGGCTGGTGATAGCTACTCAGATTACAAAAAAAAAAATACAAAAAAAAACAATGTACCTACCTAAAGCTATTTTGCGTTAACGCTAAAAAATATTCACCATTTTTACGAATATAATACAGGTAATTTTGTTTATTGCAATAATTTAATTGATACGTATTTATTATTATTTAATAAATTAATCTAATTGAATTATAATGAAATGGCCAATTTCACATTTAATAAAATCGCTCAATAATCAACATCAACATTACATTCTTTTTCTTACAAATAATTAGGTATCATTGTCCAATGTAAGTAAATTATTCGATAGCAGTCTTAAGAAATATTTTTGTCTGAGAAACTAGAGTAAATATCCAGCTAACAAAAAATAAATAACGAATTACTAAGTACGCATGTTTCAATTTGTATCATTTAAATATTTCGAAAGAATATTGTAAAATCTTTAATGGATTTTTAATTTAACAATGAAAAATTGACCAATGTTTACAATTTTTTACATATTTATCTAATGTATTATTTATCTATCAATTTTATATCTATATCATGGCGGTATCTAACACGACTGGGGTAGTCAGTGGATTGAGCAATTTATTTATTTATCGTGTCGAAACCCAGAAAAAACCAATCAAACTGATCTCCAGTACTGTGCGAAACGTACAGCAGGTGGAGATGCGTCAAAAATATCCTCCATAGTGCATGTGACAGGGCACAATGGACACTCCAACAAGTGTGGCATAATAAACATAAAATACCTCATCTTTCTTAACCTTCTTTACATGTCTTGTTGGATCTCCCCGACGTTGACTATCACCCGGGAAAAGCCTTGTCTGTCCTGTGCTGCACGAAACAGTTCCTCCTCACCTTTCATTCCGAAGCCAGGAAATCCGCTTTCTTCTAACCCCTCTACGGCCCTCAATTTTACCTTCTATGATCAATTGTGTCTAAGGTTGTATTTGGGTTTATAACAAAACCCAGATATATCCTTTAAAAAAAAAATTGTAGGAGAGCATATTTTCCAACTCTCATTATGTGACCAAAATATGAAGTTTTACGGAGCTTGATTGTTGCGAACTATTCGTTCTGTGCATTTGCTCTATCCAATACTTTAAAGTTACTTGTCATGTCAATCTAGGATATTCTCAACATCCTTCAGTGAATCTACATTTCAAACTCCTCCAAGCGGATAATGATTCCTTTTGGATTCATGAAACTAATTAATTTCATAACTCATCTTTGTAAATCATCATCTTTAAAAATACTATATTTGTACTATTCATACGATATTAAGGTGTTAATCAGGGTAGTTGAAAGAAGGCAACTACTTAATACAATCAGTTAACTACGGATTGGCACCCAGGCCTGCTCGACCATCGCGGAGGTGAAGACCGAAGGCAGCAATGTTAGAGGCTGACCAAGACACATCTGAATGGATCAAGTGAAAAAGGACATGAACTGTTGCATGTACGTAGAATAAAAGAGACTAGGAGATAATAGGGAGGAAAAGAAATGAAAATATAAACTCGTTGTAGATCTATATAAATAGGAGTCTTTGACTTCTGAGATATCCGGGCGTGTAGAGGGTTCATTCGATATGTCGCACACTATATATGTACGTTCATACACTCGTCGCCCATCAGTTTACAGAATATTATTCGTAGGAAGCTATCGCCCTAAATAGTGCTGCATTTGCGTTGTGTGTCTTTTTTAGACAGATAGCCCCACTCTGATAGCATCTTTTGACAAGTATTTACAAAAAATGTATTTACAATGTAGTGAATTTACATTGAAATGTAATAACAAATAATAAAATGATAGACATTTGGATGATATCAGATTTACATATGCTGATAGAGAATTAATGTCATCCTTTACGCAAATTAAAAATATGTAATAATTTGTCCTTCACTCGCTTCATTAATAATATAGCACTGCAAAGAAACTGACAATCAAACAATGAAAATAATACCCTACATACAAAGCATAACGCTCTATAGCAGTGGTGTATCTGTTTTCATACTGGGTAAACTCGCTCTCAATAAAAAGTTATTACATAAGTATAGGGTTCATGAAATTGGGATTGTCAGAAGAAATCATGCCTCTGTGATAAATTCGTCCTCTGTATATTGATTGTACGATTGTACTTAAAATAGTTACATTTCTGTATAAAATTGATTATAATCAATGTACAGATAAGGTAAAATTAAATTCGTATGATATAAAAAAAAATACTCCATATTACGAAATAATGGTCTCCCGTTTAAGAGGTGAGTGCTATCGACGTAGCGTAACTTTGATGATCAGTTTCAGTTTACGTGCCAAAGCAGCATCACCTCAAGGACAGTGTACAATTCATATGTCATATTATAAATATAGATAAATAAATAGATTAAACGAGAATCTCAGATACATAAAGGTATCCACGTCAGAAGTTACATATTATATTGAATTACATTAAATATTTTGGATACAATATGTATTGACGTCAAGAATGTAAAACAGAATACAATATTTAATAGTAATTAGTAAAATAAAAGGTTTTTAGGTTCCTTCTGAATTTCTGAAGGGTATTGTGATAAGTCGCATATTGGTATCTTTATGGAAATTTGTTTGATACTTCTGACGAAATCGAAACGAATTCACTTATGCACCGAAACTCAAAATGATGGGACTTATAACTGCCTGCACGTAATTTTATCAATGGCTTTTTGGATTGTATTGACGACACTCCACTGTTTTATATATACTATTTGTAATTTCAAATTCATCTCTAGCAATACGACTCAACCCGTATTAGCACTTGTGATAAATTTTAATTGGGGCAATGTCATACAATCTGTCACATGTGGTCCAATGTCACCAAGTCGACATCGCATGAAGAAAGTAATCAATCAAATTATACGTCTGAGTCGATGATTTAGAATAATTTAGAATAGTAATGAGAAATAATATGATAATCATTCTTTTTCTATTATTAACAATTGTATGAGTTTAAGAATGAAAATCTAACACATGAATCTTATACATAAGGCTTAGAAAATACTATATCGCCTTCTCGTCTGGAGAATTACCAAATAAGGTAAAGATATCTTTTCGAAATTTTATATGATAGTATCATGTGTAAAATTTATAGAAATAATATATTGGCGACACAGAAGACATAGAGAGATGGAGCTGGAAGAGGAGACGATTCTGGAGAGACCATAGGAACAGGATGGCTGAAAACGGGAAAGCCCACATTGCTACAAAGAAGACACCAGCTGGCTCACGTTCACGAGGAAGATCACCAAGAAGATGGAAGGACAGCTGGCCCTTAGTGTCATAAGAGGGAACAACTTTCGAAGCAACAGATCAATGATCAATGGGTTAGTTGGAAGAGATCGCGCCATTGCGATAATCTCTGTATATTGATTGTATTAAATTTGAATGTATACATTTTATGTAATTGTTTTTAATCAATGTACAGTAAAGAATGAATAAATAAATACATAAATAATGCAATATGCCGTTCCGTTCTCTTTGCCTATCCCGCTTGGGAAACAGTGTGACGGTATACAAAGATAAATAGATAATATGTTGGTTGATTCAATAAATTGAAAATTTGGTTACGACATAAACGTAGTCTGTTGTTTTTCGAGTTTCGCGTCTATATCATTGATGTCTTTTGGGAATTGACGTGTGTACCTACCTGTACACTTGTTTAAAATTTTGATATTTTGCATTTATTCCAGATGGTTGTATTCAAAGTATGTTTATTTTTGTTTAAAACTTTATTTTCATGAAGCGAAATGTTATTCAATTTAAATGTTTTGTTTGTCTTGTTTGTGTAAGGATACGTATTACATACGTACCTATACCTATTATGTGATTTTTGTGACAGTGAATGTAACATTTTAACAATGAATGTACCATTCACCGATTTTACTAGTACAACTACTACTATACCATCACGGTCTATCCCACAAGTGGGGTAGCCAGCAGACTAGTAGCATGTAATAAAAATGGAAGCTGTCCTCTCCACAACAACAACAGGATGGGTGGCTCACGTCATCCCTGTACTTTAAAACTAAAAAAATATCTTACAACCTCACAACCTCTAGAAGTATAGATTCTCGACGATAACTTTAAAATTGCAAAAGGTGATATGTATATCATCTCTCTTTTTCTGAATCTACTATCACGGCATCTTCCATAAATGAGGTAGCCTGTAGCATCTGATATTCGGAATGGGTGGACATACGTTATCGCTGAATTAAAAATAATGATTCTCTGATACGTTAATAATTTAAATTATAATTAACAATTTTCTGTTTAATTTATTGACATCTTAAATTATTATAGACGTTTTGACATTTTAACTATTTATGACATTAATTCTTATGACATTAATATTATTTGTATCATTTACTTTAGATTTTTTTTTTCTTCTATCTACATGACATCTCCTACATTATTGCAATTTTAATTCTTGACATATGTATTAAATACTAAACATTTCATAGAAATTCTGTACCTACTGACACTCCAATATTTTATGATTTGACTTAAATTATTATTGTTATGAAATGATTCCCTTTTGTGTTTTGTTAATTCTTGTTTTCCTACTGTGTTGTGAATGAGATATTTGATTTGTATATTGTTTATTCTTTAACATGTAAAAGGCTCACGCCGTGGATTGTGAAATAAGATAAAATAAAAATAAAATAAATACGTGATGTCTAACGAACACCTGCTTTTAAGAAGAAAAGAGTGAGTTTTATTGATGATGATGATGACAGATGATTTTTCAGCACCGTTAAATAGAGTATCCATTTCAAGGATGCGAGAAGCACTATCAGAAAAGAGGTGCCTTCAGTTTGTGGAAACTTTACGGGTAAATGCAATATGTAACGAAATTCAGTGAAACTTAATTTAGTCGAACACAAAGAGTAGATTCACTTTTCAAATATTCAAACTTTCAATTTCAGAACGAACTCCAAAACGTCACACACATTCATGAAATTTAATTTCGCTTTCGTTTAAACTTTGAAGCAAAGCATTATACTCCTTATTCACTCATTCATAGAGATCAAATCTTTGTTACCGAATGTATGGATATAAAACAATACAACTCTGCATGATGTTCTGTTTTTAAATATATATATATTATACTCTAATGAGTATTGTTAGCATTGTGTGTGAACTTCATTGAGTAAATGATGAGATTTTCCATCTCACTCTGTCCTTTGTGATGCGTATGTGATGGAAAAGGTCAAGAGAACAATGCAGCTTGTGTACAGGGTAGTCCACAAGTATGCGATAGTTTTATTAATCTATATATATTATATAAATCTGTTTTTCAAATTTACGTACTAAATTTTCACCGGGCTATATTCTACTACTACTACTATACCATCACGGCATATCCCACAAGTGGGGTAGCCAGCAGATCAGCTGCATGTAAGAAACATGCAAACTGACCTCTTGGGCTCTATTCTCCCATTTCATAACTTATAATTTTTTAGATATTTACCTATTTTTTGTTGCATTTTCTGAATAAAATAATAAAGTGTCAACAACCTTTTTTTGTATCAATAAATGAATGAATGAATGAATGAGTTAATAAAATTGTTACGTTGATAATGGTATTAAAATCATCTGTAGAGTTTCCAAATTTAAATATATTTAGAAACACCCCATGGAGTCGCCCGGGCAAAGAATAGGTCTCTACCTTTCTAATGTCCTGTAAAAGGCAGATGTTCTGAAAACCATATATATATAAGACAATTAATATCTAAAATTGGGAGATGAGTAATGCCACCCATTCTGAATATCTTATTTTTTTACTGGCACGGAAAAGACAATCTGCATACTTATTTATTCCTTATAGTTAGCCTGACGTCTACCTCACTTGTGGAATATGCTTGATAATTTAAGAGTAGTATCTCTAATTTTTCAGAGTTCGGCAAAATGCTGCTTTATTTGGTTAACGCAAGATTAAAATTTACCGAAATATACTCCAAATTTAGCAATATGCTTTTATCATTGGTGAAATATCAAAGTATTTGGATAAATTGAAACAAGCGTTTCATTCAATTATAGATTAAACAACGCGATAGAAACCTCTTTCCACTTCTTAAGTCATTATCAAACCCCTATAGATATTAATATAGTGTATTTTCTAACTAACATAGTAATTTCAGATGAGTATAGTACCCATTTAGAAAGTCTTATTTTTATTATACCTACTGCTGTCAAAGTACAACATGAAAATAAATAAAGACAAAACAAAATTTAAGGTCGTTGGAAGAGAGGAAGCGACTGCGAACATTGCCATAAATGGAGTGAGCATCAAACAAGTAAGAGAATTCGTGTACTTGGGCAGCAGAATAAACCAGGATGGACGCTCCAAATCGGAAATTGTGAGCAGAATAAACCACGAAAGGATTGCCTTTAACAAAAAATCGAAGATATTGGAATCCCCAAATATTGATTTTCGCGTAAGGAAGAACCTTACTAAAGCCTTTGTATGGAGCATTCTGCTTTATGGTTGTAAGATGTGGACCATCAGCAAGAGTGAAAGCAGACGGTTGGCGGCCTTTGAGATGTGGTGCTACAGACGCATGCTGAAGATCCATTGGTCGCAACACGTCGAAAACGAAGAAGTATTAACCAGGGTAGGCGAAAAAAGGCAACTTTTTAAGAGAATCAGCCAACAACGAGCTAACTGGATTGGCCACAACATCAGGCACCCAGGACTACTCATCGCCATCGCGGAGGGTAAGACCGAGGGAACAAATGGCAGAGGCTCACCAAGAGATGTGTATATGGACTAACTGAAGAGGGACATGAACTGTGGCTCATACGTAGAGCTGAAAAGACTGGCTGAGAATAGGGAGGAATTATCCATGAATCTGTTAAGAACTCTTTCTTTCTTAGTATATTCTATTTTTTGCATCTTTTTTTCTTCTAATGTCACTATATTTATTAAACTCTTTTTAAACTTTGTATTAAATAATATTATTAATATAAGTATTTGTGTTGATAATATACATAATCGTTAAAATATAATATAATATTAAATAATATTATTGATATTATAGTGATAACCTGTTTAAATGTCGATTAAAAATAAATGAAACACATGCGGTCGATTTGCTGGTTGCTCCACTTGTAGTATACGATGTGGTGGAGTGGAAGATAATTATTACATAATACATAATATTTCGTTTCATTATTATTAAGCATTAAAATAAATTAAAATAAGATTGCAAGTGTTAAGTCATTTTCGCTTGATACTGTAGTTTGAACTCTGATGGTAGTATGGTAACAATATGTTAGGTCCGTTCTTACAAAATGTAACAATGATACTTGTTAGTTAAGTTCTCTTAAGTCCCCTATACACGGTGAGATATTATGTGTCGCACCTATACCAATCGCGTTTTCCATAAACAATAAAAATATTCCAAATTCAACTTTGTGTAAGAATATTTCGCATTTTTAAAATGTACACACAATATACTTTTTAATGTTCTCTTTTGTGGGTTTTTTCTCTGCCTCGCTGTTTTTTGTTTTTTTTTTTGGATTTGCTTCGTTTTTTTTTTAATTTTTACTCTTGAGATCACTTTGTCCAAAAACTGTTATGGTCTCAGTGCAGGGTAACATTTTTAGGATAATAATAATTCAGGCGAATTTTTGGTTCGATCGTTCGAAACGCAGTCTCCGTGATGGCAATACAGTGTTTCATGGGAAATAGAATGTCGTAGACAACGTTTGGGAGATCTAACATGGTATAAAGTAGAAGAAGAAAAGAGAATAATTTGAAACATTAATTTCTACTTCTTAAAATTAATTTAAGTATATACATTGAGCAATTTAAATATCACCAAGTTTGTTGTACATGACTCGATGTCGCTCAGGATACAACAATCATGTTTACAGTTTAATACAATTTAGATAAAATTTAAATGTTTTGACAACTGTAATTACAATTTATTTTTCAAGAGTTTTTGTGTTTACACTGTGGAAATCCAGTTTAATGTTTAATAAATGAAATATCAAAATATATTATTGAGCACTGTTTAATCTCCACTTTTTTAGGTTAGATACCAAAAATTTTCGCCTATACTTGTAGGCATCTTCAGGGAAACTGAAATCTAAAAAGTTGTGAGAGCTATTGTTCATGTGGTGAGAATGGTACAAGTAGTGAGAGGGGGGGGGTAGTGGGAGGAGTAATGGTAGATATGGAGGCGGAGTGGTTGGTAGGAGTAGAATATACTAACAAAAGAAATGAGGGTGGGATTTGAATATTTACAATGTTTTTCTTATTTCTATAAATCTCTAAGGTTTCCAAGGTGTTTAGTCTACCCGCCCCACACACAGAATGCAATACCTTTGTACCGTCTATGTCAAATGAATGGTCATATTCGATGCAATGATCCGCCATTTTGAGTATCCAGACATTTCTCTAAACGCCCTGTTATGTTCAACAAATCTGGAACGCACTGTACGAGATGTCTGTCCTATGTATTTCGCAACACAGTCGTTACATCCAATAAAATACACACCACTACCACCCATTCGATCTATCTTGTCTTTATGATTGAATAATGATTTAATGACATATTTTGTTTTTAAAATACTGTTTATACAATAAATAAATAAATAATATATTAGACCTTTGAGAGTCCAGAGAAAGATTCAAGTCAAACCTTTTGGGTGAGCGGTAGCACAATTTGGAGCGAAATTACACTCACTGAACGGAAAACTATTAAGACATTTTAATATGAACCTTATTTTGCTTCTACGAAATTTGTTTCAAGATGAAAGAAAAAGGAAAAATTGTACGGAAACTTATTTACAAGAATGTATTATTAGCGATGTTGGGGAGATTTGAGTATCGGACGTGTATCCGATTGAGATCTCATAGTTGTGAATACTTCATTGCCTTCGTTCGCATCTATGTATGTAGGTAGGTATTCCTACTTAGTATTTCTACCTACTTGCATTATTACTATTAAAGAAATATACCTTTATATTATTATGTAGGTAGTTAAAATATTACTTGTGTCGTTTTTTCCGGCTTCGTTCAAAATAAACATCAAATTTACATCACATCAACATATAGATAACGTCACGAGTACTTTCCTAAGAAATGGGGATAAGTTAGGAGGAATTATTTAACAGGCAACACCATTATCCAAATAATATTTTTGACAGTTCTATCCATGTGGTGGTTTTGCTGGTTTGGTGGTGTTGGCTGTACAGTCTTGAGGCTGCCCATTCACATGGCATCCCTCGTAAAGACAATTTTGATAGTTTAGAAATTAAAATCGGAAAAATGGAAGAATTGATCTTCCATTAAGTTATCGAGTATCCTGTAAAAGGCAGGTGTTCGAAAAATCTTACATTCAGCGATGAGGTTTGACACTCATCCCAAATGTCTTTTTTTTAAAGGGAAATATACAAAAATACTATACTACTATACTATACCATCACGGCATATCCCACAAGTGGGGTAGCCAGCAGATCAGCTACATGTAAGAAACATGCAAACTGTCCTCTTCGTGCCAATATAAAATCAAGACATTCAGGATGGGTGGCATATACAAAAATAAAGACATTTTATTTGAAGATAAAAGATAAAAAAAAAATTAACTGATTATTTTGTGCAATAGTCGAGTGTATGCGGAGACGGGATATCTTCCAACTAACCTATAGGTATAATTATGTATTGTGTAACATGTTTTTTCTTACCACGATAATAATGGATAAAAAAAAACACATTTTATTTACTTATTTAAACAACGCTGGGTATAAGAGCTAGAATGTCGGCAGGAGGTTTTATACAAATCTGTCTCAGGGTCAATAGATCTACAAGTACCTAGATACATAATGAGATCCATACCTACTATAGATCGTCCTATTATCTTACAATAATAATATGATGAGGATCAAGATCCTACGTGCAGATCTTTAACTGTGTTTTTAGTCTTATCGTTGGTATGCTGAATAAAACAAAATTTAGACTGATCACGCTGCAGCAGTTAAAATGCTTTAATATCTTTACGTTATTATTGTACCCAACTTTTTTTTTATAAACCCAAATACAACCCTCAAAGCACGAGCACTGCTCAATTTTGAGGGTCAAATATGTACCTAATAAATGTGTTTTTTAGTAATAAGGTGTGTATGTAATATTATTAAATTGTTAATTTTATTTAAATAAAAATATTTGAATTTGAATTTGAACAACCTTATACACCTCTCACAGTAAACTAAAAGCTTGTGTCGTGAAAGGGGATTTTGCCGGAAAATAAATTAAATTAAATTTATAAGTCAAGGAAAGCGCGGACGACCGAGAATAAGGTGGAAAAAATAAAACAGGTGTTTTATTCTACTAAAGATTTAATTTGTGAGAGAGACGTCTTTCGTCTTATGAGGACATTGTCAATCTCCTCATAAGACGATGTCCTCATAAGACGAAAGACGTCTCTCTCACAAATTAAATCTTTAGTAGAATAAAACACCTGTTTTATTTTTTCGATATGGAATTCTACTACCTAAACACCGACACAGTGAGAATAAGGTGGTCGGATCACATGGATCAAATTCTCAAGGAAGAAAAAGAATCGGCATACGAATTTGTTTGAATGTTGAGTAAGCGAAAGAAGTGTGTAAGAATAGATCTATATGGCGTTCCATCCTCTCTGCCAACGCCGCTTGAGATACGGCGTGAGGCTATAGAAAGATAGAAAGATGTTTGAATTGATGATGTTAAGTAGGTACTGTCTGGTACTCTATATGTGATATATATCTGCATTTCATGGTACGGAATCTAGAAAAAAAACAGTAGGAAACCTTTTTTGTCAGATAATCCGAAGAGAAATAAATTTTCTTCCATCTCAATCATGGTAGATGCCGTGATGGTATAGATAGAAAGATGGGTTGTTTTACAGGACCCTTCATTATATACTACGATGTTGAAATACGAGAACTTATGTGCAGTTTTATAGTGTGAAATAAGCATTGCATACAGAAGCTATTTAGTTCAGTACCTTACATGCAGTGGCGCGTCAAAAGATTTTATACTGGGTAGGCTGGCCGTTAATAATTTATAGGTGTAAAGAAGTTATAAAATAAATAAAATGATAATAAACACTTTATTGTCAAAAATACATTTTACAAAAGGCGCACATATTGCCTTGAGGCAATGTCTTCCAGTAAACCTACAATTTAAAGAAAACGATTGTTTGATTTGCTCTTAAAAGTTATGTAATTTATATAAGGTAAATGTAATAAAAGGTAAAACAACGATGTTTAAATAACCTTTTCTTTTCCCGGATGTTTCAGGAGTCCAAGGACTCTTATTTATCCATTAGGGTAATAACAAGTGACAAAATCTGTTTTCTTTTTGACTCTCTGAAGTCCATCGTAACCACTAAGCAAGTATTGCCATCTCCGACCCTAGAGGTAAAAATAAGCCACAATATACAAAATTTTACTTATCTTAGACCTGAAAACGTTCAACATTACTTTGATTTAAGTGTTTATCAACAGCCAGCGTATTCAACACACTATGATCCACAAGTCTATAGTCTATACCATCACGGCATATCCCACAAGTGGGGTAGCCAGCAGACCAGCTGCATATAAAATATGCAAGCTCAATGATCCACAACTACTTTTAACAATTTGATTTTCCGTACAACTGTGTACTACCGCGTGCTGACTCTACCATGAGTAATATTACTTTAACCGAAAGAGCGCTGTCAAATATTGTATGTTAAAACTTACATGAGTGAGACAAAAAACAAGCCCCATAATACACAATGCGTGTAGTGAAACAGATGATGCAGAACTGTTCAACTGTACGTAGCGAGGTTTGTTTGACGTTTCAGACGACATCGCATTGAATTCACACTTGGTAAGCGATTGCACGCGATATTTTAAATGATCGGATTTTTATCTGCACGTTTCTTTACCACTTTTAAATTATTTTTTAAGTTGAAAACTTAGATAACGTCAGGTTTTTGGCTTGTATGGAAAACACGCCACTGCTTACAGATAGATAGTTCCGCAACACATAAGATTCAAGATATACGAGAAGAGATTAATTTTGTATTTAAATTGATGTTGGATGCAACTTTATTTTTCTCACAATTTACATCAATTTGTTATATATGTTTGTTAACACAAATATCTGACGTTTTACGATAGTTTTCCTTTTAAATTAACTAATCAAAACTTTTTTAAATTAATTAAATGTTATCGTCATCTCTGTGTTAATAAAATTAAGACTTTCAGAATAGAAGACATACTTCATCGTCGAATTGAAGACGTAAATGTTTCATACGTGATTTTTGACAAATACCTGCCTTTTACAGGACACTCGAAAACTAACTGAAAAAAGCAAGAGACCTATATTCTTCACCGGCACGCTTATTTTTATAGTGGGCCGCTGATATTCGAAAATATTTTTTTTTTTTTTTTTAAATATAACACATAACATAACACGTATAGACAATTCACACAGACCGAGCTAGTCCCAAACTAAGATATGAATCTTGTATTATGGGTACTAACACGGCGATTACTATTACATGTCAATATTTTATATTTAAAAAAAGGGGTATGCCGCACGTCCTCAATGTTTGTTTTTGAATTGTCACAGGAAAGAAGACTTAATATTACATTTTGTAAGTCTATTAGCCTTACATATAAGAGAAACATAATTATGCAGTGATGATGTTGGTAGAGTAATACAGATGCACAAACGAACTACTGATATTATTAATAAACAAAACACTTAAATTGCAATCGAACCAACAATTATAATAATAATTGAAAGATGCAAATAAATAAATAAATTGTTTGAAAGATTTTTGCAAAACAACAAACGTCAATTAATTTTTACGTAGTTAGTGAATTGAGAATTATTATAATTACTCAAGTTTAAATTTCGTAGTTGTTAATTGTGGGTAAAATTGTAATAAGTTTTAAATAGAATTAAGTGAATATCTGATGCAGTGACGTATTTTCCAAATGTGCAAAAAACAGTGCATGCCTACAAAGTCATGTTTTACATCCGATCATATCTTCTCACGTCGCAATTCTTGTGGGATAGTTTACAGTTTTGTCTTTTTGGATTTTGAAAATGAGAAGAATTTTGAGAGCTAAAATTCCTACATTTGTGAAAAAAGATAAAAGTATACCTATAGATTCGAAACATATAGTTCGAAGATTAGGCCAAAACACAGAGACAGTTGAGACAAAATATCTATGTAAAAATATATACCTAGATTTGATAAATTCTGGGAAGTTAACTTCATTTATAATAATTGAGTGACTTTGTGAGTCTAAACCAGGTAACTCAATTATTAAAAAAGTGGCAAAACTTAAACCACTTGTTTTTTTCTTATTTATTTAATTATTTATTCTTTTTGCACATCATCATTATATAACAGTGTTTTTTTTTTATTTCATATAATATAAACATTTAATAACAAATATACAGTCGCGCCAAATCCATTAAAATAGATTTGTCGGCGCGTTCCTTACATAATAACAATATATACATAAATTATTCAAACCTAATCAATAGCACCGAACATAAACTTAACAACTAAAGTACAAAACAATATATTTTTTTTTAAATTTTCAAAAATTGATATGAAGGTTTAAAAAAAACGCCTACCCAATCAATAAAAAAAAATCTAGTTCCGTCACTGTTGTCTAAGTGATGAGTTTCAGCCGTATATGGGTACACAACTCGCCGACGATTTATCTATTCAATTTTCAATAACGATTAAAGTTGATATGTTTGAACGGATGTGTAAAGAAAAATACTCGTAACATACTAAAAGAGTAAACAAACATTTATTAACAATTAAAAATAATATTGCTTCAAATATAAAAAAAAAACAAGTAAAATTAACCGTTCAGAGGCCTTCCCTGGAATTAATAGATCTTACACTCTTTTCTGTAAGTTTTTGAATGTCCCTGTGTAATACAGATAGGTATTTGGATAATTAAATCAACATTTAACAATGAATATAAAATATTCAGTTCAGCGATGTCTTAATTTTTATTGACATAGAGAGGATGATTCGCATGTTTACAGCTTGCAGTTAGTCTACTAAATACCCCACTTGTGGGAGATGCCGTGATGGTATAGATAAATAGTTCAGGGATGAGGTATTCCACTCGTCCTTAATGTCCATTTTTATATCCGGTGTAGTGTTGTGGAATTCTCAAGAAATAATTTTTCAGCTGATGTAGAGAATTTGTGGAGATTTTTTTTTTTATATCTATCTATCTATCTATACAGCCACTACTGTCCACTGCTGAACATAGGCCTCCCTCATATTTCTCCAGGCAGCTCTATCTTGTGCCTTCTGAATCCAATCACCAGCAATCCTCTTTACGTCATCCGACCATCTAGTGGGCGGTCTCCCTCTACTTCTCTTATCTTCTTATATAACAGTATAATAATAACAAGTACTTAATTTATTTTTAAAATTAGTTCTTGTTTCTGCATCTTTCGACTTGTTTAAACTTATTTCTGGGTTTTGGGCGGCCAGTCCTTCAGGCTGTCCACTACGGCACCTATTGTATGGACAATTTGTAAGTGTTGAAATATAATCGGATAAATGGAAGTTCCCAGACTTCTGAGCTATCTGGATGGTCGGTGGGTCCCCTCCAATGTTTACACGAAATAAATGTTGTGAAAATCATAGTAAGTACCATCAAACAGAGCTAATGCGTTCAAAGACCTCATATAAATTAAAACAAATCTTAAAATCAAACTGTTTTACAAAGTAAATTTTCACAGTAAAATACTTAATTGGTATACGAGGGGCGTCTTTTATGTTTCGGTATTTAGAAGAACCATGAGTTCATTATTTGACAACCATAGTCATATTTGAGATCACTGCATTTTGTAGTAGTTAAGTTTGATATTGTTGGCAATAAATAAATAAAGTATCATTCATTCGTACCATCACAGCATTTCTAACATGCGGGGTAGCCAGCAGAATAACTGCTTGTAATAATCGTGTTAGTTGTCCTCTCTGTCCCAATAAAAGTAAAGATATTCAGGATGGGACTTTATTGCTGAATTGAAGATGAAAAATGTCTTAATATGTGATGTTGTACACTTAAAAACTTACTAAAAAGAGTGGGAAACAAAGTCTTCGTCGGCGACTTAATGGACAGTAAATAGAGTAATAAAAAATACATTAGTAATATAGAGAGTTTTTGGATTGAGCTTTATCATAAGAAGTAGAATTACTTTGATTGACGCACTCTTGTTTTGATAATGCTTTACAAAAGATTTATTAAAAAAAAAACGAAAATAAATCACGAATTTATTCCATTTTCTACCTGAAATGCAATTTTAAACTCAAAATGAAATAAACAAATATTATCAATATGATCAAATGCTTTATTAACTAATGAGCGAAAAATGACAAGCTTTACCATGAAAATCTCAAATGGACTCAAACGGTTTCTCCAAATACCGAAACATAAAAGGCGCCCCTAGTATACATTATATTATTACGTTGCAAATTAACAATGAGAATTATTGCATACATATTATAGATCTGAAGATGTAAGTATTCAGTTAAAGTTTCGAAACTGATCTTAATATTGTGATTAGCAATACAAAGCTTGTACCAAATACATACATAATAATATTGCATGAATTCAATAGAGAATCTATCTATCTATACCATCATGGTATACCCTCCATATGAGGTGGACAATATACTTCTTTTTTCAGTGCCATGTTTGGTCCTTCCAGTGTTGGTTGTCACTCTGATGTAGGTCTCTCTGTCCTGTATCAGCTGGAACAGCCCCTCCACTCTCAGAGTTCCTGTCCATTCTCTGATATTTCCCAGCCAGGAAATTCGTTTCGTCCTCTAACCTCACCAGTTTTCTGTTTTGCATTTTAGAATAAGGTGTAGCATATTGAACCAGTAGACTTAATTGTATATACTGTAATGAGTTATAATCCATTGGATTGGTCTGCAACGTGTTGGGATTTTCTTCTCCATTCCTCCCTATTTTCAGCTAGTCTCTTTAGTTCTACGTATGTGCCACAGTTCATGTCCTTCGTCAATTGGTCCATAATTATAAGCGTCTCTTGGTCGGCCTCTACCATTTCTCATAAGCAGTCCTGGGTGCCTGATATTGTGGCCAATCCAGTTAGCTCGTTGTTGGCTGATTCTTTTAAGGACTTTTTTCGCCTACCTTTGTTAACACCTCTTCGTTTTCGACATGTTCCGACCAATGAATCTTTAGTAGACTTATCACACCTAATAAACACGTCAATCATCAGTGGTGAGTAGTCATTGTGCGTTGTAGGCCTAAGTCGGATTGCTTTTACCGTCAGTAACGCAATAATGTTGTTACCATGGAGATAATGTAACGTTTTTGACGGTACAAGCAATCCGACTTAGCCTGCAGTAATTTCCTTCATATATCCATGTATATATGATTCGCTCAATATTCACGTGAATTCGTGAACTAGTTTATAGGTCAAATTTCATATAATATTATTTAAATAATATTATTAAAATAACTTTTATTATAATTATTTATGTTAACTTGCATATAGCCCCAAATTAGTTGTAGATCGACCCACTTAATGATTTAATTGTAAAAAAATGATGTTTTTTCAATACTTGTGTAATTATGGTTAAGAAATCAAAGTTCATGTAAATATATTTATAAGTTTTTGTGAATTTGTGTGAATAATAATAATCAAAATATTTATTGCTCAAAACTAGTAGATATACAATAGAATAAAAACATGACAACATTACAACTGAACACATAATTATGTGCAATGGGCGAGTTTACCGCAGAAGCGCGATATCTTCCAACTAACCCATGAATTGAAGATGAGTTGATTGTCTGCAAGATATGTGATTAGTGCGCCAGCTATACTGTCATCTGTGTATAGAAAAAAATGGTAAAATGTAAATTACAAAATACCATGTTCATATGCGAGTATGTCTTCCGTCTTGTTCCGCTTACCCTTAGATCAAGGGGGGGGGGGGCGTTGCACCTACATGATTCCTCCAGAGATCTCTGCCCACTGTTGCTGTTTCCAGGTCCGCTGGCCAAATCAAGTCTTTCAACGCACATATTTGATCATAATCAGCATGTTCGTAGACAAAATAAAAAGTTATATGAAATTCGTTTCTTTTTTTTTCTCTGAGTAAATCAGGGTATAAAGCCATAATTTTGCGAACCGAGAAGATCGATTTATAGTATTCTTATGGATGATGGTTACAAAATAAAGATCAGTGCCTGGGGCGCCCTTAATATAATTGTTTGACTTTTATATAAATTAATGAACATTTAATTTGTTTTGTTTGTACATAAATGACCGAATGAGGTAGTGAATGTTGACCGGAAGATTTGATTTAGCTTAATTTATTTAATTGTTTTCGCTTTATTTATTCACAATTGAATTTAATATTATCGTTTTTCCTGGGAACGCATGGAGAAGACGAATATTCTGCATTCACAAAGATTTTCTTTTTGAAGTTTGCCAATTTAATTCACATTGATACACATTATTATTCTTTATACATTTTTGGATACCGTTGTTATTGAAACGTTGATAATGCGAAGGTAACGCTCTTGGTAGTGAGTTACGAGGTCTCGGGTTCGATTCCTCGCCAGGGGAAAATAAAAAAAAATTACCATTTTGAAATTATCTTGGGTTTGGGTGTAATTATACCAATATTTATTATGATTGTTATTATCTGATTTTCACCCAGAATGCATGCGGAAGACCAAAATGAATTCCATGGACGAATGATCATTTATTGTGTTTTTACGCAAAAGTTGATACGAGATGAAAGTTTTTACTCGATTCACTGCGAGACTTGGCTCATGCCTTTGCAAAGGGTAAGAGACTCAGCCCGTCGCCAGGAAATGCACTTGGATTCGGCGAAAAATGCAATGTTTCGACATTACCGTGTGACATAGTTTGGGGAAGTGTTTTTAAATGCCACGAATACTGTATACTTAAAGGTATTCGTGGATATGTGGGTCTCAAGGTGGGAATTGCTACGTCAGCCAGGTCCATCGCCCACTGACGTGGTAGGTCGGATATCCCAACACTGGCTTAGTGGTACTGACAGACTTGAGAAGGCTTAAAAATTATCACTTAATACGTAAATCGTATCCACAAACTATCCGTTTGTTATTATAAAAATATTATAAAAATCCTGCATAAAAACAAACGGATGAATAGAAGTCCTTTGACTCCTGATCTCGTAGTCAAAACACATTTTTGCGTTACGTTTTCATTCAAATATAGACTACGTTGCGAGAAAGTGTCAATTTTTCGTAGCTTAAATACCTACACTAGAGCTGTTGACGATGTAGCGAGAAAGTGTCAATTTTTCGTAGCTAAAATACACAAGAGCTATTGACGACCTTGCAAGAAAGTGTCAATTTTCGTAGTTCTTGTGTATTCTACGAAAATTGACACTTTCTCGCAACGTTGTCTAAATTCGATCGAAAACGTAACACTTAAATGTGTTTTGACTACGGGCCCTGAAATATCCTTGAAAAGAGGTTATTTCAACGATATTGTATGACATGCTGATATGTAATTAGCAGCCCTTCCTACAAAACACCGAAAACGATATACGCTAATGGTTATATCTTTTAATACATATAGTAAAACAGTCTCAAATAGCTAATCTTCAAAGACAATATCAATGAGTAGGTACATAATAATATGGACTTCCCAATAGATCATTCATTGAAGATGTTATTGAGAATATGTTTATACTATGTATTGCAGTTACAAAATTCCGTTACATATTTTAAAATTGACAAGCATTTAATATTGTGACGCAACATTTATGAATAATTTATATCTCGTTGTATGAAGAAGAGGAATAACAAAGAAGAAGATTATAGGTACTTAACCCTTTGAGAACTGTAGGAATCCCACACCCAAAAAAAAATATTGATAGGTAATATTTTTTTTGTAACGGCTCTTGTTGGTACCATAACAGCTGAAAGGCAGTGCGATTACGGAACATACCATTAAACGACGAATTTAATGAGACAACCAGATAATATATTCCAATAAATTCTCAAATTTCTTTATGAATTCCACATACATCATGCCAGCAGCCGTAGTCAAAAGTTTGATACGAAATTGATACTTTCTCGCGAAGTCGTCTATAGTCGAACGACTACACAATGCTAAAATGTGTTTTGACTAAGGATTCTGGAGTCCTGAAGACTCATTTGTTCACAAGGTTTAACACATAACACACTTTTTATCATATTCAAATTTTTTGATAAAAACTGAATGTTGAATATACATTATTATTTTGTTGTTATTATAATTATTTATTAGTTGAATCATTATAGTTTTATATTTCTGACGACATCAATTTAACTGATAGATACTATTTTATTTAAAAAATGGACGTGGATGTTGATCGTAGATGTTGTTAAGCGCCCTTGAAGTGATATTATCAAGATATGACACATTGTAAATGGTCCCATTATTATTTATTAAAACCCAAAAAAAAGATGGTTTACTTTTGGAATAAACATATCCGTTGGACCTGAAAGGGTTAAAAAGGTGTTTTGAACAATATTAGTACCATGTAGGACTTACATACTTTTAGTTTCTTTGAGATGATAATAGAGTGTTTAATAAAATCAAGGTCGGTTTAATGTTATTTTTAGGTCGTTTGGCCTATGTTGTTATGAATCACAACTTTAAGAAGGTGAATCAATGTATGATTATGCGAATGAAATAAGTAGGTACTTTGAAATTAGAATAAACATATACCTACATATGGACAACTCAAACAGTTCGAAAAAGTCCCAAACTAATATATGAATCTTTTATTGTAGGTACCTACTAACGCGACGATATATATAAACAATGCACCAAACATATTAAAATTACATACCGGTGCCATTGAGAGACAATCAGACTGTCACCAGCTTCAGAAGCAAATTGAAAACTGCACTCATCACCGGCGCCCTTGAGACGGTCTAAGGACTCTTAAACGGCGTCAAAACAAAATCATCCAGAATCATCATCATCATAATACGTGTTACAACAAGACTTGGAACAATTTGAAAAAGGTCTTTCTTCATTTTGCCAATTTCATACACCTAATGAATTATGAAATTGAGTTAGTTGGAAGACAACACGTCTCTTAGATATATCTATCCAAAAATTTAATTAATAATTAATTGTTGATTATGACAAACCATATCGGACAATTTAATTTATTGGACAAATAACATATGATTTAACCAAGACCTGCAAATCAGCGAAATTCAAGCTAGCATTCTACACGAATAATAACATTGGCAAACGAATATTTTATACAGAAACAAAAAAACAAAAATCAGACCATAGTGGAATTTATAAATAGTTGTAAAAAGTCTGTCCCATATGCTACATAGGACTAAGTGGTAAAAAAATTAATACGAGATATAAAGAACATAAAATGGCAATGAACAGCATTAATTTTAATTTAGAGATGGCAGATCATGCTAGGGAATATGACCACGACTTCATAATACGTGTTACAACAAGACTTGGAACAATTTGAAAAGGGTCTTTCTTCATTTTGCCAATTTCATACACCTAATGAATTATGAAATTGAGTTAGTTGGAAGACAACACGTCTCTTAGATAATTGTCATATAGAAAATTGCTTGTGATCAATTTACAGTAAAGTATAAATAAATTACATAATATTGCAGCATGTTTTTTTCCGCAAAATTTTTCGTTAGATTTTCTAGTCTATATCAATTTGTCCATGCTTTGATTGTCAAATTTTTTTCACACGAACACGGTAAAGTATTGGTTTATTGTTAGTTACTTAATTTTGATATTGTTTGCCCTACATATTGATTGGCTATCAAACTATTCAATTTAGCTCTTAGAATATTGATTGATATTTCATTGTTAAGTATGAACAAAATAATTTGATTCATTATAGATATAAGTGGTGCTAATGAGGTATAAGGTTATTTAGACAAATTCAAACGATAATGGATGTAGAGAACATTGTTCTGGTAAAACACATCATCAATTTTAAGGTTCCAAGATCATCTAAACCAATAATATTACACACCTTTATGAAATTACATATACCTTTGTGTGTGTACACTGTACATGAACCTCCTGGTGGCGTATTTATTATAAACTAGCTGGCCCGGCGAACTTCGTACCGCCTAATAATCAATGAACGATTTCATACATACATCTTCTTCCCCTTGTCCTAGTTCGGTCGGGGGCCCATTGCCCCTATGTATCTCCTCCAGAGATAACTGTCCACCGCTGCTTCCAGGACCTCTGGCCACTCCAAACCAAGCCTTTCAACACATGTTCGACACCTGCCCTTTCTTCTGCCCTCTCCCACTGGCTTTATGAATGATTAATATTATTCCCGTGGAGCACCCGGTAAAGAATTGGTCTCCCACTCTTCTCCATAAGTTTTCGAGTGTCCTGTAAAAGGCAGGTGTTCGAAAAAATAAGACATTTTACATCTCAAATTCGGCGATGAGGTTTGCCACCCATCCTGAATGTCTTAATTTTATATTGGCACGGAGAAGACAGCTTGCATGTTTTATATGCAGCTGGTCTGCTGGCTGCCCCACTTGTGGGATGTGCCGTGATGGTATAGTAGTAGTAATATTATTAATCTCTTTACAAACTCCCGTAATTGTCAAAGTGTGTCATCGAAGGTATAGTGTAAAAAAATATAATTCATTTGGATCTTTCGCAGTTTAGCGGCCCCACCCGTTGTCGAGTACTTTTTTCAATCGAAAAAGTAATATTTTCGAAACTTGAGGAAATTGTTGCCATATGGTGAATTATTTTTTGGTCACCAAATTTTTGGAAAATTCTTTTACAGGAAAAAAAATTCGCAACTATGAAACTTGAGCGGCCCCACCCGCTGTCGAGTAATATGTACGGAATTTTAGGAAATTAATTTTCGAAGTGGATTTTTTTTGCCGGCAAATTAAAATAATTCTACATATGGCAACAATTTCCTCAAGTTTCAAAAATATTACCTTTTCTATGGAAAAAAAAGTACTCGACAACAGGTGGGGTCGCTAAAATGCGAAAGTTACATTCATTTTTTTTTACATAGACAATTCACACACATCGGCGGGCAGCCCATGCTGACTTCCCTCTCAACTAAATGCCCAGCGTGATGGATTACCACTGACCTTTGGCTAAAGTAACTGCAGACAATGTCATACAGCCAGCGAGGACATCCCCGTATCTTAAGCTTGGCCAGGATAAGCGGCCACCACGCATTGTCAAATGCCCCAGCTATGTCCAAAAAGACACCCAGCACATTCTTTTCTCTCCGTTCATCCTTCCATTTCAGACATGCATCAATGGCATGCCCAGTAGAGAGACCCCGGCTGAAGCCAAACTCTTTAGGACTACCCTGCGCCAGAGTCGACCCAAGCCGGTTCCTCACCAAGATCTCAAGAATCTTGCCGAAGGAAGGCAGCAGGGTAATCGGTCTGTACGCCTTGAGGTCTGACAGCGGCCTGTCATTACCTTTGGGTATCACTCTGAGCAAACCTTTCTTCCATACTTTTGGAAAAACACCCTCTTTCATACAACGCTGGAAAAGCTGCAACATCTCCGCTGGACAACTCTTCCAGACGTTTTTGAGACCGAGCTAGTCCCAAACTTAAATGAATCTTGATTATGGGTACTAACGCGACGATACACACATATACAATGCACTATATACATATATATGTAACACCCAGACCCAGGACAATTTGAAAAAGGTCATTCTTCACTTTGCCCTGTCCGGGAATCGAACCCGGGACCTCGTGACTCAAAGGAAAGAGCTCCGCGCCACACCGGCCGACATGAACAATTATACTTAACTCAGATTTGTTTATAAATTATCTGCAGTACGTAATATAATTATGTAGGTACTAATTTTTTTTTCAGGTAGATTTTACCTATTCATTTAAAATTTATAAAAATTCTTTCCATGATTTTTTAAAAATTGAAATATCAGAACTACAGTGATGTTAAATTGTATGGATAACGATTCTAATTTGAGAATATATAGAAAAATTATCATATAAATAGGCCAATCTATAAAAAAATCTTCATTGTTGATTTTGTATAATTCTCCATATTGCATTTTTTATTGAAATTAAAAATGTATGGCGTAAATAATTTTCTTCGTAATTTTTCTTCTCTGTCTGCAAATTTCACTACACAATCTTGCATCAGAACTACCTACATGAACACATTCTTATTTTCATCTTTAATAGCACAATTTTTGGTTCAATAATAATTTTCCATCTGCAAAAATAAAATACAATTTCAAATATAATCTGTGCACGTCCACATTTATGTGACAGAAGATCTATCGATACATAAATATTAGTCGAATAACTCGGTAGTTACATGGCAATAGGTTGTATCTCACATTTTTTGCATTTTCAAGTTTGTTCCATAAAATGCTCAAAATAGTGTAATATTTGATGTGGCAAAAGGATATGTCTCTTTATAGTCAGAATAAAGAGTATTTTTAAACTGCAAGAAATTATTTAGTGAATGTTACATACATCTTGTAGAAGAAATTATTAAGAGAATGTTACATCTATCTTGTAGAAATAATAATTACCTTCATTTTTATATATAATGCTCGAAATTTGGCTGAAATATCTCTTTTGCAAACTTTATTTTTGCTCTCCTGTAAAATTATCTTTTAGTGAGATACAACCTATTGCCATGTAACTACCGAATTATAGTAAACAAATATTAGTACACATTTCGTTCATATTAGTTATAGTAATTTGGTTCTTAATATAGCAGAACCTACGGATTATTTTAGCACAATGCAACAGGCGACGTGGGGGCGCTATTAGCGGCATAAGTCTCCATATTGTTTTTATTTTTGAAATTAAAAATGTATGGCGTAAATAATTTTCTTCATATTTTTTCTTCCCGTGAATTTGTAAGATGTTTTAATAGCCTATAGTTTATTCCGGGCGGAGAAGAATCCAACAAATCAGAGATCATTCAAATCGGTACAGCCATTCTTGAGTTATAAGTGTTGTAACACACACGAGTTCCTTTTATATATTAGATTTCTGTAGAAAAGTCGTATTGATATATGAACTTGGAGAAAACATGCATATGGTACAATAGAGGTACCTGATTTTTTTGTTACCTACGTACTTATGGAGCTATTCCTGTCGACTAATGAAAATTAGCCTACCCCATATATTTACAGGCATCTCTGTCCTAGACTTTCGGCAACAAGTCACCAGCAGTTCATCTAATGTCGTCAGACCATCGTGTGGGAGGTCTTCCTCTACTTCTTTTATCTTCATGGCCAGAGACTCAAAGAGATCGTTAAAAATATCTATCTTTACTTTTATTGTCTCGGAGAGAACAATCAGCATGTTTATTGTATAAAGTTACTTTGTTTGCTACCTTACTGGTGGCATATGCCGTGATGGTAAGAATGATGGTCTGAAAAAATCCTTTAAACTTTTGAAGATCTCATTCAGCTCCCTGCGGAATGCCAGATATATTTTTTTTTAATAATTTCAATTGCACATACATACATGTCTTCGATTCCTGAAATATCCGGATTTGTGGTGTTCATATCAACGTGCTGGCTACCTCATTTGTGGGACATGTCGTGACGGTAAACCTAAACAGATAGGTATAATCATTTCCTGACTAGATCTCCCACTGCTTATCACCTGAAGTTCACACTTGACCCCACATCGCGCCTACACCTCCATCAAGTCAGACTAACAAACTGTGTACATAATGTAACATTAATAAGACTCAATTGCTGTAACATACCACGCAATGTAACCATTAACTGTACATGGCTTACATCATAACACAAACTAGCTATTAAAAATAATGTGTTCAACTTTTGATTTCGTTCGAGTGACGTGTCGAATTTTTTTCGAGCAATATCAATATTATCACGGCAAATCCCACGTGTAAAGTTGCCAGCTGATCAGCTTTATGTAATAAATATGCATGTTATCCTTTCCATGCCAACAAAGAATTAAGACGTTCAGGATGGGTGGCAAACCTCATCGCTGAATTTAAGATGAAAAATGTCGAACACCAGCCTTTCGCAGTTTACTCAAAAACTAACGGAAAGTTTCGATCAATAGCAACTACGTATTATGTTACATACTTACCTACATGGAATTTAAAATTTTCACAAACATATGTCAATCTTTTTTCTCTACTCAGAAATCATAAAAAAATCCCATTCATGTCCAAAAAATCATTCAAAATTCGTACCATCTCAGCAGTTGGATCACACAAAATACTCGGCAGGCCCGTGTGAAAGGTAGAAATGTATTATTAATGAAATTAAAAAACAAATGATTTCTTCTACTATATATTCTTTAGAGACGTCTTTCGTCTTATAAGGATCAATCTCCTTGTCAATATTATAAGACAAAAATATAACAAAACAATATATAACAATATAATAAAAAAAAACAATAGCGCTTTCAATTCAATAATTCATCGCCTCATCTCTATTCTTATGTCAGTAGATAACTACAAAGAAGAACTTAATTTTATTTTTCAAAAAGCCTCCAATAACGGATATAAAAAGGAAGATATACAAAATATTCTAAATAAAAAAGAAAAACATTACCTGATGAACCAATATATCTATCCAAAAATTTAATTAATAATTAATTGTTGATTATGACAAACCATATCGGAAAATTTAATTTATTGGACAAATAACATATGATTTAACCAAGACCTGCAAATCAGCGAAATTCAAGCTAGCATTCTACACGAATAATAACATTGGCAAACGAATATTTTATACAGAAACAAAAAAACAAAAATCAGACCATAGTGGAATTTATAAATAGTTGTAAAAAGTCTGTCCCAGATGCTACATAGGACTAAGTGGTAAAAAAAAATTAATACGAGATATAAAGAACATAAAATGGCAATGAACAGCATTAATTTTAATTTAGAGATGGCAGATCATGCTAGGGAATATGACCACGACTTCAGCCTGGGTAATTTAGAAGTCCTTCATCGATGCAACAAGGGCCAAAAATGAATATTTTAGAATCCATAGAAATAAATAAAAATTGCAATAGCATCATGAACATTCAAATACCTCCCCTATCCTCCCCCTCATCCAACCCTTCACCACTCTCCCTGTACCTACAGCTCTACCACCAATACATCCTAACCTCACACCCCTCCCCACACGCCGGCCCTTTTATTTATTAGTTTCATTTTGGGATTCTTCTACCTAAACACTAACACAGTGAATGTACAGTTTTTAAGTCGCGTTGATATGAACAAGGTATCTTACTATGTATAGACTATTGTTTTAACAAATCAGTTATAAACAACTAAATAATTATAATATATGTATGTATAATCAGAGTATGAGAATACTGTAATTAATTCAACATTTAAAAATATTATTACTCGTTTATTGTCTTCCTCAATTATGTAATAAACACCAAACATAAACATAACAGGTAAAGACAATTCACACAGATTTAGCTAGTCCCAAATTAAGATATGGGGCAATAAAAAAACACCATTAATAAAGCCGGGCTGATCCTATTTTTCTTCCATTTAATTTCCCGTTCCTATTGTATATATTTCCTTCTTGCCCTTGAGTCACGAGGTCTCGGGTTCGATTTCCGGGCAGGGCAGATTGAAAAGTAACCTTTTTCAAATTATCCTGGGTGTTACATGTTTTGTGTTTAGTGCATTGTATATGTGTGTATCGTCGTGTTAGTACCCATAATACAAGATTCATATTTATATATTAATTTGGGACAAGCTCGATCTGTAAGAATTGTCTATACATATTATGTTTTGTTATTCATGTTCTGTGTGAGTTCTACTTTTTGTTAATATTTTACTCTCCTTTGATTATATTGTTTCTTTTTGATGATGTCTCTTTTGTGATATTTTTTCTCCGTCTTTTTTTTTTTAAATTTAGTTTTTCTTGCTGAGATCGCCTTGGCCGAAAGTTGTTATGGTCTCAGTGCAGGGTGACATTTTTAAGATAATTTTTTTTTCTGTGTTTTATTTATAGTTTTATTGAGTGTCTTATTTTGTTTAACATAATATTTCTGTACCTGACAGCCATTAGGACTCAAGTGCATTTTTGTCAAAAATAGCAAGTTTCCAAAAAAAGCAAAAATAACACAACAGTCGTGAGTCAAAGTACAGAAATGCTTAGGGTCTATATTATAGTGTCTATGTAATAAGCTGTATATACTATATACAGCTTATTACTAGTAAAATGTTGAGATGTTTTTGATTAAAAAAAATTGAATTTGAAAATGGCATTTTAGCACTTAAGGCTCTCAGTTACAGATTTTATTTTTCCTTGTTGGCTGGAAAAATCACATTTGCGATAACTTTTACATGCATTTTTTGTAACCATTTAATACGCTTATGTATGTTGGATGATTTATTCAGCGCCGTTTAGTAGAGCATCCATCTCAAGATACACTATATTGAGCCAATAATAACTCTCCTGTCGGGAAGACTATAAAATTGTTGAACGATTTGAATGTTCCTGTCTATATTTTCAATATTACATACAATGAATTTATCGCCAGGAGAGAGACTATCCTTTGATTCTGTTTCTTTTTGATCTTTTATGTTTTTCTGTCTCGCTGTTTTTGTTTTTTGCTTTGTGAATTCGTATATTTTTTTCCTGCTGAGATCGCCTTGGCCAAAAGCTGTTATGGTCTCAGTAGTGCAGGGTGATATTTTTTAAAATAATAATAATAAAGTTTAACAAATGAAAAAAAAAACAAACAATAATTCAAGATAAAATAAGAAATAGATATTGAAAAAGTAAATAATTAATTAGAGCACAAAAATCATCAAAATATTTTTGAGTGTCTTCTGTCCCCTTCTCTGGGCCTACGCCTTTGTTTTACAATGTATTATTGTAAATTTATACCTAATAGGTACATGTCGGTAGACACATTAATTATAACAACATTTATTTGATGTAGACATCATGGGAATTTATTTATTCGGTATAATATAATATATCTTTTTATTACACAGCTAAGCACTTCCTGTCCTAATTATTTAATTCTTTGATGTCTTTATTATTACTATTATTTTATATTATGTTGTCTTGTGTCCTACATATCGTTGTTGGAACAATCTTCCTTCTCCGCATAGAGTTTCACAACCGCTCAAAGTTTTCCCGTGCCCCGAAAAATATGCCCCGTTTTGTGGAAAAACCACCGCAAGGGCCCATTCAAGAATCATAACATCTCCTGAACAACAGGGTTTTTTTAACCTCGCCTTGAACACCTCCTCACTCTCCAGAGTCCGCAAATCATAGGGAATTTTGTTCCACAGCAACGGACCAGCCACACAGAAGGCACGGTCAACATAGTTAGCCAGACCCCCTCTACACGGCACCACAAGTCTATTGATAGAGTCTGTGTTAGCAGACCTTAGTGATTTTTCCCTTTCTGTTGCCTCCTCATAAATGCAGAACTCCGAGATGTATACCGGTGCCATCTTCAGTTAAGGAAAAAATGCTGTCTTGTGACTTATTAGCCGTTCCCTAGCCTCCCCCCGTTTTTTCCAATCCATACTCCGTTTGGTGGTGCATTGGCACGTAAACGAAACTTTAATGTTGTCCAATAATAATAATAAAACCCATCGCTGAATTTAAGGTATAAAATATTATTAAATTATTGTAACAAATAAACATAGTGATTCAAGTTTTAATTAATGTAACGTTTAAATTAATGTAACAAATAAACATAGTGATTCAAGTTTTAATTAATGTAACGTTTAAATTAATGTAACAAATAAACATAGTGATTCAAGTTTTAATTAATGTAACGTTTAAATTAATGTAACAAATAAACATAGTGATTCAAGTTTTAATTAATGTAACGTTTAAATTAATGTAACAAATAAACATAGTGATTCAAGTTTTAATTAATGTAACGTTTAAATTAATGTAACAAATAAACATAGTGATTCAAGTTTTAATTAATGTAACGTTTAAATTAATGTAACAAATAAACATAGTGATTCAAGTTTTAATTAATGTAACGTTTAAATTAATGTAACAAATAAACATAGTGATTCAAGTTTTAAATATTTTATTTGAAAAAGGTATAAAATATCTTTACATTTGCGAACACCTACATTTGACAGGTCACACAAAAACTTAAGGCAAAGAATACGGCAATAAATAAAATAAAATATTACAATTAACATCTATTTTTAATCCACGACATTCACGGCACATCTATGACGTATGAAAAAAAACATTAATTAATTTTATTGTTTATCACATAACATAACATTGTTTAAAAATAATGATCTCAATTTCATACATTGTAAAATATACGAGTATTAAATAAGTACTTACTTAACGAAGATGTCTTTTATTCCACTTGAGTGGATTTCGATGCAAGACAAGGTTACAATATGTCTATTGTAGTCCAACTATTTGACTTCCTGAATCACAAGCATCTTAAGAGTCTCAGAATTACTATAGTTGTTACAGATGATGTGAACATTAAAATAAAATATTTTATTAAACCAGGCTTTGCTCATGAAAAAACTATACGATATTAAACCCTCATTTTGCATCCGAATTGAGGTAGAACATTGAAGAAACGCTATAATATAAGCCTATCTTCTCATACTTCATTCGCTTCTTCCACATTCATACAATTTATCATTCATTTCTCATGAAAATTTGATCCGTGTGATCCAGCCACGTAGTTCTCGGACGTCCACCCTTTTTCACAACCTCTCTTTCAGCGGCCGGTGTGACGCGGAGATAACGCTCTTGCCAAAAAATATTGAGTGAGAGACCCAGTGGACATTATTTAATGAACACACATCATCATCATCATTCAGCCAAGGTTCAAGGCCTTGGCTGAATCTAGTAGCCTCTTCCACTCTCGTCTGTCCATTGCTTTTGTCTTCCAGTTTGTGATTTGCAGTGTGGATTCATCGGCGCTGACAGAGTCCACCCATCATAGTTTGGGCCTTCCTGGTCTTCTTCGTCCTTGTGGTGTGAGGAGTGTGAGGCGTTTTACAGGGCTGTCGTCGTCCATATACACACATACATGTTTATGAATTGACTCAAATATTAATAAGAGGAATAAAGGCATTTAATTGTTGTCATTGATATAAAGATAAGACCTCGAAGAGTAACATACAATGACGTATGCTAATAAATATAAGATTTACCTATAATGATACTAATCTAATAAATATTTGTATCTGTTTGTAGATATATATGTTCTCAACCAACACTGTAACAAAACAAGTATGAGGAAAAATATTATATTCTATACGATGTCTCACCCTATGGGCAGATTTTAGGTAAAAATATTATAAATATCTTACATATTGACAAAAATATTAGTGTTAACACTTGTGTATTGTAGGGTTACCTACTCTTGACACAATCTAAATACGATCTTAATCTTATCTTGATAGATGACACGCGAAGGGACTATAGTCAAAAATACTATAGAGATTGGAAAGCACTATCTTTTTCTATAGTCACTTAGCGCGTCGTAGATCAAGACAAGATTTAGATCGTATCTAGATTGTATCAATAGTAGCTCTGCAGGAAATTAATATCTGTAAGTTGAGTCAAGACATAATATTTTTATATCAATATATCGAGTATAATATCAAAATGGAGCTAATATATTATATAATTTTCTTGATGTGTAGTCTCCGGAATATGTGTTTGCATAAAAACATGATGTTTGGTAATAATATAAAAACTAAATAAGGTACAATGCAATAATAAATCACTGACATTTAACATAAGATCACTGTGTAATATGGATAGAACTGCCAAAATATTTCAATCATGGTGCTGCCATTTTTTTAAAAAATCTTAATTTTTTGACATTTCTTAGGATATCATCATCATCTTGGATGATTTTCGAAAGCTCACGTAGACATAAAAAAATCTGTGATTTATTTTTAATCATCAACCAAGATTAATAATAATATATTGGTGTGATTTTTGCTGACTCATTTGATAATATGTATCAAACAGCTGTTGTGCACCTCAAAATAAATAAATAAAATAAATAAATCCCTAGAAATTCAATATACTACAGTAGGGCTACTCTTGACAAAATCTAAACAAAATCTTAATCTTAATCATACGACGCACGAAGGGACTATTGGTCAAAAATACGCGCATACCGATCGGGCGGTAGCGGTAGCGCGGTGTTTTTGTTCATAGTCCTTTCGTGCGTCGTATGATCAAGATCAAGACAAGATTAAGATCGTATTTAGATTGTGTCAAGAGTAGCCCTACTGAACTTCCTAAACGCCTTCCACGTTATGAATCAGATGGGTACACAAAAAATGTCATCCTGCAAACAGCTTTTTTAATAAAATCTTGACAAATGCATACACAAGCTTTCATGAATCCTCTGAAGTTATGCTATTTGATGAATATTTCTTCAGCGAAACCGGGTATAAGTACACTAGTAAAATGTTAATTGGTCAGATATTTCACTCACTAGGAACCAATTCACTCCTATGTATCTATCAATTAATTATATTATTTTTATCATAGACAATAATATATTTTATTGATTGGATTAAAATGATGTAAGCAATAATTTATTGCGTTTTCTGATGATCTAATAACTATGCAAGATTAAGATCAATTTACAAAGTCTCTGTGAAAGAATAAATCCACATTTTTCTTTGACTATTTATAATATTTTCAAAATCTTCTGGGTACTTCACAACTACAAACCATTGTCGGTCGAAAATCACAGTAACATAAATCTCATTAGCATTTTTTGTTTTACTGTAATTAGTGGGATCATTTCAATTATTTGTTAGTTATCAATATGCTTCAGCTTAGATATTTAAGTTTTCTCATCATTTCTGTCGTAAAATTTTACCTTGCAAGTAAATAAAACCGAGTAATTATCACTATAAAGTAAACCGTGTTTGTGTTTAAATTATTTTTATAGTTTTTATAATTATATAATATAATATAAAAAAATGAACTTTCATAAAGTTGACACCGACATAATAGAATCTCTAATAAAACATAATCTCTAATAAAACATAATAACATAATATTGTATCTTGTTTTTATTATATATTTCATTTGTAGTTTTTTTTTAGCATCTTGTTTTTATATACTTTTATCTATATGTTTTTTCTATTGTTTTATTTTTATTTTTTTATTTTTTCGGGTTGGCTGGAAGAAATCGCATATGCGATAAGCCCGCCTTTTGGTAGTTTATTGGAACAAACACATGTACACATTATAAATATTGATGCCAATAAAGCTTTATTTATTTATAATTAAAAAGTGAAAAGTTAGTTGGAAGACATCGAATTTTAACTCGCCCTCTGTACATTGAATTGTATAACTGATATTTATATACTCCCACTCTTTTTTCTGAGTTTTCGAGTGATCTGTGTTTATAAAACCTCAGTAATAAGATGATTAAAATCTAAAATACAGCTATGAGGCATACCACCTTCCACTCTGAATGTCATATTTTTTTTATGGGCACGGATAGTACAATCCGCATGTTTATTACTTGTTTGTCCGCCGGCTGCTCCACTTGTGAGATATGCCATGATGGTATAGTAGTAGTGCTATTCAAAGAGTGTGTCCAGCGATAATAACTAACAAAAATTATTCGTTAATAGATGCCTACATCTGACGTCAGAGCTATTCTACTGTAAATCCAATTATACACTAATTTTAGTACATAACACTTTATAGGTAAGTTCTATCAAAAATTATTGCTTTATGCAATGCGAGGTAATGATATCATAATAATTATGCATTACACCTTTAGATAATAGACCACATTAATTAAAATGATGTCATTTCATTGATACAAAGGTGTGAATATGTTAATTATCTCACCAATGCCTTTTGTTATTTGGATGTAACTTAGATAATAACGTAGCATCACATAATAATTTCTACTCCAACTATAGTGGTACCCTGACATACGAGTGCCCCAGCATACGAGTTTTTTGAGATACGAACCGTCGCCGAGCGAGTGATTTTTTGCTTTGAAATACGAGCAATTTAATGACACTTGCCTAACTCATTTCCGAAACATTCTGAAAGGGAGGAAGAAACAAACCTCCAAGTCGTAGATCGAGTGATTTTTTGGTTTGAAATACAAGCTATTTAATTCTTCTTCTTTTCGTGTCGGTCAGCAACGACAAATAATAAAAACACCAAATCCACATTTACACTCCCATTCCCTCCCAGAAAGCAACGACCTCTCTTGCAGCTCCCCCTAGGTGAGTTCATCCCACGAATTCCTCCCAGTGACACTGTCTGGGAGCCATTGGGCATGTCAGGAGGTGTCCAGTGTCTTGCTCCTCTCCACAGTCACACGCCGTGCTCTCAGCCAAGCCCCATCTCTGGAGGTTCTTTCTAGTGCGAGCTATTTAATGACACTTGCCTAACTCATTTCCGAAACATTCTGAAAGGGAGGAAGAAACAAACCTCCTTGGACATGTTTTTTTAAACGGACTACAGGTGAAAGTATGAAAAGCGTGGCGAAAAAGACAAAGACTAGTGAAGAGAAAAGCAGTGACGAAAATTAAGCGAAAGTAACACTTCTACTGTATTTCTTTACATTCTGTTTTATTATGTTTTTGTACAATATTTGTCGTTAATAAATACATTTTTCTAATTCAAAAATACGTAGCAAAAATAACTGGGATGACATTTTGGAGACTGGAACAGTTAATGGCAGTTCAATTAACTTCAATAGGGAAATTTGCTTTGAGATACGAGTAATTTGAAATACGAGGCTGTGGAACGAGTTAAATTCGTATGTTGAGGTACCACCGTATAATATTATACTGAGTGATACATTATTCGCAAAAACAGAGGTTAGTTTACTCAAATTCAAACATGTTTATTGGGATAATTGTACATTTTTTTACAATTGGTTCTAGTTTAACTTAAATTTTTTATTGAGTAGTGACCTGGTTTCGACTTATAAAGTCATTGTCAAACGTGAGAATTATTGTAAATAAAGTCAGTTTGACAATGACGTCAGGTCGAAAGTCTTCAAGACGAAACCAGGTCACTCCTCAATAAAAATTTAAGTTAAACTAAACCGATAGTGTTTTTTTTCATAAATAAATAAATTATTACCAGTACAAGAATATAAAAAAATAGATAAAATTTCTTCTTCTTCTGTAGGTGCCCTGTCAGGTCCACCCGACGTTGGCGATCACTCTGGCAAAAGTTTCTCGGTCCTGCGCTGTCTGGAACAAGTCCTCCACACCTCTCATTCCAGTCCAATCTCGTATAATGCGCAGCCACGATGTCTGCCTTCTGCCAGCCCCCCGACGCACCTCTATTTTGACTGTCATCAACCGCAAAATGTGGTACTTTTCTCCTCGCATTATATGACCCAGATAAGAGATCTTACGCACTTTGACATCCAACAGGAATTCTCTGTCCATTCCAGCTCTTCTTAATTCCTCTACATTTGTGACTCTATGAGTTCAACGAATACGAAGCATTCTTCTATGAAGCCACATTTCAAATGCTTCCAAGCGATTCATTGTATTCATTTTTAGGGTCCAGGTTTCAGAACTGTACAGCAATACAGACCATACATAGGACTTTACGAGTCTCTGTCGAAGTTTCAGATTAAGATTGTCGTTGCAGAAGAGATTAACCAAATAAAGTCTATATAAAATATCTAATTCCACCACTGGTGTCTTTTAAATATATAATGTTTTGAATATAATTATATATTCCACAAATAGCTGTATGTCGGTGTAATACTACACTATGTCACAAGACGGCATTTTAAATTTTTCACAATTTCAAAAAAAATATTATTGCAACTCACATGCTTGTTAACACGAAATTAGTGAAAAAAAATGTGAATGATTGCTTTCAATCCCGGGGGTATTTTGGCCGGGAAATCTTTTAGATGATACGTCACCTCCGGTTTGGACAAGACATGTAGAAATTCGGAATAATGGATGACCCCAGACATCTCGGTATCCGGGTGGACGCTGGATCCCTTTCAATGCTATTTACCGTGATTCTCACTTTTTTTCCTAATTTACTTGATATCATGTTAAAATGGCGTTGTTTTGTTCTACTTTATCAACAACAAAAAAATCTTTTTATAATGAATATCATATTATTTAACGCATTTAAAATATGTTATAAAAAAGAGCAAGATATTTTTTTTATTTACATCTACATACGGCGTGATCCTTTCACATGTTAAACAAGCAGTATAAAAGACAGCAAATACAATCAGACACGATAATCAAAAATCACAAGTCAAATTCCAGACACACACAAAAAGTCACGAGTAATTAAGTTAAATGAGTAGGTACCTATATATAATTTGTTATATATAGTTGTAGTTACCTATATATAGTTGAATACATAATTTGAGTTCGTCGGTAGCCTGGAGGTAGAGTCTCGGCCTCATGAACAAGGGGTTCGTGGTTCGATACCAGGTGCCGGCAAACTCCCCTTTCACGACACAAGCTTTTGGTAGCTTACTGTGAAAAAGGTTTATAAGGTTGTATTTGGGTTTATAACAAAACCCAGATATATCTTTAAAAAATAATATCAAACAGTCAAAAAATAAAATAATGCGAAACAGAAGAAGTCAATGGGAAACAATTGGTTAATAAATTACATTATTTATGCCAATACAAACAAGCATGAATAAAACAACAATTCCGAAAAAAAAAAAACAAAGATAATATGCTATTATGCTATTTGAGGGCATTATCACTATATTATTCCATAAGTCACTTTGCTTAAAATTCGACATAGTATAGTTTCGCTCCCGCATATTGAATTATATTCTACATATGTATATTACGTAACATAAATAATAACAAAAGAGAGAAGTGATCTAGTTGTCTAGAAGATGATTAAATGTGACAGGTTTCGTAACTAGGGCGAGGATATCTTCAGAATAATTGTTAATTTATAATAGGTAATTGATATTGTGGCCAATTTGTAGTCATCTAATATATAAAATTCTCATGTCACGGTGTTTGTTATCATACCCCTCCGAAACGGCTGGTCCGATTTTGATGAAATTTTGTGTGCTTATCGGGTAGGTTTGAGAATCAGCCAACACTTATTTTTCATACCCCTAAAACTTAAGGGTGGTTCACCCCGATTTTTTTTATGGTGTATGGATTAAAAATATATACTACCCTAAATTTTCATCCTTCTTACATCAACCCCTGTTTTTTTATAGCGTTATTAGTATGAAACCTGAAACCTATCACTCCCAACACCCCCCCCCCCCTTTTTTCCCCTTTTTCCTTTCCTTTTATGCATGTATGTTTGTATCTTTTTTTTTTCTCAGTCTCTCCCTTTTTATATATAATATGTGTGTTTGTATGTATGTTTGTACATGTGTTCACTTTGTGAATTTTCTCTTTTTTTACCAAACTGCTTTAGATTACTGATTTTGTTTTTATCGTTTTTTTAAGTTAATACTTTTGGGTAAGTTGGTAGAGATCGCGCCTTTGCGATAAACTCGCCCTCTGTATATTGATTGTATTTAATTTAAATGTATACCTTTTATGTAATTGTTTTTTATCAATGTACAGTAAAGAATGAATAAATAAATAAATATATGGCAAATGTATATGGCATAATGTTTATGTCATATCATTAATACCATCACGGCATTTCCCCCAAAGTGGGTTGGCCAGCGGATTGACTGCATGTAAAAAATATGCATGTCGTGCTCTCTGTGCCAGTAAAAGTTTTGACATGCAGGATGGGATGTTAACCTCGTTGCTGAATTGAAGATGTGAATAAGTACCTAAACCTTTCAGATGTACCTACTCCTACTACTTTATCATCACAGCGTACACCACAATTGGAGTAGCCAGCAGACCAGCTGTATACAATGAACATTCAAGCTGTCCTCTCCGTGTTACCTTTAAGATCTACAGTGGGGGCCATAAGTATGGAAACGCTTAACAAAATATATCAAAATGATCAATAGCAAGTTTTTTCTCTTTTTGTGAGGACAACAAATGAATAAATAAATATAAAAATGTTAAAATAATTACTTCAATATTCGCAATACTATACAAAAAAAAGATAATTTCAATTATTAAAGGGCATCTCATAATGGGCTATTATGACTCATTAATGTTGGTGGTTGAAATAAAACCTCCATTAAATGGTAAAAAACCGATGACTCATCCAAAAAATTATGGAACTTTAATAAAAACAGTGATAGTGACACATTTCAACCATAAAAATAATATATTTTAATGAATACCTAAGTTCATTGAAAACCTAACTTTTCTAGGAATTTAAACAAAAATCTAAGCGTTTCCATACTTATGGCTACAACTGTACCTTTTATGATATATGACTATTAGTACTACTTTGCCATCATGATATATTCTACAAGTGAGGTAGCCAGCCGATCCACTACATGTGATTAACATATTAATCTTCCACTTTGTACCAATAAAAAAAATCTGGATGGACAGCATACCTCATCGCTGAATTGTATCTTTTACAGGACACTCGAAAACTTACAGAGAAGAGTGGTTCACATTTTTACCGGGGACTTAGTACATGGCGTTAAGCTACGGTTAATAAAACAAAAAAAAGACAAAAAAGCGTGCCGATAATTGACACGTCATGTTTCCTGGACACAATTATTTTTTTTGTATTAAAAATTAATATTTTAACAATTGGTTTAAAGCAGCGATGAACAAACCGCGGCCCGCGGGCCGCATGCGGCCCTCGGCCGGTATATCTGCGGCCCGCCAGCGAATTGAATAATATAAAAAAAATTGTCAATACCAGTAATAATCGGATATTCGGTAAAAGTACCGAATACTTAATAATTCGAGTAAATATTCTTTAACAAAACTGAGGAGTTTTTGAAATATTTCAAATTCCTATACCATTTTGAAAATTCAAACACAGGTACTGCGAGAAAATATTCTTTAAGAAAACCGAGGTGTTTTTGAAATATTTCAAATTCCTATACAGTAGTACTATACCATTTTGAAAATTCGGTGACGGGGGGGGGGGTAGAAATTTTAATGTGTGTGCATTTCTGGAAATTTGAATTTTTAGTGTTAAATTTCTTATAGCGGCCCGTCCTTAGCTCATAATCTTCCCGAGTGGCCCTTGTTCCCTAAAAGTCTGTGCATCCCTGGTTTAAAGCAACCATGAAAACTTAAATTGGAACATTATTATATTAGTACTTAATATAATAAAAAGTAGAAAAATAAGTTGTCTGGTTAATAACAATAATAAAATTGAATTCATCACTATGCGATATACTTATAATTTTATTTGATTTGGATTAATTTAATCATAACTAATCAATTTAACCTTCACCTATTTGAATCCACTAGCGGATAATAAATTTCCCCTGCGGTTAAAATTTACTGTTAACCGGACATATAAAATAAAGTGCTGAATCAAAAATGGATTGTATATGAATCTTACATATATGTATATTGCTTCTAATTGTCTAGTCTTGGAGATATATTGCTTCTATTAATCTAATCTTAAAGATATATAGCTTCTATTTATGTCATTTTTAAAAAACATTTCTTCTATTTATCTAATTTAAAAGACACGTTTCTTCTATACATCTAATCTTAAAGAAATATTGCTTCAAATGATGAGAATAAATGAAATATTTAAAAAAATATTAATAAAATAAACGAATTTTACAGTTTTGAACGAATACGTGATGAAAGTTTGATAAATAAATAGAAAAATCTGAATTTATAAGAAATACATTTAATATATATTACATTTGCCATGAATTTGATAATTTTGGAAAAGCTCGTGATAAAATTTAAGATTCACAATTTTAACCGCATATAACGGTTAACCCATTCATTGAATAAAAACGAAAAAAAATAATTTAAAACAAAAGAATTCGATTTTCATGGATAATTTGTGGTGACGGATGACCTTCATTTATTATCATTACATCATTTGTATTTCGTAAGAGTCAAAATTAAAATAATCACGTCGTAATTGGCGTTACATTAGCAGCAAATCGAAAACAATAAAAGCGTAATAGGTATATACTCATTCTGAATGTCACTCAATAACTCTGTGTACTTCTTTATTCGTGATTCGTTTTTATTTTATAAGACTGTTTGGTTAACCGATTGCGAAAGAGTGGTAATCATTTGATAGATTTCATTGCAGTGGCAACCAGGAACAAGTAAGAGAATTTTGGAAAGCTTTCTCCAAACATTATGCGTGAGGTTTAACGAACACCTGTCTTATACAGAACACAAGAAATCTTACAGAAAATAGTGGGCAACACGTTCTGCACCGGGTATTACAAAGGGTCAATATGCCTAACTAATTCATTTTAACTAATTAGTTGTGAGGATTGTAATAAGAAGTATATAGGCCAAACAAGTAGGGCGATTAAAACTCGCATTCAGGAACATAACAGGGCATTCAGGAGGTTATCCGGATACTCGGAGGTGGCAGACTATTGTATCAAACTTGATCATTCTATTGACATGCAAGGTACTAGGGTCTTACACTCCGAATCCAAGGTTAGCTAACTGAATGCCTTGGAAACTCTTGAAATCCATAAAAATAGAAAAAAAATTGGTGAATATTCAGATATCATACGCTTCTCCTTTGTTGATACTGAACTGTCAAACATATTCATAAAATCATCACATCATGGTAGACCTGTCAAAAATATTTATCTGAAGATTTTGATAATAGTCGCGCAAAACACCAATGAAAACGTCCGATCGTGAATGAACTGTCAAAATTTATTCATGAAATCATCACATCATGGTGGACCTGTCAAAATAAAATATTTACATTTTTAAAAGAAGGAATCGAAATAACCAAATAATATACCTGTCAAAATTATTAATCTGAAGATTTTGATCCAAAATCGGGAAAAATAAACAATAAAAACGTGAATGACCTGTCCAAATTTATTCATGAAATCATCACATCATGGTGTACCTGTCAAAAACATTAATTTACACATTTTTATCAAAATTCATCAAAATACCCCAACAATCGTAATATTATGATTGAAGTGTCAAAACATATTCATGAAATTATCTACACCGGTCAAAATTATTCATCTGAAGGTTTTGATCTAATTCGCGCAAAACACCAATAAAATCTTGCGATCGTGAATGAGCTGTCAAAATTTATTCATGAAAGCATCACACCATGGTGGCATGGTGTACCTGTCAAAAATATTAATCTGAAGATTTTGATCAAAATCGTGCAAAACACCAAAATTTATTCACGAAATCATCACATCATGGTAGACCTGTCAAAAAAATATTTGTATTTTTAAAAGACGGAATCGAAATAACCAAATAATAGACCTGTCAAATATATCAATCTGCAGATTTTGATCCAAAATAAGGAAAAATTAACTATAAAAACGTGAATGAACTGTCACAATTTATTCATGAAATCATAACACCATGTTAGACCTGTCAAAAATATTCATCTGAAGGTTTTGATCAAATTCGCGCCAAACACCAATAAAAACTTCCGATTGTGAATGAGCTATCAAAATTTATTCATGAAATCATCACTTCTCGGTAAACCTGTCAAAAATACTCAAAAAAACATTTCGCTCAAAATCTATCAAAATACTTATTTTATCGACAGATCAAGGTTGAACTGTCAAAAATATTCATAAAATCATCCCATCATTGGTAGACCTGTCAGAAAAATTTCATGTTAATAATAGGTTTTGACCAAAAACTACTAAAATACCCATAAAATCGACAAATCAAGATTGAACTATCAAACATATTCATATAATCAAACCCTTCATGGTAGACCTGTCAAATATATTCCCAGAAACATTTTGAATAAAATCTATCAAAATACCCATTAAATTATTAGATCTTGATTGAACTGTCAAACATATTCATAAAATCATCACATCATGGAAGACCTGTCAAAAAAATTCCATGCCTATATTTTGATCAAAATCTACCAAAATACTCATATATCGACCGAACAAGATTGAACTGTCAAACATATTCATATAGTTATCACTTCTCGGTAAACCTGTCAAAAATATTTTTACAAACATTTTGTTTAAAATCTATCAAAATACCCATAAAATCAGCAGATCGTGATTGAACTTTCAAACAAATTCATAAAATCATCACTTCTCGGTAAACCTGTCAAAATACTCAAAAAAACATTTTGCTCAATATTTATCAAAATAGATTTATCAAAATACCTTTATATATAATCATCAGATTGTGATTGAACAGTCAAACACATTCATAAAACCATCACATAATGGTAGACCTGTCAAATATTTTGATGTAAATATTTTGATCAAAATCTATCAATATTGAACTGTCAAAAATATTAATAAAATCATCCCATCATTGGTAGACCTGTCAAAAAATTTTCATGTTAATAATATTAATTTTGAAAAATAACTATTAAAATACCCTTAAATAATCAAACCCTTCATGGTAGACCTGTCAAATATATTCACAGAAACATTTTGAATAAAATCTATCAAAATACCCATTAAATTATTAGATCGTAATTAAACTGTGAAACATATTCATAAAATCATCACATCATGGAAGACCTGTCAAAAAACTTCAAGTCAATATTTTGATCAAAATCTACCAAAATACTCATATAATCGACAGAACAAGATTGAACTGTCAAACATATTCATATAGTCATTACTTCTCGGTAAACCTGTCAGAAATATTTTTACAAAATAAATAAAAATATATATAATCATATTGGATTCAAATTTACAAAATATTTTTACAAAATAAATAAAAATATATATAATCATATTGGATTCTTCTCTGCCCCGAATAGCCGATAGGAAATTGAAATATCTTACAAATTCACGAGAAGAAAAATTACGATGAAAATAAAAAGCGTATAAAAATTATTTCCCATACATTATTAATTTCAAAAATAAAAACAATATATGGAGAATTATGGTGCTGTTAGCGCTTCTACGTCGCCTGTTGTATTGTGCTAAAGTAATCCTTATGTGGACAGACTTGGTGTCCAATACAGAAGTACTACGCAGAGCACATACAAATAGAGAGCTCCTGACAAATATTAAGGTTCGTAAAGTCTCATATTTGGGCCACATCCTGCGAGGCGATAAGTATAGGCTTCTGCATTTGATAATAGAAGGCAAGATTGAGGGACGTCGAGGAGTGGGAATGAGGCAGATGTCTTGGCTGCGGAATATACGGCAATGGACCGGAATAAAACGGATGGGAGAGCTGAGGCCTGAGTCAACAACACACTTTCGTCTCACGTTCCCGCTCCGTTAGCGTTCGGGTGCAGACGATGTTGCAAGCAAGTGTCAATTTCGTTGCTAAGATACACAATAGTTACGAAAATTAACACTTTGGCGCACCATCGTCTGCACCCGGACGCTAGCGGAGCGGGAACGTGAGACGAAAGTGTGTTGTTGACTCAGGCCTCTGGTCTGCACAGCACGAGACAGGGAAGCATTCTCCAGAGTGATCGCCAACGTCGGGGGGACCTGATATGGCACTCATAGAAGAAGAATCCTTATGTTCTGCTGTAGAAGAATCAAATTACTATACCCAATATGAACAAAATATGTAAAACTGATGAACTAATATCTATTTCAATAAAAAAAAATATGGACTACGATAATATTGCAACAATATTTCCTTATACCGTCTGTGGAGAGAGGGTAGTGTAACTATTTTACTTTCTTATGTAATTTGAAACAAGTGTTTCATTTACTTTTTAATTTATTTATTTTATAATAAATAATAAATTTTATACTAAAAAAAACTACTATTTAAATATTAGTTAAGATTGATAATGACCTGATAAGTCGAATGACGTCTCTTTCGGAATCAATAATCTATAGTTGAAAGAAACACTTGTTCCAAATTTCATAATTATAGCGTGCTGCGTGTGCACCGACACAATCAATAATATTTTACTTTCATGGCATGTGTACAGTGATATCGACATAAATATAAATGTTCATTTTCTTTTTCCTAAATATTGACAAATTGACATTCATTGATTGTTAGGCGGTACGAAGTTCGCTGGGATAGCTAGTTGTATTATAAAAGAAAGAAAAACCAACGCAATTGTCAGAAATGATAAAATTATCTAAATTATTTTATTCTGGCATTTTTATCATTTGAGTAACATTAATTTGCTTATTTATATGGGTATAATGGCTTAATATCAAATAATGAATTGATGGATGCGTGGAAAAGATAAGAAAAGATAAATAGTGTAGATACTATGCTATAACCTCGCGCCGTATCCCAAGTGGGGTAGGCACTTCGGGGTAGGAACAGAACTTCATATTATAGATCTAAACCTAAACCAACCTAAATACAACCTTGTACACCTTTCACAGTAAGCTACTAAAAGCTTGTGTAGTGAAAGGGGAGTTTGCCGGCACCTGGTATCGAATGTGAACAAAAAGAAAGGTATCTATCCTTATACTTCTTTCTCTTCTTTTACATCCATACAATGGGGAACATGCATGTGTGAGGAATATGAATAAATAAATAAATAAAAAAAATATAAATCAATTCATATTAATTGAAAATAGTGGATGGCATTCGAAAATAGAATAGAATATTTATGAAAGTACGCTTATCACGAATATCCTGACGAGAAACGATTAAATAAAACTTTTTATTTATTATTTAATTTTTTATTTTATTTATTTATTATCAATTCTCAAAATGAACAAAACATAATACAAACAATTATTTTTCATTTTAAAATCCATTTTTTCTGTCAAAACTAAACGCCATGTTATTTATTAAGCCCGTTGTGACGTCATTCGGCAGTAAATTTTATTGGCACAAATTTGACTCGTAGTGCTGTCTGTAGTGTCTGATGACGTCATTTACCTGTTCCGTCATTGGTGGACCTTTTTGCGGCAAAGTGCAAAAATTGTATGAGCCAAAAAAAGTGATACAAATTGATGCAGACATTAGAAACATATTCTGTATTGGGTGAAACGATTCTCGATTGCTTGTTGTCAGTTTACATTTGTTACGTCAGATTTATATTTTTGGAAACTGTCAGCAGCAATGTCAGTGCAGTCTCTCACCAGATTCCTCAGTCTATGAACCCGAACAATGGGTGAATGATACATGTAATTTTTTCTAGCATTGTATCCATAAAACAATAACAACTGTCTAGTGGACCTAGTAGGAACGTGAAAATGGATGAGTTCTATGTAATAGTTCTGGGGAATTTATTGCACCGTTTAGTAGTTTGTGTAGGAAACAAAGTTCGAACATGCTTCTTCGGTTGTGCAAACTCAGAAATTTAAGTTCTGTCATTAAAGAAGTGTAGTCAAATTCTTCTATCGGAATTCACATTTTATAGTTTATTAGTATCAAAAAGTTTTTCTGAACTCCCTCGATTTTGTTGATGTGAATGGCATAATTTGGGGATCATTAAAATAAAAATATTATTTTTATTTTTATTTTTACAATGTACACAGGATCAGACAGTCAATTATAGTACATGATAACAAATTACAAAAATAAAAGGTGGACCAGTGAAGATCCTAAATTTACTTGAAGGGTTTTAAAAAATCATGACAGAATTATTAATAAATATAATTCTATTGTGGAAGACAAATGAAATAGAAAGTGTAAGAAGTAAGAAGCCAAGTATATGTAAATAGATATTTTAATTATTCATTTATTCAAAATAAAAGAAACATTGTATTTTCCACTCAAATAAATGTATTTAGTTAAAACGTTTTCGGAACTACAAATGGAACAAATAGTTCCAAAAACGATATAACTAAATACAGTTATTTGAGTATAGCTTGCCTGTTTTATATGCAGCTGGTCTGCTGGCTACCCCACTTGTGGGATATGCCGTGATGGTATAGTAGTAGTAGTAGTAGTTATTTGAGTGGAAAATACGACGTTTCTTTTATTTTCTAAAAATTAATTATAAATATGGAATTCCACATTGTAAGTCACAAAACATTTGAAAAGATATGTTTAAATACATAAAGATATTGCAGCTCCCGGAGTTTCCGTTAAGGGATAGGTGTCTTTATCTTGATCGAAATTTTTGAGTGTCATACTATAAAAAACATTTGAAAAGATATTTTTAAATACATAAAGATATTGCAGCTCCCGGAGTTTCCGTTAAGGGAAAGGTGTCTTTATCTTGATCGAAATTTTTGAGTGTCATACTATAAAAAACATTTGAAAAGATATTTTTAAATACATAAAGATATTGCAGCTCCCGGAGTTTCCGTTAAGGGATAGGTGTCTTTATCTTGATCTAAATTTTTGAGTATCATACTATAAAAAACGGTCATCTATTTGTAAAAAATCGCGAATAATACATTATGTAACATCCTAAAGTCGGTGATGGGGTGAGCCATTTATTCTTAATGTTTTTTTTTTTATTCGTACGGAGTGGAGGATTTTTTTTTCACTTAATCCATCATAGAACTCAATTTATTTTCCACTTCTTGTTTCAAATCTCTCACTGATCTTTCGCTTGTCTCAAACCTTGCATCATACTCTTTTCCAACTTGATAAGCTTCTATAGCTGCTCGGAAATCATCGACAGCCGTAAGATAAAATCCCTCAGCTAATATTTTATCCGTTGCTCTGTCCCCCATTTTTTTATTGACTTCTCCCAAATATTTTGAATAATCTCCTTGTTCTTTAACTGAAATAATTCGGTATAAAGAAATGTCATATTCATTTAAATCCTTTGCAGCATTCACATTAGACAAAGCAGATTCTAGAATACTCTTTACGGTAATAACATCGACCTCATTCCAACTGTCTTCAATCAATTTTTTTGCCATCGAATTATGAATAATAGCTTTCACTTGCTTCGCATTTGCAGTAAAATATTCAGATGGATTATCGTGATGTTTTTCCATTTCTTCCAATGCTTCTATATATGAACCATTTAGTGTTAACTGGAGAATATTCATAGTGATATTAAAAAAATATTTATAATCATATTCTATTACAAAAAAAAGAACATAGTTGACATAATCTTCACTGGAATGTACACATCTACTTCGGATATATAAATTGCTGTTCCGCGTGGTTACTTTCAGGTTACCGAATCTTTTCTTAATTTTAATATCCATTATATTATTTTTGTTTCCCCCCTCAAAAGAAAAATGCATTCTCAATTCAACATCTCCGAGTTTCAGATCTTTCATAATGTATAAATATTTTTTTATTATATTTTTTCTATTTATGACTTGTCCTTTGAACATTGTAGGATTGTGGTCATTGGCCCAATCGCTGTAATCCAACTTATCTACTTCATTAATAGTGATCTTCGTGTCAGTTCGATTTTTTATTACAAATTTAACTTTAATCATGTTAAATCTATAGATAAAGATGACTCCTGGTAACTTTGTTTGGGCGCCGATTGACAGTCTTTTCACTCAATAAATTATAAGAAATGATATATAATTAATTTTAGCAAGAATTTTATTTGAAGTTCTTACCGATGTTTAACATGGAGCTTATGTTTTTGTCAAGTTAGAGTTTAGTCCGTCTCAAGAGTGCTGGTGAATAGCGCAGTCTGTGATTTGTTCCTAGAGATGGTGATAAGTTTGATGTTCTTCAGTGAAACTGATAGAGGGTTTGATAGGATAAGTCCGGCAACGTCAAAAGCTCTCTCGTAGAACTTATAAACTCATCGGTTCTGTATGGTTCGGTAAGTCTTTTTACGATCAGCACGCCAAATATAAATTTATTATTATAGTAGGCACAACTGATAGTCTACAACGTGGATAATGTTATTTGTTAGATATTGAGAACAAATAATTAATGTTATTCACTCTTTTCAGAATAGACAGAAATCATTTCAGTATGAAATTCATTTATATAATAACGAGAATCATAGCATAATGATTGATATTTAATTTTTATGGTAATGTTGGTTAGCGTACAAACCAATAGGTATATTTGATATTATTAAAAAACAAAATATACATGGTTAATTAGATAAAAAAAATACGTATCTGCAAAATGTTTTTAACCTCAGGAGTTCCGGTTTATATGGTTTGATATTAAATCATTGAAATAATATCAAATAAAAACAAAAAAAAAATGGTATGAGCAAGTATATATAATGAGTTACAATCCATTGGATTGATCTGCAACGAGTTTGGATTTTCTTCTCCATTCCTCCATATTCTCAGCCAGTCTCTTCAGCTGTACGTATGAGCCGCAGTTCATGTCCCTCTTCAGTTGGTCCATATACGCATCTCTTGGTCGACCTCTGCCATTTGTCCCCTCGGTCTTACCCTCCGCGATGGCGATGAGTAGTCCTGGGTGCCTGATGTTGTGGCCAATCCAGTTAGCTCGTTGTTGGCTGATTCTCTTAAGAAGTTGCCTTTTTTCGCCTACCCTGGTTAATACGTTCTTCGTTTTCGACGTGTTCCGACCAATGGATCTTCAGCATGCGTCTGTAGTACCACATCTCAAAGGCCGCTAACCGTCCGCTTTCACTCTGTCCACGTCTCACAATCATAAAGCAGAATGCTCCATACAAAGGCTTTAGTAAGGTTCTTCCTTACGCTTAAATCAATATTTGGGGATTCCAATATTTCAGATTTTTTGTTTGCCTGGTTTATTCTGCTCACACTTTCTGATTTGGAGCGTCCATCCTGGTTTATTCTGCTACCCAAGTACACGAATTCTCTTACTTGTTTGATGCTCACTCCATTTATGGCAATGTTCGCAGTCGCTTCATCCCTTCCCTTCCACTTGTACATGATAATATAAAAAACAAAAGTAAATACAAAATCATATGAATAGCCAAGCAGTGTCATGGTATGCGTAGATACTATTCAACATTCGCAATGGCTGATCTCAAATCATTATGATTCTAACATGAAATGTAACAAAACAAAAAAAAATATGTAGGTATCATAAAATCTTATGAGGTAACAACAATATCATTAGGACGTAGTTATATTGTAGCAATACATCCGCCATGTGTGCTGCTATTAAAACTATTTGATATGTGTCGATGGTTTAAAGCACAGAAGACACAATATGTCCACTTTTGACATTTTACAGAAAACAGGTTTTGAAAGTTTGAGATTGTTTATGTTTGATATTTTCATATCAAAGAAGAAAAGGATTGTTGCGGTATGCGCCCGTTTCGTTTGAACAAAATTAATAAGCTTATGGTAACACTGTCGGCATTCCTTTTCCCGTCTCTCCCCTCCCTAACCACAATCCTTCGTCTTCCCGCCATCTTTCGGAAAAAGACAAACGTCAAATCGGGAGGTCGGACATTTATCAATACGGAAATCTTGTGGATCGGTTACGAGAAGAAGAAAACTGTAGATATTACAGTGTAGAAGAAATGAGTTGATGAGAGATGCGAGAAACCAGCAATACATCACTGATTTAGGAAAAAAGGAAAACGTCAATTTGGGTCGGTCGGATATTTATCAAAATCGAAATCCTGTGGATCGGTAAGTCTTTTTTCCATCATCCTTTATCCAGCATCCCTTCCTAACATCCAAGTTCGATGAGTTTGTTTTCTACACGGGGAAAATAAACTTATCGAACAGTTTAATTGTCAATTTAATCAATTCAGAAGATGTTAACTAATTCTAAATTAATTCTGAAGATGTTCTTTATGTTCTTTTTAAGAATCAAGAAAGTCGATATAAATGCATTCTCAAATATCTTATATGACATATTACATCTGTGCCCAAAATATGTTATTTAAAGAACGTGTGGCATTTGGTTTTTGTTAAATATTTCGTTAATGATATAAGTATTATTGGTAATTGGGGTAATTGGGGATGGCCCGATATGGAATCCTACTTTTACAAAGACTAAGTTTGGTCCCTATGGGGGCTGCCCCTGGCTCGCTCGTCTGCGATCACTGTTGGGAGTCCATTGGGCCTAGTCAAAATACATTTTAGCGTTACGTTTTCGTTTCGTTTTCGTTCAAACGTGGACGACGTTGCGAGAACGTGTCAATTTTCGTAGCTACTTGTGTATTTTAGCTACGAAAATTGACGCGTTCTCGCAACGTCGTCCACGCTTGAACGAAAACGAAACGAAAACGTAACGCTAAAATGTGTTTTGACTAGGCTTACATGATAGGTTTTATAAAAAGAAAAACTGATAAGACCATATATGTGATGTCCACGATGATTTATATATTGTGATAATTGTCAAATGTTGATGTATTGTAAGGAGAGAAATAAAAAGCTTTTCGTTTCAATTATTAAATCAGGACTTAGAAGACGTTGCAACGATCTTGTACATAATATATTGAGTAAATCATTTTACCGAACGTGTGAACCAGTGAACGTGTGTCTTTTGTGCTTTAAGCCATCGATACGTAGATCTTTGTTTACGTGGAAGTCCTTGTAATGTGTGAATAAACTAGAGTGCTATAATTATTAACAACGAAGTGATTTAATCACGAAGAGTTTCATATTATTATGATATTCAAAGATCTATATTTAACAGTTACAGTAACACGTACGTAATAACTCGTTTTTTTATATATACATAATTATCTTGACGTCATTATCGACGACTGACGACGACGACGACGACTTCCTTCAATCCTTGAATACATCTTTCGCTTCCGTCACTGTCATACAATTATCCCGTTCAACAAGTGGCCGTCCTGTAGTATTTGCTTTAGGTTATCTTGCCATTTGATTCTCGGCCGTCCACGTCTCCGAGCACCATTCCTCTCAGCCAAATATATCTTTTTGGTCATTCTGTCCTTATTCATTCTATCCGCATGCCCAAACCATCGTTACTTATTTACATTCATCCTTGAAACTGCACCAACTTTCATTCCACATTCCTCTCGTATATCACTGTTACGCACACGATCTCTCAGACTTTTACCACACATCCTTCTCAACGACTTTTATTTTTTACTATAGATTAAAAATTACGTGAGAGATGTCTTTCGACTCGAATAGTTGAATAATGACCTAAAACTTCGAAAGACGCCTCTCTCGTGTTATTATTTAATCGCTCGATAAAGTCTCGTCTCGTAAAAGGTTAAAAAATATCTTATTAAAATTGCGAGATAATTTCATGGCGCCAAATTTACTTAACAACTACATTTGTATAGGAAATCCTTTTCATTACATTTTCACAAATTTAAGTGCATCTCTTGAGAATTATTGTTATGATTTTAAAACACATTAAAATGCTTTATTTCATCACTCTTTCTATGACTTATAATACTGAACGCCTTGAATAAATGAAATACTAAAGATTTATTAACCACAAAGATCATCTCACATAAGAATCTCATTACATTTTATTATCTAAGCTAAATCCTTGATGTTTTTAATATGATCCGTAACATTTTGTGTATTTTCCATCATGGTTGAAATGCAAACACTAAACTTTTCTGTAAATACACTCTTTTTATTAATTAACAAGAGAGAGCTTTTGTCGCTTGTCAAAGTGAGGAAGGCTTTATATTTGGGTCACGTGCTGCGTGGAGAGAACTACCGTCTCCTCCGCCTTATATTAAAGGGCAAGATAAAGGGAAGATGCACAGAGAAAAATACTCAAAACGAATCATTGGTACGGTACTATCAGATTAGGACCAGAGATCGTACAAACGATTCATTGGTATAAATCTATAATATTAACTCTTTGCAAACAAATCATTGGTAAATTTACCAACAACTTGTTTGCGAAGAGTTAATATTATAGTAAATGATGATGTTAATATAACGAAAGATCTTTGCTAAAATATTTAAAATAAATAACAAGTGAAAGTAAACAGTGTTTTTGATTTTATTTTTATAACAAAATTTATTAAAAATGAACTTTCACCAAGTGACTACCGAAAAAATTAATAGTTTAATATTATAGATTCGTACTAATGAATCGTTTGTACGATCTCTGGTCCTATTCTGATAGTACGTACCAATGATTCGTTGTGAAATTTCGTTAGTATTTTTCTCAGTGTGGGGAGTTGGCAGAAAGCAGATGTCCTGGCTGCGCAACATTAGAGAGTAGACCGGAATGAGGACAGTGGATGACCTGTTCAGAGCAGCACAGGACAGGGATGTTTTCGCCGGAGTCATCGCCAACGTCGGGGGGACCTGAGATGGCACAGAAAGAAGAAAAAGTATACAACTTTGTTTCGTCTCTTACTAAGACATTGTCAATACTGATATTTTATTAATAAAAAAAATCATTAAAAACGCTCTCTAGCAAAAACGGTAAAATATTCAATTATCATTAAATTTGGTAGAAAAACTCTCAAAACTTGTTAAACCTTGTAAATATTTTGATTTGATAGAATAAAAAAAACAAATAGTTACTACCAATATTACTTTTTTACTTTAAAAAAAAACTAAATAGCCGACTGACTGATTTTTTTTTTTTTTTTTTCAAATTCAAATATATTTATTATTGATAAATATACAATTTACAACAACAATCATTTACTTATATAATTATACAGTAAGCAAAACAATTCATTCCCTCAAATATGAGCATGAGATTTATTTAGGTAGGTACTTTTTATTACTTAATATACAAAAAAATCGGCACAAATCATCCTTGTAGGATATTATGCCACAAGTGAAAAAAAAAAAAATATATAAAAAAAATGTAGGACTCTCGTGCATTGACTACCAAACACACTCCCGATTTTGATATTTAGAAATATGCTTTTTTATAAACGAATAATATGAATTATGTTATTTGAAACAAGTGTTTCTTTCTACTATAGATAATTGATTCTGAGAGAGAGATTGATAATGATCTGATAAGTCGAAAGGTTCAACAAGTTTTGAGAGTTTTTCTGCCACTTGTTGAAAATTGAATATTTTACCGTTTTTGCTCATTCATTTTTTTAAACGGCGCGCATTATTGCCAATATTCACACTATGATATACAATATGACATACACAGAGATTTGTTCGTGGATTAAAATTGAGGATTTTTTATGTAAATAATATACTTCTTCTTTTCGTGTAGGTCAGCAACGACAAATAACAAAAATCCAAATCCACATCTACACTCCCATTCCCTCCCAGAAAGCAACGACTTCTCTTGCAGCTCCCCCTAGGTGAGTTCGTCCCACGAATACCTCCCAGTGACACTGTCTGGGAGCCATTGGGCATGTCAGGAGGCGTCCAGTGTCTTGCTCCTCTCCACAGTCACACGCCGTGCTCTCAGCCAAGCCCCATCTCTGAAGGTTCTTTCTAGTGCGTCCCACTCCTGTTCTGATTCTGTTGAGGGTTTTCCACATCGGCCATGGTAGGTCATGGCCCGGAGGCAGGGCTTCCACTGGGCTGTTAAATATTGTCCCTTGTATGTTCTCTTCTGTGTCTCTCCATAGGCGCACTATCTATAATCTTACAAGAATAAACCATAAGAATTAAATGCTCTGCCGGGGCAAGAACAAAAGTAATATTGTAAATAGGTATATTAATTTATAAACAACAGATGATACTATTAAGATGAATGATAAAGGAAATTGTCGGTGTAAGTTGAATAATTACACCGTGTCATTGTTGACCTTACACGTCAGGCTCTCTAGGAAGATACTGAATACCAATTTGTTTAATAATATCTAATAATAAAGGTAAATGTATCTATCTACAATAAGATGGCAATAAAATATAATTGAGAGCTATTAAACAATCGTTAATCAAAATACGACTGTGATAGAGTTTATAATTACTATGTTTTATCGTTTTGATATATACCTGTAACATTATGTTTTTTTTTTATATCCAAATAATCCAAATTTCTGCGCTCTGTTGGATGCTGTTAAATTTCTTCATATCTAACATTTATATAGCTAATGAATACGTTTGATTTTAAAGAGTTTTTACAAATATTTCACTTAAAAACATTCAGGGAAATGTGGAGGGAAACTAGTGATTAAATCTTCTTCTATCAGTGCCGCATCAGGTCATCTCCCCGACATGGTGTTCACTGTGGAGAGTGCCTCTCTGTCTTGCGCTGTGCGGACCAAAGGCCTGAGTCAAAACACATTTTAGCGTCACGTTCTCGTGTCGCAATCGTTCGAATATAGACGACGTTGCGCGCGTTGTGCCAAAGTGTCAATATTCGTTACTTTTGTGTATTTTAGCAACGAAATTGACACTTCGTCTATATTCGAACGCTAACGGAACGAAAACGTAACGTTAAATGTGTTTTGACTCAGGCCTCGGTCTCGAAGGAATATCGAAGAAGCGATTTTCGCCAGCGAGTCCTTTAGGTTGCCTAGTGGAAACTGCTTGTGAGGTCAAAAGTTTTGCTCGGTTGAGCGGATAAAATACCCATAAGAGTCGCATGGCTTTTGAAATATTCAGGTATGGGAGGAAGCCTTCAATGTATTGCTTTAGAACAACCTATGTTCTGTTTTTTGTAATATCATAAAGAGATATATTTCAAATCTCTGATAGTTTATCTAGATGCAGGTTTTGATTGGCAATAGGTTTATTTAGTAATATTACTAATATTTTCTTGCAAAATGATGATCGACATCAACATCTTTATTGTGGGAAGGAGAATATTTATATTGTTGTTGATGATTTCTTTGCAGATCATTGAGTAAGTCATCACCGCCTCTTAATCTTAAATAAGATTGACGAGTGTCTGTGTGCATTGCAATGTCGTCGCTTGCAACATATTATTATTCGCTATTAGGTACACTATGTCGTCAATATTGTGTAGACTCATCGAAGGAGTGCAGTAAAAAAAAAATCACATCGCAAATCCCCAAATATCTGCGATATCTAAGCAATGGATGAGTCTCTTTCAATCCTGAGATTACTGAATAAAAGAGCGCCCTTGAAGTGATATTATCACATTATCATCATCATCATCATCATAGCCCTCAAAGCTCCTTTCAGGAGCACAGGGCGGAAACCAGCCTCCTCCATTCAGAGCGTCTCTGTGCTAATCGCGTCACCTCTTCGCACGACATTCCCTGCGCTCAGATGTCATTGTCATAGGAACCGTGTACATATTGTGAAAGAGGGACGGGCCGACGGAACCCTTGTGGACGGAAGAACAGTGCTCTTTTTGTCCAACCATTTATAGGACACGTGAAAAATTACGGAAAAGAGTGGGAGAACTATTTTGTTCAAAGGGACTCCATGATTCTTGTTTTCAATACCAGACAAGACACCCTAGACAAGGCGCACTTGGCGATCGACAACAAACGAATTTTTCGACAATAACTGCAACAATAACACATAATTACACGATAGGTGGATTGTCAAAAAGTTCGTCACTAATCGATCGCCAAGTCTCCAAGATTGGACTATTTATCTATCTTTAAACGTGGTTAGATGGAAGAAATCACTATATAGTGATAATCTCGCCACTGCATATATTATCATGACACTAGGGGGACTCTTTACATCCTGCTAGTGTTGAAAAATATATTATAACATAATTGTTGAGTGTAATGTGTGTCATTCGTCCTTCCTCTCTGTTTTTTTTGTTAAAAAATCAAATATTGTACGAAAGACGTGGTACTAAGGGGACTCTGTACATCCTTCTAGTACTGAAAAATGCATTATTATTATTTTCATTCGCCTTATATAATTATTATTTATGTTCAAATTTATATGTTCGGCAACTTTTTTACTCAATTTTCATTGTTTTGTCTCGCTTTTGATGCCTTACTACTTTGTATTCTTTCATGTATTCTTTTAATGTTGTTCTTTTTATCCTGTGTAATTATGATAAACCCAAGTGTCCCATAAGAAGCCTATGGGGAATTCACTGTGTCGGTGTTTAGGTAGTAGAATTCCATATCGAAACAATAAAACAGGTGTTTTATTCTACTAAAGATTTTATTTTGTGAGAGAGACGTCTTTCGTCTTATGAGGACATTGTCAATCTGATTTTAAAAATACAACATTATTCATATATATAAAATATTTACAATAATAATGATGAGAGAGTATAGTATAGTATTATAATGAAGTATGTATCAGTAACTAATTCTAAGAAATCACTAATTAGTGATACACACTTCATTATTCACATTCAGTGATTACTGATACATACTTCATTATAATACTATACTATATTCTCTCATCATTATTATTGTAAATATTTTATATATATGAATAATGTTGTATTTTTAAAATCAGATTGACAATGTCCTCATAAGACGAAAGACGTCTCTCTCACAAAATAAAATCTTTAGTAGAATAAAACACCTGTTTTATTGTTTCCCTATGGGGAATGATTTACAATAAACAATAAACAATATGTAAAATGATTTGTTGATTTTGTTATGTGAATGGTGATGTGCAAGAGGAATGAAATAAATATACAGATAAATAAAAGAAGCCATTGATTTAATTGCATAAACCAAATAAACATTAAATAAATGATCTTCTTCATGCGGTTTTTTATTTCTTATGTCTAAAAAAACAAATAATTTTATGTGTTCCTAGGTAAAAATAAAATTTATAATACAACTTCTACTTAACAATCACGACATATCCCACAAGTGGGGTAGCCAGCAGATCAGCTCCATGTAATAAACATGCAAGCCGTCTTCTCGGTGCCAAGAAAAATATAAGACATTCAAGATGGGTTAAAAACATCATCGCTGAATTTAAGATGTAAATTGTCTTTGTTTTTTCGAGCACCTGACTTTAAAGGACACTCGAAAACTTATGAAAAAGAGTAGAAGACTAATTCTTTGCCGGGTGCTTCATAGAATTTTATGATGGTTTTTTAACGAAATTGATAAAAAATTCCGACTAATCAATTAGTCAACCAAGGTTATTAAAGGTGGTCAGGAGTTTGATTCTAGTATCTCTGAACATAAGTTATTGGGACCCTGGGTTTGGTCTCATTGCTTGTTTACTTCAAAACATTTATAATTATTGTTGTTAGCGATGGTGTACCAATCGGGTTTATTTAAGGTTTTTATAAAACTTAAATGATTGGTTTCCATCTGATATTCTATCTTCTAACTATGTGACCAGGCCATGGAACTTTAGCTTGGAGACTTTGTCAAGAATCAACAAAACAAACAAGAATAAAATCAATGATGCCAAAGATATTGGAATCCCAGATTGATATTGTTCCGACATTTCGATAATCAGCCTTCTGATAAATTATTAACATTGGGTCTACTACTACTATACCATCGCGGCATATCCCACAAGTGGGGTAGCCAGCAGATCAGCTGTATATAATAAACATGCAAGCTGTCCTATCAGTGCCAATATAAAATCAATACATTTAGGATGGGTGGCAAACCTCATCGCAGATTTTAAGATGAAAAACGTCTTAATTTTTCCGAACATTCGAAAACTTACGGAGAAGAGTGGGAGACCAATTTTTTATCGGGTGTTCCACGGAATACATTGGGTCTTCTCTCATCTATTTCAAAAACTGACTTAATGTTGCAAACTGCATGTTAGCAAATGTCGATTTCCCATGAGTATATTTGTAACGATAATAAAATACCTATACAACAATAATTATTAATAATAGATATGATGTACTAATTAATGTCTATAATGATTCGAAAATCAAGACGTTAATTAAGACATTATTTAGTCATGTAGGTGTTATTATTAAACATCATCAAACTTAAGATGTCAGCTATCAACAATAATAATTGCAAAGGATTGATGTTTTGATACGGTAAGGTTATCGATCCTACATACAACAAGCTTGAACTGTGGGAATGACGAGTAATGGAGCAAGGTTCGATGAAAAGAATATCAATCATTGTTTGAAGGTTACTGGATTAAAACTCATTCATAAGTTTATTTATTCAAGTATATACCGAAATTACGCATTTTACAAAAATATCAAAATCAATTACATAGTGTGTAGACTAATGCATCCTTTTTATACTAATAAAAATAAGACATTGGTTGGGTGAATGTCAACATGAAATGTGCTAGTCTAATATATGTATCAAATTTGAGTTCTATTCTTGATGCTTTTCAAACATCTGTATTAGTGATGTAACGAATATTCGCATTCGCATTCGCATTCGCGAATATTCGCATATTTCAAAGTATTCGCATTCGCATTCGCATTCGCAAAAAAATATGCGAATGTTTTGCGAATATTATTTTAGTAATAAAGTATCTGGTCTGTTCCGTGTTGGCCACATTTGTTGTATTGTTTCCTGTGTTCGTTTGCTTGATGATGTTATTATTATTAGGAGAAATATGCATTTGTGGAGATTTAATTTATATGTTTGTTTTAAGTATTACAACTGCTATGAGTATAGGGCCCTACAATAATTTTATATTCTATTTAAGGAATATTTATATCATACTACAAGGTGAACCACACTAAAGTATTCTCTCAGAATTTTCGGGGCTTGAAGACTAAGATCGAGGAGTTTAGAGCAAACTTATTTGCAAATAGTTATGATATAATTGTTCTGACGGAAGCTTGGCTAAATTGTGGCGTATTTGACAGCGAACTTTTTCAAAACGAATATACAGTTTACCGCAAGGATAGGGATTTCATGTTTAGTGGTAAAAGGGATGGAGGTGGGGTCTTAATTGCTGTGGATCGGACACTAGGATATTCATCCACTCTTGTTTGGGATGATACTGGTGAAATTTTTTTTACCAGTATTCGTTTTTCATCGATAACGCATGAAAAAATGCTCACCGCTACTGGGTGTAGTATATGTATATACCGCCTTCCACATCCTTAGATACTTAAAACATCTTTTTTTAAAGTATATCTGAACGTTTAATCAGCTATTACGGCAAAACGGATATTTGTCTTATTGGAGATTCCAATATCCCAACAATCTAATGGAAAAAAGACCCCGATGTTGATTCAATCTTTGTTCCGTATTCTTATTCGTGTCCTGTTGCGCAGTATTTGATAGAATCTATATCTTTTCTCAATATGTTTCAGTCTAACGGAGTTTATAACAGCAATCAAGTTATCTTGGATTTAGTTCTTTCAACTATTCCGTGTTGTTACCAGATGTGACTCTCCACTGGTTGGTAAGGATTCACACTATCCTTCACTGTTGATAGATTATGAGTTTGAAATTGCTGAGGATTTGTCTCAAAATATGATCCAGAAATTAATATACTTTAAGTCAAACTTTTCGGAAATAAATTTTGAACTACAAAGTGTTGATTGGGTCAGTGTTTTGGGAAACGGACCGGTGAATAAGATGATTGAATCTTTTTATGGTTATGTTTTGTCAATAATTGAGAAGCATACACCTACATATGAAGAGGGTGTCACCTAATAATTTTCCCAAATGGTTCTCTAATAGAATTCTGTTATTGTTTAAGAGAAGTCTAAGGCTTGGCGTAAGTTGAAGATGAACCGTAATGATTCTGACTACAATTTATTTTTTCAACTAAGAGCTCAGTTGAAGTTGTCGCAGAATCACGATTATAGGTCTTTTATTAATAACACTGAGAAGTCACTTAAGGGCAATGTCAAGTCTTTCTTTTCATTCGTGAATTCCCTTAAAGAATCTACATAGAGGCTATCCAAGGGTAATGGGTGACGGTGACCAGACTTCGAGCGATCCAGAGGGAATTGCAAACTTGTTTTCGACGTTTTTTGGTTCTGTATTTTCACTGAATAATTTGCATGATTCTAATACTAAAGAATTGGAAAATATTTTAACTAACTCATGTTTATCCATGGTTAATATCTTGAAATCTGATATTCATAAACGTTTATTAGGTATAGATGAGGCAAAAGGAGTTGGCCCTGATGGTCTAGCACCAATATATTAAAGAGATGTGTAAGTCATTTAACCAAACCATTGTATCTGACATTTATTAGAACACCTTGCTGCAGGAGGCAATCTAGACTATGGGACATGGAAAACCCTAAATCGACTGAGATCTGGTGTAGGAAACTGCCGCGACAATAGAGAACGATTGGGCTTCCTACAGGACGAATCCGGAGCGTGTGACTGTGGTGCAGCACAGACTATGCCACACTTGTTGGAGTGTCCATTGTGCCCTGTCACTTGCACTATGGAGGATATTTTTGACGCATCTCCACCTGCTGCGCGTTTTGCGCAGTACTGGAAATCAGTTTGATGGTTTTTTTCTCTGGGTTTCGACACGATAAATAAATTAGGAGTTTACAAGAAGGATGCTTTCCATGGAAGATGGCTAGTATTATTCCTTTGCATAAATCTGGCAGCAAATCGGACGTTCGTAACTACAGACCAATTTTAATTCTATCACCTATTTCAAAAATATTTGAGGGTATGGTTCGTGAACAAATTACTTTTTTCCTGAAGCCGTATCTTCTTGTAGAGCAGCATGGATTCATGAGTGGAAGATCGACAGTAACAAATCTGATTTTTTTTCTCAGCTATGGACAATCGTATACAGTTGGATGCCATTTATATCGGCTTTCAAAAGGCATTTGATAAAGTAGAACATCGACTTTTTTCAACTAAGGTGGATTGACTCATATATTTCTGATAGATTGATGACAGTTAAACTTAACGGTTATTCATCTGGCAGTGTCAGTGTTACATCTGGTGTCCCTCAGGGGTCTTCTTTGGGTCCTTTACTTTTCACGATATTCATAAACAACATAAAAAAGTGCTTTGACCACTCAGAGCCATTGGCGGCCACTTCATTGGTTCAACTGATCAAGCGCACCCCCGACAATTCTGGCTAAAAATCACAAATAAAATATAATTTTATCTTCTAATGCTTCTGAAAGTATTTACAAAAATGCTAATAACCAATCAGCGCCTTAATTTAGCAAACGCACTGACACCAAAACGGTACGCCATACTTTTTACGATCGATGTGCGACCCAGATATCGCACTACCCAAATAGGATATTTTCTATACGAATGAGAGATGCAAGCGAAAACCGTCAAATTTGTCCATCCCATACAGTTTGTATGGGGAGGTTTGTGCGCCGCACTGCTTACAAAATCGTTCAACTCGTACACGTACACTATAGAGGTATGTCTAAGTAGTAGTGTGACCCTGAACCTTCAACCGAAGTCTGTCGATAATTCATCTTCGTTATAGATCGGAAGTGTTTAATTATTATTATTATGCATCTCGCATATTTTGCGTGACGTGCAAAATAATATTTCACTTTTAGTTCCGATTTTTACATTGTGTCGTTGGTATTTACGGCTGTTTATATTGGACTATTTTGATAGCATATTTAATTATACACAAGTTTAATATACCTATTCAGGCTAATTATTTTCAACATAGTGTTAACAAAGCAGTGATAATACAATTTATTAATATGTAAATAGTTTAGTTGTTTATATGAGGATATTTAAATTAAAGAATATTTTTTTAGCTGGCTTGTTGAACTTTGTGCAATATTTTTTGCTCTTGTGTTAAACTGACAATATTGTGTGTGAATAGGTATATAATAGTAAATATAAAGTGTGTTTTAAATGCAAATTTTCAAGTAGTTATGCGGTTATCTCTGTAAAAAGGATTTATTAAATTGGTGCTAACCTAAAAGTCATTATTTGATTTTCAACAATAATTTCCTTAATTTTATTGTATTGATAGCGTTTTTAGTCAAGTGCCTTTCGTATATATGTATACATGTTTTGTGATATTTAACGTAGGCACATACTAATTTTTAAGATGAATGATATTAACGTTGAGTTTATTAAGAAAGAATGATGAATGATAAAGAATGATGATGATGAATGAATGATATTAACGTTGATATTATTTTTTACTTGTATCACATATTTTTTTAATTAATGTACAATGGGAATGGGAAGTTTTCTAGCAATATAATCTATTGTTAATTAATGTTATCTTTTTAATCTCGCGTGTATGTTTTATGATATTCCTAATATTTCCTAAAGGTCTGATCCTAATGTCATAAAAAAATAGAAACGATTGAATGAAATTCATCATTTGATAGCTAAAAATATGTATGGTCACACGGGACGGCTTCTGGTATTTTAGTTTACCTATTACGCGCACCCCCACACCCATTCCCACGAGCCGCTACTGCTCGGAGCTTCTATTATTTGCGGACGATTTAAAAATATACTGTCAAATTCAATCATTGTTTGACTATGAAATGCTTAACGAGGACTTGGAAAGACTACAGAGTACTGTAAAAGAAATAACTTGCACTTGAATCTGGAGAAGTGTAATCTGATCTCTTTTACCAAAAATAGAAACAAAATTCGATAAATTTACAATATCCATAATCATGATTTAAAAGAAGTAAATAAGATTAGAGATTTAGGTGTGGTGTTTGACTCTAAGCTTCACTTTGATGATCACGTGAACAAAATTATCGAAGAGAGCAATAAAATACTGTGATTTATTCTGAGATCTACAAAGTCATTTAGGTTATATGAATCGTATTTGTACTTGTACTTATCGTTGTTTCGCTCCAAGCTGGAGGACTGTTCCTCTGTATGGAATCCACATTTTAAAAAAGATGTCGATCAAGTTGAGAGAACTCAGTCTAAATTCATTCGTTTGGTTAGGAAGAGATTGCATTATCCTGTATTTATTAAAGATTTGCCTAAATTGGAATTGTGAAGAGTTTTGCTGGATGCATGCAACCTGAGAAAAATATGCTTGTCGGAATACGATGTGCCTAATATTTTAGATAGGATTAACTTTAGAATGCTTCCTTTAACAAGATCTTGTTTTCCGTTCTACATTAAAAAAAACAAAAACGATTGCAGACTCAAGAAACCCTGTTTATAGAATTTTAAAGTGCCAATTACGTCAGGTTTGTGAGAAAGGAGAGTTGAGGGTAGAATAAGATGAAATAAATATAAAAAAATGTATATGTTTGATAAAATGTGAAGTGTTTGGGATAGTATTAATTTTTAGACTGTTTTTTAAATTTTTAAATTTTTGATTTTTCTTTTTTAAGAGTTTTTTTGTATTGTTATTGCATACATTAGTGAAGTGTGAATGTGTTTGTGCGAATGAATGTATTAGGTATGTGTGCGAAATTGGGTGAGCAGCGATTTGTAATAGGAATGGGTTATTGGATGTATTGTGAATTAATACCTATATTATGTGTAAGATTTTCTATACCTAATTGTTTTGTGTGTTATTGCTGAAGTATGCACTGTTTCGATGTAAGACTATTGGAATGTTTTTGTCGCTTACATGTTTATATTTATATGTCTTTCATCTGTTGTGTACCATGTAAATGAAGAAACAAATCAGTAATTCGGTGAAAGTACCGGATACTTACCCGGTACATTGTGGAAAAAGGTATTGCAAGAAAATATTCTTTAAGAAAACCGAGGAGTTTTGGAATATTTCAAATTCCTATACCATTTTCAAGTCAATATTCGCATTCGCATTCGCATTCGCGAATGTCGGCATGAAATATTCGCATTCGCATTCGCATTCGCGAATATCCAAAATCAGACATTCGTTACATCACTAATCTGTATTTTACAAGACACTCGATAACAGTTATCGACTCGGCCTGAGTCAACAACACACTATCGCGTCACGTTCCCGCTCCGCTAGCGTTCGGGTGCAGACGATGGTGCGCCAAAGTGTTAATTTTCGTAACTATTGTGTATCTTAGCAACGAAATTGACACTTGCTTGCAACATCGTCTGCACCCGAACGCTAACGGAGCGGGAACGTGAGACGAAAGTGTGTTGTTGACTCAGGCCTCAGAAAGAGACCCAGCAACCAGCCGGATAGCCGAAGACATTTAACAGAGCGGAATCGAAGGCAGTCCAGCTTGTGGGAGATGCATGTTGAAATAACCTCTTTTTCTTGTTGGAGATACCATGAAAGTAAAGATAGATGATAGTATAAACGCTTCCAACCTTTTTTCGACGACCACCCACTTTATGTGATATTCAAAATCTAGTGCCCCCCACAAGGCCCAATGGCGTACATATCTTTTATGGAAGAAGCAGCTTTTTATGTAAATCGTTAAAAAATATAATACCAATATTTTTTTATTTTCAACTTCCTCCCCCTCTCAAGTAATCAATTTTTAATGTGAATTAAAAATACAACACGATCTTATAAAGTATTATTTTTTTAGCTTCGGTCTTTTTGTATTAAACTTATTCTGTCACCGTCCTCTACATTGTCTTAGAGCCCTTAATTTTCTCTAGGCTTTTTACCGCCTCCTTAAATGATTTCAGTACTCGCTGGGGGGTGATACTACCCCTATTGGGTACCTTTGGTATAGATTGAACTATATGACACATTGACAGTAAAACAATGCTTTTTATGATTAAAAGATTGTTAAGATAGTGTTATGTCGTTTTCTTATAAAATATGTCCGTTCTCTATACATTGTTGGCAATAATATTGTACATTTTTTTATATTTATTTATGTAGTTATGTCGTGGTTAATTTATTTTTACTAAATATTATCAGTGAGGTTAAGATATCTCTAGATTCATTGACATTCCCAAAATAAATTAACAGTGTGTTGCAATATTTGTGGTACAATTAATGTTATACTTCAATTATTTACTCGTATTTTTTTGTATAATAAATATTCAGTGTAAACCATACGAGTACAGCAGGTTTACTCTTGACAAAATCTAAACACGATCTTAATCTAGTATTGATTTTGATCATACGACGCACGAAGGGACTATGGTCAGTAACACCGCGCTACCGCTACCGCGCGATCGGTAGCGTGTATTTTTGGCCAATAGTCACTTCGTGCGTCGTATGATAAGATCAAGACTAGATTAAGATCGTATTTAGATTGTGTCAAGAGTAGCCCTGCAGGGTGACATATAAAATAAATCACGACACAGAACAGTAGCTCAGTGACAAAATTAGGCACATATAAAAACAAGGGAGAGCGAAAACAAATTAAATTGAAGGTGCTGCAGTTGCGTGGACAGCTCTCTGGTACCGTGCGCCCTTGAACGGTGCAATAAGTTTCTGACCATGCCTACTTTTTGTTTCAATAATAAAACCAGAAAATTAAATAAAATACACAAATATACTTATAATCAATTTTATAGCTCAAAAACTGGGTCCAGAATTGAGGCATGACGAATATTTGGTATGTGTTAACCCATTTATAATTTAAAATAAGCTATTTTTTTTATTTATTATTTGTTAAAAATTAATTAAAGAAAACAAAAGTTAATGGTATATCTCAGAATTGATTATTACTATTCCTCCTGCTTAACTTTTTTTTGCAAATCAGTCCTCTGAAAATAAACTCCACTGAACTTTTGACAAAAGTGCTCGAGTTCTTTAAAAAAAAAAAAGTGAAATATTAACTGTATGAAATATTGATATTTGTATTAGAAAAAATTATAGGCATATGAATGTAGAAAGTTATAGAATTTCCAATCTGATTAAATGCGTCTATATAGGCTATGCGAAAAAATAATACATTGCAGCTGTATACTCGTATTAGCTCATCAGTGACATGTGAGTCCGTTGAGATCTTAAGCGTTTTTCGACACTAGGTACTCCAACTTCCTTCTGTTTTAGGATTCAGTATTTTTAACCTATGATTTCTACATAAAATTACCTCGGTTTTAGTCTACAAAAAGTGCATCGACTAATAAATTTGATGAATACCTACAGTTATTTTCCTTAGCACTCATATAGCTAACACATTTTCAAGAAATGTTTTTTAGTTCAAGATTATAAATTAATTATGAAACATCCTCCACCCCCAAGTGATCTCATATGTTTATTTTTCTATCTTTTAGTAATAGTTTTCTTTTTCTAACAACACAAATTTTTGTCCGTTTTTTCTTCTTCTTTTCTGCTTTTTATGTTTCAAACTGTATTTTTGTATGTTAGCGATGGCTGCTTGTGTGATATGCTAGTGAGAACAGATGAATGAGCGGAATATGTGATACTTAAATAATTTATCTATCTGTTGTACATGTTTTTGGATGACAGCTGAGTTATGAACGACTTTTTTCTATTTTGTAAACCATATTTATAGTTGTTATCTGTTATGTACTTTTACAAATAAATAAAATAAATAAATAAATTTTATTTTCACCTTAAAAAGTTGATTCTCCTGCTGGAGGACTTATTGCTGTGTATAAATCCAATCAACTAGGTTCACATTTTTTAAATATAAATGAATTTCAACAATGAGTACCAAAAGAAACTAGTATTTTTTTAACATTCAAAGTTATTTGTTTGAACCTTAAGTTTTAAAAATTATACATGTTTGGTAAAGTGAGTATCTACATTCCGACATTCTCACCAAAAGAGATAAACACTAAAATGATAATTATTATCGCTGGCATTAATCTCAGCGTCGTTGTATGCTATAAAATTATTTGTTATTTTTATGTCTATTGTTGTAATATTCTTACTAAATATTTTAAAATTTATAATCATATCTATGAGCGTAATTATTTTGTATTTTAAACAAAAATATTTTTGACACCGATAAAAAATAATTAAAGTATATATTAAAAGTGTCTTAGAAAGATTTTGGGATGTCAATGAATGAACATGTCACAAATGATGCTGTGTGCCGGCGCACTCGGCAGAGATCTGTAATCTCCGTAATACTGGAGAGACGATGGTCCTGGCTGGGACATGTTCTGAGAATGCCTAATGATAGTTGCGGTCCACTCCATTATTGCGAAACATAAGGGAGTGGACCGGCAGCTGAGGTGAAGCGCAGGACAGGGTCAGGTTCGCCGAGGTGATCGCCAACGTTGGGGGGACCCGACAGGGCACATAAAAAAAAGAAGTCAAAGATAGGGTTTGTTACTCATTTTGTTACTCATGTCTTATTTTTCCTCCAAATTTCCTCAAATTAAAAAAAAATACGAGAATTGAAACACATATTTCGCCATACAACTCAAAGTCTCTCACCCAAATAAAGACAACAAACGCGTGCCTTCTTCTTTGTTAATTATATCAAGTAGTATTGTGAAAAGAAAAATATTTCAAATCGTTGAGTTCCTTTTTCGGAAGATTCCGTGATCGTAAAATGCTTATCTAATATAAATATATTTAAGACACAAATAAAATAGATCCCATTTGATGAATCAAAGTATATCGCATGTAGATCAACTGTGTCACGATATTTTATTAAAATTGATCACTCGTGATCTATAATGTTGTTATTTATCAATATTAATAGTAAGATCAATAAATATAAGTAAGTAAAGACTTACCTGAGGCCTTGCCATATTTATATTGCCAAAATTATTATATGTCTTTGAGAATAAAAAATATTTAAAAATGACAGAGAACCTCAGATCACTGTTTTATTTTTAAAAGACTCGGTAATGGCCGGTTTAATAACTGTCACTGTCGATTGAAATTCATATTAAACAATAAATTTCAGTCGGCAGTAGCGGATAGATAGATTATAGAAACCGGTCATTAATCATGGTGTTTAAAAGAAATTACATATAATTCACTCGGTATCGGGTGCCTTGCCTTGAGGAAAAAGAAAGAAAGAAAAGAAATAACGAAACAACGATTTGTAAAATGCAGGTTAAAGATGAATGTTTAGAATAAATGAGTGATTATGGGATATATTTGGGAAGTTTGTTTGCGAGGGATTGAAGATGCGATAGGGACATCGTAAGAGGAAAAATGGCCGGTGCTAGAGTGAACTTCGAACTTCGATCCGTTGTTAGCAATAGTAATGTGTCGAACATGGCAAAAATGCTGGTGCTCAATACCATTCTGATACTGATACTTATGTATGCAAGCGAAACTTGGACGTGGTTGAAGAAGGAAAAAAAGTGGAACAAATAGAGCCGGTAAGTGTAACTTCTATGAGATGTTTAAGATGTCTAATCTTCTTTTGGTGTTGTTGGGCCGGTTACGTGGAATCACTTACCGGTGCCATTGAGAGAAATTCAGACTGTCACTAGCTTCAGGAGTAAATTGAAAACTGCACTCTTCACCAACGCCTTTGAGACGATCTTACCTACTTACTTACTTATGCAGCTATTCCTGTCCACTGCTGAACATAAGCCTCCCCCATATGTCTCCAGGCATCTCTGTCCTGGGCTTTCTGCAACCAGTCACCGGCGATTTTTCTAATGTCGTCTGACCAACGTGTTGGAGGTCTTCCTCTACTCCTTTTATCTTCACGAGGTCTCCACTCCACTACCCTTTTTGTCCATCTTGAATCTTTAAGTCTAGCATCTATCTTAGCATAAATCTTTGAGATGATCTAGCGGACTGTTAAACGCCGTCAAAATAATGTCATCAAAAACCATCATCATCATCATAGTGTTATTTCGCTCCAGATGTTTTAAAATTTATTTATTATCTATTAAAAACCACAAAAAAGATGGTAAACAAGATAGGTGGCAAAATTCAACGTTGGCTTCAAAACATTAAAGATTAAATCACTGATAAAATTATCAGTGAAAAATTATAAAGGAAAAAACAAGTACAGTTATTTCAAAATTTTAAATGTCTATACATATCTAAAACAATATCAGTCATTTCTATCAGTATAGGTATATGATAACTATACCTCCTATAGAGGGTGACGAAATAGTCCCATGTATAGTTGCATCATGATGTTCTATATAGGAATGTGTGAATGACTACTACTACTACTACTTCACTTAACAGCCATACTTTTGACACGATCAGCTACTTAAGGGCCCCGTTTAGCAAAAACGGTAAAATATTTAATTTTCAACAAATTTGATAGAAAAAGTGCCAAAACTTGTTGATCCTTGCGAACATATTGATTTGATAAAATAAAAAAACAAATGTTTATTACCAATATAACTTAGTTTTTAACTAAAAAATAAATAAATGACTGACGAGATATATTTAGGTACTTTTTGTTATATCGAAATACAAATTATTTGTAAAATATATACATTTTTTATTCATCCTATCAAACATATAAATACTATAGATATTAGCAATTTTTTTTTAGTATACAAAAAATCGATTTCATGTGGTGATTTTTGTTTCCAAAATATGAGAAATTTTATCAAAAAAAATATTTTTTAAATCGATCCATATCCATGAAAAAAAAAATATAATTTATTTGTTCTATAATTGTAATAACTATCTAAGTATTCGTAATATTAAAAAAAAGTTTATGAAAATTTGTAGGATTCTCGTGCATTTATGTACCAAACACACCCCCGAATTCGATTTTTAGAAATATGCTTTTTTATAAACGAATACTATGAAGCTAAAATCAAGGTTTTTTTTAAAGTTAAAGTTTGATATTGGCAATAAATATTTGTTTTCATATTTTATCAAATCAAAATATTCGTAGGAACGTTTTTGCTAAAGGGGCCCCTTAAGATTAGAAAATATTTATTGCGTTTTATTGATGTTACAGTTTAATCAATAATATTACAAATTGAATCCTAAATTGAATAGACTAATAATAATAGACGACGTCATAGACAGTTATTTGGAGGACGTGAACAACCAACATAACTGAACAAAAAAAATACCAACTTTACCATAATTTGGTACTCAACTGTCCAAAAATATAATTAAGCTAAAAAATGTTTTCTGCACTATGTTCTCTGGAAAACAGTGATAGTATTGAGTTGATTTGGGTTAGCTGGGAGAAATTGCACCTCTGCGATTAACTCGCCATCTGTATTTAGATTTGATTGTATTTGATTTGTATGTATTTTATTGCGTAAATTTGCTTGTTATCAATGTTCAGTACGGAATAAATAAATAAATAAAGAAAAATAGGTACAATTGGCAAATTCGTACTTCAATAATTCTTTCTTTCTTTCTTTTCCTCGAGGCAAGGCACCCGATACCGAGTGAGTTATGAGATTATGGTATTTTTATAATTATTCACATTAATAATCGAAATCATTTTAATCTTCCACAAAATTGCTTAATTTAACATTTATTATAAAATGTACATCGCCATCTGTGTTATTTATCCAAAAGAACTCTCGTTGATCTAACATTATTATTTCTATTACTACAGTCAAACTATTGCCATGCTGTGTGTCTAATGATCTACGCGATTTATGTATACCTAATTAGTACATATTATTATTACCAACAATGGTGAAGATGTCGTTTATAAATTTAACGTAGAAATAAAGTAAATAATTTTACAAATAGTTATTACTGAAGTTGGAAGTATGTCCGAAAAGCTTGTGATTTAATACATAAACCAAATGAAAGTAAACATTGTTTTTATTTATTTTATTTTATATTATTTTATAACAAAATTTAACTTAACAATTTGACTTTTTTTTCATTGAGTGAGCGGAAATGCAGGGGGGCTGTTTCAGGGGCCCTAGATTCATCTATTGTTCAATAGGGGAATTTGATTTTCTTCCTTCTGCAGAGATCAATTCTTCGCCAGGTGCTCCACGGAAAATAGTTAACACAAAGATATTGTAATTTTTCTGCTGGTAATATAACTGCCTTTGGCAATTGCGATCAGTAAAACTTAGACGATAGATATCTTAATGAGATCAACAAAGTGTTTATGTTAGTACCTACATACCTATAGATCCTCACATAGAGTATGTATGTTTTATTATAAATTCAGGCTATAGCTAGAATAAGGGCCCATAAGCAAAAATGGTATATTGAGATAAGACTATTTAAAGTTTTCAATGTATCGAGAATTACCGGCAAGAGGCCGAGAGGTTGACCAAAGTGCAGATGGCATGAAGTAGTGAAATAAGACCTGGAATGCACTCGACAGAATCGATTGGCGAAATAAAACAAGAAAGGCTAACCCCATTACCATATGGGACTAATAATAAGTGCCCAAGGAGAAGAAGAAGAAGAGCTATTTCAGGTTTTCATTTGTATCCCCTTCAATATTTTTTACTTTGTATTACTAGTTAATATATTTGTTTAGGAAAATACAAACATTATCCATCTATCTATTCCCTCACGCCCTATCTCAAGTGGAGTAAGCAGAGAGAACGGAACGCCATATAGATCTGCCTTAACATACTCCATTCGCTTCTTCTACAGTCATAAAATTTCTCATGCATGCACGTCGGTTTCTCTTACTCAAAACATGGCCGTCCTTGAGAATTTGATTTACATGATTAAGCCATTAGTTCTCTGACGCTCGCGCTTCCTCACACCTCTCCTTTCAGACAAGTATCATCCTCTTTGTCATTCTTTCCTTTTGCATTCGTTCCATCTCAATTTATTTATACAATTTCACAATACTCCTCTTGCAACCATTCATCCTTCTAATACATACATTATACAACTTTTAACAGAGTTAAAACATTGGCAACTAACATTTTAAGTTGAAATTGATCCTTCAAACAAAAACAGATATCTCAATGAAAATTTCCATAGACAAAACTAAAAAGAGTTCACGTCTACATTCTCCGAATAAAAATACCCATGCGTCCATGTGTCTTGTTCTAGGCACCGCCTCGATTACAATGTTCTATTCGTAACATAATCATTGCATGGATCATAGATCTTCCATCACATCATTTATGTCAAATATTTCATATCTAGATCTCAAGTAAAAATAATCCTCTAAATTATTAATCATGTTAGCTTTCTTGACCCGACCATCCTACTACGAGGACTATTTGAAAAGTTTCCAGCCTCATTCAAGTGAAAAAAAACAACAGTTACCTTAAGACTTAAGTATCTGAGCCATAAGGTAACTGTAGTTTTTTTCGCAGTCCAGCCTTGATAAACGTAAGCATACAAATTCCAAGTGTTTTCTTTGCATGTAACACTCTTCTGAAATTGTCCCCTAACATTATCAATCAAAAATTCTTGTTCATTTTGTCGGTCAGCATCAAAAACTTGACTACAGTATAAAGAATATTGCTAAGTGGATAAATTGTAACAAACGTTTCGTTCTACTGTAGAATAAACAACGTGAAAGACGTCTTTCGACTTATGAGGTCATTATCAAGATATTGCTGAGCCTTGTGGTATATATTTTGAAAGGGTGCATTAGATTTAACATCAAGATTTGGGGTCAAAAAAATAATCCGCAAATTGGCTACCGCATTTGTTGACGAATCAATCAAAAACACACTGTAATCGTAAAAAATATATTTTTAGGCTATGACAATAATTTTTGAATGGAAGGGAGAATGTAAGTACCAAATATATCGAGTTTCAAAGAGATTACGACAAAATAATATTTTTCTTTTTTCAAAATACCCGTATAAGTTTTTCATTAGAAGGCTAATGTCTTTTCAAATATCCCCCATACAATCTATATGGATCTGTAAATCTTTTTTGCGTCAAGCCATTCATGATTTGATGTAAATCTTAAAAAAATTAAATAATAATACTATTAAATAATATCGCCTCGAGATTATTAATTATTTTATTAGCTTCCTTGACCTGACCATCCCACAATCTACAAGGATCTAGATAGATCTTTACTCTTTCACTATTTTTTATCTGTCAAACCGTTCACGATGTGATCTAGATCTTAATAAATATATTACATACTAGTACAACCGTACTTGGCTTTGTTCAGGAAATACACGTCATATTATTTACAAATTTATACTTATAGATGGCACTTTCCTAAGAAATGTTAAAAATTGGAAATAATTTAACGACTGGCAGCACCATTGTCCAAAATTAAAGATAGATCAATCCATGTCTTACCATAATCTGATATAATATTTGTAATTTCCAGTAGTCTCTTCCAGTTTGTGATTTGCAGTGTGGATGCATCGGCGCTGACAGTGTGCCAAGTATAGTCTTCTTTTAAGTTAATACATACTTTCTCATTTCTTCATCATCATCTACATAGGCCACTCCCACAATCATTCACAAGTCTCTATCCTGAGAAAACTGCATTCAACCAACTCCCACCATTCGTCTTATGTCGTCTGACCATCTAGCCTGCAGTCTCTCAACTCTTTTCAGCAGCTATTCTAAAACTTTTCTCGTTCACCGACAGTCGAAACACATATGGTATTGGTAACATGTCCTGCCCAGCTTCACTTTGAAGTGGCTGCCCTCTCAACTACGTCCGTGACCGTGGTTTTCTCTCTTATCAGACTAGATAACCTTTCATCACCCCAGCCTCAGTTCATTGAGATAATATTCAGTTCTCTTTCATATTTAGATGGAGTAGGAATAATGACAACTCTCTCCACAAAACATGTATAAATATACTAAAAAGAGCAACGATACAGTTTTTCCTCTAGTACTAAGCATATTGTAGAATGTCTTCTGTATGGCTATGAGTTTGATTAGGGGGACCTAGATGAAGTAACTTCCCATGCAGCCAATTGGGTGAGAAATTTACCATTGACTTTATAAGGCTAGTAGGGCTACTCTTGACAAAATCTAAATACATTCCTAATCTTAATCATAATTATGACGCGCGAAGTGACTATTAGGTATTCAAAAATACGTGCATACCAATCTCGCGGTACCGGTAGAGCGGTATTTTTGACTATAGACCCTTCGCGCGTCGTATGATTAAGATCAAGACTAGTGTTAGATCTTATTTAGATTGTGTCAAGAGTAGCCCTGCAGAATACCGAATGCGTTGCAAAAATATAAACAAACAAACGGCTACAATTATTAATTAGATTTACAACATACTACACCTCGAGGTGATTAATTGTTTTATTTATTTTATCACCTCCTTGACCCGACCATCCTACATACGATCAACAGGATCTATATAGATCTCAATACATCGTCTTTCATTTCCGTCGCATTGTTCTAAAAGATTTTATTTAATCATTTGATAAAAGGATGCAAGGACATAATATTGTGTTCTTATTTTAAAAGACAAATTGGGCAAACGTTAATATGTGATGTCAATTAATCAAATACTGTTAGATCAGTGATGTAACAGTATTTATAGGGCCCAGAAATTTAATAATTTTTTTTTTTTTTATTTTGGCTATCCACCCGTTATCGAGTGACTTGAGCCCTTTGGGAACAATGTATTCAATACCAAGGGTAAAATACACCATATTTTTATAAGTGCATTACCCTCCTAGCATCATATAATCATATCATAATATTATCAGCATAATCCGTAGACTGACAATCAAATATAATATTATATACAATAAACAAAACAATATTATATTGTAATCAAAACACAATATTCAAAGTGCAGGTGGGCAAATTGCAACAATAACTAGTAATAGGCACTTCCAATACACACTCACATCCAGTCTACACAACGACATTTCAATGCTGTCACTCAAACACACACACACACGTAAAGGAAAACAAAATAAAAGTACTAGATGAACCTATGTACAATCCAAAAATTGTTCTTCCGTCCGCAAGGATTCTTTCACAATACACCGTTCCTATGACAACAGAGCGCAGGGTATGTCGTGGGAAGAGGTGACGCAATTGGCACAAAGTTGCTCTGAATGGAGGACGCTGGTTTCTGCCCTGCGCTCCCGAGAAGATCGTTGAAAGGCATCCCAACGTTTACGAATTGTCTCAAGCGTTTACAAATTCCCTCATTATCATCACTATCATGATATATGTAAGGTGCACGATATAAAAAACTGGTGCACAATACCATTCTGGTACCGACACTTATGTATGCAAGCGAAACTTGGACGTGGTTGAAGAAAGACGAAAGTGGAATAAGTGCTGTGGAGATACGTTCACTGAGAAGAATGATTGGAATAATGAAGATATCAGGAGAATGAGTGGATGTGAGAAGAGTGTTGTGGATAGAATGCATGAAATGCACATTGGTTTGGACATGTTGAGCGAATGCACGAAGAGGATATATCAATCTGGAGGAAGGGTTGTAAGAAAACGCGGTCGTCCAAGAACTACGTGGCTTAAACACGTGGATCAAATGAACGGCTGCGTATTGAGTAAGAGAACTCGGCGTGCACGTATAAGAAACTGAATGAATGTAGAAGAAGTGAAAGAAGTGTCTAGAAATGAACTATTTGGCGTTCCATTCTCTGTGCCTACCCCACCTGGGACACGGCGTGAGGGTATAGTATAGTATACTAATGATATAAGGTCCACCAATCGAGAAATATTTAATGCAAATCTATAATAATAGAAGCGATCACTTTTTATTTGGGAGTTTGATTTTGTTCCGCCGCTGCTCATCGTGCTTTTCTACAAATCACGACTAACAAATCACTCACACAGTTCCTCTTCATAACACACTACATACATATTATTATTACCATCAGATACAGATTAATACACTGATACTTTAATACAGTAAATAACTACATACATTTACACAGTGTATTAAACAATATTACATAGATACTGTTCTAATACACTTTAAATCAAGTAGTTTTAAGTATTACCTACCATACCTATGTATGTATGTAAAAATAGTAATATATGTAACAACGCGATTCACTATCCTAAGCAATGACTGTATCTCTATACTAAGAGATAACATACAGGATGATTTTATTTTTTTAGTTTATTTAAATTTTACGACTTTTTTTACCAGCCTCAAAGCCGAACAAACATATTTTGAAAACTCCCAAGTGGGAAGAACTATTCAAATTTTTAATGGTCTGGCTGGAGAAGTTGATATCTTTAACGTGACGTATGCAGAATTTATAAGAAAAATCGAGGATATATTGTAGTTGTGTTATCGTTTGGATATCGTTTAGGGTTTACTTCTGGGATCGCATTGGCCTTCAGCTGTAATGATCCTTGTAAGAATCGTCTTGTTGTCAGTAATAAAATAAAGATCCCTGGTGACTTCGGGGTTTCATGGGGTTATATCATTTGATGCTTTCCTTTCTGCTCCAATTTCCTGTCCCATTCCTTTATTTCCTTCTTGATTGGAGATGTTTGATTACAAGTGCTTTAAAACTTTCTTTTTTTTTGTGTGTGAAGTGCCTGTTTTTTTTCTTGTCTACTGCAATATGTTACTGTTTTGTTATATAATACCAAACAATGTTTGCAAACTTTGCTGGTTTACTAATTTTAATTGATTTGCCTGTTTATTGTTATTTATGTCATAACTGTATGTTTCTAAAACAAAATGAAAACAGAATGTAAGAGAATGATGTGAATTGGATGCCTGATAAAAGAATCAACAGCAAAGGAAATGCCAGTCGATTCACGGCCCCGAGGAGGACCACCATAAAGATGGAAATAAAGCTGGTCTAAAGGATTGGTCTTCAGCATCACAAGATGCAACAACTTCCGAACAAACAGATCGATGATCTTCAACACGAAATAGAAGAAAAAGTATGTAGGCAATAAAACGCAATGTATCGAGGTTATCGGCAAGAGACCAAGAGGAAGACCAAAGCGCAAATGGTGTGAAATAGTAAGACAAGACATACGAAATTGCGATGATTCTCACGAGGATGTACACGACAGAACTAAGTGGCGATATAAAACAAGAAATGCAGACCCCACCACCATGTGGGACCAATAAGTGCCCAAGAAGAGGAAGAAGAAATGAAAACAGTCTATATCTATACAATCACAGCATAATCCACAAGTGGGGCAGTTTGCACATCAATTGCATGTTTTTGTTTTTTTTTTTTAACTTTTATATTTTTTTGCCTCAGCTGGTGCATAGAGTGCACTTTACTTTTGTTTATTTGTGTTATCTTTTTAATTTGGAACATGGTGTTAAATAAAATAATTTAACACACTTCACTGGCTTGTGAAAAATGTAATATATAAGTTGTACTATATAATAATATGTAAAAGCCGTTTGTTTGTATATATATAAATATAAAATATAAATATAATAAAAACAAAAAAAAAATAAAAAAAAAAAAATATAAAATATAAAATAAAATAAAAATAAAAATTAAACATGCAAGATGTCTTCTCGGTGCCGATAAAAAAATATTGCATATATTCATTACATACAATTGGTTCACTGACTACTCCACTCGTGAAAATGCCGTGATAAAAAAAAATCAATCAGTAGGTATGTTAATTATTTTCAAGCATTTGCTTACTTATAGACGGATTGACTAAAAATAGAAGTGAATGCTTAATTTTATCACCCTGTATATTGATCAATCTTCGCGGTGTTCATCTGCGGAGTACCATTGAGAAATCAAACACTGGTTTCGTGTCCATCTGATGCAAGAGAACTATAGATCATTGCGCCGCAGTGTGGAAGAAGATTTATCATTGATCCATATAAGGTGTGTACAAGGTAGACCGTTGTTAGTTATAATATAATACTCATAATGTTTTAATTGAATATTATTAATATTATTATAAGAACTATTTTGTTTCTAGTCAGGCCCCGGGGTATAAATAGGCAGACTGGGTATTTGCCCTGGGCACTAAATTTCAGGGTCGTGGAATTTAATCAAACCAATGTATTATAAAGTTTAATTTATCGACCGACGGTTCTCGGTGGAAGTTCATATTAATAATTTTTAAAATGAAACACGATATATAGTTCTTCCACTATTAACTTTATTTGGAAACCTCGATTGGAGAACCATGTCTACACAATGCAACATTGCGTAAAATCTAATCGGAAGAAGTGAGAAAGGTGTCCCAAAGCTTAAGAATTGGTTCTAGGCTGGCTAAAGGGATCACTTTCGGTGTCCATGAACAACGTTCACCAATTCCACCATTCTCACTGTCATGATTTAAGGTCCACCAATCGAGAGACGCTTTATACAAACCTTAGAAGCTACCATCTTTTTGGCATCTCATTTTTCAGATCTCAAATAGATCGCGATCTCCCGTCTTAATGGCACCAGAACAATTAAGTTCAATACTTTTTCGAGTTTTCTGATTGGTTTTGTCATCTGCACCCAAATCCGGTTAAACAATAAAAAAAATATTTTTATTTTTTATTTATTTTATTCTTCACTGTACATTGTTTACAATAATTAGTAAACATTCTTAACATTTTACTTTATTTTTTTTTGCGATCCGGCTTTCAAGAGCTTCCACTCTCATCGTCAGGCAAAACTAAAGGCAAAAACTTTACTTTTGCCTGACGATGAGAGCGGAAGATGTTGAAAGCCGGCTCGCAAAAATAAATAAAGTCAATAGTTTAATAACTTTATATCGTGTTTCATTTCAAAAATTACCAATGTATAATGGCGACCAATGAAATTTGTAAAATATTCCATAGAAAACCTAAAGATTTCATGAAATATCTGAAATGTTCTTTACAAAATTGAACATCTATCGACGGGACGAGGGGCATAGAAGTCAAAAGACTTTATCCCGTGGAGCTCCTGGCAAAGAATTGGTCTTCCACTCATTTCCATAAGCTTTCGAGTGTGTTGTAAAAAGTAGGTATTCGAAAAAATAAAGACATTTACATCTTATTATTAGCGATGAGGTTTATCACCCATCCTGCATGTCTTAATTTTTTGTTGGCATGGAGAAGACAGCTTGCTTGTTTATTACATGCAGCTGGTCTGATGGCTACGCCACTTGTGGGATATGCCGTGATGGTATGGTAGTAGTCAAAATAACACAAATTTGGGAAAATAAAATACATTGAAAAAAGGTTCTTACTTTTGAATAATCTGCCAACCCAACAAACTTAATATTAGTAAGTGAACAAAACAGAAGAGATCGTCAAATATTTCAACTGGATCGAAAATCTGGAGACGGAGGAGGGGGGAGGTAGAAATTTTGAGCGCAGGTAGATTACAAAATTGAGACCTAATATTTATAAAATAATGTAAGTGTGTCATTTTAGATCAGGGCATGTTTTCAGTGCTGTTTTACGATGGTCAATTGACGTATAAATATTTGAGTCTAAATATTATCTTCCATGAAAACAACAGATTCCACATGACTCTCCTCCTGGATTTCATTGGCGGAGGGTTAATAAAAGAGTTATATTCAGCTGAGATTGATGAAAGGTTAATATACACATGCCTTTAAAGGGGCTAAAATCTACAATGCTTTAAATAAAATAGCACATTTCATCGTGCCCCGCAGAACTATGTCTCCATTCTCAATTCTTGTATAAGAAGACTTTGCATCAGATGAACAAGTACCGAGTCTTACATGGCCATAAAGTTATCTTTTACGGGAGGGCTTTTGATGTTTTTTTTCCCCGGTTGGTTTCATGGAATCGCATAACTCCACTGAAGAACAAAAATCTGTTAACAGCTTCAAGCACAAAGATTATACTATCCACCAGCATCCTTGAGGCAGTTCAAAGCTGTAAAACGACGCCAAAACAAAATAGGAATCTGGAAGTATTATCATCAATGTAGATATATATATATAATGAGTTACAATCCATTGGATTGGTCTGCAACGAGTTTGGTTTTTCTTCTCCATTCGTCTCTATTCTCCGCCAGTCTTTTCAGCTCTACGTATGAGCCACAGCTCATATCACTCTTCAGTTGGTCCATATATGCGTCTCTTGGTCGGCCTCTGCCATTTGTCCCCTCGGTCTTACCCTCCGCGATGGCTATGAGTAGTCCTGGGTGCCTGATGTTGTGGCCAATCCAGTTAGCTCGTTGTTGGCTGATTCTCTTAAGGAGTTGCCTTTTTTCGCCTACCCTGGTTAATACTTCTTCGTTTTCGACGTGCTCCGACCAATGGATCTTAAGCATGCGTCTGTAGCACCACATTTCAAAGGCCGCCAACCGTCCGCTTTCACTCTTGCTGATGGTCCATGTCTCACAACCATAAAGCAGAATGCTCCATACAAAGGCTTTAGTAAGGTTCTTCCTTACGCTTAAGTCAATATTTGGGGATTCCAATATCTTCGATTTTTTGTTAAAGGCAATCCTTGCCTGGTTTATTCTGCTTACGATTTCTGCTTTGGAGCGGGGTGTAAAGCTAGTTCGCCTCCACGTGGTGCACCCTGGATAACGCTAAATGAGCTAGCACATAGGTCGCCAGAAAATAGTTACCATCGATCCTGGCGTACATCACATCGTAAAAGAGAAAGAAGAAAGAAAAGAAAAACAAGAGAGAAACTATAATACTAAATACGAAGCAAACTTTTATTGAGAAAATGCGAGAATCTGATAGCGATACTGGCCCTTCACAGGGCCCGATGACAAAAGATCTCGGTGCATGCATCCGTATCTGCCAAATAAATATAGAGGGGATAAGTCATGCAAAATGTAACATACTAGGACGAATACTTACTGAACAAAACATAGACGTAGTCGCTGTTCAAGAAACACACACGGAAAATGAAGAGCAGCTCACTCGAAGAGGTGCAATACCTGGATATGACATCATTGGCGCCACTTACCACCGAGCTCACGGAGTGGCCACATATGTTAGATCTGACATAGAAAACGCTCACATACAGCTGGTGTCTGATGCAGACAATGTACATAATGTAACTATCAGGCTGGGAGAGAACACTATTAGTAATATCTACAAGCCACCATCATCTTCATGGCCAAAAGATACCTTGCCAACAAACCCCCACCCTGCCATCTATGTGGGTGATTTTAACAGCCACCACACTCAGTGGAAATACAGATCAAACAACGAAGATGGAGAAAGACTGGTGAACTGGGCAGAGGATCACAACATCCACCTTATCTTCGATGCTAAAGACCGCGGATCATTCCGATCAGCTGCTTGGAATCGCGATTACAATCCTGACCTCTGCTTTGTATCAACCAAGGACAGCAGACCATTATCATGCCATCGCAAAATTCTTTCAGATTTCCCACACAGCCAGCACCGCCCGGCAATTATTGAAGTTGGCATTAAAATCCCACTGATATCGTCATACCCAAGACCGAGATGGAACTTCCGGAAGGCAAACTGGCCAGCTTTTTCAAGGGACCTCGACAAGTGCCTCAGATGGATACCACCAAAAACAACCTGCTACAATAGATTTGTCGGTGCGATTATCAGCGCAGCAAAGAAGCACATTCCTAGAGGCTACAGGAAGCAGTATATCCCAGGGTGGAACGAAGAAAGTGAAACTTTATATAATGAATTTATTCAGAGTGGTGAGCGGGAGATTGCCGACGAGCTGATCACCAGCCTCGATGCGGCACGTAGACAAAAATGGATTGAAACTGTGGAAAGCCTGGATTTCAAAACATCAAGTCGTAAAGCATGGTCTGTACTCCGTAAGCTTGGTGAGGGAGGAAAAACTGGAAACTCTGGTCAACCAATATCACCAAACACAATAGCCTCACACATAGTGCAAACATCTAGGGCCCCTAACGTCAAAACCCACACAAGGAAAGTGAAATCTGACCTCAGGACTTTAAAGAGATCTATTGTTACAGAGAACGCCCCATTAATCCCTTTTACCAAAGAAGAGACTAGGAACGCAATAAAGGAAATGAAAACTGGGAAAGCACCCGGGTTTGATGGTGTACACACTGAATTTCTGACTCACTGCAGTGAATATGCTGTCAAGTGGATGACACGGTTCTTTTCGGATATTCTCTTATCAGGCAATATACCAGACAAGATGAAACGTGCCAAAATAATCGCCTTGCTGAAGCCTGGCAAACCACCGGAAGAACCTAAAAGCTATCGACCCATTGCTCTTCTCAGCGTAACATTCAAACTTCTCGAGAGGCTCTTGTACAATAGAATCAGCACATTGATCCTGGAGAGGGTACCGGTGGAACAGGCAGGTTTCCGTCCAAACCGCAGTTGTAGTGACCAAATCCTCGCGCTCACTACGTACATCGAAGCAGGGTTTGAGAAAAAACTGAAAACGGCTGCAGCATTTATAGATTTATCAGCAGCGTACGACACAGTTTGGAGACAGGGCCTTATTTGCAAACTTGCCCAAGCTATACCATCTCAACAAATAGTGACACTCATAAACAACATGCTCGCTGGCCGCACCTTTCAGGTAATAATGGGAAACACCAAGAGCAGAGTGAGAAAACTGAACAATGGACTCCCACAAGGATCGGTTCTGGCCCCACTCCTTTTCAACTTGTATATCTCAGATATGCCGCAAACAACTTCACGAAAATTCGGCTACGCGGATGATTGGACTCTCGCATGCCAGCATCGCACATTCGAAGCGGGAGAGTCCACTCTATCGTCCGACTTGGATATACTCGGAGAATATTTCAGAAATTGGAGATTGCAGCCCAACGCAAGTAAAACTGAGACCACATGCTTCCACCTCAGCAACAGGGAGGCCAACAAAACTTTAAATGTAGCCTTCGAAGGGAAATCACTAAACCACAACATATATCCTAAATACTTGGGAGTGACGCTTGATAGAACGCTCTCCTTCAAAGAACATCTAAGTAAACTCTCTGCAAAAATTAAAACTCGTAACAATATCATCCACAAACTTGCTGGCACCTCCTGGGGTTCAACTGCGGAGACGCTGCGCATATCTGCATTGGGCCTTGTTCATTCAGCGGCGGAGTATGCGTCACCTGTGTGGATAAATAGCACTCACACTGGCCTTGTGGATGTCCAATTAAACAATACCATGAGGACTGTCTCGGGAACAATAAGATCCACTCCAATACACTGGTTACCAACTCTAAGTCATATTGCACCTCATGACCTCCGAAGACAAAACGCACTTGTAAAGGAATATGAGAAATTACTTAAAGATCCTGAACTGCCGAGTGGCCCAGATCTTGAATACCTCATAAACAACAACAGGCTCAAGTCAAGAAATCCTCCGCTAAGAACAGCCAAACGCCTGCATGACTCTGACTTTGACATCATAGACACATGGAAGATCAGATGGGAGGAAGCTTCAGAACCGATAAATCACTGCCTGCCCTGTATTTCAATGAAACCGCCTGGATTCGACCAGCAACGTAAACTCTGGTCCACCTTAAACAGGATCCGAACAGGGCATGGCAGATGCGCCGATTTTTTCCACAAGTGTGGCTGGTTGGACTCCCCCGGATGCGACTGCGGAGCAGAGAAGCAGACCGTACGCCATATTGTGACCGAGTGCGGCCTTAGAGCGTACGCGGGAAACTTCAAAGATTTCTTCGTGCTAAATGAAACAGCGACCAAATATATTTTAAAAATTGACCTTAACCTTTGACAACCAGACCTATCTGTGCTATTTTTACTGTTTATGTCCTATAAATTCTTTGTCATGTGATGTAACTTAATGCCATACGATAAATAAATAAATTTGGAGCGTCCATCCTGGTTTATTCTACTGCCCAGGTACACGAATTCACTTACTTGTTTGATGCTCACTCCATTTATGGCAATGTTCGCAGTCGCTTCCTCTCTTCCAACGACCATACATTTTGTTTTTTCAATGTAGATGTATTTGTTTAAAAAGAAAGGAGATTTTGCGGAGACGGTGAAAAATTATACTGACATTCAGGATTACGTGGCGTACCTCGTGCTGAAATGAATCTTAAATTCAATTAAATATTTCAATAATTTTAGCAAAATTTTACGTATTTATTTCTATTATTTCATGTTCGCAATGATAATTTTATCGATTTGTTCATCCTCAAAGAATCGGTTTTACTTAATGCTAACATATATTAAGTGCTCTAGTCAAATTATTATTGTTACCAATCGATATACATTTAGTAATATTTTGCAAGTGCAGGGTATGTGTATAATAATAGACACGTTTGATCCATATCCTCGCAATAAAGTCATACGTAATTGTAATAAAATCACTGTAGGTACTACAGTTTGCAAATAACTTGTACAGTAGGAGAATTAAAAAGTAATGCATTTTATTGGTACTGAGAGGATAAATAATATTGTAATAAAATGGAAGATTTTTATTTGGCACCGTTTAATGATCCGTGACCATCTCAAAGGCGCCATGACTTCTCCTGAACAGTAGTGTTTTCAGCTTCCTCCTGAATGTGGCAGTAGGTTGGTTTTGTCTGGTAATCGGTTCCAGGCAGTTGGCCTCCTTAAAGCTTCGCTCTTCGAATTCGGAAGTGTTTGTTATGTTTGGTTCTACAAGTTTGTTGATAGCGGTGGGTGCTGAGTGCAGTGGTTGCCTCAGAGTTTCGTCGACGGGTTCAGCGCTAGGCGAGAGTTCAGCGAGGCATAGAGGTGCTGTGCCACTCAAGGTTTTGTGGATCGTGAGGCACAGTGTTTGAACTCCATACTTTCTGGGACGCGCAGCCAATGTAGGCCCTTAAGCAGTGGTGTGATGTAGCAGCGCTAATTTTCATGTTATAATGTGCAGCAAGTTTATTACATAAACGGCTAGTCAAGCCATGACCATTAGATATGTTATGAAGGTAGAGATAGTAAATTATTTATTGTATTTGTAATTATATTTTATATAAAGCGCCTTCTTTAGTACCAATACATTTGATTAGGTCTGGCCTGTACGAGAGGGTACTTACCTGATGCATTTTCTCAGTCCACATTTTTTTTCATACACGCCATCATGCATCTAATAATATTCGGGTGGCACAACTATTGGCAAATATCACCAATCGGAGAACACTTTAAAAATATATCTAGAAAAAAGATTCTGTGACCCCCATGGTTCGAAGTCGAACGACAATCCAAATTGGACATTTTCTTAATTTCCTCAGAAAGCGAATTGTACATTGTTTGGTTTCCACCCATTTAGCGAGGATTAGAGTTTTCCCCTGAGTGCGAATGTGGCACTAATGAAGAATCTCTGGAATCACATATTTTTCGACTGCACCGAATAAATATATAATAATAATAATAATAATAATAAATTAAAATAAAGCTGAGCAAGATAAGATAATAAAATATCTTGATCTTGCTCACGAAATCAAAGATATGTGGAGAACACCTACCACAATCATCGTGCCTATAGTGTTGTCTGTGAATGCTTTAATACCTAAGAGTCTGTCATGCAATCTCAGAAAACTGGTAGTAGATGACAGGCTCAAATACAGCATGCAGAAGGCCGTAGGTACTTCTATCGTCCACCAGAATAGTAAGAAGGTTTTTGTCCCTGTAGCTCTGTAAGTGATCTCCCATGATTGTACTATTTCATAGAACATCATGGAAGAATCAACTCGAATAATGTTGGGGTTCTACATTTTGAATATAAATTTATTTTAATATTTAATGGTTTTTATTATTTAATTTAATATTTAAATTTTATTGTTAATCTTATATTATGTTCAAAATGTAGATTCTAATATTGTTTTGTTAAATAAATGAGATAATAATAATAATCTTTATTGCACAAAATTAGTATACAAAGAAGAAAAAACATGGTAACATAACAATACAATACATAATTTTGTGCAATGGGCGAGTTTATTGCTGAAGCGCAATATCTTCCAACTAACCCAATAAATAAGGTTGGAAATCCTAAATAATCTCGAGAAAGAATGCATTACATATCCCCTTAAAGTACAATTTTTACTAGCATCCATTAGATATTTATAAACCTATCGCAGTTCCTGTATGTAAAGTAGAAATGATAGTATTAAACTTGTCGAGTCACGTTGTTATTGAAATATAATAGGTATAATATTAGTAGCTGTATATTGAAGTAAACAACAGCGATGCATCGAATGAAGTATTGTCACAATATCAACTATTAATATTCTACCCCGTATTTCTATTAATGTTTATTTTGATATGAAACATTAATATATAAAACAAAATAATAGCTTAAATCATTAGCAAACGAGTGGATGGCCTTGAGAAGATATGAAAGAATAGGTGCATGTACATTCGTATATCTTCTTAGTACTAACGAAATTTTAAAATTTATTTGTGTTTTGATGTTGCTTTGCTTTCAATTTTAATTTTTTTATACGCGGCGGCAGAATTGCCATCCACACTTCACAGCATTATACAACCAGATAAGTCTCCATATGATCAGTCATGGTCACACAAAAACTTAACAGTCTAATGCCGGGAAAAAATCACCTATCCAGATATACAGGATATCAAAGGATTAGGCTCAAAACGCGGGTTCAAAATACCAGCATTGTGCCTGAAATATCTGTGTTCAAAAACTTTTTTACAAGATTACAAGTGTTTATTATAATAGATTTTTGAATTTTAATGTACAAATTAACCGGTAAATCTAATTTTTGTAAATTATTTATTAAAGATTTCGGAATTACCCCTGTAGCTGACATGACTAAAGGTATTATTTATAAACGGACCTAGAATGCCAAATATTTTTTATTTCTCCTGCTAGTTCTGTATATTTACGTATTTTTTCTGCGACGGTGATGTTGATGTTGCTTTGTTTTGCTTTTTTTATTTCTTGTGATAAAAATAAACAAGGTACAAGGATTATATCGACTATCCAGTTCCATGGGTTGACAAGTGGAAATTTTTGAAATCCAATTTTTTGCCGTGGAGCATTCGGCAAACAGTTGGTCTCCCACTCTTTTCCGTAAATTTTCGAATATCTAGTAAAAAGCAGGTGTTCGAAAAAATAAAGAAATTTTATATCTTAAATTGAGCGATGTGGTTTGCCACCCATCCTGAATGTCTTAATTTTTGTTGGCAATAAGAGGACATCTTTTAAAGTTTATTGCACGTGACTGGTCTGCTGGGTACCTCACGTGTGGAATATGCCGTAATGGGATAGTAGAAGTGTAGAATTTAAAGTTGCAAGAATATTACAGAAAACATTTGTAACAATACGTCATAGTAGGTACAACTTCTGCTACGTCAGCTGGGTCCCCCGCCCACTCAAGTGATAAGATAAGAGATGCCAACACTGGCATAGTAGTACTAACAGACTAGAGAGAGTTGAAAGATAAATAAATTGCCACCTAAACGGACAAAAAGGAATCCTTGGACTCCTGAAATATCTGACAGCTAAAGTTGTTTAAACAATTATAAATATTTTATGCCACAATAAAAATTGATCTCTTCACCATAGACTACCAAATAATTTACAATACTGGAGTACTAACCCTGATCACTCGTAGACGAGTGGATGGCCTTTAAAGATAGAATAGAAAAGGAGTACTAACCTACATACTAATTTGATTTTAAACTGTATCGGTTTCCATGCCTCTTACAGTACATTGTGTGTATCTAGGTATCAACATAGATCGAATATATCGATAAGAATAATTTCTACTTACATGAAGGTACTTACTGTTATTGTGAGAATCTTAATATGTCGGAATAGTTGTATGAATCAAACAATTAGGTAATTTGTACATGGTATTTACTCAAAATGATATACATGTTAAGTATAAATACTATACCCTCACGCCGCGCCGTGTCCCAGGTGCGGTAGGCAGAGAGAACGAAACGCCGAACAGGGGGGCTAAAAAGGCTACTTTATTATGAATCATAATAGGATCGTATTCGGAATTATTATTATTTATAAGATTACGGCAACCCGTCCCTTGTGGGACGATTTGTGCCAAGTACAATATTTTTAGAAGATATCACGTAATATTAAGGCGTTAATTTATAAGATAATAAAATTTATTTTGGCGGATTTTAAGATCTTGAGATATACAGAGAGGATATCAGTGTGCAAGAGGCAAGACATGTTGATCGGATACTGGACTTCAGTTATCTCATAATACAAGTCGTAAGAGTCTCTTATTGGGCAACCGAGGAAGACATGGTCCAGAGATTCCACATCGAGCGTATTAGGAATTGTAAAATGATTTAATGGCAACATTTCGCCAAATATGAATCATTTGATGAAATAAACTGCGGGTGAATCGCGTACAATTTATTGTTGCTACGGATCTGCTGGCAAATTGGGAAATGAATCATCTGTAGATGAATTGCTCAATGTGACCATTTTTGGCCCCCAGATCTATCTTTACACACTTCCTTCGCTTCCTCCACATTCATACAGTTTCTCATTCACGTAGACCAATTCCTCTCACTCAATAAGCGACCTTCCTTGAGAATTTGATCCACGTGGTTAAGTCACGTAGTTTTCAGACGCCAGCGTTTTCTTTCAGACAAGTAGGTATATCCTCTTTGTTATTCTTTCCCCTTCCATTCGTTCCACATGATCAAACTATCTCAGTTTATTTACACGCATTCTATTAACCTAAATATGTTATTCTAAAACCTAAATATATTATATATAAAACAGATACAAAAAACTAAAAAACCTTTTTTTTAACGTAAAGTGAAGAAATTAGCCCGATGATGAGAGCGGAAGCTTTTGAAAGCTGGTTCACAATTAAAAAAGTCACCGTGGAAGTACTAAATATACATACATACCATCATGCCGCTTCCCTCGCGGGGTAGGCAGAAAGAATCGAGCGCCACTTTCTTCTATCATTGCATACATCATTTGCTTCCGTTACTGTCATACAATTCCTCATGCATGCTCTCCTGTTCAATGTGCTCAACACATGACCGTCCTGTAGGATTTGATTTATATGATCTTGCCATTTGATCCTCGAACGTTCACGTCTCCGAGTACCATTCCTCTCAGCCAAATAAATCTTCTTAGTCATTCTGTCCTCATTCATTCTTTCCATGTGCCCAAACCATTTCAACTTGTTTACATTCATCCTTGTAACTACATCTACTTTCATTCCACATTCCTTTCGTATATCACTGTTACGCACACGATCTCTCAGGCTTTTACCACACATCCTTCTCAACGATCTCATTTCTACTGCATTTATGCCACTTTCATCCTTCTTTAACCATGTCCACGTCTCACTTTCATACATACACACATAAAACACATACGTGTTGGCACTTAGATAGCGGAGTGCACCGACCTTTTAGCTGTAGTAGATATGTTTCTATTCGCAATTATTGGTCGGATTGCACCATTTACCTTATAGCCAGCAACTTTTCTCCTTTCAAAGGATATAGGTAAGTGTTTTATTTTTATTAATTCAACATGCACTTCCAACATCAAGTACCATTGATTGAGAATATTAAATGCATTTATTTAAATGTTATACAACAACAAAATGAAGCAATGAATATCAGGATTCGGGTCTAGATTATATCACTCAGAAATCCATAAAATTCAATTATTGCAAAATCATTTTGTCGACCGTTATCAAAAATAATTATGTTTTTAGGCCCTCATTGACCTGCTAATAAATGCCTACAACATTTCCGACCACTATGCAATACGAATGTAATATTATATTAACGTTGAAATGTAAAATATTTTCTTCACTCACAACACTTGATATATATTAAATGCGGTTGCATACAAATGACATTATTGTCATGTTGTGTTCATACGAGGCAACATAAAGGTCTGGCAATTTCGCTTGCATAAAAAACAAAATTCACCGGACGTCCATTGATTGTCACACCTATTCACACGGTCCACCGATATAGATAAGATCTGTCAGATGTGCTTTAATTTTGACGTTGTTTTCAAAATGGCGGACCTCGAGATGAAGATCGTGAAGTGTTTATTATTATTAAATTAAAATGATTTTAAAAACACTGTATAATTTCCAAATTAAATTTATTCACCTCAAACGTTTTCGCCAAGGCTTCTACTTGGCATCATCAGGAGGACTAATTAGTTTAAGTTCATATGTAGTGAGTCTGTTTTCTGAAAATGTTGTAGTAGAGGTTATAAGGCGCCTTTTAATTAAGGAAACATACACCACAAACCAACAACAAAGATAACAACTGCCACGAAACGGGAAACATTATGAAGTTTATAGGTTATAAAGTTTTAACCATAGATACGCGCATCGTTCCACCAACGAAAAAAGTTGAAAGGTGGTCAACTTGAGACGATATCGTTTTTACTGGTATTTATCGTTTCAGACAAACTGTCAGTTAGTTCTCACGATTCAAATGGCTGACGATATTTTGGCTTCCTGGCGATATTCGCCTGGTGAAAACAACGTTTTATATTGCATTTTTACGGTACCAAAGTATGTAAAGGCTTCATGGTACGTACAATGTAGGTACATTCCATACATTCCATGTTAATGTAATTAGCGTCGAATACTAGTTGTGTATTTTAGAAGTTATTGGTTTTGTTAAGTAAAACACTTTTATATAAATACGCTTGTAATTTAAACAAATGAGATTGAGTTCGTCGGTAGCCTGGAGGTAGAGTCTAGGCCTCATGCACATGAGGTTCGCGGTTCGATCCCAGGTGCTGGCAATCATTTCGATCCCTTTCACGACACAAGCTTTTAGCTTACTGTATTTGTATTTGAGTTTATAACCAAAACCCAGATTCATCTTTGTTAAAAGAAAAATATGCCTGCAAGATGAAGTACCTCAAAGGCTAGGCTGTTGGTGATTTACAACTCGGTTGTACGAACCTTACTCTATTCACATTATTTGCCTTCAAATTAATCCCAAGTCCCGTGAAATCCCTTTTTCGACTCTTTTCTGTAAATTTTCGAGTGTCCTGAATAGGGTAGATATTCGTAATACATCACGTATGCGACATTTATCATCGTCAATTCAGTGATGAGGCGTACTACCCATACTTAATGTCTAATCTTTATAAGGCACGAAAGCACAATCTGTATGCTTATTACATGCAGTTAGTCCACTAGATACTCCATCTTCTTCTCCTATCAGTGCCGTATCAGGTCCCCCCGCGTTGGCGATCACTCTGGAGAATGCCTCTCTGTCTCGCGCTGTGCGGACCAGTTCTCCTATCTGTGTTATTCCGGTCCATTGCCGTATATTACGCAGCAACTCCTTCACACTCCAGGACGTCTCCCAATCTTGCCTTCTCAAACTGCGAAGCTGATATTTATCGCTTCGCAAGATGTGGCCAAAATATAAAACTTTACGAACCTCAATATTTGTCATGATATTGGCGATCACTGGATTATATTTGCATATGTGTGAATATCTCTTGGAACAACAACGAATGCTCTTTCAACCATCATTTGGAAATGTCATTAACCGATATTCTATTGTCCTCCTATGGTTTCAACTATATGATTAAAGGCGTCGTGTGTAAGTCGAGAATGTAAATAAGGCAGTGTGAAAAGCGCTACCTACATACAGAATTACTTAATTTATTTTTATAGTGACCAATCTTGTTTGTTGAAAATACTGCCAATAACAATAACATAAACAGCGAGAGCAGTCTTCAAATTATGTCTCCGAAGGCACTCTGAAAATAAATTATTTAATTTACACTGTGTGTGCAAAAATAAAAACGTATCATGCGTTAAGTTCATATATAAATAATTATGTCATGTTCCAAGCAACAACTGTAAAACAGTCGCTAGCCGAAATGTCTATAATTTTTATCATCATTCTTATGATTGCTCCATAAACTATTTTTATTTCAAATTTCTGAGTTTTTTTATTTTTAGTTTGCAGATTTAATGGGTTAGTTGGAAGATATCGCACTTCTACGATAAACTCGCCCATTGCACAAATTTATTTATTCAGAAATAATGTTGTCATGTTTTTTTCCTACTGTTGGTTTTTTGTGCAAAAAAGATTATTATAATTATCATTATTTAACCACCAATGACAATTGATGTTGAATCGAAACATTTCTTTCTACGATACATTAAAAAACACGAAAGTAACGTCTTTTGACTTAGACTTTTATCAATATTTGATATTTCCACATGTTGTGTACCATGTAAATAAATAAATAAATAAATGATTGATTCTATTTATGACATGACCTAAAAAGTCGAATGACGTCTCTCTCGTGTTTTTATCCAATTATGGAATTCTACTATTTATATGTTTATTAATTTATTCTATACTGTCTTTGACTACGAGTAACTTTACACAAAAATATACACAATATCAAATCCATCAATATACTTACGATGTTGATGGATTTGATATCACATGATAGACATCGATCGATTTCTTCCAATTAACCCAATTTCACAAAAATCTCTTTATAAGTTTTGAGAAGGGAAGAGGGGATGTACGAGGGAAAAATTGACAGGAAAAGGGAAAAAGACACAGACACTATGTTTTGACTAATAAAATGATACTTGACCGCCTGTTTGAAGGCGAGAAGAGTGGTAAGCAATCTTATTTGTGCACCAATACAACAAAAAATTGTTGTTAATAATTTCCAAATAAATGATTCATTTGTCTCGTCCTTTAAAAAATCCGCATGGCAACTAATCATCATTTTATTCCCATACACATTCTGTATCAGATTTTCATAGTTTCATCGAAATGGGAGAAAAATATTTGTAGTAAAATATCAGTGTTGTCATATTATAGTCCCTATAATTAGATTTTGACTGATTTTCATAATGACGTTAATTTGAACGTATTTTTAATAAATGTATTGGAAAATGCAGTTCTATGGAACTCACGAAAAAAAGGCATACATTACTGTATAGATGGTTAAAAAGCGACATTTTTGTATCGCGAACGCAAGTTTCATTGGCGCGTAAATTCAATATCACAACTTCAAATAATATTCTAACTAGAGATGCGCATGAAACTTTGAATTGCTTGCAGTTGTGACAACACATTTACGCACAAATAATGTAAATCGCGTTCGCGCTTCTGGACCATCGACTTAATTACTCTCCCTAGACTATTTTTATTTATTTATTTATTCTTTACTGTACATTGATAACAAGCAAATTTACACAAAAATACATTTCAAACAAAGACAATCATACAATCAATATACAGAGGGCGAGTTTATCGCAGAGGCGCGATTTCTTCCAACTAACCCAATTTCATAAAACCTTCACATAAAGAAATTTTTTTAAAGAAAGGAAAGAGGAGGTAAAAAAGGAGAAGAATATGTAGGAAGAGGGACTAGGATACAGAAGCCATATTTTGTGTGATAAAATGGTCCTTGACCGCCCGCTTGAAAGCTTGAAGAGTGGGGAGCAACCTTATCCTGGAAGGCAAACTATTCCAACAGCCTAGTCACTTGAACAATATCTGTTTTCATGCCTCTGCTCCTGATGAGCTAGTATTAATAATTTCTTCATTTCGTACAACATATTGTAATAATTGTCGAAATGTAATAATAAGAATATCATCACTAGCACAATGCACTCGAGATTTAATAATAATAATTATTATTATTATTTTCTGAATTAACGGATTACATTTAAATGGTTCATGGTCGAAGATATTAAAAACAAAATAATAACGTGAAATAAACAAATGATGCAGTATTTAAACGAAATAACTCTAGGCTTAATCCTTCAGTCTTAAATGTATTATAATTATTGTCGCAATAATTTTGATGAGGTTATTAAAAAATATGTAAGAGTTTTTATTTTTAAACGTTGAAAATGAAGTATATTAAAGTTTACGTTTTATTTTGTGGAGCACTCGGTAAAGAACTGGTCTCTCAAACTTTTTCGTAAGTTTTTTAGTGTCCTGTGTTCGAAAAGTACTGAGCCCGTAGACAATTTGTACTTGGCGATCGCCTACAAACGAATTTTCGTCAATAACTGCAACAATAACGCATAATTATACGGTACGTGTAGGTAGATTGTCGAAAAGTTCGCCAGTAGACGATCGCTAAGTACAAATTGTCTACGGGCTCAGGTGTTCGAAAAATCTTAAATTCAGCGATGATGTTTGCTACCCTTCCTAAATGTCTTAAATTATTTCTTGACACAGAGAGGACAGTTTGCATGTTTATTGCGTGTGGTCTGTTGGCTATCGCACTTGTGGGATATGCCGTGATGGTATAGAAGTAGTAGTAATTTTTTTTCCTTCGTATTCTTCTAATGCTATGTTAGGCCCCTCGACTTTGTAATAATGTCTCACTGTCTCCCGCTAGATAAAAAAATGCTTCTCTACTTCTTGTGCACACGTCCAGTCTTGAATGCATTTAATCTATATAGTATAGACTTAAAATTTCAAAGAAAATTGGTTATGCTACCAAACATACCTATCGGTATTGGCAAAGCTTGTAGGACGACATTGATGTTTTTTTTTTATTTATTTAGGGGTAGTTTTATGACTTGTCATGTATAAAGGATGTGCAATACTTACTTCAGTAGACCTTTATCATCTAAAAGTCATGGAGTGAAACAACATAATTATAACGATGACATATGGCCTGTTGCCATGGACTAAAACAAACAAATTCAAAATAAAAATAATCTAACTACTAAGGGAAGTGCCTAGGTACTTATTTTTTTTAAATAAAAGTAATCTAGTAAAGTAACAACTAGATTAAGTACCTAGGCACTTTCTTACATCTCCCCATCCCAGGGTGAAAATTCTTACAATTTTCAGTCATCATCTCCATTAATTGGTACTGGAAGTAATTTTGTTATGTGGTATAGTTCATTTTTTTGTTTTTGTTTTCCTGTTTTTATTTTATATAGCGAAATCTGATATCTTACATAGACAATAATTATATGTAGGTAGTGATGTGAGAAGAGAAAATTCTCCAAAGAAATTTCTCGAGAACGAGAAATTTCTCCTCTGATTGAAGAGAAATTTCTCTCCATAATTTTTTTTAGTGGTATTATGATCTTTTGCCCAGTACTTTTCGCAGCCAACCTGATTGATCCAAAATTTGTGGGGCTGAGTAAGGCCCAAATCAGAGGTTTTTAACACTGTTTTCCATGTAGGTACATACCTGCAATTTTTTTTCAACTTAATTATGGGCATGTGGGGTGTCAAACATCAAGATTTTACATCAGTTATTAGCACTTTTTTCTTTAAAGGTACTAAACATTTTTTTGTTTCCATAATTAATTGGTGATAAATTGTCTCAACATTTGTACATTGTTATTAATTGATTGAATAAAGTATTTATTATTATTATACTTTTAAATAAAAAATAAAAAAAAATCTCGGAAAATTCTCTACTTCGAGAAATTTACCGAAAAAATTCTCTGTAAATTTCTCCAAAAATTATTTCTTGAGAATTCCACAACACTATCTATAGGTATATCATAAAAATATCAGTTATACAATTCAATGTACAGAGGGCGAGTTTATCGCTAGGATGCGATGTCTTCCAACTAACAACCCGGTTCAGCAATGGACAGGAGTAGCTGCATAAGTAAGAATAATTTATCAAGAATGGTTTGAATCCAAAATAATATAAGAGATTTCTCTGATAATTATTATTGTCTAGAGCAGTGTTTCCCAACCTTTTTCTCCTCGCGAAACAAAAATAAAATCCAACAGAATTTGGCAAACCCCCTATGTAGTCGTTAATGATAGGCAAAAAACAATAAAATTTTGTAGAACATTTATTTTACATATTGCACAAACATTAATAAGAGTAAAATGATTAATATTAATAAGACTAAAATAAGCTATAAAAATTGAATACAAAATAAATTTAACAACAGGTTCTTATTTCAGCACATGTTCCCTTTGAAAAAGCTCTTAATATGGGATATTTTTGGCTGTTTCATGGAACAAAGCAATTGAAAGTTTGGCTCAATATCTGACAATTTCAGTCTTAGATCAGGTTCTGCATTTAACCTGTTTCTATATTTATCTTTCAGATAAGTATATGTTGAAAATCCTTTCTCGCACAGATATGTTGTGCAGAATGGTAATAGAACGTCTATGGCTTTTTTTTTGACAGAACAGAATATTCATTTTTTAAACTGAGCCAGAAGTTAAACAAGGAGATTCTTTGGCCATTTAAAATCCCGCCATTACGCTATTATTTTCGCGAACCCCCTTGGAACACATAGCGAACCCCCAGGGGTTCGCGAACCACCGGTTGGGAAACACTGGTCTAGAGTGTAGAACAAGGTTCATTTGATAATAATACACTATTATCTATCTATTTAAAGTTAAGCCTAAGGCTTTATTGAAGATACAACGGGTAACTATTACAACAGTGTTAATATTGTATTATGATGTTGAGCCTATTTAGAGCAAAGATGATGAGTAGTATGGTGAAGTGGTACGAGTAAAGAAGAATAATTCGTTAGTTATAGCGTTGCAAGGTCGGTCGCTCTTACGAACAACACCTGTATATTATATTGTATTGTACTTATTTACATGAGTACAAAAGTATCAAGTACTTTTATAAATCAATTATTTTATTCACAATCAAAATAAATTATTTTAAGGTATCGCAGGCATTTGTTAAGTCTCACGAATCAGCAGGGCTACTCTTGACAAAACTAAACACGTACGATCTTAATCTAGTCTTGATCTTGATCATACGACGCACGAAGGGACTATAGTCAAAAACACCGCGTTACCACTAACGCGCGATCGGTTTGCGTGTATTTTTGGCCAATAGTCACTTCGTGCGTCGTATGATCAAGATCAAGACTAGATTAAGATCGTGTTTAGTTTTGTCAAGAGTAGCCCTGCAGTCCTGCCTATACAGTCGAGACTCGGTATACCGACAAACGTTTTGCAGGGCAGTGTCGGACTATCGAATTTGTCGGGTTGTAGAGTACAGTGAAACCTCTCATAACGAGTAACTCTTATAACGAGTAATTCGCATAACGAGCAAAATAAAATGTGAAAAAATTGCTCCCATAACGAGTGATGTTTCGCATAACGAGTTACAGAGAAAGGGTGAGTCCCTTTTTCACGACATTCACTTGTGACCTTCTAAGCCGGGACTTCCGCGCCAGTACATCAGTCTGTGTTTAGCACTCGCTCCGTTAGCGCCTTGGTTTCGCATGTGATCACCCATTCTTCCAAAATGTTAATTGATATTATTAGTATTTTTTTATGAGCAATGTATTATAATCCGTTCAAAATTGTCCCAGAAGAAAAAAACACAAGAAGACAGCCAGAAGATAATAAAAATAACTCTTGAAATGAAACATAAAATCATTGAAAAGCGAGAACAAGGTGTGAGCGTAGCATATCTAGCGCGCACATACTATCGGTCAACATCAACGATTTGCACTATTATCAAGAACAAAGAAAAAATTAAGAAGATGGGTGCTTCAAAGGGAGTGTCAAAAATGTCTACGAAACGGTTACGTTTTTTGGTTAGTTTTCTAGTTAAAAATGGTTAATTATTTGTCATAAATTCATATTTTTATATAGGTATGTTTTTTTCCTAATCTAGATTGTATTACAAGTTGTTACACTCTTTTATAAGTAATTTTAATCGAATAAACGTTAATAAAAAAAATCATTAAGTACTCCAAGAATACTTATTTTTTCGGCATGGAACGCATTATTGTATTTTACATTGATTTCTAAAGAAAAAAATGTTTCGCATAACGAGTAAGAGTCTGGAACGAATCAAACTCATTATGAGAGGTTCCACTGTACTGCCTAATAAGGATGAAAACACAAAGAAAGCAGGTTACCTGCTATCCGTTGCCTGCGTCTACCGGTGCCGATCGACGCAATGAATTATTCCATGAATTTCGCTTAATGCCTTGAAGTGTGAAGCGTTTGTGGCATTTAAAAACACTTCCCCAAACCAGACGGTTCGAGGAGTGTAAAAAAACACCAGCACCACATCTCAAATGAATCGATCTTCACGCGCTTTCTAGCTCGCAACGTCGACGTTTCAGCCCCTTACAAAAATATGCTGAACGGCAAGGTCCTATTCAGTATTATATTTGCATTTCTCATGATTTCACTGCTTTTAATTTTTTATCAAGATGACCCAATTTTTGCAAAGATTATTGTAGGTATATAAAAAAAGAGATTGCGTGGGCCTTTGGAAAAGGGAAAGGAGTTAAATCGAGAGAACATCGTCCTTCATATTGGCGACATTAAGGAATGTTGCTCATCTTTGTAATGATACTTTTGTAAAGTAGGTTTTTGCTATATTACACATTAAAATAATGTGTATTGAACGTAATAGCCAATATAAATATAGAAACTGCACATAGGTAATTAGCTAGGCACGCATAATACCTATAATATGACAGATGTCTAATAAATAATATTTGTGTGCGTTCGTATGTTTGTATGAACACCGTAATTAGACAGGACAAGGAAAAAATAATACACTCTATAAGATCTCTCATCCTTTGGGCAGGTTTTGGACTAAAACATCGAAGGTATATTTTTTTATTGATATTATTCCAAAACAGTAAAAATACAAACAAACAAAAAGACCAACATAATTATGGAATATATTGTCCCACTAGACTAAGGTCTGTTCTGGGGCAATACAAAAAAATACCTACAAGTTTTTTTTAAATGTACACTTGAATACAATAAATCAAAACAATTTATTTATATATTTCTTTCATAAACAGCTTTTGGTCTTTAAAATTAGTAAGGTTTAAACATATTTTTACAATAATCAATTAATCCATATAAAGCAAATTAAAAAATAAAATAAAATAAAACCTTCGTTAATCAACAAAACATTAAAAATATAGGCGCATTCAAATATTTAATCAATATCAACTTCATACAAACATAATATGCAAGTGTATATTTAAAATTTAAAAATAATAAAAAAAAAGTACATCATAATTATAGTAGTTTTGAAAAAAATCCTCCAATTTATAGCTTCCATGGGATCTGAAAGTCGAAATAAATAAAACAAGTGTTTTATTCTACTATTGATTTATTCGATGAGAGAGACGTCTTTCGTCTTATGAGGACATCTGAAAGTGTTAATTTGTCAATTTTATCTTTATTTCTTGAGCGAAGTCTGCTAAATTTATACTAGTATCTAATAAGTCTGTATTTATGTTGCAAAATGTCCTAATGAGCTATAAAATATTATTAATTGCGGTATCATCTTTACGCTTTAATTTGTAATTAGTCGCCTCGAGTACAGAGTGGAATATGTCAAAATTTTAATGTTTGCATTTTGGGACATTAAAGTAGACCCGCCGACCGCCCAGATAGCGCAGAAGTCTGGAGGGTTCCATTTATTCGATTTTTATTTCTGCTATAGCAAATAACCTCGTACAGGAGGTGCCAAGGGCTAGTCGGTCGAAATACCCGTGAGTGGAATCTTTTTACCAGACACCTTCGACTATCCTCAAGTTTTATGTTCAAGATATATCTGGGTTTTGTTATTCAATTTTTCAATTCAATTTATTCGATAAATAATAAGTATGTATAAAACTAACCTTAACTATTACATGTTATTATCTTCTATCCCAAGCAGTAAAGAAAGTTTACTGGTATCAGGGGAACATAAATGAAAGTGAATATTTCGATAGGTATTTTATAGATAACATATACAATCTATTAATTATTTTAATTATAAATACAATTCATTACTTTGATTCTATTTACGCAGACACAGCTTTATACAGACAATTCCATTTTTTTTTTTAAATACGAATACAAGCAATACGAAAAGTAAAGTAAGTGTTATATGCAGTTAGCCCGCTGGCTACCCCACTTGTGGAATATGCCGTGATAATATGTAGTAGTAGTAGTAGGAAATTCTTAAAAATATTGAACAGAATACACCAATTTTTTTTCAGAAACAAAAATGACAAAATCTTACATATTCCATCATACAACTGTGGCTCAAATATACGCAGACAATCTTTAAATACATAATAACGACTTTAAAGAATTTGCTAGAGAAAGGATATCCATCAAAACAAACAGAACAAGAATTGGAAGATGTTTTATGTGTGCGCCAAGTATAGGTATGTAATACTTGATTCATAATAATAATAATAATATTGATCTAACTACATTCCAACTAAATGCATTTCATGTCTTATTTTACGTGTGATAATTTTAATGCCTTATGCACGACAAAGAGATACGGAAACTTTATTTAAATCTAGGTTTAGTGTTTTAGTATATTTAATTTATCTTCAATTATCCTGCAAAAGTCAGATTATATGTATTTCTAAAAAAATTTTTAAATACTGCGAAGGAGAAATTCATCATCATTATCACCTTCAGGCCGTTAAACTTTCGGGGTAGGCAGAAAGGGTCGAACGCCACGAGATTAATCTCATCCTTGCATACACTTTTTGAATATTTTTTTTATTCTTTTTGCACATCATCAGTTACGTAACAAAATTAATAAATCAATTCACAGTTTTTTTGTTACTTCTATATTCTTCTATCGATGCCGTATCAGGTCCCCCCGACGTTGGCGATCACTCTAGAGAATGCTTCTCTGCCTCGCGCTGTGGGGACCAGCTCTTCCATCTGTGTTATTTCGGTCTATTGCTGTATATTCCGCACCCGCAACATCTGCCTCTAATTACGTCATAAAACAAAACACACAAATAATAAGAAAAATCATTATATAATAGAAAAAAAAACAATCAAAACACCCAACACTCCAATGTTATCTTTGTCTTACTTTGGCTCTTCTTTTGCATGCACTTTTCGCCTCCGTTACTGCCATATAATTCCTCATGCATGCTTTTCTATTCAATGTACTCAAACTCAATATATTTCCGTTCTGGAAGACCTAGTTTATACCTTGTCTTGCCATTTCTATTCAATGTAGGTACTCAAACTCAATATATTTCCGTTCTGGAAGACCTAGTTTATACCTTGTCTTGCCATTTCTATTCAATGTAGGTACTCAAACTCAATATATTTCCGTTCTGGAAGACGGAAGTCTATACCTTGTCTTGCCATTTCTATTCAATGTAGGTACTCAAACTCAATATATTTCCGTTCTGGAAGACCTAGTTTATACCTTGTCTTGCCATTTCTATTCAATGTAGGTACTCAAACTCAATATATTTCCGTTCTGGAAGACCTAGTTTATACCTTGTCTTGCCATTAATTAATCCTCGGCCGGTCACGTCTCCCAGTACCATTCCTTAAATCATGATTAAAGAAAGATTCTTTTTTTTATTAATCACTAAGGCGGGGGGGGGGAGTGACTGACAAGCTGGTACGTTCTTTCAACATACTTTAATAATACCTATCGATGATTGTAGATTACGAAGGAAGGTGTTAAAACAAATCATGAGTTATTGATAATCACACATCTTAGTTACATAGAAATTAAGCAGGTATGTATGTAGAGTAGTGTAACAATCAACCAAAATGTAATAAAAGGAATGCTGCATTAAACTTATAATTTACAACAAGCCTTGTTCCACATTCTACCAGCAAATCGTGTCCGTCTATCTAAATCATACGTATTAAATCATTATCACAGTATTTGGTAGTAGCAGATCGGTAAGTTATAGATATGCTAGTAATGTTGATTTCACTGCCCAATTGTTAAATTAGCCAGTTCACTAAATGACTAGACTGTATTAAACTAAATGGCTAACAGTACATCAGCCAAATCGTTTGATTTACGTTCAGAAAAGCGGTTGGTAAATTAGCCTTTTATCATATTTTTTTGTCCTTTAAGAGGCAAGCATTCGTAAAACATTACATTTAAGACATTTTTAACATCTTCAATTCGGCGATGGCATATGCCACCCATCGTGAATATTTTACCTATTATTAGTATGAAGATAATGACACGTTTGTTTATTACATGCAGTTATTCTGTTGGCTATCGCATTTGTGGGAAATGCCGTGATGGTATGTATGATGGTGTCAGTATGCATTTTTTTCATTCATACCATTACGCCATTTTCTGTAAGTAAGCAAACCAGCGGACTGTATGTAAAAACATGCAACTCGTGCTCTTTACGCCAATAAAATTTAAAAACATTCACGCAAATACTACAGTATACATAGTTTAAAATAGTGTATGTGTTAATTTCTTATATTTGATCATATTTTATAGTTCACTCTCACAGACAAAACAGTATCGGTTTAATCACTATAATTTTGGTGCATTTTACTGTACAATCACATAAGCTGTAGACAATATTACCAAAAGTAGCATTTGCGTCGTAGTGGTAGGAAAATGAACTATATTTCAATGATCCGATGGCTTTTGATTTAGCCGTTTCAAACGGGTTGATTTCGATCAGGCCCAATATTGCGTGTTTATCTGATTCAGTGACATTAAATTGAATGCCGTTGTTTAAATATATCTTCATTTTTGTGTTACAATTATACACCTAAATGCTTAGACGTTTGGTTAAAGGACTGGTTCAACTATCTAGCTGCGACTCGATAATAAATTTTACCATGTTACTTAACACGGATCCATCAAACTATGATCTAACATAGATCAATAAAGTTTACGATCTAAAAACATCTTCTACTTGATTGATCCAATATTTTAAGGACGGCTTTAGCGTGATTTGTGGATTATTGATTAAATAGATTTTAAAACGTTTGTTTTAGTAATAAACCAATCGTTTTCAAAACCTTTAAAAGTTTTGAAATGTTTAGTTAGCTATCGGATCATCAAAGATTTTACAGCTTTTTGTATTACTTTATGTAAAATGTCTTCTGGAGGTGAGTCTTTATTTTTAGTTCTAATACAAGATAAAGTACCAAGGTGGTTAATATTTACTTTGTTTTCTTCTTAACTTGTTATATTTAGCCTTTTTAGGCTATTTTTAAGAGCACAGATTTAACGTGCATATATTATGGATTAGTTGGAAGATATCGCGTCTCTGCGATAAACTCGCCCATTGCACAAAATTATGTGTTCAGTGGTAATGTTGTCATGTTGTTTTTATTCAATTGTACACTATTTTTGTGCAATAATCCATGAATGATGTCATCCGAAAGCAGAAACACCGTGCATATTCTGAGCTACCCCATGTGGAAGACACTGAGCAGATTAAGGGTTGGGGTGACAAACACCGACGTGCGTGTATGAGGAACTGTATGAATGTGGAGGAAGCGAAGGAAGTGTGTAAAGATAGATCTGTTTGGCGTTCCGTTCTCTCTGCCTACCCCACTTGGGACACGGCGTGAGGGTATAGTATAGTAGTAGTAGTAGTGACAAGGTGGGGCTTTATGGATGGGGAGGACACTAGCTGTGACTGCTGGGAGGTGCAGAGTGTTGCAATTATTGCAATGCCCGCTGATGCGGAATGCATGTAATTTGATCAGACCCAATGGTGGCGAGTGACAAGGCGATATACGTCGCTGTATACTGGAGTGGCAAGGTCTAAAGTCCTGTCCGGAAAAGTAGATATTCTCTTAGTCTTGCATTTTTATCATCTGGTGTCATCCCTTGTGATTTTCATCCTTTAATTGTCCTCAAGACTTTTTTTATGGTTGACAAGCGGTCCGTCTGATTTTTTGCTTGTACCTTCATATTTAAAGCTTTTTTTACTTTCAGGTGCCGTATGATTAGGTACAACCGAATTATCGAAAACTATTTTCTGTGCTTACTCAACAGACATCTCATCCGCACAACCAACAGACTGTGCAAACTCCCTTTAGTATGAAACAGGAAAGGTGATTGAAAGTGAAACCAGCCTAAGTCGATTCGTAAGCATGGGAACACCTTTCCTGTTTTATACTTAAGACAACAGACAAACAGACTGTACAAACTCCCTTTAGCATGAAACAGGAAATACGAAACCAGCCTAAGTCGATTCGTAAGCATCGGATCACCTTTCCTGTTTCATACTTAAGGGAGTTTGCACAATCTGTTGGTTGTGCGGATGAGGTGTCTGTTGGGTAATATTTTTAATATCTTCACTCATGCAGGTGTGAAAATCCAGCTAAATGTGAAAGCTTCAGAGTTTGTCTTTTACTGAAGCTTCTCTGAGACTTCAGAGAGCAGACTTTTTCACCTTATCCAATTTGGTCACGCCGCCAGCCCCTTCTACTGCCTGTCGTTTTTCAATGACTTTCCTTCTTAATAGCAGTACCTAAATATCACAATATTACGGGAGTATACAAGATAAAACAATGATGCGATCTCAACGATGCTTTTTATATCATGTTTTATATGTATTATAATTACACCAATAAACCAAACAGTACAATTATGCAACAAGTACTCATTATTTTACATGCGATAATTGTATGATACTACACCAGCACAATTATAGCATTACGTTTTCATAATATACAGTTTTAGTTTATTGAATGAGACCCACCGTCCACTCGGATAGCTCCTAAGTCTGGGGACTTCCATTTATCCAATTAAATTTCTACACTAACAAGTTTGTCCATACAAGAGGTGTCATATTGAGCAGCCTGAAAGATAGGCCGGCCAAATTCCCCACGTGCGGAATCGAGTTTCTAAGATATTATGTCAAATAAATTCAAACCTTTCTTAGGGACAATTTTATTTCGGCGACTTTAAGCTTAGCTAAAAAGTGCTCGTCGGCCGCTGAGAAGAGGGAGGGTTGGAGGCGAACGTTGCGAGAGGTCAAGGCTGGATATGGGCTGTAGCGCCATCAGAGAGAGAGAGAGAGAAAAAAAAGTGCTCTTAGCAAGATAATTCTTACATTTGTTTTTGTAGGGTTTCGAGTGTCCTGTTAAAACATTAATCCGTTTTGAATAATTAAAAAGATTCCTGGCCTAGGCAAAATGAAAAAATGTAATTTAATAAATTGTCCTGGGTTTGGGGGTGCACATGTGTTGAGTGCATTGTATAAATGCTGGTGCATAATACTATTGTGCTACCAACACTTATGTATGCAAGTGAAACTTGGACATGGTTGAAGAAGGACGAGAGTGGAGTAAATGCTGTGGAGATGCCATCACTGAGAAGAATGGTTGGTAAAACGTTGCGAGATAGAGTGAAGAATGAGGATATCAGGAGAGTGAGCGGATCTGAGAAGGGTGTTGTAGATAGAATGCGTATACTTATTTAAGTATACGCATTAAGTATAAGCATACGCAAACCAACGCAACTTATTTAAGTTGCGTTGGTTTAGACATTTAGACTGTCGACATAATAAATATTTTACAGCTGACCCGGCAAACGTTGTTTTGCTATAGACATTATTTCTAGATTACTAATATCGTTTTTAAAAATAGGGGTTGATTGTGAAGGGTAAAAATTTTGGGCTGTATGTATTTTTAAATGCCTCACCATAAAAAAATAAAAATAAAAATTTTGTCCAAAAAATTTAAAAAAAAAATTCGGGGTAGACGACACTTAACTTTTAGGGGTATAAAAAATAGATGTTGGCAGATTTTCAGATCTACCCGATAAGCACACAAAATTTCATTGAAATCGGTTTAGCCATTTCGGAGCAGTATGATAACAAACACAGTGACAGAAGAATTTTATATATTAAATTTATTGTGTTATATACTCGTATTTAAATTGCGAGAATCAAATAATGCAAATTTCCCATAGGTTTTCTTAATTTTATTTCCTTCTGCAATAAATTTAATTTTAAATTACCTATGTATTATTTAAATCGTAATAAATTTTATATTTTATTTAGTAATAAATAATAACATATCATAATAGTTTATATTTGAATCAGAATCATACACAATATGAACAATATCATAATTATTTTAATATACCTTTTATCTGATTTGCAAATAACGTATATTATTATCTTATTTTATAAAAATATATCATGTTTGTAGGTCTGTCGATCCGTCGTGTACGTTTAGCAGATTTGAGCAATGAACTGATGATTTTTTTTTTCAAATAAATGTTTGTAGAAGCAGCAGCGGGGTTCTATTATTTTTCTATTAATTTCAACAGAATAACATTTAAAGGCAGTATTTCCATTTTTTGTATTTATTAGGCATATTGCCAGACTCGAGATGGATAAAGGAAGGTCCGGAGTGACAGCTCAGAGCAAGCAAGAAAAGCGTAGGGACGTCTAAGGCTAAATAGTCGGATGATCGTTGGAAGAAAGTGGATGGTGCAAGCCTAAAAGAGAAAGATGTTGAAAAATTCGGGCTATTTCCAGAGGCGAGCCCAAAATGGCTGAAGCAAAGAAGATTTTTTATTATGTAATAGTGTTTTTAAAAACGTTCCATGAAGCACAGAGTTGGTCTCCCGCTCTTTTCTGTAAAAGGCAAGTGTTTGAAAAAATAAAGATATTAAACATCTTAAGTGCAGCGATGAGGGTTGCCACCAATCCTGAATGTCTTAATTTTTTGCATATGGGGACTAATCATTGCCCAAACAGAAAAAGAAGAAAAATTACACACCGCATATAAATTGACTTTATGCTGGCGTGAGTGATGGTCCCTCGAACCCTATAGCCAGCCAATTTGTTAGCTTAGTTTTCAATTCTTCCGATTGGATTATTCACAACGTAACAAAAAGTTGTGTAGTCAAAAGATTCCAAACACGATGGTATTTTGGTCGGCCATTCCTTCAGGCATAATTTGTTGAGTGTAGAATTCAGATAAATGAAAGTGTCTGGACTTCTGCGCTATCCGAGTGGTCGGCGAGTCCTTCAATATATGTATGTAGTAACAATAATATCGGGTACAAAAGCTAGTCGGTACATAATGTTCAAGTAAATTTACCTTTTACTAATATATAATTGTAACTCAACATACTCTTTTACCTATTCCACCTAGACAGGTAGACTACAATTATTAATACACTACAATAATGTCACAATGACAGAAATAATAATATAATATAGACACACACCTACATAAATTGTTTGCGAGTAGTTTTTTAACACGGTCAGGTCTAATAATTAAGTACTGGAGTACCTTCTCCATACATTGTACTTACCATATCATTGTTCTCATCACTGTTCACAGCATCTAAATTTAATAATGTAATTTGTGTTTTATTATAATCAAACATTTTTACTAATATATGTTCGTTTGTTTTTTTATCATCTATATCTATCTATCTATTCCCTCACGCCGTATCCTAAGTGGGGTAGGCAGAGAGAACGGAACGCCAATTAGATCTGTCCTTACATACTTCATTCGCTTCCTCCACAGCCATACAATTTCTCATGCACGCACGTCGGTTTCTTTACTTTTACTCAAAACATGGAATTCCTTGAGAATTTGATCTACATGTTCAAGCCGTGTAATTCTCGGACGCCCGCGCTTCCTCACACCCCTCCTTTCAGCCAAGTATATCCTCTTTGTCATTCTTTCCTCTTCCATTCGTTCCACATGACCAAACCATCTCAATTTATTTACACGCATTCTATCCACAACACTCCTCTTGCATCCACTCATTCTTCTAATATCCTCATTCCTCACTCTATCACGCAACGTTTTACCAACCATCCTCCTCAGCGATCTCATCTCCACAGCATTTATTCCACTTTCGTCCTTCTTCAACCATGTCCACGTTTCGCTTGCATACATGCTATGCTTTTTATCATTATGCTATAATTTTCGGATTTTTGGTTCTGTAAAAGGCAGGTACCTACGTATTTAAAAAAAAACATGCCTTTAATACATTCGACACATCTGATTCGGCGTTGAGGTTTCTGAATATGGTTTCCACCTATTCTGAATAGTTTTAATTTATTACCGTGGAAAAGGCATTTGCATGTTTTCACATTTTATATCTTATAGTCTAGTTTCTTAATCTAGTTTGCCACCCATCCTGAAGGTATTAGTTTTTTGTTGACATGTAGAGGACAGCTTGCATGTTTTATGCATGCAGCTGTTCTGCTGGCTTCTCCACATGTGGAACATGTCGTGATTGTATAGAAGTAGTAGTAGTGCCTGCATTTAGCTTGCTGGCTTTTCCCATTTGTGGGAAAAGCCGTAATAGTGTGAATGAATATGAACAGGTAGATAATTTTGGCAAATCGGGAAATAACGTTTTACATTTTTCCTTTCAAGGGGCCATTTGGCAATACTTTAAATGGGAAGACTTAAGATTTGAATCCAAATTATGAAGTCTTACTGAGCAATATATAATAAAAAAAATAACATTTTCAAAAACATGGACGTCCTCAGGGAGGAGACAGTAGCCCTATATAAGTTCCAAAGTGATATACCATCAATATATGAGTATACCTTAGTATGGAAAATATAAAATTAAAAGCTAGACCCTACATACACTGGATAAACAAGCTTTTCGAAAATCACTGGGAGATCCCCCTTTTCCAATCAATCTAACTTGACATTAGAAATTCATGCGGTTCAAAATTCCTTTATACAAAGAGCATGTAATAATTATAACCTCTGGGCCCCTAGTCAAAACACATTTAAGCGTTACGTTTTCGTTCAAACAAGACGAGGTTGCGAGAACGCATTAATTTTCGTAGCTAAAATCCACAAGTAGCTACAAAAATTTACACGATCTCGTAACGTCGTCAACATTTGAACGAAAACGAAACGAAAACGTAGTGCTTTAATGTGTTTTGACTAGGCCTACAGATACCATTTCTCCTAATACCAGCAACACTGCTGTTTGGAGAAAAGTATTTAATAAAAGTCTATTTATGATTTAAGTCAGTGCAATATATTATAATAATGTATCCATATTTGTAAATGAATTAAAATTATTATTATTATTATAATGTTTTTTCAAAGATATAGATATATTTCAATGCTCTGCATCTAAATTTAAAAATGCCACAGCGGGTGCCCTGTGTAACTCACGGTAGCTGGTTTCTGCACTGTTTTCCCAAATTCCTCTTATCCTCCATTCCTCCGTTTTAGAGCGCTATTATATACATATTATATTTTTTATTTTTGCCGATGGCCCACTATTTGTTCATGTTCTTTTTCTGTAATGTAATGATATGATAACTGAATATGATTGACTCATTTCATGTTTTTGTATTTTTCTTTCTTTTTGTAGACTTGTGAACATGCTAATTTATTAGTAATAATATCCGCAAACTTCACTGGTCAATTATTGATTTAATATATTTATTTGTGATATTTATTGAATGACTGTATGTTTTGCTTGAAAAATAAAAAAAATAATACAAATCCTTCCAACACCAGGTTAATCACTTATGACCCATCACAAATGAAGAGCAGCCCTGTCCAAAGTGCGACAAAGTGTGCTTGTCCAGAATCGGCCTCCACAGTCACCTTCGATGGCATCACCGGCAGGAACAACTACGTAGCAACGATTCTTCGGATGCTTCATAAATATGCTCGGCAGCGGGCTCTAGGCATTATTATTATTATTAATCACTTAACATCACTATTATTATTATTATTAATATCGTTGTATTACAATTACATTGTAATCAATTTCGTTACAAAACTGTAACACAGCAATGTAGAGAAGTTACATTATTGATGCAAATGTTACATTATTGATGCAAATCTGTTCTACACATAATAATATAATGTTTATACACGTAGGTCTCTTCTATTGTATTACAAAGCAAAATAATCAACGCTAAACTTGGCTTGGGTACTTGTGCATTATTAGTATTACTATCATATTTTCTCGTGTATTACGAGTAGGTACTTATTATAATTGTGTACCACATTATTTGTAGCCAAGTTTGAGATAATTATGATCAGCAATTTATGAATTGAACCAAGGTCGAACTCGGAGGAATGCAGGGAAGAGGCAGCCGAAATTCAAAAACTCTCAGAAATCTGACACAACATACACATACTAGATCAAGGGTGGCCAACCCGCGGCCCGCGGGCCACATGCGGCCCGCGAGGTGCCTGCTTGTGGCCCGCGAAGCATATGCATATTATTTATTATAGTCGGTACCAGTACTCGTTATTTTTTTGATAAAATATCCTTAAAGAAAACCGAGGAGTTTACCAAACATTTCAAATGCCTGAACCATTTTGGCGATGCCCGAGCGAGCGAGGAGGAGGGGGGGGGGGTAGAAATCTTAAGGTGAAATAAAATGTTCAATATGGATTATATTGTTTTGGCCCGGTAGGAAATCTTATTTCTAATATTTGGCCCGACTGCTGAAAAGGTTGGCCACCCATGTACTAGATAAATGGGATGATTGAGAATTCAATTAATACTGGAGGTGAACAAGATTCTAACATACACCAGAAGAAATGGTGGTTATGATAGAGAATTCATGAATAGAGTGGAATGATGGAGAACTTAACTTACACTAGATAAAAAAATGATATGATCGAGAATTCAACTCATGTTGGAAAAAATGAGATGACTAAGAATCCAATTTACACTTGATATAATGATTTGATCTGAGGCTTATAAAAGACAACTTAACCTTATTTGGAAGTGTCCCGGATGGGACATGAATCCACAACTCATTTTTTCGCGTGGTGTGCTTTATCCAATTAAGCTCCCGGGCGACATGATAAAGGGTCCGATATTTATTAATTCTTTACTGTACATTGATTACAAACAACTACATAAAAGGTTAACGTTCAAGTAAAATACAACCAATATACAGAGGGCGAGTTTATCGCACAGGCGCTATCATTTCCGACTAACTCTAACTCTCTTCTATAAACTCCAATGACGGCTTCATATTGTGTAGATATTTTTTTGAGTTTCTGTTCATCTAACACTTCTTAAGTAATACCCAATTTTATAAATTATGGATATAGAAAGGTATCTTTTATACAATAATTAGAGTCAAAATACACAGAAAAAAAAACAATTAAAAACATTTTATCACATCTTTATTACAATACAACAATAAAAATTATTAGCATACTTTCAATAACGACTTAATTTACATGCGTATAAAAAGCTTGCGAAGTCGGTACAGAATTTTCTCAATTAATTCGCAATTGTAAACATAGGTACTTAAATCGCAGTATTTTGAATAATTTCCATACTGTATGTCGGAAGCGAACTACGGCATGTCAAAAAAAAATTACTTGATTATATTTGCTTTTAACATAAAAACTTTTAACTCTTTTTGCATATTTTTTTTTCAACATGCGTGCTGTAGTGTAGACACGCTTAATTGGAGGGTAGGCCTGATCAGACCAATGTATATTGTTTTTCCTCTTCTTGTTATGAATGTTTTGTCAACTCTCTGTGTGTGTCTCTGTAAATAAACAAAATATTACTGTCAAAGATGATTGTGGTCATTACTATTATTGACTATATTAAATTATTATCTTATTCGATGGCCACTCATAGCTCACTGCATGGGGTCCTGAACATGGCGGAGGATCGCTCGAGGTGGAGACAGATAGTCTTTGGAACGAGGCATGATGGTCACGTTCCTAAGAAAATTTCAATATACATGTTCCCGATGCATATGGACGTTCTCGGCATCACGATTTTTTTTTTACCAGCTTCAAAGCAGAACAAACATATTGGCAAAGTCCCCAGTAGAAAGGGTTATTCAAAAATGTTTAATGGTCTGGCTGGAGAAATTGATATCTTTGACGTGACGTATGCAGAATCAATCTATAAGGAGAATTGAAGATATATTGTAATTATTGTGTTATTTGAATATCGTTTAAGGTTATCTTCTAGGATCGCATTGGTCTTCAGCTTTAATGATTCTTGTAAGAATCGTCTTATTGTCAGTAATAATAAAAATAATATGTTCATTTGGATATACATAAGTTGACATTGTATAGTTTGCCTCCGACAGAACATAAAGTAGACATTATTATTTGTTAATAGTGAAGAAGCGAAGAGTGTCTCGTGAGAGGTGTGCAACGAGTCTGGGCACGTGAGAACGGAAGACAATTTTATTTCATTCATTACATATACCTACATATGTCGGCATTACTATCAACATTAATTTTATTTTTACCAATTACACGTAATTGCACGTTTTAATAACGGATAAATGTAATAGCTTAAATCGCAAGTAAGAATTAAGTAATTTGTATGAAATTCACTTAATGATTACTCTAAAATATGTATCGTTGAGTAATCAGTATTGTCACAATTTCTTGTGGAGTGCCCTTAGTGTTTACAATATACGCAATGCAGCGGCATGTTTAAGGTTTTCATACTTGGACTTGGTAATTAATAAATAAAAAGCTTTTTATTCAATATAATGTATCTGAATCACTCGTAAACGGGTGAGTGACCTTGAGAAATTCAATTTATGTAGATAAAGTGAAAACAATAGTTCTCATTCACATTAAAAGTAAAATATCAAAATAGAAGTAACAATTCACAATATTGCTAACTCGCTTTATCGGACGAGGGATAGTCCATACAATGCGCTGTGAATCTGTGATCTACGGAATATTGCCAAAACGCTGGGACTTTATTATTTCCTTAGTCTTGCGATGCCGCATATACTCGTATGTACCTCTAACTAGTGTATACTAACTTTTACCTTTTTTATTGGCTTCGGCTTGTATTATTTATCATTCCAAATCAGTTTCTTGGTTCTCGTTCAGAAAGCCACTGCACCGTCTCCGGGGTCGACCTTTGGATGTCCATCCAGTCTCCCTCGTACTTTCTTCCTGGACACTTCTCCACCAGATGTTGAATTGTTTGGGACTGAGCTTCATATAGTGTATCATGACGTAAAACGTATTCGAGTATTGGTCACATGCTGCTCAACGATCCCTCGTTTGAACATGGCAGAGACATAAACCCTATAGGAAATTATGCGTGCAGTAAAATAATGTTAATTAATTCGTTAATTCATTTATCGATAATGCCCAGCTTTGGGTGCTACTAATATTGCTTATTTCTTGTACTTAGGTAGTCTAATTGGCGATGTGTCGTGCATCTACACACCTGCCCCTAATGGAGTTAAATACAATTATTTATTAAGTATGTGTTGCGAAATATTTAATTAACCTTCAGTTGCTGTTATTATTGATGGATCAGATCCGTGGATCGATCATATTGTTATTTGCCAGTTGTCTGATACCTTTGAGATTTGTTTGTCTTATTTTTATAATTTTACAAATACGTAGTTTTATTAGATCAGATGGAGTTAAAAAATCTTTATTTTCTCGGATATTTCAGGAGTCCAAGGACTCCTATTTATCCGTTTAGGTGAAAAATTTATTAATATTTGGACTCTCTCTAGTCTAATACCACTATGCCAGTGTTGGCGTCTCCGATCCTACCACGTCAGTGGGTGGGGGACCCGGCCGACGTAGCTGATCCCATCTTGAGACCCACACATCCACGAATGCCTTAAAGCGTGAAGCGTTTGTGGCATTTAAAAACACTTCCCAAACCAGATAGGTCGAGGAGTGTCAACAGATATTAGATCAGATACCGAAGATTGGAATTGATTGGCAATGTCGTTAGATCCGGGAAAAAAAAAACCGAGGGCAGAAGATCTTTAGGCAGACTAAGACAAAAAATATTAGATAACACCAACCGAGATCTAGAAAAGCTAAATACTAAAGACGACTGGCAATCTATTTCTCGAGGTAAAAAGGCTTGGAGATCTGTCGTTTTGGAGGCAAAGGCCCTACAAGGGCTTTTCGGGCATCGGAAGTAAATAAGTATAGTTTTATTAAATATTATATAACAGTTATATACAAAAAATACAACTTTGCAAAATTTGCCAAGATTTGAAAAATAAAACAAAGCGTTTTTAATACCAAAGAAAAATCTGTGTACGGGGAGTCTAAACTTATGTGATTGACCAAATCCACTTCATAGAAATCTTTTTGCAGTGTTGCTGTTGGTCAATGGAAGAAAGATCAAGGAGCATGTGCTTTGTTGAATATTGAATGAATTTTACCATAGTGTAAAGCCCTTAAACCAACCTAAGCAGTGCCGTCTAATTTCGAAACCCGCCAAAATATTTACACGACTTAATTCCAAAACCCATCAACCTTATCGACACTATGCTAATCAAGCATAATAAATTCAATAGGAAATTTATCCCAAGTCCCAATGATCATCTTTTTAAAGCTCTAAATAAACGGGTTGTAACTACCTCAAGAACGGTAATTTTTTTATTAAATCTTGGGCGCCTGGTATCACCGTTACTAGGGTTGGTTTTCAAATTGATTGGAAAATTGAAGAATCTTACACACTTGGATATCTGTTGAGCCAGAAATTACTATATACCCGCACTCGAAAATTTTACGGCTGGACATCAGTGAGGAGCCTAAAAATGTCTTTATGAGTAGATTTAACCGTGTGAACCTAAACTTGGTCAAACTCGTTGACCAAATCCATTTCATAGAAATCTTTTTGCAGTGTTGCTGTTGTTCACGGGAAGAAAGATCAAGGGGCATGTGCGCTGTTGAATATTGCATGAATTTCACCATGGCGTTAAGCGCTTAAACCAACCTGAGCCGATTCGTAAGCGTCAAAATACTTAAATACTTTCTCTCAATCCTCCAAGTGATTCACATCCTATTGAATTGTGATTCAATTACACCTGTCGAGATATATCTTAAATTGATACAAATGGTTTCTTAGCCCTACTGTAAATAGAGTGACCATCCGTTATTGATTGGTTAAATGTTATAATATGTATCATGAATCCACGATTCACCGATTATCAATAAAATAACAGTAAATGGATGATTACTAAATTAAATTTATTTATTTTATAATATATAGGTACCTACCTACTACACTTGATCATAATTCTATATAATTACTATTGTGAACGACCTTACACCGATCTGATCATTTCACAGATTTGATAAACTAACTTAACAGTCATGGGTGCACAGCGGTACCAATATTTTTTTTATTATTGGGCCTAAATTTATGATAAAGTACTACTCGAATACCTTCACAGAAAGCAACTTCGTGAGTTGTAAAGTGTTGTTCTTTAGACCATGAACCTAAAATTAAATATTCATTAATTTCTGTGCACATAGAATGGGATCAAATAGTAATAATAATAATAATCAGATGATGATCAGATGATAATAATAATCAGATGATAATCTGAGATCAGAATGTTGATACTGTGGATTCGGTCCATTGGTTGAGATTTGGGGATCTTTTTGGCGAAACCGAAGGATTTGTTTGTGCCATTCAAGACCAAGTAATAGTCACAAACAATTATTCTAAATTTATAATGAAACAAAATATTTCGGATAGATGAAGAGCCTGTTATCGGGAGGGAGAGACATTAAGACATATTTTGTCTGGATGTTCTCTTCTTTCCGGAACAGACTATTTGAAAAGACATGATCAGGTAGCAAAAATATTATATCAAAATTTAATTTTGAAATTAAAATTAATTGAACAGGAATCAAAATTACCATACTATAATTATTGTCCAGTATCGGTATTTGAAAACAATGAATCTAAACTCTACTGGGATCGACCAATTCAAACTGATCGAACTATTATAGCTAATCGACCAGATATTGTGTTGGTTGATCGCAGATGCCGTAAAACATACATCATAGACATCACTATACCGCACGATCGTCCACCAGGATAGTAAGAAGGTTTTTGTCCCTGTAGCTCTGTAAGTGATCTCCCATGATTGTACTATTTCATAGAACATCATGGAAGAATCAACTCGAATAATGTTGGGGTTCTACATTTCGAATATAAATTTATTTTAATATTTTATGGTTTTTATTATTTAATGTAATATTTAAATTTTATTGTTAATCTTATATTATGTTCAAAATGTAGATTCTAATATTGTTTTCTTAAATAAATGAGATATGAGATAATAATAACTAGATTACTTTTTTCAGATACGCCGTTTTGTGGAAAAACCACTGCAAGGGCCCATTCAATAATTATAACACCTCCTGAAGGGTTTTTAATCTCGCCTTGAACACCTCCACACTCTCTAGAGTCCGCGAATCATAGGGAATTTTGTTCCACAGCAACGGACCAGCCACACAGAAGGCACGGTCAACATATTAAGCCAGACCTCCTCTACGCGACACCACAAGTCTATTGACAGAGTCTGTGTTAGCAGACCTGAGTGATTTTTGGCTTTCCATTGTCTCCTCAGAAATGCAGAACTCCGAGATTTACACCGGTGCCATGCCATGTAGTGCCTTGAACACAGTCAATATGATTTTGAACTCTCTCTGATTTTAAGCCAGTGAAGATCTTTTAGAAGAAGAGTTATGTGACAAGTTTTGTTGGCATTGTAGATCAATCTATGGTTTCAAAGTTTTGGGTACTGGGACATTGTAAGCTTTGAAATCAATAACTTGAAGAAGTAATGAAACCAGTTTCAAAAGAATGTGAATTCAAATCGTTTAAAATACTAGACCATACAGTTAAACTCAATTGGAGAACCATGTTTATATAATGTAACAACATAGTGCAAAATAAAATTGGAAGAGGTGAAAAAGGCATCCCATCAACTGTTCGTGTGCCAGCCAGGGCAGATTGAAGAATGACCTTTTTCAAGTTGTCCTGGGTCTGAGTGTAACATGTACTTATATATGTTTAGTTTAGGCTGGTTTCTGCCCTGTGCTTCCGAGAGGAGCCTTGAGGGCGATGATGATGATATGTGTTTACTGCATTGTGCATTGTATAATGTGTGTAATCGTGTTAGTACTCATAATACATGATTCATATTTAATTTGGGACTAGCTCGATCTGTGTGAATTGTCTATGCATGTTATGTTATCCTACATCATAAATTCAGCGCTGAGGCTTGCCACCCATCCTGAATATTTGATCACACATTTGAATGTATACCTTTTATGTAACTGTTTTTAATCAATGTACAGTAAAGAATGAATAAATAAATAAATAAATAAATAAAAACATTAATGTTGTTGACCGAAGGTACTTGTTGGAAGTCCATTTCAAGATAATTGAAAAAAAAACACAATATGTAGTTAACTTCCAAATGATACTTTATTAACTTCGCGTACTAGTATTCAGAGACTCTCGTCTCCATCATCAGGCGATTAGTAAAAAGTGAAATAAGATACAGAGACAAACAGTATTTATAGGATTTGAACAAAAGAAAGTTGGGAGAAGCCCGTGTTGATAAGAAAGTAATTATAATTCATTGATAAAAAACTATTGGAAAGTGATCCACTGTGGACGGATTCACGAGAGAATAATTTAAGAAAAATATAAATATCTAACTTCTCCGGTATTTACCTTATTGCGAAATGGGGAAACCACAGAAAACCCAAATCAGAGAAGAGCAAAAACTCTAGATTATTAACTAAAATTTTAAGTTTCTTAAGGTAGGTACATGTGAATCAATTATTATTAATAGAAAAAGGAAGTAAGCACTTATAACAATTAACAATATGATTTAGCTCAATATGAGAACAGTGACTTTAACATTGTAAAAATGATGTGAGATATTTGATTTTATAAAAACTAAATGATTAATTCTAATGATGTTTGAAGAAATGTAGTGTGCAGTTAAGGTGCTGAGTTGGAGTAGGCAGATCGATGGTTGATAACCCCCCACAGCGATTTAACTGTAAACAAAGAAAACAAAGGCAGTAATATTCTTTTTATAATATTATGTTGTTATATTTATCAAAAGGCTTTGATTATTGTATCGGAATCACCGAGGATATCTTATATCAATCACCGAGGATATCCTATCCCGTGTTGATAATAATTACTTTCTTATCAACACGGGCTTCTCCCAACTTTCTTTTGTTCAAATCTTATAAATACTGTTTGTCTCTGTATCTTATTTCACTTTTTACAATCGCCTGATGATGGAGACGAGAGTCTCCGAATACTAGTACGCGAAGTTGATAAAGTCATTTGGAAGTTAACTACATATTGTGTTTTTTTTCAATTATCTTGAAATAAATAAATATTTTAATATTCGTCAGAACGGAGGAGACACTTTATTGCAGCTGGTTAGCTGGCTAGCTCACTTGTGGATATGCCGTAATGGTGTAGCAGTAGATAGTAGTAATAGTATAACATGCCTACATTAAAATGCGTAAAATAGGCCCAGTACATAACTACATTTATGTACGTAATTCTTATATTAATATTATTATAAATCATGGGTATTTTAAAATAAACCAATTTATAGTAGGTACTGACCTTAAACTACATTGCAGTTGTTTGTGTGATGAGCCGAAAAAGTGATTCGTAATAGTAAGTAATAAAATTACTTTACAATTATTATTACAAATATACTATTATTACACATTACGTTTTTATAATAATAATTTTATAGTTTTTACCTTAATTAATAATTTATTATTATTTGCACCGGATATAAAGATGGGACTATCATACTAGTACGCACACACACACAGTCGCAGTAGTATTTTTTAAAAAAAATAAATTTTTATTTAATTTTTCTCTTACAAATACTTATAACATGAATAACAATACACCGCCAAATCAATTGCAATTAGTAAACCAGCAAAGTTGGCAAACATTGTTTAGTATTATAATGCAACAATAAAATGTTGTAAAAAAAAATCTCACAAAAAAAAAGAAAGTTTTAGTCCCCAAAAAATCATCTCCAATCAAGAAGAGAATAAAGGAATGGGACGGGAAATTGGAGAAGAAAGAAAATCAACCAATGATTATTTAAAGTTAAAAAAAAATATGTGGTTTGCCACCCGTCCTGAATGTCTTAATTTTTTGTCGGCATGGAAAGGAAAGCTTGCGTGTTTATATCATGCAGCTGATTTGCTGACTACTTCACTTGTGGGATATGCCGTCATGGTATAGAAGTAGTAGAAATAGTAAAAAAAATATTCGCTTTTCAAATTAATTTTTCTTCATAATTTCTAATATTATCTATTAATAAACAGTGATATGTTACAACTAGATTCGCAATGTCATACAAATATTTTCTAAAAATGTGTACCCACCCGTCGAGGTACAATACCTGAGTAATATATATTCATCTCTTTTCTTATGTATAATATATTCATCTCTATCTTTTGCCTTTGTCGTCTGTAATAATCCCCATTCTCATATTGTCTATCTCTTGTTATCTACAAACAATTTATATGTGTGTCGCTTCTTATCAAACTAAAAATTGCGGCACCAAGGACCGCAACGAGATTTTATTGATGGTACATGTTTGAGATTCATATTGCAAATCTAGGTATAACATATCACTGTTAATATATCGATACCCTCACGCCGTAATGGGGTAGGCTGAGAACACGGAACACCATTTTACATACTTCTTTCGCTCCCTCCACATTCATCCAGTTTCTCAGACATGCAAGCTGATTTGAGAATTTGATCGATTAAGTCATGCCACGTAGTTCTTGGACATCCGCGCTTTCGAACACCCCCTCTTTTAAATAAATGCGCCCTCATCGTCAATCTATCATTGTACATATATTAGGTATATCCACATGTCCAAACCATCGAAACTTATTTACAAGCAATCACGCATTAACAAAACGTTAACTTATATCGGAATCTTCTTGTTTCATCTTTGTTGTCACTCCCTCAGTGCTGAGGGTCGTGACCATCATTTGTATAGGTGTGGACATGTGGACAAAATGCTTCCAGCGACTCCTATCACTATAATAAAGCTACTAACAAAACTTTATATCATATCCTTATTTTTTATTAATTAATAAATCAGGCATTCAGGATCGGTGACACACCCCATACATGCCTTTTACAGGACACTCGAAAATTTACAGGAAATAGTGGGAAACATACCTATATTATTCTCCACGGAGCAAATAAAGCATTATTTAATTTAGCGATGTGGTATGCCATAATTTTGAATGACATTTTTTTATGGCATACCGGGTACATATGCAGATAGCTCGCTGGCTACCAAACTTGGGAGATGTCATAATTATGTACCTAGATCAGAGGTTCCCAAACTTTTTTTTCATAGACTACTTTCAAAATTTTGCTGGTTCCGATGGACCCCCTGCAGCTACATTTCTACAATAATCCCAAAACTAACCGGAATGCCTACTTTTTTGTCACGTCAACGTAGACCCCCGTCGAGTCTCCCGTAGACCCCTGGGTTCCACCTGGACCATTTTAGGAATCAATGATGTAGATGGATGCTATAGACATACGAACGAACTCTTGCATACTTAACATTGATTGAATTATATAAAAGTTTGGTCATGTTGTGAGGATGGGTGATTTGCGATTTCGTGGAACAATTTATACAAGGGCACGTATTTTATTACCTAACCTTATCTATTTTTATGATGTTACAATTTTTATATTTTTTCTTAGATCAAGGTAGACTTGTAAATAATGTGATTCACAAATTATAATTTGCTTGATTTCTAATAAAGATCTAAGTTTTCACAACAGGCGTTAAAAGTATACCTATTTTCTTCTTCCGGGCTGATTGTTCGTGGTCTTGAGAATAATTTGTAATCCACACTTCACACACATCTGTGGCGGGTGTCTTAAGGGATAATAATAATAATAAACTTTATTGTACAAAATATTTAAACAAAAATAATGTCTGATGTCTTCCAACTAACCCAATAATAGGGAAGAAGTTAATATTTATTTATTTATTGATACATTTTACGGCATGAGAGTCTATTCCATAACAAAATTTAACAATTCTTACCCCATTTAAATTTTATCTGTTTGACGCGCTTTTACCAATGTTTTATATATATTTACTAGCTCATTTTGATACACCATAATTGCCTCATTATAAATACCCTTTTTTATTAATTCTTGTTAATTTAATTTATTTTAATCTTGACTTATGTATTTGTAATGTACCTGTGTGGTTGTGTATTATTGTTTTTTTTTTGTTGTCTGTCATACTTTTTTGTTAACATGTAAAAGGCTCACGCCGTATATTAAATAATATTAGACATAAAATCTGCAAAATTACATAAAAAATATTTAATATAATTACACATAAAAACAACTTTAAAAATACAAACATACATTAGAAATTAAAGAATACAAAATCACATTAATTCCTTGCAATAAATATTTCAAAAAAACTGACCATCTAAAAATGATAGTCGGCAGTATGCAATTTGTCTTCAAAATTCAAATAGAACTTTTAAGTTGTAATTGTATATGTGTAAATCGTCGCGTTAGTACCCATAATACAAGATTCATCTTAGTTTGGGACTAGCTCGATCTGTGTGAATTGTCTAGAAAAAAAAAATTGATAAGTTAAATCGACCAGTTTTTACGGCTCGAGACCAGTTGAAGAAGTAAAAATGTGTTTCAAACTTTTTCATTTGGTTTTTATATGATTGGATATAATATATATGTGATAAACATGGAAATCTCCCGGAGACAGATTTCGATTACAGATTGATTACATTCTTACGCGTCAACGATACAGGAATCAAATTAAAGATTGCAGGAGCTATGCAGGTCCGGACATTGATAGCGATCATAATATGGTTGTGGCGGAAACCATACTGAAATTCAAAAGGCTCGAGAAGAGAACCACAAAAAGAAGTAAAAGAGAAATACGACGAAAAAACTGAGATATGCGATTTTGTGAGCAATGATAATGTAGATAAAGTATGGGGGAAAATTAAAGAGAAAATAACCGCAGCGGCAGACGAGGTTTTAGAGAAAAGAAAGCCGCAAGCTAGGAAAGAATGGATCACAGACGACATTTTAAAAATGATCGAAGAAAGAAGGAAGCTAAAGAATTCTCAAACAGAAGAAGGGAAAAAAGAATATAAAGCCCTTAGGAATAAAATTAACAGAGAATCCAAGCTGAAAAAGGAATGTTATTTGCAAGAAAAATGCAAAAATATCAACAGAAATATAAAACAAAGGAAATTCGAAACCGCATACTCTGAAGTAAAGAACTTCTTCAATGAAAAATCACAGCCACGATGTGCTATACAAGATAAAAACGGCAAACTGCTGTTTGAGGACGAACTGATCGTCAAAAGATGGAAGGAATACCTAGAACAATTGTACAAAGGAAAGAGCATACTCCAGGAAAGCAAAGCACTGGAAGCAGAATATGACGTAGAAAATAATGGAGATGACATCTTAAGAAGTGAATTTGATATTGCATTAGCAAAGTTGAAAGACGGCAAAGCACCAGGCATCGACCTGATTCCATCAGAGCTGCTTAAATGCGCGGGAAAAGGCATGCTTGATACATTGTATAAGCTCGTCTGCAAAATATACGACACAGGAGAGATACCTGAGGACTTTGCCAAATGTCTGATACGAGCGCTTCCTAAGAAGGCAGGCACGACAAAGTGCGAACAACACAGAACCTTAAGCATGATATCACACGCTTCTAAGATACTCACCAACATTATAATGAAAAGGGCGGAAAATAAAATAAACGAAACACTTTCAGAAGATCAATTTGGATTCCGCAAGGAGACTGGTACAAGAGATGCAATCCTGAGTCTCAGACTTATTCTAGAAAAGAGAATAACAGTTAATAAAAACACATATATAGCATTCATCGACCTAGAAAAGGCATTCGATAAAGTAGAATGGGAACAACTTTTTAACATCCTAAACGAAATAGGAATGAGTTACAAAGACAGAAGAGCAATCTGGAGCCTATATAAGAACGAAATGGCCGTAATTAAAAGCGGAGAGAGCTGCGCAGAAGCAAGGGTCGAACAAGGCGTAAGACAAGGATGCTCAATGTCGCCAGCTCTCTTTAACTGCTATATACAGCGAGCCATTGATGAACTGAGAGAAGAAATGAAGAACTGGACAGGAGTCAAAATAAATGGGAAAAAGGTCGACATGATCAGATATGCTGACGACATAGCACTGCTCGCAGACTCCGAGATGGAGCTGAACGAAGCCTTAGGAAAAATGGAAAGTATTCTGTTGTCAAAGTACAACATGAAAATAAATAAAGAAAAAACAAAATGTATGGTCGTTGGAAAAGAGGAAGCGACTGCGAACATTGCCATAAATGGAGTGAGCATCAAACAAGTAAGTGAATTCGTGTACCTGGGCAGCAGAATAAACCAGGATGGACGCTCCAAATCGGAAATTGTAAGCAGAATAAACCAGGCAAGGATTGCCTTTAACAAAAAATCAAAGATATTGGAATCCCCAAATATTGACTTAAGCGTAAGGAAGAACCTTACTAAAGCCTTTGTATGGAGCATTCTGCTTTATGGTTGTGAGACATGGACCATCAGCAAGAGTGAAAGCGGACGGCTGGCGGCCTTTGAGATGTGGTGCTACAGACGCATGCTCAAGATCCATTGGTCGGAGCACGTCGAAAATGAAGAAGTATTAACCAGGGTAGGCGAAAAAAGGCAACTCCTTAAGAGAATCAGCCAACAACGAGCTAACTGGATTGGCCACAACATCAGGCATCCAGGACTACTCATCGCCATCGCAGAGGGTAAGACCGAGGGGACAAATGGCAGAGGCCGACCAAGAGACGCATATATGGACCAACTGAAGAGAGACATGAACTGTGGCTCATACGTAGGGCTAAAAAGACTGGCCGAGAATAGAGACGAATGGAGAAGAAAAACCAAACTCGTTGCAGACCAATCCAGTGGATTGTAACTCATTATATATATATAAACATTGATTATTTTCATTTATTTATTTTTTTCTTCACTGTAGGTACATTGGTTACAATAATATAACAAATCAAAAAAGTATCATAAAATACCAATTCAATGTTCAGAGGGCAAGTTTGTCGCTAATATGCGATGTCTTCCAACTAACCCGGTTTTTAAAATTAAAAAAAAAAACAAACATATACATATATGCATTTTCAAATTGAATAATTCATCATCATTACCATCACGACGCTTTCATTGCGGGGTAGACATCGAGCGCCAATAACACCTACCCATGCATACACTTTTCGCTTCCGTCACTGACAAAAAAAATCCTCATGAATGATTTCCTATTTAATCAATACAATATACATGTAATTTGGATCTATAAAATAAACCGAAACAGATAAATAATAATTTTATTATTATATGCAAAAAAACTGACGCTTTTGGTCTGGCCATACGGAGGTTAAAATAATTCAAAACTTCAATAGACATACTAATTATGTTAATAATATTAAAATTCTTTGATTCAATGCAATCATAATGATAAGCTATCATTTCGTGCTTTTGTTATGAGAGCTTATTAATGAAGTCAAAAGATTGTAGTTAATTAGAAGCTGCGAGTTTTGATTTGACTGTCTATTAGATACAATTATTTATTTCCGTGTTTAATATCTGCAAAGAAAACGTGTGCATTTAGAATTATTTGTAGTTCAAACAAATATTAAAATTCATTTCTATGTTTAAATATTTGACTGTCAACAATATGTACGCGAATAATCTTCAAAATATTCGGCGATACAGTATACCTACAGCGCAAGGGAGAAGATTGTACCAGGAACTAAGGAAGAATTATTGCTATGAGATGGGCGTATCAAACGCAGTGGCTCCCTCAGTTAGTAATAATGCATAGCGCTGGCGATAGAAGAGAACAGCGCAGTGCAATATATTTGTCAGGGGATGGTGACTCTCTTAGCTAGAGAAAAACAAATTCACTTATTTTAGAGGCATTAAATAAGTAACAGTTTCTAGGTATTTTATTTTTTTAACTTGAATTTCTATGTTTATTTGTTACATGAATTTAAAATACGCTCGTAGTTTAATTTAAAATACGTCTTGATAAAGTTCGTCAACACCGAAATCGCGATAGCGTATTTTAAATTCTTGAAACAAATAAACATAGAAATTCAAGTTAACTTTAAAACAAATACATCTAGAGAATTTTTGAAAGATGTAAAAAAAGTGAATTTGGCAAAAAGCAAAGCTTCTAAAATGATATCAACTGAGATTTCAATGATTTGAATCAAATACTATACTACAAAAATTCAGAATTCACATTCACTCAAAACGCTTTGTGAAAGAAGAAAATGTAAGATCATATAAAAATTAGGCTACATTTAAGATTTGCTGTCCTATTTGTCCATAACCGGACCCAAAAGCTAGTAAATTTGATATCAAATGAGAACAATTAAAGCGTTGATCGAAATAAAAATAAACAATAATTAAAGCAAGGTCTGAGGTATATTGTGCTGGCAATGGCGGGACTAGACTCGAAATATTGAACATATGCCTTTGTAATGAATATTATTCATTGATATAATGCAATTTGCATCCAAAAAAAATCTGTCGGGAGGTAAAAAACTAAGATACTGTTTGATCCGATGTTAGAGATGGAATTTTGAGACGGCAGGATGAAAATTTGAGATTTCGTTATTTGTTTTATCCAGTGAATGTTGGCATGCAATTTTATCGATTGTTAGTAAGGTCCAAGAAATTTGACAATGGAACTAATTAGTTAATATTCTATAACCGTAGAAAATTGTTAGTTTCAAAAAACAAAAGAAATCGTACAATTTTTTTTGTACAAAAAATTAACATAAAATGATAATGAGAAAAGAATACCGCTATATCCTTTTATATGTCTTTTTATATCCTCTTTATCTCAACCGGAGTTATTTTTATGTATACAAAGTGAACAGTTCATTTTTATTCAGTAGCAAATTTTTTTGTAACATTGAACCGTTGTAACAATCTTATAATTAACAAACTTGTTTGACTTCAGGAAAGTAAATATATTTGTAACAGTTTTAATCGAACTTCTCCAAACCACAAAAATGTGTTATAGCGGATTTAGAAACTCAACGACACAATTTATGCATGTATAGAAAGTACGCCACTGAGTGATAGACACAATATTAACAAGCTCAGGAGTTAAAGAACGAAACATGACGGAACTTTTCATTACAATAAATTAATCAACTGTTATTATTTATCTATTGTTTGTCTATAAAAATCAGCAAGGATAAAAGTGCAATCTTTATTTATCCAATCAATCATAAATGAAAAGATATTTTGATCCAACGCGAGTCATTCACCAAGAATTCGTGCTGACCATCTGTAGAGGCGGATGTAAACTGGGCGCCAGATCGGCGATGCAAATTCTGGTTAATAATAGGTTAATTATTCAAATGATATTGACGAAGAATAGCAATCAGTTCAATTATTAGATGTCTCAATAGACTAATTAATGAGTCTTTATGCAGTTTTAAACTAAAAGTGAAGGTTTGTAATAGTTATCAGATATCATATTCCACTGGAATCATTACAGTTTATGCCCAATTCGACCATTTTTAATACATTGATAAAGGACATCAAAAGAAAAAAGGAAATTCACTTTGAGAACTTTATTTGAAACTTGAAAAATGAGGACTAGAAGAGCCGACCCCAAATAAATAGTATAAAGGCGAGGGCGAAGAAAAATTAATGTGAAACCGATATTTCAGTGCTTTCAGTGCTTACCAGGGTAGGCGAAAAAAGGCAACTTCTTAAGAGAATCAGCCAACAACGAGCTAACTGGATTGGTCACAACATCAGGCACCCAGGACTGCTCATCGCCATCGTGGAGGGTAGAACCGAGGCCACAAATGGCAGAGGCCGACCAAGAGATGCGTATCAACTGAAGAGGGACATGAACTGTGACATGAAAAGACTGGCTGAGAATAGGGAGGAATGGAGAAGAAAATCCAAACTCGTTGCAGACCAATCCAATGGATTGTAACTCATTATATATATTTCAATGTGCTCGTATGGTGACTTGTGATTTTGAAATTCTAACCATAACTCGATTGATTTTATCAAGTAAACTTTGACCTGTCACAACTTATATTTAAATAAATATTCTATATTTTCATGTGTAACTTTGTGGAAATGCATTACAAAGAGAATATTTAAATTAAATCAAACACTGTTTCATTCCACTGTTTTATTAGATCTTAGGTATTGTGTTATTACTGATGATGACTACATTGTAGTTGAAAACGTTCTAACAATAAAAACAAACTCATAGTAGAATGAAACAGTGTTTGATTTACATAATTTTAATATTTTTTTTAAATATTTAAACTTTATGTAAGCGACAAATAGTGCGACAATAATTAATACTTATTTTAGGCATATTAATCCAAACTCTTCTACTATCCTCCCGGAAACAAGCGTCCTCCATTCAGATCCTCTTTACGTCAATTGGGTCACCTCTTTCCACGATACGTTTGACACTTTGATATCGTAAAAGAGGGCGACTAGGAAATCGAAAACGTCGTAGAGTAAAGAAAAGTGTTCTCTTTGATCAACATTCTCAAAAAATGATTCAGCGAGGATCTTCGTCTCTTCTGTATTACTGACACTACAAATCTTCAAAATCTTCACATTCTAGACGTATAATTAACCTGACTTACTTATGTGAATTAAGACACCAATTAAGCTCTAAAACACGTACACTGTTATGTCAACACAGTTCGTAATAATAATATTCAGTTTTATTAGCACTTAGGATAATTTTGATTTGATAAGTCTATCATTAGAAATTTAGTTAAGCATATTCCATGCATCATCATATTTGGATTTTATAGGCATTACTAATTTTCTTTCATTTTCATTAATTGAGTTAAAATGAGGTCATTACTATATTGGTGTAGAGAAAATACATAATATAGTTTGTAAAAATATTTGTAATACTGAATAATGCCTTAAAGAATCTCCACCAAGGCACTAAAGCGTTTATATTTTTGGGGAGGATTTTGACGGTTGAGGCCCTTCTAGTAAGCCTTGAGGCCTTCCTCAAAAAGAAAGAAGTGTTGTGTTGCAACAGAAAGGCGTGAAATCTCTGTGATATTGGCTTAGTCATGCTTTGAACATTTCCATTGATAGTTGAACAGAAAGATAAGATTTTTTTGCAAGATTCATGACGGTCGAGATGCCCTTCTTTCACAGTACAATTTTAGGAGTAGGGATGTTTTGATTGCTGCAGAAAAGCTCAGAATTGAAGATTTTTGATTTCTTCTTTTTGCTCCTAAGAGGAGCGCAAAAAGCTACAAAAACACTTTTGTTTTAATTACATAACATAACATAAAATGCATAGACAATTCACGCAGATCAAGCTAGTCCCAAACTAAGATATGAATCTTTTATTATGGATACTAATGCGACGACACACATATACAATGCACAAAACACATATATATATATAACACCTAGACCCAAGACAATTTGAAAAAGGTCATTCTTCATTTTGCCCTGGCCGGGAATCGAACCCGGGACCTCGTGATTCAAAGGCAAGAGCGTAACCTCTGCGCCACACCGGCCGCCTTTATTTTATAGATATATTATGTAATCAAAGGTGTCATTGACAATAATGCAAGAACAACAAACATATCTCAAAACTAACCTACTTTCTTGCACCAGAGTGCAGAATTCAATAGAACCCAAAAACACAAAAGTAGATCAAGATTTATATACAACAATAATAAATTGTTGAGAACATAGATAAAAGTAATTCAACTCCGTGTATTTATCAAAACTGTCTCTTATTCTGTGATTTTTAACACTCAGTGAGATCAGCGTTGTGCTAGTTTTATTTTCTTTTTATTGTAGAAATCCATTTAGTCGTATTAGTTCTTCTTCTTTTTAGCTTTTTTAGATCCATCTTTGGACAAACATTGGAAACAATTTTGTAAGTGCGTCCATAATGCAATAATTAAATAATATTTTTTGTCTTTTTTTACATTAACAGTGATAGCAGTTTAATAGTGAAAATGATCTTGTAATTTAGTTCTGAGATGCCTACGTCTCCGAATACCATTTCTTTTCCTCTTATCGTCTTTCTGTTCTCGTTCATTCTTTCGACATAGGTACTCAAAATACTGTAGTTAATTGTTGTAATTGCACTATCAATCACATATTCTCGTATGCCACTATTAAGTTCTGTACCCCTCAGACGTATAAGTTTTTAAATTTTTTGTCGGGTTTCTCTTGGATCCCCGGTAAAACTCTTTCTGAAGAACGGAATATCTATAGTTTCCATTTTTTTTGCAAGTTTTTAGTATCATGTAAAAATCGTGAAACATAACGAGTCATTAACCATCTTCAATCCAACGATGAGGTTTTGCCACCCATCTCGAATGTCTCAGTTTATTAATTGGCCCCGAATAGGCAACTCAGATGGATATTATATGGAGTTAGTCTTATGGGCCGTAGACAAACTGTACTTAGCGATCGACTACTGGTGAATTTTTCGACAATCTACCTACATGTACCGTGTAATTATGCGCTATTGTTGCGCTTATAGTCGAAAATTTATTTGTAGTCGATCGACAAGTGACGATTTGTCTAGGTGGGCTGGCGTTATGTCATACATAGATTCTCTCAAATGCAAACCATGAAGTTTTTAATCTTAATACATTTGTTGCATTCTTTGTCTATCATATTCAATTACTGCAGATGGTTTGTTTATTACACAATTACAACAACAACATGGTGCGGTGGTTCACTGCTGTTAGTTAATCTTTCATTCATTCATTATCACAATTACCTAGTTGTCTTGTTAGTGTATTGTACAAAATATATATATATATATATATACCCACATACGTTTCAAACTAGGCGAGTAAAGATTTTGATATCTTTATTTAAATTAAAATGAAGACATATTGCATCTTGATCTTATGAAATTGTAGCGTTTGCTTTGAAATGCATATTTATTATCTCTTCGGAACTGACTGTGAATAGACTTACTAAGCCCAATAGAGCCGGTAAGTTTAACTTCTATGAGAGGGCTTTTAGTGTTGTTGGACCAATTGGTGGTTGGTTCAATTGAGAGATAATCAGATTGTCACCAGCTTCAGACACAAATTGAAAACTGAACTCTTCACCGGCGCCCTTGAGACAGTCTAGGGACTGTTAAACGGCGTCAAAATAAAATCATCCAGAATCATCATCATCATCAAATTCTTCTTCTTTGACATTTATTAGGCGTGCCACAAGGTAAGGCGATCCATCCTGAATGTCTCAATTTTTATTTTTATATTTATTCATTATTTTTTGTAAATAGATAAGAAACAATTACACAGAAGGTTTACATTTAAATTAGATACAATTAATAAACAGAGGGTGAGTTTATCGCAATGACGTGATCTCTTCCAACTCACTGTAATTACTATTGTAATTTTTGCATAGTTAATTAACACAATTATTAAAAATACACCATTTTCTACTGGGACCATTACAGCCTTCGGCCAATGCGATCACAGATAAAACAAAGATATGGTTAATCTACTGGTTGCTCCACTTGTAGGATAATACCGTGATGGTATACATAGATTTAATTAGACAATATATATTATCAGCCGCACACGATGGTGGGGTCAGCCATTTTCAATTTTCTTCGCCACGTGGCTCTAGCCGGCGAATTATTCTGGGTGACATCCTGATATCAATGTCTCCTTAATTTGACCTCTTGAAAAAGATGGGTTGCAGGTCCAGGTCAATACCAAATGAGAGGACATTGTCTTTTCTAAGCGTATGCAATAGTATATCATAATATGTCAAATTTATATACGACTGTTCATAATATACTATACTATACTATACTATACTATACTATACCTACTATACCCTCACGCCGTGTCCCAGGAGGGGTAGGCAGAGAGAACGGAACGCCATATAGATCTATCCTTACATACTTCTTTCGCTTCCTCTACATTCATCCAGTTTCTCATACATGCACGCTGATTTCTCTTACTCAGCACGCGTCCGTGCTTAAGAATTTGGTCTACGTGATCAAGCCACGTGGTTCTTGGACGTCCGCGCTTCCTCACACCCCTTCTTTCACATAAATACATCCTCTTCGTCATCCTTTCATCTTGCATTCGCTCAACATGTCCAAACCATCTCAACTTGTTTACACGCATTCTGTCCACAACACTCCTCTCACATCCGCTCATTCTCCTGATATCCTCATTCTTCACTCTATCTCGCAACGTTTTACCAACCATTCTTCTCAGTGAACGCATCTCCACAGCATTTATTCCACTCTCATCCTTTTTCAACCACGTCCAAGTTTCGCTTGCATACATAAGTGTCGGTACCAGAATGGTATTGTGCACTAGCATTTTTGCCATGTTCGACACACTGCTATTTCTAACAATGGGTCGAAGTTCATAATATGTTAAATTTATATACGATTTGATTAAACGGTGTAGACCAAAATTTTGACAAAACGCCAATCCTTAAGATATGATCAATGTTAGAAATATTCTAAGAATTTTGTTTATATTCCAGATAATAATTCTAGTCATTTCCTAAACCTTGAAAGTACACTAGATTTCGAGTGATTCCGAACAAAGACTTACATTATTTGAGTATGATGTATTGTCGTCAGTATTTAAAAGTTAATAAAACAAAGTTAATTTAAAATGCAAATAGCAGAATTAGAAGTAGGGTTTTCGATTTCAGAAATGGTTACAGTTAGGAAAGATTAATTTGTAGATTTTATAAAATTGGGAGCTAACACTGCAGCTTAAATTAAATTTGATAAATTATTTATTCCATTTTTTTTAGTGTGCGTATGCCTAAATTTTCATAAAAATATTCTTAAGCATTCCACACAGTCTGCGAATACTGCAGTTGGGATAAAATTATAAATGTTTTATATTTGACGTCTAGTTTCCAGAATAGGGCAAGGTTCCTTCTCTTTTCTGTAATTTTTCGAATGTTGCAGATATTCATAAAACAAGATATTTCAACCATGCTGAGAAAAGGTATTTTAAAAAAAATGGAGAACGCTTCCTTTGTAAAATGTGATGGTTCAGATAATTTGTTGTTTCATTTAATTTTAGCAATAAGAACTTCGCATAAAAATACACAAACGTCATTTAAAAGGCCCAAGTTCTCCACTGTCATAAAAAAAAAATATGCGTTTTAATGAATCTATTCGAATATTTCAAAAAAAATATGAAAAGTCCTGGCAATTGCAATCTCGACAATTGAAAACAGTTCAACTTTGGAAGCCCTAAATACAACCATACCTAACTACTTATCTACTTGCGAAAACAATTACAAAATAGACCGAGGTCAAAATAACCAACAACAGTAATGCTTTTATAGTCCAACACTGAACCAGTTCACTAAAACAACATCAACGCCACTATAGAAGTGTTTTGGAAGCTTGAGGCATCATCGGCATAGTTATTCTGATTCCAGCATCACGATTTGCCTGAGTAGTTGATACTTAATTGTAAGTAGGTAGTTCAGTCAGAGATTTCGCGGATCGTTTAAAGATCTGCCGTCATCACCTCTTCGTGACCCGAGTACCTAATTTCACATGAGTGTAGTTATGCAGAAACTAACCACTAACCAGATCATAAGACCGTTGAGCATTTTTAGATGTTTTATTCCAAATTCATTTTGAAAGACTGGCTGTGATCTACATTTCTCTTGGAGTCTGATCTTGTTTCGACAATTTATAACCATATTTTCTTACATTTTCGATTTATGTTATACATGACCTTGGTTATTTGGCAGATAAAAACACGTTTTAGTTACGTATTATGGTCTAGGGCAGAGGTGGGCAGATTTACACCATCGAAGATCTAAAACAATATAATAAATTAGAAGCGGCTCGCAACCAAAAAAGGTATATTCCCATCCCCCCGACGCCAAATTTTCAAAATGACATTGGAATTTGGAATGCTTTACGGTTTCTTCGTTTTTTTTTTCAATAATAATTGCTCAAAATCTCGAATTTGGTGTTATTAGTCAACTTTTCAAAGGTGAGAAGATTTTTTTAGAAGTATGTGCGTTATCGACTTAAAATCATTTTTGATCGTCTATTTGCCTATCCCTGATTTAGGGCATAATTACAAAAAACTTAAGTCGAAGAAACGAAATTGGTAAAGGTAAACTAGGTTGATTTAATGTTTACAATGTCAATATTTTGGTCATCTCAAACTATAGAAAATGAAAGTATTTCATATTTTGTTGTATGTATGTATGTCGAATGATTCGTTTGGCGCCGTTCGATAGACCATATATCTCAAGGTTGCGGGAAACTATGTTGGAAAAGCGATGTTTTCAGAGTATTGATGTCATTCATTTGCTTTTACGAAGGTACTCAGATCCAGAAAAATTTGAAAGAGAACCTTGTGACTCAAAGACAACCTCTGTCGCAAAAACTTTTAGGTCGCAACACCGATAAATTTTTCCTTTGAATTCTAGTCTATAAAATATAGGTTTATGGTCTCCCCAGGCTTTTCGAACGATCTAAATTTTATAAGCATTCTATTAAATTTTACTATCTTATATTTATTACCAATAAATCTAAGATAAAAGTAAAGGTTTTCAGTTAGGTTAGGTAGGATTTATTGCACATATTGAAATATGTTTTTATGATTCATCACAAACTCGATAAATTCTTGTACTTCGTTTTATTGAAATTACCTAATAATTAAAACCTTCTATGAATAAAGGCTATTCAAATATGAACTGAGTGCTGAGAATTTTCTAAAGAACATGTAAATAGTTAAAATGAGCTAAACACATTGGGGCAGCAACTGATTTAAAGATTCAAATTAATTATATTATCAGAAACGTTCTGATTAATCGAAAGTGTTCTGAGAGCTCAAATAAAGGTTTGAGGCTCAGACTATTGTACTCAAATAAAAAAAAGTCAAAAGGGGGATAAATAATAGAGACGCAACTCACACCCTGATATCTCAAAAGAGGTTTTATTTATCCGCACATTTAAACCAAAATTATTGTCCTCAAGGGCGGGCCGGCCAACCGATGTCGTGGGAATTTCTTATACTACTACTCTATCTATATTAATATCCTTTTTAGGAAGTAAGTAATTTGCACCACTATTAATGTTTTTTTTTTCTGGAAATTCACCCGTAAAGAGTGATTTGAGTATCATTGATTTGATTTCAAAAATTCAAGATTTCCTCAACTATTTCTAGTGGTTTGCCAAGAATTATGGAATGTCTGAAATATATTTTGATCTCAAAAATTTGATTTAGTTTGTCATATTTTTTTTAAAAGACGATACGGATATTAATAATAGTCTTCAAAAAGTAATGTTGAGAAAATCAGTTCTTGAACAGACCCCTCGATCATTCTTCTTGTTTCCCATATCAAGATTCTGTGTTATCGTCATTTATTAAAAACCTATAATTATATTAAGAAAAGCTATCTATTCACGATATTTGACTATATTATTTCGTATGATTTAACCTTAGTGACAATAGACTGTCTCAAACGTATAACGAAATAGTGCTGTCTTTGGTCCTGAAGCTGTGATAGATAATTTGAAGTCATCTACCATATTCCTGGTTGGTTTCCATGCTATGAGTCACTTTGGCCATTTTTCATTGGTGCTTATGGTTATATGCGATTATAATTAGCATTAATTTTCATCATATGCGATCATACCATCAAAGTCAATTATACAGAAGACAAATTGCTGTAATTTAATCCAACATTAATCACTTTTTAAATATTCTAAAGTTTATTTATGTTATTTCATTTTTCTCTTATTCCTTTTTGCATCATTTGAATTATATTTTCAAGAGTTGTGAATTTTTTTTATAAACCTCACCCCGTGTCCCAAGTTGGGTAGGTAGAGGAACGGAACGCCATATAGATCTATCCTTACAAACGTCTTTAGCTTCTTCTATATTCATTCAATGTCTCATACACGCATGTATATTTTTCTTACTTATCATATATAAGGCCGTCGTTGAGAATTTGATTTACGTGATTGAAGCCACGTGGTTTTTGGTCACCCGCATTTCACACAGGCAACAAACATACTATCTGTCTTCATTAACTTAATAACTCATTTAGCTTAAATATCTGATGAAATATTCAAAAGTAATTTTTGCTTTAGGGAGTTATTTTGTTAATAACAAAGTAGTTAAATACTAATATATATAATTTCGAGAATTATGATTACCGATACTGACATTCATAATGTGATCATCATCGTTAATTAAATTAATAATAAAAAATACTGTAATTGTGGCCTCTTTATCTTTGAAGTTGCAGATTAAAACACTGTGTTTATTAATAACAATAATTATTAAATATTTATGATTGCAAACATGGCAATTGATTTGCCTCTATCCCCGGAGGTGATAAAACATATATTTAAATCTTAATTAACTTGTGTGTTAAGTGGGCTAAGCGTTTTAGATAGAATCAATCTAGTTTTGGAGATGTTAAATCTTAAAGACGGCTGGTAATCTAGTAGTCAAGAATTTGAACAAAGACTTGGAGATCCATTGTTATCAAGTCCAGGACTCCATAAGGTTTGTCTATTTTATGTTATGTTGATAAAAAAAAATATGACGTCCATTTCTCACTGCCTACCCCACTTGGATTTCTTCAATGTCTTTTACTTTGATAATTCGAGACCCTCCCCAGTAAGAAGTCTCTCTATCTATACTCTCACGCCGTGTCCCAGGTGGGGTAGGCAGAGAGAACGGAACGCCATATAGATCTATCCTTCTTTCGCTTCCTCTACATTCATCCAGTTTCTCATACATGCACGCCAATTTCTCTTAGGTACCCAACAACCGGCCGTCCTTTAGAATTACACCCCCTTTTTCAGATAAATACACCCTCTTCGTCATCCTTTCATCGTGCATTCTCTCAATATGTCTAAACCATCGTAGCTTGTTTACACGCATTCCGTCCACAACACTCCTGTCACATCCGCTCATTCTCCTGATATCCTCATTCTTAACTCTATCACGCAGCGTTTTACTGACTATTCTTCTCAGAGATCGCATCTCAAATTCATTTCGTCGGTAGCCTGGAGGTAGATTCTCGGCCTCGTGAACAAGGGGTCCGTGGTTCGATACCAGGTGCCGGCAAACTCCCCTTTCACGACACAAGCTTTTAGTAGCTTACTGTGAAAGGTGTATAAGGTTGTGTTTGGGTTTATAACAAAAACCCAGATATATCTTTTTTTTGAAAAAAAAAATAAAATTATTTCACTTTCGTCCTTTTTCAACCACGTGCAAGTTTCGCTTGCATACGTAAATAAGCAGGCACTCCCTTTTATTTCTGAGTAAGGATTGGAGTTAAAAGATGAGATAAATTAAGCCTATGTGAGGTTAACAATACAATATTCAATGATGAGTATTTTATTTAATATCTACTAAGCGAAGATGTTCTTAGTTATAATTTAGCCAAAGGTAGATCGTAAACGTTTCATTTTGGATTATAATTATTACTGTTGATGCTATTTTGATAGCTTTCATTTACAAGACATGCGCGATAAAGTAGCCGATGGGTTTTGCAAGATTTTTACGAGTGTTTCTCACACGATTTGTGTTAAATTATCTTATTTCTAACCATAAATAAAGTAGATATTAGAGAAATGATATATTATTATTGGAGATCATCAAAATGTAATTGTGTTAGAGCAGGGGTGGGCAAACTCATACCATCGACAATCTACAAACAATACAATATTGGAAGACAAGCGATCGACTCATAAGCAAAAAAAAGACCTCAGACTCCCAGAATTTGATGATTTCCCTTACTTTATGGAAATAAACACAAAATGTTTTGAGTTTTACTATATTTCATAATAAGCACCGTAATCTGGTTAGACTTTGTCAAACTTAACTAAATTCGAAAAAAAACTGACTTTGACAATAAAAAGACAAGTACACTAGAAGAAAATAGATTGACAATAAATTTGCAAACTAGAAGAAATTAGTTTGACAATGTCTTTGTAAGTCAAAACCAGGTAATTGTACCTGTTATTAAATAAAGTTACTCAAACAGTTTGTGTTTATTTCCATAAATTATTATAGTCTTACAAAATAAATGTCAACTCAATCAATAGATTTCCTTCACACTCTGAATTTCTATCCCCTGTCGCCAGATTTCTAAAAAGAAAAAGGAATATGAAATTTTTTTATATCCTTAGTTTTGTTAAATATTCATTCAAGTTTTTCAAAAGTGTAGACCATTTTTTAGGTTTCAGGTTCTAGATTTTGATTAGTTCCCTCACAAAACAGACCAAAATTTGGTATCTGTTTCTCTGGGTTTGAGGTGTATATCTGGAATAATCTGGATCACCTTTTTTACGATACGCTTCAAAAATTAATATCCGTTACTCTGGGATTGAGGTGTATTAGAAGTTGGAAGACATCGCATTTTAGCGATAAACTCGCCATCTGTACATTGAATTGTATAACTGATATTTACATGACACTGTTTTATTTTGTAATATTGTAACCAATGTACAGTAAAGAATAAAATAAATAAATAAATAAATAAATATCTGGAACAAAATGCATAATCTTCTTATGATACGGTTGTTAATGTATGCCTCCGATCGTCTCTAGAACCGATTGCGATGGATCGAACGATCGCGATCGACTGTTTGCCCTCCCCTGTGTTAAAGTATTATAGATCACGATTTGTGGTGTCAACATTTTAACTATGATTTTATCAATGTTTTGCTCTATATTTGATAGATCAAAATCTAGATTGATTCTTTATAAGGTTATGAGTGCCAAAGCCATAGAATACTTTTTACTGACGTGTGCGTAGGTGTATTCATCTACTTTGTAGGGTATAATTAAATCTTAAAATGGTCATGATTTCAATTTTAAATTAAAGGCGGTCAAAAACCTGATGAGATTCGAAGAAAAATTGGTAACGCAACCAATATGATTTCATATCAATCAGTCGTAAACTAGCGTAGGCTCAAAAGACATGTTAATATATCCCTTGAGTCCCTCGTTGTAGATGCTTTTATAAAAGTATGTTACTGTTGATAGAAAATACGTTTTGAACATTACTATTACTATTTTCAATATGTCACAAACTGTTACTCAGGATTTTCTCCCGGTATTCTTCACACGGGCACATGTGCCAAGTGTAACTTGTTTCTGTGTCAGTATTATCAATTTTTGTGTTGGTTCGTCAATTTATCTGTGTCATTTATTATTATTATTGTAATTATTAAAATGACACCATATTCTACATGGACCATTACAGCCTTCGGCCAATGCGATCTCAGAGAAAACAAACATTTACAATAATGTTTCCACTTTCCCTACAAATTCATCGTATGTTATATGGAAAATGTCCACATTCTGGGAAATGTTACTGAACAAGCGAATTGTCTTAGCTATTGGTGACTCTGTGAGAATGTTTGTCGACGAACTAAAAAAATAATTACTCAAAAAGTTGTCCTCAGATCAATGACCATGATTTTTATTCTGCAATGCATCTTAAAGAAGATAAAAATCTTTGCGTGAGCAATGACTAACGTGTTGTGTATATTAAATTCTGTTTAATAATGCACAAATAATGTCTTTACTTATTTGCTTCAACTAACCTTCAATTCTACGACTTCCGTCTGAGAGTTCCGTCAAGAGTTCAAAAGCATATTATTGTCAATTGTCTGTTGGCTTTATGTCGTAGTCCTATAAATAGCGCCTGCATGTGACTCATAGTTGAATACGTTCAAGTTCCATTTAAAGCCCTTTTCATAACCCAGTAATTTGCTACTTAACAGTCTTACAGACATTTTTTGTATTTATCCATTAGATAACACAATGTTCCGTGAAGTACTAAGCAAAGAATTGGTCCCTCAATATTTACCATATATGTTTCTGAATGTCCTGAATGGTTGAGATCATTGAAGTGTCTAGCATTAAGTTTTTCCTATCCCAAAATTCTAACAAAATAATTATATTGTTTATTCGTGGACCTACTGTTTCGTCATTTAAATTTAATGGGGTACGATTTTTGTCGGCCTGTATTATATTTTTTTTATAATAAAAAACAATTTTGTTTATATAACAAAATAAGAGATTCGATTTGATTACTATGTAAAGAGGAAATGTTAACGATTCCTCTTCCTCCTATAGTTCTAATCAGAGTAAACCTTTCTTATTATTAATTTAATATTATTTGTGTGAACAGCCTCCATGTTGACATTTTATCCAAGTGCAAGTAAATAAATTTTTTGCTTTATGCTCATAAATCTCTGTACTCGTATATACTTTGGTCAAAACATGATAATATTTTATTATTTTAATCCAAATTAGGACATCTTGATAAGAAGAATCTTTCAACATTTACAAACATGGAATCTCATTAACCTTCCTCAAGCTCAATGTAGTAATTCATTGTGATCACGTAGATTTTCGACCAAGTTCATAGTGAAATTAATATTTTCTGTGTACTGTCAGTAACTCACATACACCAAGTAGGTGAAGGTCACAGAGAGACGAACTGTCGAATCTCAAATTGGGGTAGCCACTGTGTAATATTGTTTTTTATTTTATTTTATTTCCAGAATCAAGGAGCTTAATTACAACATTTTTTAACCTAAATCTAAATTGACATTATTTGATTTTTTTATGATAAATGGATTAACTGTTCTGAATCAGTATGTAAATTGTACCCTTTATGCCAATAAAAAATAAAAAAAATCAGGATGGGTGGTGATTTCAGTCCTCCAAGTTGGACCACAAGCTTTCAGGTCGTCAGCTTTACTTTAAAAGTTAAGAAAATGCTTAAAAAGCCCTATGTTTCATACTTTGATTAATCAGACAATAATTTTAGATTAAGGCAACCTTGTGAGGTTGATGACAGGTCAAATGAATCACAGCTCTAGTAAGTTATTGAAGTACTACTACTACAATATTATCCCATCACGGAATATCCCACAAGTGGGGTAGCCAACGGACCAACCACATGATGATGATTTTGGATGAATTTATTTTATTTTTGACGCCGTTTAACAGTCCCTAGACTGTCTCAAGGGCGCCAGTGAAGAGTTCAGTTTTTTATTTACTTCTGAAGCTAGTGACTGTCCGACTATCTCTCAGTAGCATCGGTAGGCAATTCCACATAACCGGTCCAACAACACCAAAGGCCCTCTCATAGAAGTTAGACTTACACATGCAATATATTTATATGTGCAAGCTGTCCTCTCCACGCCGACAAAAAATTAAGACATTCAGGTTGGGTGGCATACCTCATCGCTGGTTTAAAGATGAAAAATGTCTTTATTTTTCGAATACCTGCCTTTAGTATGACGCTCGAAAACTTGCAGAAAAGAGTGGAAAACCAAAAACTCACCAGGTACTTCACGGAAAATGCCGTGATGCCACAATGTTCGGTGTCTCTTTTCGTTCGGCAGATTCACACAGGACACTTATGGCACTGTTCATAATACCAGCGATGCACATACCACAGCCCTTTGACTGCGGCCCGCCAGCGAATTATATGTATAATACAAAAAAAATTGACAATACCAGTGGTCAGATAATGTACCTATCGGATATTCGGTTAAAGTACCGGATACTTAATCATCATCATCATCTCTGTCGGTCCCTCAATACTGAGGATCGTGACCATCATGCCTCGTTCTGTAAACCATCTGTCTCCATGTTGAGCGATTCTCCACCATGTGTAAGGCTCCGTGAAGTAATTGGAGTAAATATTCTTCTTAAAGAAAACTGAGGAATTTTTGAAATATTTCAAATTTATAAATGTACGTACACGCCGTTATTTGAGAGATTTCGATGTTTGGTCAAAACATAATAAGTGCCATTTCTTAGAAGTGATATTAAAATATTTGCAATTATTTTAAACTAGTTGTGGTTTTTTTTTTAAAAGTAGGTGGTTATATTTATATTACAATAATTTTTATTGCATTCCAATCATGAATATTGATTATTGCATCATTTTATGTTTATGTACAGACTTGAAAAAAGCATACTTATTAAACGTGGGTAAGAGGCAGTGGCGTATCTTCCATACAAGCCGAAAAGTCGCCTTTTACCTGAGGTTTCCAAGCTTAAAAATGTATACATACCCTTCAAAATAGGATAGCCAGCGGAATAACTTCATGTAATAAAAATGCATATAACACTTCGAGTCAATAACAGGTAAAACATTTACAATGGATGGTAAACTCCATCACTGAATTGAAGCTGCCTTAAATGTGATGATTAACTAATACTTGCCTCTTACAGGTCACTCGAAAACAGACAGAAAAGAGTGGGAGACCTATTAATCACTGGGGACTCCTGAGGGAAATTAATATAAAAAATGCTTTATTAATAATAGTTACGTGCAGTTGTTCGCCATGAGTGAATTCGATGCGATGTACTCCGAAGTGTCATTTGAACCTAGCTACATGTTACTGAGCCATTTTAAATTTATGTACATATGTAGTTTGTTTCACCACACACATCGTATCTTATGGGGACTATTTTTTGTCTCGCTCAGGCATGCGATGCATAAGAATTACACAGCGCTCTCTCTGTTTAACGACTTCATTTCTCTATGTAGAAGTAGGTACCTATATGCGAAATAACATGGGAAAATAAGCCTTGCTTATCGTAATATTCTTACGATACATGATGAATGCACCGGCTCTCATCCAGTCAACAAAGAAAATCGTCGTTTATGACGTTCAGTTCTCGAATAGGTGACCATTCTGCAAAAAAATAAATGTTTTTTTTTGTGAAATAAAACCATTTTTTTCGTATTATTTCTTCTTCATTTGTAAGTGCACTGTCAGGTCCCCGACGTTGGCGATCACTCTGGCATAGGCCTCTCGGTCCTGCGCTATCTGGAATAACTCCTCCACACCGCTCATTCCAGTCCAATCATTCCAGGCCAGCCCCCCGACGTCCCTCTATCTTGACTGTCATAATCAAACGCAGAATGTGGTACTTTTCTCTACGCATTATATGCCCCAGATATGAGATCTTACGCATTTTGACATCCAACAGGAGTTCTCTGTCCATTCCAGCTCCAACCAACACCTCTACATTTGTGATCCTATCAATCCAATGAATTATATATCTAGTATTTATTTAATAACTTATTTATGCCTTTAAGCTATTGAGAGTGGACCTACCCAGTATGAAAACATCAGAAACGCCACTGACAGAAGGTATTATACTGTAATTTAGTTTTATCGGGTAAGTCACGATCTATAAAAAAATGTAACACCAATTTTATTTCTGCATTTCTATTCAATACTAATTATATAATTTTTGCAACATTAAAATTAGAAAATTAAATAATATTTATTTATATTTCCTAATGCCAATGCAATTTTAGGAAAATATTTTGACATTACAAAGTATATACTTTTGTGTAACTTTTACAGGTTTTATTTGTTTTTTGTAATGCATATTTATTTGTTTTGAATACTTATATTTTTTTTGTTGGAAAGTACTTGCGTATATCAATGAATTGACACCTATACTTATGTTTGATTATTTTGAAAATTTGCAAATATTATGTTTGTGAATGAATTAAAATATGTATAATGCTAATGTTCTTAATATATTTTTTTTTTTTATAAAAAGATATATCTGGGTTTTTGTTATAAACCCAAATACAACCATATACACCTTTCACAGTAAGCTAAAAGCTTGTGTCGTGAAAGGGGAGTTTGCCGGTACCTGGGATCGAACCACGGACCTCATGTGCACGAGGCCGAGACTCTACCTCCAGGCTACCGACGAACTTTGGAATGAACTTTGCTTAATCTCTCAAATTATGTTTTGCCAATTATTCTGAATTATTGTTATATATTATGATCAAGTAGGTATACTTTGTAATACAATGTAAAAAGCATGTAGGTATTTCATCGACGTCTGAGTTTTCTCACACCCCCTCTTTCAGATAAATACAATCTCTTCATCATCCTTTCATCGTCCATTTGCTCCACATGTTCAAACCATCGCAACTTATTTATACACATTTTATCTACAAAACTTCTCTCACATCCAAATGTAGATACATGCATATGTTTTAAAAAAGACATTTTATATCTTAAATTCAACGATGCGGTTTACCACCTACCTTGAATAAACTAAATTTTTGTTGCCACGAAGGCTTGCATGATTTATATACATGTTTATTACACGTTTTTCAGAACGAACTGAGTTTTACTTTTCTTTTAGTAAGTGAAAATAACGACAAGTGTTCTTCCAGCAACACTGTTCCATATTCACAAATGACATCAAATTTTCATATTTTCTTAACTTTTCGACAAATAGTAGAAGCCTATTTTCTATTGTTTTTGTAATTTCTGCAGTGTTCTGGAAAAAAAGCAAGACTCCCACTTTTTACTGTAAGTTTCGAATATACTGCACTAAGAGGAATCGTTCGTAAGACATTCCGAATAAGACAACATGCTGCCCTTCATCAATCTTCGTCACCTGAACAGAGATGAAACATACTCGTGCATGACTACCGCCAACTCTGCATACTGCTGAAACCTTAAGGCTGTAAAATTTTAATTTACAGTTATTTAAAAATGTAGAAGTTTTGACGGTTCCATTGACGGATAAAAGGATGGGTCTATTTGCAGACTGGTAAAATGCCTTCGAGAAATCACTTGTCAATCCGACATAGATAAATTGTTTATATTTTATACTCACAGTTATTCTGTTTACATATTACGATAACCACATTACAATTCTAATTATTCAATAAGACAGTCTACTGATATGCACGTGCGGTGATAAAATCTCGATATTGGCCATTATTCATATCGGCCAATGGCCATAACCAATATCCGAAATCTACATGCTATTACCATTAATTTGTTCATGTTTTTATTTTATTTTATTTAACATAAATTGTTTATATTTTATACTCACAGTTATTCTGTTTAAATATTACGAAAACCACATTATAATTCTAATTATTCAATAAGACAGACTACTGATGTGCACGTGCGGTGATAAAATCTCGATATTGGCCATTATTTATATCGGACAATGGCCATAACCAATATCTGAAATCTACATACTATTATCATAAAATTGTTCATAGTTTATTTTATTTTATTTCGTCAACAGTTATGACATAGTTGGTAATAACACAAAATACACACAACTTTGTTTCATCTGACAAAACCAGAGAAACGAAAATTCATCATCATCATCATCATCATCGCCCTCGACGCTCCTCTCGGGAGCACAGGGCAGAAACCAGCATCCTCCATTCAGAGCGTCTCTGTGCCAATTGCGTCACCTCTTTCCACGACATTCCTTGCGCTCTGATATCGTTGTCATAGGAACGGTGTATTGTGAAAGAGTGACGCCCGGGCTGACGGAACCCCTGCGGATGGAAGAACAGTGCTCTTTTTGGCCAACTATCATTAGGCATTCTCAAAACATGTCCCAGCCAGGACCATCGTCTCTCCTGTATTACGGAGATTACAGGTCTCTGCTGGAAATGACAATTAATGTTATTTAATTCTTCTATCTTTTTGACATGCCGTCCGACAATAAAAAATCACTTTAAACAAAAAAACGAAATGGAACAAAATGAAATCATTCAAAAATTCAAAATAAAAATAATCCAGCTACTAAGGGAAGTTACCTACATAGGTACTTATTTTAAAATTAAAATAATTTAACAAGGTAACAACTTAGGTAAGTACCTAGGTACTTTCTTATACACAGTTAATCAATCAAACAGTTATTAAAATCAGCAAAGATAATTATTATTTAATCTGAAATAGCACTGTTGTTATGAATTTAAATTCAAATTCAAATAATGCACAAATTCACAAACGTTATGCAACGTGTACCACAAAGACACCGAGGGCTTTTAGGAACGGATTGGCATTATCTTTTGTGAAACATAACACAGTGTTATTTCATATTTTAAATAATTTAAAATGAATGTTTCACAATATTAACACTGTTGTTGACTTTTAATATTCAGTTCACTTCAATTCAAAAGTTCAAATTCAACTATGGTATAATGTTTCTTCTTCTTGTAATAGAAGAAAAAAGTTACTATGAAAGTTTTTTGCGATAACTTATATCATAGTTCACCATGGTTATGTTCTCAGTCTTCCTGAAAATTAAGACTCCGATTAGAAATCAAACGGATGTCTAGCAAATTATTATCCTATATGTGGCCCACAAGGCGCGTTCGCGAATATGTGAATTATTTGTGGAGATAATCATCTTATTTAATCCAACAATACTGGGAAAATTTCAATATATATGTTCTCGATTCAAATGGACGTTCTCGGTATCACGGTTTTTTTATCAGCCTCAAAGCAGAACAAACATATTCTCCCCAGTGGGAAGGGCTAGTCAAATGTTTAATGGTCTGGCTGGAGAAGTTGATATCTTTAACGTGACGTATGTAGAATTTATATGAAAAATTGAGGATATGTTGTAGTTGTGTTGTCGTTTGGATATCGTTTAAGGTTTTCTTCTGGAATCGTATTGGCCTTCAGCTGTAATGATCCTTTTAAAAATCGTCTTATTGTCAGTAATAATAATAATAATCTGCTTGCCACGAAAATAAAGAAACCATATTTTAAGAACACAAATATTTCAAATATCTCATTTTGGCATATTTCGGTCTTTGCGATTGTGGTTCGGGTAATGGCCATTTTTAACGGACAAAATATGATCATGTGTACATCATACTCATTAAAACTTGCTACAGAATTCGTGATTGGGTTCAGTGCAAATATTATCATGTTTAATATTATAATTCAAAAAGCCTATCAAATTATATTATTATGTTATGATATAATAATTCAATTCGTTACATGTAGATTAATAATTAATTTTAAACCTCTTTTTATATATGTCATTAAACGAAATAATAGCTCCATATTATTTCGTGTATTCGGTAATGAAATTTGCTATCCATTCTAAATATCTCATTATTTTATGGCACGGAGAGGGAGATCACCATCTTTTGTTCATGCATTTATTCTGCTGACTACCCTACTTGTGGAAAATTACATGATGGTTTAGTTTAGATAGATACCCCTAGATCCAATTAACTTTTTTCAACAAATTTATCGACTCCATAGATCTCAATATTGACTCAATACTTACATTACTTTTCGGGTTCGAACTTCAGACTTTGCCACTCCAGCATGCAGCAACGTTTATCGCTTTGTCATTTGCCATCTTTAGATCATTCTTATTATATGCATTCCGCATCAGTGGGCATTGCAATAAGTAGGAATCTCTCTGCACTTTCCTCCCCATCCAAAAAGCCCCACCTCTGCTGGTTACTTTTGCACCTAATCACCCCAAACTTTAGTCTGTTCAGTGTCTTCCACTTGGGGAAGCTCGGACTATGCACGGTGTTTGTGTTTTCGGATAGCATAATCCATGCGTTGTTGTCAAATTCCTGCCACCACAATTGCTCTCTATGCTTTGCTGAAGAAGTTGTAAGATCATTTGTGACCTTACGAAAGCTTTTTCTCGATCTTAGTTTTGTCGACTTCCGAAACTAAACCTCAAAGATAGAGATATATCCTAGAATGTCTGTCCAGTAAATTTATAAACAGAACTGCAGTACGTACCAACAACAATTTAAGTATTGGCTATTTTGAATGAGGCATATTTATTTTATTTATTTATATTTATTTTAGAAATATATACGGCAAGAAGCCTTTTACATGTTGACATAAATTTTTAAAATATAAAAAGGTAACAACGACATTACCATAGGTATAAAATTACGTAGTGTCTAATGATCAAACAGTAACCAGAGAATGGGCCACTTGCAGTCGTGGGAGATTTTAATAAAAATGATCGAATTCAGTAAATTTGAGGTCGGAAAACACAAATATGTCAGTCAATTTTTTTTTTAAATATCTAAATAATGGAGAATTTCCAAAAATAAAACCCAAATTTTTTGACGTTTGGCAAAACACTCTAAACAGCTGATGACGTCACGGAGTCCCGTGAATCCTAGTAACTTTCGCAACCACAGATTATAATCTCATACACACATGGGACTCCGTGACGTCACAGCGCCGCCATTTTGTTTTTGATCATTCCGAGAAAATCCAATTTTTAAAAGCTAAGTCTAAAGCTAAATCTAAGAAAATAGTGCAAGAAAAATTAAAATAAATTGTGGTTGTGTTTCTTTCATACTATGTAATTTACAATTTTATGTAATAAAAAAAAAATCTGCAAGTGGCCCATTATGTGTCAAGAATAAATAATTAGTACAACACAAATATATATGATCAATTAAAAAATAGAATAATATTATATGTAGGTATCATATTTTTTTTATAATATACTTAGCAAAAGCTATTTATTATTTACACACAACACATTTACGGAGGCGCAAGAGTAGATTACTAATCATCTTGTTGTACTCATTTCACTTTTGAGTAATTAGTGACCTAATCTTGATCAATTAGAATTTAAATGTTCCTCGCACGTATTTGCAATATTACATACATTGACACGTTCTGATATTATTATTAGAAATAATACATAACTGAAATATTTATTGAAACTACCTACTAGGTAATAATAATTTTCAAATGTCGTGATCGTTTTGTACGAGTGATGCGATGTGCAAAACTTCCGCAGTAATTTATTCACCAAAGATGCATGTTAGTGAGGTGACCAAATTGTTCACAATTAAAGCAATGTTATTTTTCAGATTTCAGAAGGAGCTTCACTTATTTCCAAAAGATTAACTTTGTTGTGAAATAATTAATACACCATCACGGCATATCCCACAAGTGACCAGGTAGCCAGCAGACCGGTTGCATGTTATTAACATGCTAGCCGTCTTCAATAAATTTATATATTCAGGATGGGTGGCAAACCTCATCGTAGAATTAGAGATGAAAAACGCCTTTGTTTTTGGAACACCTGCCATTTACAGGACACTCGAAAACTTAAGGACAAGAGTGAGAGGCCAATTCTTTTGTCGGGTACTCCGCGGAACAAACTTATCAAACAAAATTGTAAAATATTCTAAAACCAAATCGAGAATATCATAATACACGACGTTTTACTTCCTAAATCCGGCGACGAGATTTGTCGTCCATCCTGAATGTTTTAATTTTTTTCGGCACAGAGACAACATCAGTTTGCATGTTTAGGTATAACAAGCGACTGTTTTGCAGACTACTCCAATTGCGGGACATGCCATGATGGTAAAAATCTTTAATAGGAAGACAATATTCAAAAGTGGAGGACTGTCTTTTCAAAAAGGTGACGGTTGGTCACCTTAATGTTAGGTCGCGTTTACATATTTTAGTAAGTTGTTCTATGTATATTTGCTGTTTCACAGTGTTGTCTTTTATGTAAACTCTTATTTAATAGTGCATTCTTATGTGTAACGATAATGGTGTTGGATAACATGTAGTTGTTGATACGTTAATTTTTTATGCATCTAGCATTTTGATCTCAAAAATTTCATAGCTAGTCGATTGCGTCAGTAGTTACATTATTTAGGTCCTCTCGACCAAATTTAGAGCTATGCAAAGGACACTTTTTAATATAATATTAAAGGGCTTGGAACATAGAAAGAGGTCCATATAATCTGAAAATATATAATTTATTCTTCTCGGATTCGATTTCTGGCCAGGGCTAAACGAAAAATGTCCTCTCTCAAATTGTCCTGAGTCATGTAATAGCCAATAATGTGTTTGTTAATGGCTAAATTGTATTAATAATAACAAATTTAAACTTATTTCTGATGGTCGAACAGCCTCAGCCATAGCTTCAGAATCAAGTCTTGTGATTTTGAGCTTTGGATTCCCAGTCGTTTGAAACTTTTAGCTCTGTCAGATTTTAGTTGATATTAGGTATCTAATTGTCCTTGTTTTGGTTTGCTTAATGGTAAAGAATTGGTCTCCCACTCTTTTCGAAAAAAAACATGATATTTTACATCTTAAATGCAGCGATGAGGGTTGCCACCCATCCTGAATGATTTAATTTTCGTAGGCACAGAAAGGACACTTTGCATGTTTATCACATGTAGCTGGTCTGCTGGCTACCCCACTTGTGAGATTTGTCGTGATGGTATAATTAATAGACAAAGACATAATTGTGAAAAAAACCTATATTGTATGCATCCCTGTATTCACCTCACATAACAACTGATTTCAATAAACTTTTATGTAAACACTTTAATTATGTATACACTATTTAATTATTTAGTTTGTTGCAAACTATGTTCGTTTGTTTGTGTGTGATGATGATGCTCTGATGATGATGATAATAATAATGATTGAGGAAAGATCATGTTAAACCTGAAATTAGATCCACGATGTGAAAATAATAATAATAATCTATGCATGCATGCATCAGGTTTTCTCTGTTTATAGATCGCTTCTTTCTACTGTAGCAGGTGTATTCAACTGTCAAATTAAGATCTTTTTTTAAGAAACTTTTAAAAATGTTAATTTAAATATAAAAAAACAGCCAAATTGTTTGTTATTCATACTGAATTGATTTGAATAAATTTTTAAAAACATCCCTTCCAATTTTTCAATTTTACAGACACTTTTTCTTTTCTACTGATAAAGTAAATGATAAAGATCCCAAAAACTTTTTTCTCATTAAACGAAAGATTCGAAGAGGAACAATAATTTAGTGAGTTTATGTTTGAAATAAAATAAAAACTGGTTAAAGGTTGTCACTTACACGAAATGCGTTAAGATTTTTGCGTGTGGCGATCTTAAAATAAATTTATAAATTTTGAACTGAATTATTTATTGATTATTTATTTATTCCGTTGGTTCGATAAAAATGAACAAGTCACTCTAAATTTTCGCGGAAAAATCTTCTAGTAGTAGGTAACTAATTATTTTTATTAAATTTCAGATTATAAATAAAAAATAATTCATCTTTATACAACCGGCCATTTGTAATCAGCTTTTTTTTGTTTTTGAAAATACACTGTAGCGATTTCGGTGCACTTAAACCACCGATGAGTTGTTCATGAATAAATTTATAGGCTCTAAAACTACTGGTTTATGATCACTTAGAAGGATCACGATAGCTTTAAATAATATATAACATTAATTTATATACATCTCACACAAGAAATTATAATTAATATAGTTATATGATAAATTATGTAATTTAGTTGAGATATATTTCTTGCAGTCGTTTATCATAATATTACTATGATTATTAATTCTCTCTATATGTGCTAACAACCCTGCTTGAATTGGTATTAAATATTATTAACAATAATATAATATAAACCGTATCATGAAGCCTTAACTAGGTTAATTATTATACTCAAAAACTTAAGGAGCAGTGTAACATGTATCGAGTTACTGCAAAGATACATTTAATCTAATACATAAAATTTTCGTGTCACGGTGTTTGTTATCATACTCCTCCAAAACAAAACAAAAAAAAATTGAATATATTTGTTCAATAATTGTAATAACTATCTAAGTATGCGTAGTATTTAAAAAAAAAAATATATGAAAATTTGCAGGATTCTCGTTCATTTATGTACCAAACACACCTCTGAATTCGACTTTTAGATGCTATTTTATAAACGAAACTAAAATCAAGTTTTTTTTTTAAAGTTAAAGTTTGTTATTGGTAATTGTAGTGTATGGACTTTGTACACTGCACCGGTGAGATGAACCTTGCACTTGTTTACAAGTAAAACAAGGAATATTGAGTGAGTAGCAATACTCTATTATCTATATAGGTTAGCTTCCTATAGGAAACGGGGCTCATTATAGATACGACCTTGGGTTGCACTGGTTCGCTGCGTTTTTTGACTGTTGTGTTCGACAATTTGTAAATAGGATTATTATTGAATATATTTGTGTTAATTATAAATATCCGTGTCGTTATTCAAAAGAACCTACAATATTGTAAACTACACAGTATACAATAGTAATTAATATTTGTTTTATTTATTTATTCATTCTTTACTGTACATTGATTAAAAACAATTACATTAAAGGTATACATTCAAATTAAATACAATCAATATACAGAGGGCGATTTTATCGCAAAGGCGCGATCTCTTCCAACTAATCCAAAAGTATTAACTTAAAAAAAAACATATGAGAGAAAAATAAGCAAAAATCTAAGGTAATGTTTTCATATTTTATCAAATCAAAATGTTCGTAGGGTCAATAAGTTTTGAGAGTTTGTATACCAAACTTGTTAAAAATTGAATGTTTTATCGTTTTTGCTTAAGGGGCGCCTTACATTTCATCTTCAGAAATTAACTCTTACTAAAACTTAACTGTTAAGTTCTGATGATGAAACGGTAAGTTTCGAAAACCTAAAGCTCATTAAAAATAAAAGTGGAAAATACAGTGTTTTTAATTTTTAATTTATATATAATATAAATATTTTACAAGTTATATATGTTGATATTGATTTTAACAACTTAATTCTGAAAGAAAGAGTAATATTTTTACATTTTGGTGCTTAAGTGTTAAGTTTTTTGAAAAGATTATTGATTTTTCTAAAAATTAAACGTTTCTAGTATTATACAACAGAAGCATACCCTTAACATGGTTTGAAAACCGTCTGTTTAACGATTACTTTAAGAGCTTACTTATTATTTATTTGATAATGATTATTATAATAATAAAAACAATTTATTTCAATAACAGCTCTATGCATATTTCATTACACACAACTTTTAACCCTGCTTAAATAATTTTAACATATTAACTGCCCGCATTTTGCAAGGAAAAGAAATTATATTATTGTTGCAACGATTATGATTTGCAATAACAATAATATTATTTATGCCTCAAGTTGCGTACTCACTGAGTTCATACTGCAAACAGTGAACTGAATGCAGGTATAAACTCAGTTCTCTCTGTATCATCGAGAACTTTGAAATTAGATCTCTTTCTCAATAATCTTATGAAAATATTTTATTTCAGTTTGGAAATCGAGGTTTTGGATGGAAGCTCACGACGTGACCATACCAAGAAATCTTCTTAAAAAAACAAAGATGAGTGAATATTATTTGACAATCAACTTTGGGAATGTGTCTCTTTCTTGGACAGGCTGAAAAAGCTCCTAAACGCTCTGATTTTTATTCCCTCGTTTATATTATGGAGTCAGGAGATCCGCCATCTTCCGACATCTCTTCGACTCTCGATCTTGCCTTTGATAATCAATTGACGTATTTCAGATACTCAATTAATATTTCGTCGGTAGCCTGGAGGTAGAGTCTCGGCCTCATGAACAAGGGGTCCGTGGTTCGATACCAGGTGCCGGCAAAACTCCCCTTTCACGACACAAGCTTTTAGCTTACTGTGAAAGGTGTATAAGGTTGTATTTGGGTTTATAACAAAACCCAGATATATCTTTTTTAAAAAAACCACGTTACTTCTAAGTCGTTCTTCTAATCTACTTCAAAGCCACGTTAGGAGTAATTTTTCTGTATTAGTATTAGCTTGGTGGTAGAGTTTCGGATTTCAAATCAAGAGCCCTTACCAATCAGAAACCTTGATTGGAGAACCATGTCTACACAATGCAACATTGTGCAGAATCTAATCGGAAGAAGTGAGAAAGGTGTCCCAACGCTTACGAATTGGCCCAAGGCTGGCTTTAGTGATCACTTTTGGTGTCCATGGACAACGTTCACCAATTCCACCATTCTCACTGTCACGATGTAATGTGTCCACCAATCGAGAGACGCTTTATGCAAACCTTAGAAGCAACCATCTTTTTGGGATCCCATTTTTCAGATCTCAAATAGATCGCGAGTTCATATTTTCTTCCAACTGCAGATGCACAACACCTTAATGACGCAATAATACTGCTTAATATGAGAATGTCTGCGGTTTATTTGAGTTTAATTCAAATCCAGATAAACATTTGGAAAAAAGTCTGTCTTATATATACACACAATCATAATTAGAGCAAATCTATTTGTTCATAATTAATCAATTAATATTTTAAAGTGTAGATATTAAATTATTAAACTTTTGATTTATATTTTATTATTTGAATAATGTATAATTATTAAGCAATGTCGATATTTCCTTTTCGTTAGCCTATATTTTATAAAAGCTGTACATACCCTAAAGCTCTGAATGTTTACGTTTAAGTTTTTTCTAGACATAATATACTACATTGCGTCGTCGATTTGCAGCACACAATAATTGCTTAATACTATTGTTGCAAAAGCGTCCGTTTCATATAACTATTATTTATAGAAGGTTGAGAATATTTAATCTATATATTTTTTAGATTGATGATCAAAACTATATCATAACCCCCCGGGGGTGAAATAATTCAACGAAATATAAGCAGCACCCACCCTGAAATCATAGTATAGATAATTTTATATTTCGTAGCTGTAATATAAGATACTAGTAGAAGGAAGACGGGGAGTTGGCAGAAAGCAAATGTTCTGGCTGCGCAACATTAGAGGAGGACAGTGGATGACCCGTTCAGAGCAGCACAGAGGCCTGAGTCAATAAGACATTTTCACGTTACGTTTTAGTTCCGTTAACGTTCGAGCGAGTGTCAATTTCGTTGCTAAGATACACAATGGTTCCGAAAATTAACACTTTGGCGCAACATCGTCTGCATTTAAACGCTAACGGAACAAAAACGTAACGTGAAAATGTGTTATTGACTCAGGCCTCAGGACAGGGAGGCTTTCTCCGGAGTGACCGCTAACGTCGGGGGGGGGGGGGACCTGACATGGCACAGAAAGAAGAAGAAGATACAAATAATATTTGTTCCTCCATGTATTTGGAATGTGTTCTATCACTTCTTTTTCTTTTTGTATCGGTCAGCATCAAAAACGATAAAAAAAAAACTAAAAACATCGAATCTATATTCCCATTCCCTCCCTGAAAGCCAGGACCTCTCTTGCAGCTTCTCCCAGATGAGTTGGCTCCATGAATTCCTCCCAGAGACACTGTCTGGGAGCCATTAGACATATTTTATTTATTTATTTATTTTTATTTATTTATACATAAATCCACGGCGTGAGCCTTTTACATGTTAAAAATATAAAACAAAAACAAACATAATTCTCATTTACAATACAGTTGGAACAGAACAACAACTGGCGAAGAAACAATACAATTGGAATATTAATTGATATCTTGCATAGTGACACACGACAAAGAGATGGTGACAAAAACAGCTATTGTGTCAAAAGACAAACTAATAAATAGCAAAGACTACAGATATGAGAGTTGACAATACAATACTCTTTTTTTACTGTTCGAAGCTTTTCGAGGGAAGCGGAAAGCTATGATGTAATTGCCGACGCCGTCTTTATCTAGAATGTAGGTAGGTAGGTACGTCAAATTAATATATTTATTCGTTCATACTGTCAAGCAATTGAGCTATGTGGAATTAAATAAATAAATGCAGCACATGAATCTCTTCCGCAAGTTTTCGAGTGTTCTGTAAAAGGCAGGCATTCGAAAAATAAAGATTTTTCACATCTCAAATTCAGCGATGAAGTTTGCCACCCGTTTTGAATGTCTTAATTTTTTGATTGCATAGAGAGGATGGCTTGCACCTTTGTAACATGTGGCTAATCAGCTGGCTATCCCACTTGTGGGATGTGCCGATCACGGCATCAGGTATAGTAACAATACATTGTTACTGAAATATACATAATATGTATATCGATTATAAGTAATTTCACACATGTGACAATGTCAAATAAATAGAAGTCCCCAGATTTTTGCGCTATCTGGGTGGTTGGTGGGTCTTCTTCAATGTGAAATAAAATCAATATACATAATCAAACACACACAGACCTAGAACAATTTCAAAGAGGCAATTTTTCATTATGCCGTGACAGGGAGTGGAACACGGGACCTAGTGACTCAAAAGCTACACCGGCCGTCTAAATGCGGTGAAACATTCTCAAACGTTGCAAAAATGTAACAATATTTCAATCTACCGACATTATACGTATAAAGTAAATACGTGTGTTGTGTTATGTTTAACGCAAAATGTGAAATTATGTAACAATTATTATAGACCAATGCATACTCAATTACGTACTAAATAAAAACAAATTGTTGTAATATACATTGTAATGATAATATTATAATTTTATATACTCAAGTAATTTTAATCTAGAACACACTTTGACACAACAACGATGTGTACCTATAACATTTGAAGTGCTTATTAAAAATTTGCGGTGGTGGACATTATGTTAGTTTTATTAAATTAACCTAAAAAATATAATATTATTAATTATATTATAAATTCAACAGTTTGTAAGTAGATACCTATATATGTCTCAAGATAAGTTATAATAATTTATGAAAAATTATGTTATACATATAAATGTTTTCATATTTGTTGAGAGAGTTCATGTTTGTACAAACAAAACTACCCAGTGGGAAGGTGTAGCGGAATATTACCGACGGATTATCGCGCATAGATCATTTTTTAATGCTGGCAATATTATCAAGTGGCAACATAGGAGATATACGTCAAAGAAAAAAATAGTATTGTCACAGGGAACGAAAAGAAATGTTAGCGCAGAGAAAAGTTTTCGCGGCGTGTCATTCCAAATTTTACCTCTGTGACAGGCGGGAGAAAATGGTCTTAAGTTTTTAAGTGCGACGTGAAAGAAGGGGAACAGCGATCTCCATCCCGATATTTGCCGGGAAGAAATGTATTGAAACACCATTGTTTTGTGTTTTTTGTCAATCGTAACGAAATAAACTCATCAGCGAGTACAAATCCACGAGAAGGTTTAGAAGCCGATACCCAGAGGAGTGAATTTGCTCACCCACGTGGTACCTCGAACCTGGAGTATTCCAAACAAGATAACCGCAAGAATTGTGAGGCGGTTCCAAGTTGCGGGGTCGAGGGTTGGGGGTTGCAGCCAGCCACGAGGGTGATCGGAGACTGGGGATCTCGTGGGAAACGCGCCAACATCGAAAGTCGGATGGTTCAATTAGTAGTACGTGTCACATCTGCTCCCATGTGTGTGGAGACCTAATAAAAGAAGAACGAACAGGAACCAGTGTTTAAATAGTTTTCCCCCCATATGTCGACCCGAGCAATTGACCCATGGACCCTGGGGTAGTGGTAAAGCATAGCTGGCCAGACAAAATAATGCCACAAAGGGCTATTCAAATGTTTAATGGTCTGGCTGGAGAAATTGATATTATTATCTTTTACGTGACGTAGGTATGCAGAATTTATAAGAAAAATTGAAGATATACTTATTGTAGCTGTGTTGTCGTTTGGATTTCGTTTAAGGTTATCTTCTGGGACCGCATTGGTCTTCAGCTGTAATGATTCTTGTAAAAATCGTCTTATTGTCACTAATAATAATAATATGCTTTGCTGGTTTTCTAGTTTTTAATTGATTTAGTTGTATATTATTAGTTAAGTTTAAACTGTATGTTTGCGAAAGAAAATAAAATAAAATATGTATTAGAACATGTGTGTTGAAAGACTTGGTTTGGAGTGACCAGAGGTCCTGGAAACAGCGGTAGACAGGCATCTCTGGAGGAGGTACCTACTTAGGGGCAATGGGCCCCCTACCCAACTAGGACAAGGGGAAGAAGATGTATGTATGTATGTATTAGTAAAAATATACAAAGTTTGTGATGAAAAAATTAGTTTTCAAATGTCCTATAAATCTGGCGTTTTAGATAGATCATCTATTAGAAAATAATAAATATATTGTAATAGATTTTTAGATCGATATATCTGGTGTTTTAGATAGATCATCGATTAGATAGATCTACATAGCGTTCCGTTCTTTCCATACCCCACTTGGGACACGGCGTGTAAAGTATAGTTATAGATTATCTTCAAAGATATTTTATTTTATTTAAAAAAGATATATCTGGGTTATATAATAAAGTCAAATACAACCTAATACACTTTTCACAGTAAGCTAAAAGCTTGTGTCGTGAATGGGGAGTTTGCCGTCACCTGGGACCGAACTACGGATATCCTGTTTACGAGGACAAGACTCTACCTCCAGGCTACCGACGAACTCTCTTATTCTGGTATATAATCTTTTTCAAACTATTTGAGTGGAATTAAATTCATAATCTATGTAATAGTCTACTATTCCAGAAATTATATTGATTTTTTCTCAATACCAAAAGGTGTTCCTTATTTCTTGTTCACATTGGACATTTGATAATATAATTGTGCGACTGGAGTTTGGTTTCTAGCTAGTAAAAGTGAAGTACAATATAAATAATGTTTATATTGATATCATAACATCACATTATGATAACGCCGATACAATACATTTATGAAACACCTATTAACTTTTTTATAGTCGCTAATAGAAGGTGGCAACATTGTTAGTAAAAATTAATGTTTTTCTGTTCATTTAATTCAAACATTACATGCATGTTCATTAAATCATAAAAATAAATATGATTCTATAACGGAATATCCACAAGTGGAGTAGTCATTGGTGATATCAGCGATAGACATTTGGCAGGCTGGATTCTAAGGAAACGTTAATAAAATAAGGAGAGTTCGGTTATACGAATAACCTATTGGAATGGTTTGGGTCAAAATCAAAAACACTTTGTGCCTTATGGTAAGAATTGATCGCCAGATTTTTTTAGAATTTTGGTGTACCTCAGGGTTCAAATCTGGGACCACTGCTATTTATACTTTTTTTGTCCATATCATGCAAATATTGAGCGTCTGCTGATGATCTAAAAGTATTTAAATGCGTTTCTTATGTAAGAGATGCACAGTTACAACAAAAGGGAAAATAAATAAAAATTTGTATTAAAAAAATGCAATGCAATGTCCCAGACGAGAAGTCATACTCCGGGTAGTATACTTAAACATACAAATGAACAATTGGATTCAAATATTTATTTATAAATCAGAAATTAAACACAATAATTAGTTTTTTGTTATCGATCGAGTTTTTTTTGTATATATTCTTAGTATATTGTGGCTAAAAACAATAATGATATAATTTGAAAAGAATGCTATTAAAAATGTCTATGGTTTTACTATATACCCTACTACTAGGTCAGCAAACTCACTTCGGGGCACTTCATTAACTTAGAAAAAAAATACTGTGTATACAGTATTAGGTTCTTGACACTACATATCGATTATGAGATAAACAATTGAAGCTTGATCTGGAACAAGGGACCATAAGCCAAAATGGCGTCTTGTGATACACTTATTGAAAATTTTCAATTGTATCTTCTTCAATATTATCTACAATAAATGCTGTTATTTCATCGTCAATACATTATTTGTATTTAGAGAAATATGCTCTTCTATAGCTTATAGTAAGAAGGGAAAATAGAGGGCAGATGGGGTTTGGGGCGTAAAAGAGCATCATGACTCAAGAACCTGCGGTAGTGGTTTGGAATACCAGATGCAACAACCCTCATCAGACTGGCCCAGGATCATGAGGAGTTTCAAAAGTTGGTCACCAACATCCGTTAGGAGCAGCACGAGAAGATGATTAAAAAAAAAACTATCTGAAAATATTCAACTTGCATCAAAAATAAAATGTAAACAAATAAACATCGATCTTTCAAGCAAAACTATATAGGCAAAACGAATCACGATGACTCAATGACTCAAAAACTTGCTTGGGTATGGGCAAGATACTAGGAAAATTCATTAATTCTGCATTCACTGAAAAAAGGGCACATGGGTTTATGGGTCATTGTTCTAGCAGCCGCCTTAATTTAATTTTGATCAATAGTTTGATATCAGTTAGACATTACATAAACAATATAATAATTTGTAATTATTATTTATTTGTTTCTACTTTCGATAGCCTTGATGTCTCTAGACAATCATCATCAACACTATTACAATATACTAGCCATTTCGCGTCCAGTATTGAACGTAGGTCTCCCCTTTAGACCTCTAATCTCCCATGTCTTGACATTTAGTCCTAGAATGACCTAGAATGTACCTAGAAGTTATTTTATTTGTTTACGTTTCATTTTTTCAAAGAAATCACTTACAAATTATAAATTACTATCAAACGTGTAAAGTGTTGATTGAGCATTTTCATGTAATACAAATGAATGTGATTTGACTCCCTTGAATTGATTTATTCATATATTGATTAATTAATTTATGTCGGGTCTGGATGTTTTTCCAATATTGAGCCAATTGCACAGCGGCTGGAGAAGTGTTAAAATTATATTCCATGACTAGACGATGTAAGACATCATAGTCTCCTAATTTAAGACACGAAACTATCATATAAGGCTTAGAAAAGTCACCTTATTTAGTAGTGCCCTGGGCAGTCCATCCTTTTTATTCCAAGTATGCATTGTCCAACTAGGCTACGAGGTGACATATCGAAGGTATTAAAATTCTTTGTTAAACCACAGTGATAGCTCCATGTGTAGGCATTGTTCTAAGATAGATAGATACCTAATATTGGTAACGAATGCTGGATACCTGTGGGTTCAAATCCCGTCCAAGGCACCACCAAATAAGGTGACATTAAATTACTCAGTCTTACATATATGATAGTATTACATGTCAAATTCACATATTATAAACTAGGTAAGGTGGTGATGTCTTGTTTTTACAACAGTAAATTATTGTAAAAACAAGACATCACCACCTTCAATTCAACGATGATGTATGTTACCCATACTAACTGCACGTTGAGGATAATCTGCATGTTTATAAAATATACGGTGCGGTGACGGTATACAAATATAATATACCTAGATACATAATATAAATACTTAATTGCCTTATTTGCATACAAATTCTCGTATGAAATAATATTACTGTTAAAAATTACAGAAATTCACACAGTTTACACTTGGCAAATCGTGAACACACACACAATAGTAATAATAATACACCTAATTTAACATTGCAAAAATTAGAGTAATGCTCATAGTTACCTATACATAGTTGGTATACTCTCTAACCGCATCATAGTACCTAAGTACATCTCATTTCGTCGCTGTTAAATCATATCGGCATATGTGCAAAAATGGAGTTTTTGAGTTATTGGTGTCAAAAAAAAATTATTTTTTTTTCGTCTATTTTTATGTCGAACCGGCATATCCTATAGTTGGAAATAGTTTTTTTTTTGAGAAGACAGATCTATTGCGCAATACGCCGGTCGCTTCAAAACTTTCAAGGAGGAAAGACTTCCATCATATAAATCACACCGATTTATCTCACAATACACACAGGTTCCAAAATAAGAAGCCACTGTGACACAAATGCAAATATTATACTGATTTTAAGTCATACTGGCATAATATCTGCATATTTCTCATAATTTAAGTAAATTCCTATTTATTTGCAACTACTACTTCAATAAGCTGTTTTTGTCTAAATTTTATTCATGCATAAAGTGGCATTGAGGTGAACCAAACGGACGTTAAATGGAAAATTTTAAAGTGCTCTGGTAAAAAATATGCATTTTGCAGAAATGCCGGTTTGATTTCACAGCGACGAATAATGATAGAGTTCAAACCAGAGCGGCAACTAATAGTAAGTATAATAGTAATTGCCGTGTGTCTATTTAAATCAATCAACATATGAAATGATAATACATTTTAGGTATTTTATGTACTGTGTGATGGCAGTGCATGGGTCTAAAGCAGTGGTCGACAAAACCATAAATTTATACATTTTATATTAAATGATTACAAAAATTTTTGGTATGAAGTGTTGAGAAGTTGAGGTATGTATGTAAGATAATTTATTCGGCGCCGTTTAATAGGGCATCAATCTCAAGGGCGGGCGGTGGGAAAGTATGTTGGAAGAGCGATGTCTTCAACTTGTTCCTGAACGTTGTTATTGATTGATTTTTACGAAAGTCTTCGGGGAGTCGATTCTAGATGACAGGTCCTGCGACACAAAAAAAAACCCTATCATACAAGCAGGACTTGTTTGCTCCATTGATCTCGTCCAGTATATTGGTGAATGTCTTTGCTGAGCGTAGGTTATAACCAACGTCGGGGGATCAAATACGGCACTCTTAGAAGAAGAATAGTGATAAAATGATTATGGCAGAAACTAACTGGCAGAAAATCAATCATATTAAGAGGTAATTAAATAGATAGAGCGTTGGATATAGAGGAACAAACCTTGTCAACCTGGTACCATAAAGAAATAGCGACGCTTAGAAAATGAGAACAGATTGTGGAAGTGTAATGCCAGGAAGAGAAGAAGATAAAAAATGATAATGATGTGGATGAGATGATTGGTCTGATGTAGATCTTGGGATTTCATTTGAAATGTATGAAACGACTTAAGCATTGTGTAGAGGTTTATCAAATAATTCTTTAGGCTTACTGTTGCCATATTCGGGAATGTGATCTTAGTCCATCGAGGTATACGTTATTTACTGTTATATGGTTTGGGACTAGCTCGATGTGTGTGAATTGTCTATACATATTTACTGTTGCAGTGTGAGCGTCATATTATTTTGAGGTATTGTATGGGTGCAATTATTGAATTGAAGATGTTAAATTCCTTATAAGTGGCACTGTATGGGAGACATTTTCTTTGTCGAGGACTACATGCACATATGTATGTATTACCTACTTTATTGGCAAAATAGGTAACATGTAGTGTAGGTACATATCAAGAAATTTGAGTTCGTCGGTAGCCTGGAGGTAGAGTCTCGGCCTTCGATCCTGTGCTGTAAGTGCCGGCAAACTCCCCTTTCACGACACAAGCTTTTAGCTTACTGTGAAAGGTGTATAAATTTGCAGATACATCTTTGAAAAAATCCGTAAAAGAGAATTTCCAATTAAATTTATACTTTATGTCATTAGTGTCATTGGTCATTGGCAATTTTTAGAAACAATAAAACGCGCTTAATGTTTGAGAGCGGTTCGCGAGTCGCTGTTTGTCGACCACGTCATGTCTGGAGAGAAATGTAGAGTAAGTGCAGCTAATGTGGGCTATGCAACTAATGTGGGCCACCTCAATAAATCGTTTATTTATAGTAAAAATGACCACAAAAATACAAAATGTATCTAAATGTATTCCATAGATGGCAATACACAAGCTTAGTTTGATCCATACCCTCCATAATTTTGATAGTTCGTTAAAAATCATTTTTGAGGATAGTGACATATAAATTTCCTTGTGTTAAAAAAAGGGTTTTTGATAATTATACTAAAGGTATGTACCAAATGCAATTATATTTTCAAAATACGTGTATTTCTCTTCAAATGTGTGTCTTTTTTAAAATGAATTGAACAATTTTTGCAGGAGTTTTTATTGTTTTAAGATATAACATGGGGGGGCTGGTAATGTGGAATACTTTGATGCAGGTAATGTGGGCTAGTATTCCACATTACCTGCACATATTTTATATCTATTCTTCGTTTGTATTTTTAATGAAACGTGTATGAACATCTCATCATTTTTTTTAAAGGGCAGCACCTGCCACGGCCTCGTGCCGTACCTGGAGATATGTTTCTCCATAACGACACACACATGCACAAACAGGATTTAATGTCGCATTTAAGCGAGAAATGCTGGCCCGAGGGAGCACTCTAGATTCAGTGGCCACTCTCTATGCCATCCTCTCTATGCAGTATCGCTAGTTACTTGAAGGGGATATTAGGCTACCAAAGAAAGTACAGAAGTTTTTGAAGGCGAAAAAGTTTTTCCTTGTGGCCACCGAGTCTGCATGTCCTACAGGTCCAGATAATGGACCACGAACAGCAACGAGCATCTCCTCTCTTTTCCTATTGATGTCGGTGTGGGAACAATCCCACAGAATATGTTCCGACATTTGGGATTCAGAATTACAAAAGTTACATGAAGGGGATGATTTTATCTTAAACTGGTGAAGACGCGCATTAAATGCTCCATGGCCAGTAAGAAATTGTGTTGCCCAGTACTCGGGCTGAATCCACACAGAGTTTAAGGGCCACTTATCTTGCGGAAAGAAGAGAAAAGTTGTTCTACCAACAGGAAATACCGACCAACGGGACTGCCACGCAGTGTAAAAAGCATCGAGACTCTCAGACTCAAATCGAAGGGGATCTGAAAGAGGCTGCAATTCAAGATCTCCAATCATTAAAGGACGATCTCTCTTAAAATTAAAAATACAGGCCCTTCGCTGAATCTCCAAATCCAGTGGAACAACGCCAGCCACCACAGGCAGTGTGTCTGACGCGCATGTTTTATACGCCTTTGTCATGGCAACAAGAGGAAACCTCTGTGCACTTATGCACAGAGGTTTCCTCTTGTGCCAATATGCCCAAGTTAATGGCATTGTAGTATATTGCAGAGCTCTTTGCAAAACTTTACCTAAAAGTGCAATCTGAAGAGCTTGCTGTGAATGGTTTTCGTCGAACAGGAATCTATCCTTTTGACCGAAATCTGTTCAGTGAAGCGGATTTCATCGCTTGTGTCACCAGCATTACTGAAAGTCCCAAGTCACTATGTAGAAAAAACAGTGAATATACAGCAATATATAGCCCATGGGATATTTCCCTCGTTTCTTCTATCACCAAGACAGTAGCACGTAAAGGCCCAAATAAAAGTGAGGCCACTATTTTATCATCTAGTCCAATGATTCCCAAACTATGGTACGCGTACCACCAGTGGTACGTGACAACTATTAAGGTGGTACGCAAGCAGCTATGGCCATAGGACATACACAGTAAATAATAAGATAAAACGTTTTTAAATTCAGTTCAGTGGTACGCTACTGATTTATAATTTCGTGTGTGGTACGCGAAATTAAAAGTTTGGGAACCACTGATCTAGTCCTTACAAAAATTCAGTGCTATCTAGTAAAAACAGTTTTTTTTTTTCATTTACAAACTTTTAACTATAACTACGAAGGTAAAGTGGAATACTATCCCACATTACCTTCATAGGTATTCCACATTACCTGCAACTTTTAAAAAACACATCTTCAGCCCATTTTTTATAAATTTACATATAAAACGAAAAATAGCAGAACTGTGAGCAAATGCCATAGAGAAATAAGTAGCTAAATATTTGACTGATGATTAAGTGTAATCACGCTAGTTCTATCTGTAAAATTAGAAGAGATATTCCCCTAAATATAAATGGTATCCCACATTACCTGCACTTCCTCTACCTAAATGTGGTTATCATGAGAATGTATTTACACTTACAGGTACCTTAATGGAACACAACGAAGCGTTATTGTTACTTCACACTCGGTGTTATTACTTGTTGTTGCTGAACTGTAATAATAAATTATAATGTTTTGTATTGATTACAATATTATTGTTATTTATAGGTTGTTTGCAAATGTAAACAAAATATTCATTAAATATATTGTCAATTTAGAAATATAACCCTTAGGAAACCTGGATTAATAATCTAGGTCAGTGTCTTTCAACGTGAACATTTGCACCCCTCTTAAGGACGCTAGAGGACTGCGTGTGCTCATAGATAATTGGAGGACACTAAGACAATTTTGGGGAGCGGTAGCAGACGCATTGAAAATTTTGAGTCGTTAAAAAGGTCGCAGCTATTATTACAATGCATTAATCCCCGTGAAAGAAAGGCCTTCCACTTTTTTCTGTAAATGTTTATGTGTCCTGTAAAGAGTCCTGTCCGCTTAATTGTAAATGATAACACAATTGTCATCTACAATTCAGCGATGAGGCTAGTCATCCATCCTTATTTTTTACGCCGTGATGGTATAGTAGTATTTTCAAATTTCTATACCAAATCTTACATATTATATCTTGGGAAAATGTCGCAGATAATTTTAATCTTGTGAGAATTCTTATCTTGTAATCTTAATAATTGCGTTCCTCGTTAGATAAATCCTGGATTTTCCTTTGTGGGGGCACTAGAATTTAGTCACCTCAAAGTGGGTAATGACCAAAATTAAGTTTAGAATGTTATCTAGTCGGGTATATTTTTTTAAATTTATTATTTATAAATTGTTTAAGACATATACCTTCATGACGGTCTGATGACTGGTTGCAGAAAACCCAAGACAGAGATGCCTGGAGACATATAGAAGAGGCTTATGTTCAGCAGTAGACAGGATTGGCTGTGTATAAGTTAGTAAGTAAGTGATATGTGTATATAATTATATATATGACATATTTCAATGATAGGTATGGTTTTAATCTATATGCATCACTTGCAGAGTTGAGAAGAGAGTATTAGGTATTCCGACACTTACGAATTGGCTAAGGCTGGCTTAAGCGCTTTATAGCATGGCCACGTTCACCAATTCCACCTAACTCTCTTATGTTTCCCTCAAATCAATCGTTTTTGAAGCGGGTGACTGCACTCATCCCTGAAAAGCGATTTTTCAGCCAACCACACTAACTGGGATTCGAACCCAGCACCCCTGTGTTACGAGTCAAGTGCTCTAACCATTAGGCCACAGAGATGTGTGGGGAGCCGGTGAGTATTGTTATTATAAGCTGCAAATTTACAACTACCGCGATCTTACCTATCGATATTTTTTGCGACTGCTAAGCCATTGTCCATCACAGGATACGACCTCAGGATATAAAAAATTCTTCGAATATAGATCTCCGTGATAACATTTTCCACCACATATTTTTTTTATATATCTGGGTTTTTTTATAAACCCAAATACAACCTTATACACCTTTCACAGTAAGCTTAAAGCTTGTGTCGTAAAAGGGGAGTTTGCCGGCACCTGGGATCGAACCCCGGACCCCTTGTTCACAAGGCCGCGACTCTACCTCCAGGCTACCGACGAACTCCTACTCATATATAGACATTGCTGTCATGATAGCTAGCGGGTTAGCCTTTTCGTAAGGCAGTGTGCAAAAACGTTACATAAAAATTATCCGCTAAGTATTTGTATTGGTAGTATTATTTGAAATTTTACAATACTAATTATGCGGTATATATTTGGGTCGCGTCTTCGATACTCCGTCATAGGTAATATTTGTATACATTAAATAATATATTTTATACGATGACATATTGGTCATAATTTCATACTATCAAGGTTACATTCGTAATGGGAACCCGTGATTTTATCATTAATATCATTAGCATAAATTTTTATATTATTATAGCTTCCACTTTAATTTAAGTATTGTTATTTATTATTGTTTGCAACATAGCGAATAAGATTTTTTATGTTGCGATTTTTTTAAATATGGAGGGAAAATACCAAACGCAGGTGACTCGAACTAGTTTGTTGGGACATTTGGGCAATGATGTCATCCAGAATGACGTGCTGACAGAACTGCTTAATAGAAAAGATGAAGAAGGTAGAATACGCCATCATGTGGGACTAATTGTCGAAAGAAAAGCCTGCATATTCTGGCGGTCTTCTAGACAAATACTTACAAGTGAAAAAAGATATTTGTGAATAGGTTTTAGTATCAAGGAGATGACACACATTTCTCGGGTCACGTCTCTATAATGCCGTACTACAGAAGATTCTGGGTCCGAATGGGAGTGTTATAACGAAGATAGGGGTAGGTATGCTCTTTTCTCCTCAACCTGGGACTGGACGAATCTGAAAGCCGTGTAAGCTGTGTAGCATTCCGGTCTAAAGACTTTTTTTCTTTTTTTCTTTGATTGTTTCGATTTTTGTTTTTTTTTTATTAATATTTTTACATTAAATATACGGGTACTTACTCGATACGAGTGCAAATCCAGTGAGGTAGTATTGAATGTATAAATGTGAATTTAAATTGTGAAAAAAGTTATATTTATAAATAATTATTATACTAGTATTAAAATTATCTAAATAAATTCATCACCCAGTCCATCACCCAAAGAGGGGAGACAAAAGAAATTCTCGAGTATCTTTTTATTCTAGTTTTGATCATCATCACCATCATTATCGTTTTCAAGTGGTCTCTGTGGATAAAAATTATCTAAGAGCTGTAGCTCTGTGTACAGTTTATTAGTAGGTATACTCCATTGCCCTTGGCGTCACTCGATGAATCTCTTCTATAACTCCGGCAAATTTACTTAGGAAGCAATCCTTCATAATGTGGCTAATCATTTCAATCTGGTCACAGATGCCATAGTCAGTTCGGATTCTGTAAATTCTCGACCATTGCTTCCGTGGTAGATAAAATCCAGGGAATATTTGCGTCAGATCTGTTATTTTATTATTATTTATTATTCAACCAAGCAAACATGCAGTTTTACAAAATAATACATAACATCAATATTTGACCAATAAAGTTTTCGGATATTTATTTATTTTTTATTTATTTATTTATTTCATCAATATACGGCGTGAGCCTTTTACATGTTAAACAACAGCATAATAGTCAACAAATACAAACATACACGATAATCAGAAATCAAAAGTCAAATATAAAATAATTAAGTTATATAAAGAGTAATAAGTTATATAAAGCCAAAAAAGCAGTCAAAAATAAAATAATGCGAAACAGAAGTAAATATAGAGTACCTAATTAATTAATATCAAGTCAAAAAATAAGATAATATTAAACAGAAGTCGATGGGAAACAATAGGTCTACGGCAAATAAATTATTTATGTCAATGCAAACAAGCATGAATATGTCAAGGAGGAAAATAACAATTTCGAACAAACAAACAAAAAAAAACTTAATGCTTTTAGGAAAATTAGAATGTTAACAGATGAGAAAATAAAGTGCAATATAAATAGGTACGAATTAAATTATTACAAAATAGAATGGAATGAGAAATTCAATAGAAAGTCAATAACAAAGTCAATTCAAATTCAAGAGGAAAGTCAATAAAATTTAATAAAATAAAATTGTCAAAGTGTATATACAATACATTGATTAATAAAATACATAATGTGTAAAAAACGCAATTTGAATTCAATTTATGCATGACAAATAAATATACAGAGAAGTAACGTCTTCCAATATAATGAGGTATGGATCGCACATTGGATCGTTCTATCCAACGATCCAATGTGCTCAATGTCAGTTTACAATTGAGAAAAATAATTGATTACGTCATAATCGTATTACAAGATAATCGGTATGTTTATAAATCTATAAAAAAGGAGAAAAAAACACGAAATGAAATCATAAGATTATAAGATCTCTTTCATCGGAGTTTCGGGTAATCCATTCATTTCGCCAAACCTCATCGATTATGGATCCCTCCTCAGAGAGTCTCTTCCATAGTTGCCAAGATGTATGTCATGTTTTGATGAAAATGAGATTAATCCTCAGAATATATAATATAGTATTTCAGACTTGCTTGACATCATTGTATAGAAAATATATGACACAATACAATACAACAAATAATACCTGTAGTGTGTCTACATATTTAAATAAAATAATAACATACCATTACCTACCTCAATGCTGTTACAATTACGTCAGATTACTCTTAGCGAAATGATTTAAGACTCACTAGTGAATAAATTTGAAATAGAACGTGTTTTGGAAAGAAAGTGTGTAAATAGAATAAGTTGCAATGTTTTGGACATGTGAAGCTAATGAATTATTATTTTATTTTCACTTGGTTACATTATTTCAAATCAATAAAAAGTCTCATTAAAAATATCAGTGATTCAGTGTATAGAGGGCGAGTTTATCGCTAGAATGCGATGTCTTCCAACTAATCCAGTAATAAAACTATAATCAAAGAAACATACATAAATAATTTTCTAAAATTATTTATGAATTATATATAATATACAAACAACCGTCGCAGAAAAAATACGTAAATATACAGAACTAGCAGGAGAAATAAAAAATATTTGGCATTCTAGGTCCGTTTATATAATACCTTTAGTCATGTCAGCTACAGGGGTAACTCCGAAATCTTTAATAAGTAATTTACAAAAATTAGATTTACCGGTTAATTTGTACATTAAAATTCGTAAAAAATCTATTATAATAAACACTTGTAATATTGTAAAAAAAATTTTGAACACAGATACTTATTTCAGGCACAATGCTGGTATTATGATCCCGCGTTTTGAGCCTAATCCTTTGATATCCTGTATATCTGGATAGGTGAATTTTTCCCGGCATTAGACTGTTAAGCTTTTGTGTGACCATGACTGATCATATGGAGACTTATCTGGTTATATAATGCTGAGAAGTGTGGATGACAATTCTGCCGCCGCGTAAAAAAAAAAATAAAAATAAAAAAAATCAAAGAAACATGCATAAGAAATAAAAATAAAACATACACACACATTAAGAAAAAATAAAATAAAACATACACACACACATTAAGACCATAAACAATATATTGCATTAGTAATTATGAAAGGATGTTGAAGAGGGTGTATTTATCTGAATGAGGGTGGGTGAGAAAGCGCGAACGTCCGAAAACCGCGTGGTTTGACTACATGTATCAATTAATTCTCATGAATGGTGGACTCATGTTGAGAAAAAGAAATCGGCTAGCATGGATGAGAAATTGCATGACTAATGAAGAAGCATGTAAGGATAAATAATTATGACGTTCCGTTCGCTCTACCGACCCCATTTGGATAAGTAGTGAGGTAACTAACTAAATAAACCATCACGGCATATTCCACGATAGTGAGGTAGCCAGCAGACTTGCTGCAAGTAGTAAACATTAAAGCTGTCCTCTCCCTGGATCAACAAAAAATATGACATTCAGCACGGGTAGCAAACTTCATCTCTGAATTTAAGATGTGCAATATATTTATGTTGTCTAAGCTTTCATGGCTTGGCCAAAAAGTGCACTGTTCTTCCGTCCGCAAGAGTTCCGTCGACCCGGGCGTCCCTCTTTCACAATACACCGTCCCTATGACAACGACATCAGAGAGCAGGGAACGTCGTGGAAAGAGGTGACGCAATTGGCGCAGAGACGCTCTGAATGGAGGAGGCTGGTTTCTGCCCTGTGCTCCCGAGAGGAGCGTTGAGGGCGATGAATGAATGAATGAAAGCTTGCATGTTTAATATGAGCAGCTGGTTTGCTGGCTTACCCACTTGCAGGATATACCGTGATGGTATAGTAGTAGAATTAGTTAATACCTTCATATTTTCAAACGTATCTTCCGTCCGCAGGGGTTCCGTAGGCCCGGGCGTCCCTCTTTCACAATACACCGTTCCTATGACAACGATATCAGAGAGCAAGGAATGTCGTGGGAAGAGGTGACGCAATTGGCACAGAGACGCTCTGAATGGAGGAGGCTGGTTTCTGCCCTGTGCTCTCGAGAGGAGCACTGATGATGATGATGGAGATGATGATGATGATGATTTTCAAACAACTATCTTTTACAGGACACTCGTAAACTTATGGAAAAGAGTGGTATATTAATTATTTGCTGGGTGCTCCACGGGTATAGATAGATAGGTACTACATATATGTAATATTTCACTTTATTTCTTAGAAATATCTGTTAATAAATGTTTTATGTACATATGTACACAAGTAATTTTCTCCATTACATGCCCTTGCCGAAAGAGGATGTTAGAAGAATGTATGTATACCTAATTATATATTTTACCGATACATATTTCTCTTGGTAAGTGGTAATAAATTCATGTAGGAGTTACCGTAAAATCGTCAATCGATTGTCCAGTTCTATAACTCAACAAGTAAAAATATCTTATTCTCGAGAAATCACAATTCTTGTAATTTTGGTATATTTATAAGATCGACTCTAACAAATCTTCTTTTATACAACAATAACATATCATGCGCAATGGCGAAGGGAAGTCAGGTTGATTCCATTTACACGGATTTCTCCAAGGCTTTCGATACAGTTAATCATGCAGTTCTGATAGGTAAACTTGAATGTATGGGCTTTGGAGAGATATTTGTGTGATGGATAGAGAGTTACTTATCGGAAAGAAAACTTGCAGTTAAGGTTGGAGGAACAGTATCACAGGAGTTTTTGGCGACTAGTGGAGTCCCGCAGGGCTCCCATCTGGGACCGATCCTTTTTGTTCTTTTCGTGAGTGACATAGTTGATAGGTTGCATGGAGTAGAGGCTTTACTGTATGCTGACGACCTTAAAATTTTTAGAGTAGTTCATAATATAGAAGATTGTGCTATATTGCAACACAATATTGATGTTCTATCAGGCTGGTGTGATGAAAACGGTCTATTACTAAATGGAAAAAAATGTAATGTTATGCGCTTTACTAGATCAAGGGAGAGATTGGTTTTTGATTACAAACTTGGAACGGTTGTTCTAAATGCTCTCTCAGAAATAAGGGACCTCGGTATCATTTTCGATGATAGGCTGAATTTCATAAAGCACATAAGGGATAATGCAAATACACTACTAGGTTTCATATTTAGAATGTCAAAAAATTTCAAAAGAATTGAAACATTAAAAATAGTATATTGTGCTTATGTTAGGAGCCAACTAGAGTATGCGACCACTGTCTGGTCCCAATCAATCGGAAAAGGGGAGCAAAATCTAATTGGAAAAAGGGAGATAGGCGTCTCAACGCTTACGAATTGTCTCTAGGCTGCCTTTAGTGACCACTTCCGGTGTCCATGGACAACGTTCACCAATTTCGTCATTCTCACTGTTACAATATAAGGTTCACCAATCTTGTTTCTAAGGTTGGCATCAACTTTTCTCGATTGGTGAACTTTATATCGTGATATTGAGAATGGCGAAATTGGTAAACGTTGTCCATGGACACCGAAAGTGATCACTTAAGCCAGCCTAGAGCCAATTCGTAAGCGTTGGGACGCCTATCTCACTTCTTCTTGTGGTTTTGACATCTGCACGTTGAACCCAAATCCGGTAAAACAATAAAAAAATAGTAATTATTCTAAACATATAAAGGTAATAACCGTGTATTTCTTATAGTTAATTGTTTGAAGAATTGAAAGACCGGCGTTGATTGTGTGTGTTAAGAATTAAATCAAAATGTTCAATATCTTCGACATGTAGTGTTATGGAACTGTACAGTCGATATAATCATTACTAAAAAAAGGAGTACCTACCTGTGGTGCAACGAATCAAATCAAAGAAATGAAAATCGTGAAGGACGAAATATTATTATATGTATTAAAATAAAATCTTTATAAGGATTTTTTAATATTCAAAGTGTAAATTATTTTCTACTAGTGTTGTCATAGCCGGTTTCGCTGAGAAAATAAATATCAAATCGACAATTTAACACTTACCTTCTACTTCTTTTTCTATCCTATCACGGTATATCTCACAAGTGAAGTAGCCAGCAGACCAGATGCATGAAATAAACATACAAGCTGTCCTCTCCGTGCTAAAAAGCTAAGACATTCAGGATGGATGACAAACCTCATTGCTGAATTTAAGATGAAAAATGTCGTTATTTTTCGAACACCTGCCTTTTTAAGGATACTCGAAAACCTTAGGAAAAGAGTGAGAGACCAATTTTTCGCAAAGTACTTTCTTGAGAAATTGGGGATAATTATTGACAACACTTTAATGCATGTAAACATTTTTGACAGATCTATCATGATTTGACGTATGATATTGTGATTTATTTTTGCAAGTAGGTAGTCTAGGTTTTATATTGGCATCTGCAATATATTCAATAAATAATGTTATATATTGATATTATATATTCGATAAATTGAAAAAAAAAATGTTATGTTTTATTTAAACTATCCCAATAAATATGATCAAAAGGAAAAAGGAATGAATCGAAAAATACTACTTCACAGAAGAGCCAAAACAAATTCGATTCCATCCTTGACAGAGAGCCAAAGGCGTTGCAATATGTACAGTACAATATGAGCATTGTTTTATGTATTTCTGTGACTGTGTTTTACATTGAGATATGGCAAATGTACAAATATCGACTAATCTTTTTTTCTATGATGCGCATTAAAAATATTTAGTGATTAACACATTAAACTCGATTTGGGGATGAGTCAACCCATCCCCTTTTTCCTATCGCACAATTCAATTCTCAAACGAATCTGATGGTATGAAGGCATAATATGAACTCTAATATATCTGTCAACATATAGATTATAGGGATTTTATAATGTTTTTACCTAAGAATATGCCTAATGCCTAATCTTTTATAATGTAGAGTACATATATTATTTTTCTTCTGTCTTCTCTTATAATCACGGTGTAAGGACAGGATATAATATATTATACCTAAATTATTTCATAATCAGAGGTAATAATAAGAACATATAATTATAATAATAATATCCCGTGGAGCACCCGGTAAAGAATTGGTCTCCCACTCTTCTGCGTAAGTTTTCGAGTGTCCTGTAAAAGGCAGGTGTTCGAAAAAATTAAGACATTTTACATCTTAAATTCAGCGATGAGGTTTGCCACCCATCCTGAATCTCTTGATTTTATATTGGCACGAAGAGGACAGTTTGCATGTTTCTTACATGCAGCTGATCTGCTGGCTACCCCACTTGTGGGATATGCCATGATGGTATAGTAGTAGTAGTAGTAATATAATTATAATTCAGGACATATAAACATATACACATACGAACGGATTAAGGTATTAGTTTGATGATTCGATTCAGGTGTAAATTATTTTGTATTAATAGTAGAGTTGGGAATAACGGCTCTTTGAAAATAATGGAACGTAAGCGACTGTTATTTATTTATATTCTGTTATTAGAAAAGTTACCGTTATCACGCCCACCCATAAAAAAAAAAAAAAAAAATGACCTGGATATGTTCAAAAATATTTTTTATCTGGCGACGAACAATAATAAAATACGCAATATTAAACGCGCAATTAAAAAAGGAAAGTTCGAAAAAATAAAGTCAATTTAGATCTTAAACTCAGCGATGAGGTTTGTCCCCCATCCTGACTGACTTATATTTTTGTCTGTCAACTTTACTAATAATAATATAAATAGTTATAATTAAAAGATTAAAATAATCTCTTTTAAATTACATCAGTCATAAAATTAATATAGTAAAAGATTTTTTAAATTTAAATTTAAATTCAGCGATGAGGTTTGCCACCCATCCTGAATGTCTTGATTTTATATTGGCACGGAGAGTACAGCTTGCATGTTTCTTACATGCAGCTGGTCTACTGGCTACCCCACTTGTGGGATATGCCGTGATGGTATAGTAGTAATTAGATTAAAAGTTTTTAATTTAATTTTATGAAAAATAAACATGTAAAATCATGTGGAGATAGTCCTTTGACCACTCAGATGATAAAAGGGTTATGAATAATTATCTACCCGTATCTCGAACTCATTCTACTTTTGTGTCAATCAACAGATGTCCATAGTAGTACCGTTTTGAGGCTAAAAAAAGAACGCGTTCCTTTTCAAATAATACCTAAATATTATTTTCCATACTAAAATGTATCGCCGCGTGATTTGTAACGTCATCGGGAATACCTAAACGATCGTCCATAGTAAAATGTATGGCGGTGTGATAAGTAACACTATTATTAATACCTAAATGATCGTCCATAGTAAAATGTATGGCGGCGTGATAAGTAACACTATTATTAATACCTAAATGATCGTCCATAGTAAAATGTATGGCGGCGTGATAAGTAACACTATTATTAATACCTAAATGATTTTCCATAGAAAATTTGATATCTGTGATAATTCACGTCGTTCGGAACGAAGTAGCGGGTCGTCGTCAGAAATCACTCGATAATAGTGTGATGTGATATATCGATATTCTGCTACCAAGCTCCGTAAAAATAATTTAATATATCACGCGTTCTTCGTTATAACGACCAACTCTAATTAATAGTTTAAGTTAATGATGATCTATGCTATAAATTGTTAAGTTAGCCGTTAAAACAATTAATTGAATATGTACTAATCGATATAATTTGATTTTAGCTACTCAATAACCTTATCTAGAGGAGATTTTCATGAAAATAATGAAGCATTAAAAAATACCAAGTATCTAGACGTTTCATCTGAACATGCAGTCAAATATTCTCTTAACTGTTCCCTCCCCGTCCCAATTTTTATTAATTTTATTCCTGTAAAGAATATGAATGTGATGAGTGTGAAGCCTATTTATGTGGATGGGTATGACAAGATGACCGGAATGTAAATATATATTCTATATTATCATTGACGCATGGTTTGGACTACACAGCGGTCTCAATTTGAATGAATCTACCTTTGTAGTTAAAAAAATATATTATATAAATATAATTTGTTCGTGCTTCTTTGAATATTTATTATTGTGTAAGAATATTGTAAGTTGTAAATAATAAATCAGCGATTATGATAATAATGTATTAATTAAGTCTTTAAATTCATAAACAAAGCAATAGTTAAACTTTCAAAATGCTCCCCTCTTAATTCACCTCTGTGGCACTTACCATATTTGTCTACTAAGCCATCCGATATTTTGTGTCATTTTAATTTCTAAAATGAAATAGGTACGAATTTTTTAAAATTAAATTACCTTACATCAATTTAAAAAAAAACCGTTAGGTACACATTGTAAAGGATTTTATGTATAAGGAAGTTGTTATCGAAATATCATTGAAACGAGAGATGATATATTATTATCTTTTAAATTAAATTAAATTATGTATTTCATACCAATTAAAATAATTATTATAAAAGGAATCCGAACAAAAATAATACAATAAATAACATTCTCGATGCGATAATCACTCTGTATGTTCAGTAAATTAATAATATCCTAAACATAGGTATGTAATATAACCATATTACATTAAATAATTTAAATTAATTGTATATTATGTTGAGTGTATGAAGCTTTGATAAAAGTCGTGAGGAACGATATATCAAGAGTAAAATAATTAACCAAAAAATTTAACTTAAAAATAATTAACACGTTATAGGAAAAGTTTAATTTAAATTGTTGTAACTGTTTTCGAGTGTACTGTAAAAGGCAGACAAAAAACAAGTAAAAACAATTTTTTTTCATAGACGATTTACTCGTGGGTCAATTTTTACTATAGGTTATCCAGTAGTACCCATTATGACAACATAAATAATATTGATGATCATAGTATTGCGTATTTTTATTATCCTTCACTGTGTACCGTTACAAGATATCACAGAAGCCATATGGGGGCGAGGGTTTGCATCTTTTCCAATGATTGCGATATTATTTAAATGCAGAATTATGCCATGAAATTCATTATGTACAAGAATAAATCATTATATAAATATAATTTGTACCCCTCCCCCATCTCATATCTGGATGCCCCATGATATCTTGTAACAGTGTACAGTGAAAGATTAAAATAATAAATACAACTATGATCATCAATATATAATTTCTAACTGGATACTATTGGATAACCTATAGTAGAAATTGACCCTTATATTCAGTGATGAGATTTGCCACCTATCCTGAATTACTACCCTGGGTACCTCTAGTCTGCTGGCTACCCCACTTGTGGGATATGCCGTTATGGGATAATAGTAATAGTGTTAGTAAATTTTCATGAAACCGTACGATTGTGTTTGAAATTTTAAGAATTAAAGTTTTAGATACTTTTTGTTTCGCTTTCACATTTCTACCACAGAATTGGTCTATCACTCGTTTCCGTGATTTTTCGAGTGTTCTGTATAGAGGTTGTTCGTTTAATAAAAAGGAAGGTGTTCGAAAAAACAAATTATGATAAAACCATAATAACAGATAGACAAATACATCATAATAGACCTGATTTAGTATTACATGATAAACGTAATAAAATAGCGTACCTAATCGACATCGCTGTCCCAAATACACATAATATACAAACAACCGTCGCTGAAAAAATACGTAAATATACAGAACTAGCAGGAGAAATAAAAAATATTTGGCATTCTAGGTCCGTTTATATAATACCTTTAGTCATGTCAGCTACAGGGGTAACTCCGAAATCTTTAATAAATAATTTACAAAAATTAGATTTACCGGTTAATTTGTACATTAAAATTCAAAAATCTATTATAATAAACACTTGTAATATTGTAAAAAAGTTTCTGAACACAGATATTTCAGGCACAATGCTGGTATTTTGATCCCGCGTTTTGAGCCTAATCCTTTGATATCCTGTATATCTGGATAGGTGAATTTATCCCGGCATTAGACTGTTAAGTTTTTGTGTGATCATGACTGATCATATGGAGACTTATCTGGTTGTATAATGCTGAGAAGTGTGGATGGCAATTCTGCCGCCGCGTATAAAAAAAATATCTTGAATTAAGCGATGAGCTTTGCCACCCATCCTGAATGTCTTAATTTATTGTTGGTATAGAGCGAACAGCTTGAATATTTATTGCATGAGGCTGGTCTGCTGGCTACCCTACATGTGGGATATACGGTGATGGTATAGATAGGTAAATTTTATTGTATCTTTTATTTCATTTCATTTTTTTTTTCATAACAAACGACACAAAACAGACAGTTACTTAAAAAGGTAATCTTCTCAAATTCAGCGATGAGGTTTGCCACTCATCACAGAGAAGACGGCTAACATGTTTTTTACATACAGCTGGTTTGCTGGCTAACCCACTTGTGGGATAGGTCACGATGGTGCAGTAGTAGAAGAAGTAGTAAATATAAAAAAAATGTATAATTCTATGAATTGCAGAATATATTTAATGTGTTAACTATTATTTAAATAAAAATATTCGAATTTGATTTTATTTTCTATCTACATAATTTGAATGTAGTGTATTTAAATAAACAAGAGCACTTTTGTTGAACTACCTACTATTGAAAAGTGTAGGTACCAGATGATACAGTTTAGTTAAAAGTAATTTTATAACCTTCAAATTATAATAAAACATAGCACTCATTATTATATAAGAAGATATAAAACATATTAGATATGCACACACGGGCGCATCCAAAATTTAATCTAAAGGGGGCAAGTAGCTTAAAAAGTTTAAATCGTTCGTATTACGAATGTGCTCCATTTATAAAATCAGCGCACATAAGTCGATTTTTAACTCATGACTTTATTAACACACAAATATTATAAATTTTCAAATTTTATCCGTTTGGATATAATTTTTCCATGCTTTTTCTATACTTAACCTCTATTCATACTTATGATTGAGTTGACATTTATTTTCTACAACTCCATATTAATTTATGTAAAAAAACCGGTAGCCTAGAGGTTGGGTCTCGGCCTCATGGACAAAAGATGCGCTGTTAGGTCCCAGGTGCCGGCAAAATCTCCTTTCACAACACAAGCTTTTAGTTTACTGTAAAAGGTGCATAATTTTGTATTTGGGTTTATAACAAAAACCCAGATACATCTTTTTAAATAAAAATGTTAATCTACCTTTTTAATTGAGTGAACTGGTTACGACTTACTAAGTCATTGTCAAACTGTATTAATAACATGCCATGTTGCTGTTGCTTATATACTACATCTTAATCTAAGCAATAATATGGAATGTAGTAAAATCAGTATAAAAATGAGTTTGCAAGTCGAAACCGGATCATTAAATTATTTAAAGTATCTAGTAATACTCAAACCATTTATATGTTTTTCAATCCATTCTTTTTACTTATTTATTTATTATTACCTATATTTATGAACCTTCATTCATTACTGTATGCGTATATACGCGATCAACGAGACTTTTACAAATAACTTCTTCTGCTTGTCTAAACATCCTTCCTCTGCAACCCACACACGTTCTTCAAAATTCACAATCTCTCATTGATAATATTATAGTTTCTCAAACGAGCATGGTGAGGTCACATGGTCAATTGTCTGCTTCTGGTTTCTCGCATCATGACCTACTCTTCTTGGTATATTCGCTCAGAGTACCGAAGCCAAAACCTAAAATATCTATGGTTCGCAACTTTCGTCGTGTTGATACTGCTGCTCTTGTCTCCGATGCCGAGTCTCTTGACTGGGATGGCATTATGCTTGCCGAGTCCATTGATGAAAAGGTAGAGATTCTAAATTGTAACATATGTCATCTTCTTGAGAGACATGCTCCGCTTAGAAAAGTTAAAATAAAGAATCCAAACAACCAATGGATGACCGACGACATCCGTAAGCTGATGAGGCAAAGAGATAGGGCGCGTATCAAGCACAAACTATCTCCAACTGCAGTAAATTGGGTAAATTTCATAAGTCTTCGTAGGTTGTGTGCCAAGAGATGTCGAAACGCTAAAATATCTTATACTCAGGACTTATTCAAAAATTGCTCCCAAACACAAGCATGGAAACGACTTGACTCGCTGGTGCTCCCTAAACATGGGATGACGTGTGGTGACCCTACTTTAGATCCGAACGTACTCAATGCACATTTTGCCTCACCTCCCACCATTCTAGATGATGCTACCAAGTTAAACACCTTACAAGGATTAAACACTCACTCACGTATATCTGGACCTAGTTTTGATTTCCCTGTCGTGTCAGATTTAGAGGTTAAACGCTGCATTACCTCTATCAAATCCAAAGCTTCGGGAAGTGATGATACAAGTATAACATTTGTGTCACACTTTCTACATACTATTCTTCCTTATCTCACTCACATCATTAATTGCTCATTCGAAAGTGGCTCATTTCCAGGAAAATGGAAGAGAGCTTTTATCATTCCACTCCCAAAAAAAAGCACTGTCGCGGGTCCCCAGGACTTTCGCCCCATTTCCATACTTCCTTTTTTTTCTAAGGTAATAGAAAAACTTGCGTATTTACACTTCAACCAATATCTCACAGAAAATGGTTTTCATAATAATTTCCAATCGGGATTCCGTGAAGGGCACAGCACAGTAACTGCTCTGGTTAAGATCACAGATGACGTTAGAGTTGCTATGGACAGAGGGTTGCTGACACATTTAACGTTGTTGGATTTTAGTAGTGCATTCAACTCTGTAGATTTTGATCTACTCTTGGCTACACTCAATCAACTCAATATATCTCCATCTTGTGCTGCATGGTTTGAGTCGTATCTCAGGGGTCGTGCACAGTGCGTTCGATTGCAGAGTGGTGTTAGTTCTGAGTGGGTGGAATTAAGGGCAGGGGTACCGCAAGGCGGAATCCTCTCTCCCCTTCTATTCTCAATTTTTATTAATCCAATTGCGCGACATATTTCATGTCAATATCATCTATACGCGGATGATTTGCAGGTTTATACTCACTTTAAGTTAGATGACCTTGCAACTGCAATTGACTGTAAATCACAATGCCTAAAGCAAATTTCTGATTGGGCTTCCAGCAATGGACTCATTCTTAACCCATCCAAATCACAGTCAATATTTATAGGGAGCCACCATTTAATTGGTAGACTAAACAATATAAGGATACCTCCCACGCAAATGAATCACGATACAGTTCCATATTCAAAAACGGTTAGGAATCTTGGTCTGATTATTGACCAGAGACTGTCTTGGCAACAACATATAAATTCTATTCGAAAAAAATTCTTTTATTCGTTACATAATCTCAAAAGACTGCAAAGATTCTTGCCAGTGAAGACTAAGATCCTACTCGTTCAATCCTTATTAATACCGATCCTTGACTATGCAGACATTGCTTATATTGATCTTAATGAGGTTCTCTTGACTAAAGTTGAGAGACTTCAAAACGCAGGCATCCGTTATATTTTTAACCTCAAAAAAACTGATCACATAACCTCGTACAGAAACCAGCTGAAGTGGACCACCATACGTCAAAGACGTGATCTACACATTTTATGTCTAGTTTTTAAAGCTTTATTTTTAGCGTCCTCCCCTTACTATCTTAAAGTCAAATTCGAGTATCTAGCGAGTCATGGTTTACCCTTGCGATCTAACAGAGAGCGTCTTCTAGCTATACCAGCACACAGTACAAGCTTTTTATCTAACTCATTCCTTGTTCATGGTGCTCGCAGTTGGAACAATCTTCCTTCGAAAATCAGGATGATAACAACCTTTAATTCTTTCAGACAAGCTGTCAAAAATCATTTTCTCTCATTGAATTTAGCATCTGACTCCTAAATCCTTTTTCCTTTCCCTATGCATGTGCACGCTGCAATTTAATATGTTATACTTTTATTATTATGTGTCCGTAAGTGCATTGTTGCTTGCGTGTGTTCTTTTTCTTTTCTTTTGTTTACTTTGTGTTGTATTTTTATTTCTTTTATGACTGTTGATATGTAAGGGTGTATATATGTATGCATGTGTTTTTTTTTTTTTTTTAATTTTGTTTAGTTTTAGTTACCGGGTTAGTTGGAAGACATCGCATTTTAGCGATAAACTCGCCCTCTGTACATTGAATTTATAATTGTTATTTTTATGCCACTATTTCACTATGTAATATTGTAACCAATGTACAGTAAAGAATAAAATAAATAAATAAATAATAAATACTGTAGGTACACTGAAAACACGCAGTGTTACAAAACGCACATAAATATTGAATGCAATTTTATTAATATACAGAGGGTGACATTATCGCAAGGGCCATTTTTTTCGACTAAACCAAATCTTTTTAATTTTACTTGCAGCGATACCATTATCTATGTTTTTCCCATACTTATTGTCTAGTTTTAAACTATTTTAAAGATCCTTAGAGGGGGGAGGCAAAGTGGGGACCAACTAAACCAAATCTTTTTAATTTTACTTACAGCGATACCATTGTTCCATGTTTATCCCCTACTTATTGCCTTATTTAATGTATTTTCGAGATCCTACAGTAGGAGGGGCAGCTGTCCCACTTTGCCCTCCCCCTGCGTACGCCATTGATTATTAAAACAACAACATTACTTAGGTTTGTAATTATTACATTACAATTACATACCTATTATCATCTTGTCTTGATATACCTGTGCAGGTATATATATTTACTATATAGTCATGTATCTTCTTACTTGTTTAAGAACAAATTTGATTGACTGGATGTTTTGGAGAGGGGTTTAACACGACAAAGCAAGCAGCGGCTGCTCTGATATGATGATGATGCGACCATGACGTTCAAATAACGTATTTCATACTTAGATAATTATTTAAGTTCATTCGTATATTCCTTCATAATACACAAATAAATAGTTTAGCCTCTTCGTGTATAAGACTATAATATGTCTTGAAGGAACTCCGTAATTAGAAAAGACAGAGGTAAAATAATACACGCTATGAGAACGGTGAACCTTTTTGAGCCTGAAAAAGTTTTTTCGATAAAATAACATGTCACGTACCACATGCCATGGAAATAAAAATGTATCAAATGTTTGTCTCACTTGAGATTTTTGATATAAACAAATAATTAAGTACTTATTTAAAGCGAAAAAAAAAAGTAAATTGTATAATCACTTTTATTTTACTTTTTTTCATTCGCGTGTCATGCAAAAAACTATTCTTCTCAAGGCCATCCACTCGTTGTATTGCAACGTCGTCTCAAAATCGTGTCACAGGTTCGCCATCCCTGAAATAGGAGTTCTCATTCTCCGGGCAGGCTTTAGGCTACAACCGTTTTCAATTTTTTTCTTATTTATTACAGAGATGAATCTAAGTGTTAAAAGTTTTGTATGGAAATTAAATATATTGTCAAAGGATTTATTTTTATTTTATATTTTTAAATTAGAAACTGTTTTTTTTTGTAACAAACTCAAATACAACTTTATACACCTTTCACAGTAAACTAAAAACTTGTATCGTGAAAGGGGAGTTTGCTGACATTTGGGATCGAACCGCACACTTCTAGTGCATGAGGCCGAAACTCTACCTCCAGGTTACCAACGAACTAGGGATACTAGAAGTATTTAAATCATGGTATTGCCAGTTTTCGAATAAGTAATTTCCAAAACTATTTGTTATTTCTCAGAAAAGTACCCACTTATGTTATATATCTACAGGTCCTAATTTCTCTAATTTATGTTTAATTCTTTATTTTTATTTTGAAATTCGATGTGATGCAGTGTATTGTAACTTTATTTTATGGTTAGATATGATACAGTTTGTTTTTTTTATGATTTGAAATGATGCTGTTGATATGTTGTAATTTTATTATGTGGTTTATGTGACACAATGTGTTTAATTTTTATTTTTATAATTTGAAGTGATGCAGTATATTTAATTTTTGTTTTGAGTTTTAATTTGATACGACGGTGGTGTTGTTCAATTGTTGTTTATAACTATGTATTAAAGGCGTAAGCCGTATGTATTATTATAAATAAATAAATAAATAAATTCTTCAGTGAAACCGGGTAAAACTACTCTAGTTATATTAATAAATGGCGAGTGTATCTCCAATAATATACTACTAATGCTGCATATACTATCTATACCTATCATCACGGCATACCCACAAATGAGGTAGCCAGCGACTAGCTACAAGTAATAAACATGCAGAATGTCCTCTCTATGCCAATAAAAAAAATGTATTCTGGAAGTGTTGCACTTTTTTTGAATTGGTGATGATAATTATTTTGTTACACATGAGGCTTATGAGCTTTACAGGACGCCTTTTACAGGACAATCGAAAACTTGTGGAAATAGTGGGAGTCACATTCTTTTCGGGGGATATTTAAATATATATAATATTCTGTATATGTCAATATTATTATCCTGTGGAGCACCCGGTAAAGAATTTGTCTCCCACTCTTCTCCGTCAATTTTCGAGTGTCCTGTAAAAGGCAGATGTTCGAAAAAATTAAGACATTTTACACCTTAAATTCAGCTATGAGATTTGCCACCCGTCCTGAATGTATTGATTTTATATTGGGATTTTATACATGCAGCTGGTGTGCTGGGTACCCCACTTGTGGGATATGCCGTGATGGTATACCTAGTAGTAGTAGTAGTATAATATTCTAAAGAGTTGGTTTCATTTTATATAAGTTAAAATTTTCAATAGTTTGAAGACATTTCATTTTATACATTTCAGACATTTCATTTTCATTTTATATTTAGGTACAAGAAGTAATCGGTAGACTAGCAGTATGGCTTGTAATAAACATGCAGGTAGTCCTCTCTTAAATAATTTATAGGTTAGATATGTTAATATGTAAAATTAACTAGAGTTTCCAATCCAATGAATGAATATTATATCATGAGTAGGTACTTACACGACCATACACATATTTATATACAATGCACTAAACATATAATTTTACATGTAACACCCAGACTAAGGACAATATTAGAAAAAGGTCATTCTTCATTTTGTCCTGACTGGGAATCTACCCCGTGACCTGATGACTCAAAGGCAAGAGCGTTATGTGGTGTTCTCACTTTGGCGAATATCGCCAGGCTCCAAAATATCGCCAGCCATTTGAACCGTGTGAACAAAATGACAGCTAGTCTGAAACGATAAAAAACCAGTAGAAACGATATCGTCTCGAGTTGACCACCTTCCAACTTTTCGGCCGATTGAACGATTCGCGCATGCGCAGATATGCGCGGCGTTCGTATCTATGGTAAAGACTTTATAACCTATAAATTTTACAATGTTTCCCGCTTCGTGACAGCTGTTATCTTTGTTGATGGTTTGTGGCGTTTGTTTCCTTAATTAAAAGGTGCCTTATAACCTCTACTATAACATTTTCGACTAAAAATAAACACTTCGCGATCTCCATCTCGACGCCATTTTGAAAACAGTGTCAAAATCAAAGCGCATCTGACAGATCGTTTCTATATTGGTGGACTGTGTGAACATGTGTGACGATCAATGGATGTCCGGCGAATTTTGTTTTTTCGCCTGGCAATATATTTTGAAATTCGCCTGGCGATATTCGCCAAATGTGAACACCCCATTACATAGCCATGTTACACCGGCCGTCCGTCCCTACATTGTATTGCATTAAAAAAAATCCTTCATCTTTTCTGTCTATTTCTCAAGGAAAGCGGCATGATGTATGATGAAATAATATAATATATAATAAAGAATATCCGAGTAAAATTAAGTCTAACAGCTAGTACAACAACATGATATATTAATAATAATAATAATAGTAACAAAAATTGGTCTGATTTCGCAATCGCGACAACCATCTCTCAAATACCGTGCTCAAATCCTGCGTCGTGGTATATATAGTTGTTAACGTTCCATCTAGAACATCAGATACACTCAGCATCTTCTGCGGTACAGAAGTGTGGTAGAATAACAATTACTTTTGTTAATTATTCATTTATTAATTAAATAAATTAATAATCAATTGAATAAACAAAAAACATTTGTTTGTCGGTTCAGTGATAAAAGTGTTTGTGATTTTTCTTCTATTCATTTAGTTATATTTAATTCTTAGGTGAGTTTAAATATAATGATTTTTTTATAATTCCGTTAGGCGGGCATTTATTCTTACACCATTAAAGACATTAACTATACTATACCCTCACGCCGTGTCCCAAGTGGGGTAGGCAGAGAGAACGGAACGCCAAACAGATCTATCTTTACACACTTCCTTCGCTTCCTCCACCTTCATACAGTTTCTGACGTCTATAGAAATTCAGCGACGAGGCTAGCCACACATCCTGAATGTCTTAATTTTTTGTTGACGCGAAATAGACAGCTTGCATGTTTATTAAATGCAGCAGGTCTGCTGGCTACTACACTTTTGGGATATGTCGTAATGGAATAGTAATAGTAATTTAATCTACAAGACATTAATTTCTACTATCTATCTAACTATACACCATCCACAAGCAACTGAAATGACTGCTCAATGTAATAAATAACCAGATACATTAATTTTTGTGTTAGTGTTTGATTTGATTTTTTCCTTCTGAGATCGCCTTGGCCAAAAACTGTTATGGTTTCAGTATAGGGTATAATCTTAAAAACAATAATATTAATATTTATCAGACACAGTTAGTCTTATGACTACCTCTCATGGGAGATATAACGTGGTGATATTTATCGAATGAGCCTTTAATTTATTTAGTATTCAATTAAATTAATAAAACATTTAAGTATTTAGTATTCAATTAAAGAGAAAATAAAAACAACAGCAACAGTTAAATATGTACATTCGTTAAATTAACAAAAGAGAATAGATAAAATAAACAAACCGCGTTAGCACGGAGAGGACAGCTTGCACGTTTACCACATGTTGTTGGCAACCCCACTTGTGGGATATGTGATGAAGGTATAGTAATCAATAAAATATAGAGATACTTCAGCCGTGGAGCACCCGGCGAAGAATTTGTCTCCAACTCTTTTCCGTAAGTTTTTGGGTGTCCACTAAAAGGCGAAAAAATAAAGTCATTTTAAATCTCAAATTCAGCGATGAGGCTTGCCATACATCTTGAATATCTTAATTTATTGTTGGCACAGAGAAGACGGCTTGCATAATTATTACATAATATAGCTGGTCTGCTGGCTACCCCACTTGTGGGATTTGCGGTGATGGTGTAGTGTGGTACTCCATCTACGTTTTAACCTTCTCGGAGACACAGAGTTGAAATAGACATTCTCAAATTAGAGTGATTTTGTGCCAATTATTTATTTACTTATTTTATTTATTAAAGTAAAATATAAACATAGCATTAAATAAATACATATACAAAATTTTAAGAAATAACATAATTATATCAATAAATATACTCCCCAAGCAGTAAAGCAAACTTACTGGTGTAAGGGGATATTAAAAAAAAATTTAAACTTCCACTTTCGATCCGAGATGCTGTCATAAATTACCAACAACCATTCGTTACAGATAGTTAATTTTGTGCTAATATGACCACACGTAGATATGTAGTTCATAATATCAGCAATTATTTATTGTGTAATAAAATAGATTATATCATGTGTAAACTAGTGTAAACACACCGCAAATTTGTTGCAAGTTATTTTTTCATTACCCCTCGCAGCATTTGGCTATAATTAATAATACTTCATTACACTTGATATTAATAAATTGATAAATAACGTAGTTATGAGTTAATGTATTTTGCAAAACATTAATCATGATAAAAAATACTCATGGGGGAATTTATTTATTAAATAACTTTTGAGGTACAGTAGATAAAGAATGGCGATTTTTTGGGAAGGACAACTTATAAAGAAAACGTCCATAATATTTTAAATTTCTTTTGCCATATACTTGTTCAAGTAAGACCATGATTTTTTCGTAAATTATTTTCATATCGATAAAAGGAAACATGAATTCGCTTATCTACACACAAATTTATTCTTGTACTTTGTCTCGTACAATGCGCGTGTAATTTCTTAGGAAAGTATTTAAGCCATTTGTTCTTCGAGTATGTCGGTAGCCTGGGGGTAGAGTCTCGGCCTCGTGAAAAAGGGATCCGTGGTTCGATACCAGGTGCCGGCAAGCTCCCCTTTCACGACATAAGCTTTTAGTAGCTTACTGTGAAAGGTGTATTTGGGTTTATTACACAAACCCAGTTATATCTTCTTTTTTTAAAATCATTATTGATAAAAAATGTTTCATTACATTCAGTAACTCCACTGGCTACCCTGTTTGTGGGATACGCCGAAATAGAATAGATGCTAACTGGTCGAACTAGCAGTCGCTAAAGTATTGAATTTAATTGTTCCGTCGCCATTTAGACAGGAGATCGCGATTCATTTGAGATCCGAAATATGGAGTCCCAAAAATAATTATGTTTAGATTTAAAACATATAAATTGACGTAGGTATTTATAAGGAAGAATAAATTTGAATTTAATTTAACGATTTTAATCTTTTTGTTTCAGATAATACTCAAAATGAAGGTAAGTTTACAATAATATTTCCTAAAATAAAATTTCTTATCTCTAACCAATTATGACTAATGAAATAAATTTTACATCCCCTGTCAATGATGACGGCACTTTTTGATCTTTAAAATATTTTCTGATCATTCATTATTTGTCAAAGCTTCATGACATTTTCTGATCTTTAATATTTAATTATTGTTTTATTTCAATTTAACCTCAGTCTAAGAACACACATTTGACTTATCTATTTGACCTGCAATTCGATTAAAATATTTATAATCCTAATCATCGGTTATTCTCATAATGTTTACAGGAATTGAACTTTTTGCTGTGATTGCTAACGGGTCAATGTCGCATGTGCTTACGTTTCATAACGATAAAATTACTAATTATACCTAATGGTTAATCATAAATAATATCTGTTATGATGAAAATTCATTATAAAATCATTTATAGGTCAAAAAAAGTGTTGTTACTTAGAGTTGCAAAATTGTGGTCTACCACAAGGTACTATTCTTGGTCCAATTACTTTCATTTTATTTTGCATAGTTCGAACGTGTATGAAAGTCAAAATTCAATACAATACTTCTTATTAAACTAATGGACTAATTGAAATTTTAAACTATCACGCATCATATTGCTTTAAGCACTTTTTAGTCATATATTATGAAGTTTCATTTTCAAATAATTTCCTGGGAAAGCATTTTCTGCCGAGACTAACGATGCATAATTTTTTCTCAGCTGTTTTGTGCTGTGCTCGTAACCCTCGCTGCTGTCTGCAGAGCAGAACCTCCAGTGAACAGGTACCTTCCCTCCAAGCCTAGCTCCCAATATGGTCTCCCATCAGGATCTGGATCATTCGGTGGCCCAAGCGCCCCAAGCCAACAATACGGAGCACCCAACGGTGGAGGACATAATGGACAAACTCATGCTGTGTTCGGGTAAATATTAGAAACTTACATAATTGAATTAGCCAAAATCAAAAGTGAACGTGTTCTTATAAAAAAAATCTTTCATGAATATTTTGTATGCAACTTTTGGTGCTGACTTAATTTATTTGACTTTGCAAGGGTAATCGATAGCTTTAGAAACTATTGCTCAAAAATAAATATATAAAAACAGCATTCAGATTTTTAATATCGTTTTGGAATTTTTAGAGGATCCAGACCATCATCCAACTATGGAGCTCCAAGGCCTTCCCAAAACTATGGTGCCCCATCTAGCCAATATCTCCCATCAAACGGAGGATACGGAGGCGGCAATGGACATGGAAATGATGAAGAATACAATGTAAGTACAAGATAAATCATCCATTTTAAATATTGGAGTCTTAAAACTAGAACAGTGATTAAAACTTTAATTGATAATCTCGGCTAAATTTGAGGGAACGATTTGTTTCACTAATTTGGGGTCTCTGATAAAACGAATGCTACATAATGGAAAAAAAGGTAATAATATATTCAAACGTATTTTTTTTGTAAACCGAGATAGCTTTGAGAGAAACATTACTTATGCTTCTTACTGGTGGATCTGAATATCGATTTTTATTTATGAAGCAATGTGGCAATTAGGTCAATAATAAATGTCAGAAATAAGCATGTGAAAATGAACAGATAAATATGCAACATTGCAAATCAAAATATGTGCGGATTCACTTACATTGATTACAAGCAATTTTACATCAAAATACATTCGCATTAAATATAATCAACAAACAGAAGACGAGTTTATCGCAAAGTTTATCATAATGATGTAATATTTTTCTCTGAAAAGATATTGAGCTGTACCTATGTGATTACTAAACGACAAGACATAATTAAATATGCGATAATTAGGTACACACAACATGCAGTTTGTCATTATGAAGTTTACTGTCAATCCCTCGTTATCGCAATTATATACTTTTCAACATTTAAATTGTACAACTGGCAAAAACAATTAAAACTGTTTCGTGTATCGTTAATTACATAAGATTTTTTTTATATAATTTATTAAAAATACTGCAAATCAGGAAAGGAACGAGCAAAATTAGATTGAAAATAGTTCGTAATAAACCGAAAATTATTCAATTCTTAAGTTGTATTAATTTCCCCTTTTTATTTTTCAGGAGCCCGCTAACTACAACTTCGAATATATGGTAAAGGATGATCATTACGGCACAGACTTCGGCCATAAGGAATCCAGACAAGGAGACTTCGCTCAAGGTGAATACTACGTCCTCCTCCCTGACGGCAGAAAACAGGTAAAAAATAATCAGAGATAGATATCAAAATAAATTCTTCAATTTGTAATTTGTTCAAACATTCAACTTTCTATAAGTAACAATTCTGTGAACTAATTTTTAATTCTCATTTGAGAATTCGATAAATTGAGGTAGGGGTCAGTTTTTTATAGATTATTTAATCAATCTTCATCTTTCAGATCGTCACATACGAAGCTGATAAGGATGGTTACAGGCCAAAGATCACATACGAAGACACTGGTGCAGGATCCGGTTACGGAAGAGGACCAGCTAACGGCGGATATTCTGGATCCGGTCTTGGAGGATACCAATCTGGAGGACAAGGCGGAAATGGTGGATACCAATCTGGAGGACATGGCGGAAACGGTGGATACCAATCTGGTGGACACGGAGGAAATGGTGGATACCAATCCGGAGGTCATGGTGGAAATGGTGGATACCAATCTGGTGGACACGGAGGAAACGGTGGACAAGGCGGAAACGGTGGATACCAATATTAACTTTGAAAACGATTAAATTACGAATTTCGATGTATTTATTTATTTAAATCTTAATCTATATTTTGTTCATTATTACGTTTATTATCATGATCTTTTCATATAATTTGTGAATCTATTCACAAATTTATTTATTCTTCATTATTATTTATTTATTTAATTCTCATTCTCTCATGATTTTCATCTTTTATCATTTTATTTATTTTAGCGATTGTTGTGATTTTTACATAAATAATACTCGTAAATAAATTATTTTTATAGTCATTACTTCTATAAAGTTTTTTTAAACTTTTATTTATTTTCTTTATATATTATAACGCAATGTTTCTAGATCTCTTATATTATCATTATTTATTACCTTTTTATATATTTATTTTGACTACATATTGTGAATGATGACGACATGGCCATTAAATAAGGTATAAATGAAAATGTTTGTTTTATGTGTATGGAATACTAGGAAATAATATTATTTTATTATTTTTAAGATGTTCAATAAATCAACATTCATACATAACAGTAAATTAAATATTGTATTGTATATTCACTAAATTTGAGAACATTCTCAATATCAACACAAAAACATTCTCAAACACCCTGTTGACTTATGGTCACACTAACAATTTCAAATTCAAAATTTAGAACAGAATAATAACTTTTCAAATATTATTGTGAACAGAATTGGTTCCATTGATTCTGTTGTGAGAATTCAAATGTCGATTCTAATTCTGTGAACTAATGTTCGCGTTCGAAAATTCAAATGATTGAAAACGAATAATGAAGATTTGAAATGTTTATATAGTTCTTTATTCTGATTACGAATTTGAAGTTAAAATGTGGCCTTAATTCAAAGCAGGTGAAGATTTTTTGTTGATTTTTGATTAAAATGTATGATTTGTATCATATTCTAAGTGCCAATCTCGATAGAATGATTGTATAGACCCATCTGTCGAGATATTATGAAATGTGTATGATTTTTGTATTTTTTGATATTTTTATTATTTTCGTGTGCATGTAAAACATATTATAAAATGTGTGATGATGTATTTATATTTTATGAATGAATAAAATGGTGACAAGTTACCAGAACTAAAAAATTAAACAGTTTTTTACTCTGCTCCCATAATTTATTTCAATTATTATCTATTTTTTTTAAATGTAAATAACAAGATTTGTTTTAAAACTCAAATACAGTCAACTATGGCAACTTTAATATATTTTTTTTATGAAAAATTTTGATAAGTCCAAAAGAAATAATTTGTTGGAGAATATATATTTTAAGGTGATGCAATATAACAATATCTAGTTTTTTCACACTTTGCTTACCACAAATAAATCATTAATTAAAAAGTTATTTATAAAATAGTCTAAAGGAAAAGATTATTATTATTACTGACAATAAGACGATGATTACAAGGATCATTACAGCTGAAGGCCAATGCGATTCCAGAAGCAAACCAAAAAGATGCCACTGTTTGGGCAACTTTACCTAGTTTATTTTGAAGTTTGAAATACAACATACATCAATATTTACTTACCAAAGTTTTGCAGTTTTTTCAATAACGTCGGAATTTTTACTAGCTTTGAAAATCAACTTCTCACCGCACTTTATGAAAAAGTATAATAAATTGTCAAATATGACAGTGTTGCCAACAATTTATTTTTCTGAGTGTTGCCCGATCTTTAAATGCATACCTAACCATAGAGAAATCAAATCAATGTTAGAACCTACTACAGTTCTCACAATTTCAATTTTTGTATGACTCCACAAGGTGGGTAAAGTTGACCATGATGGGTTAAGTTGCCATAGTTGACGGTAGGTACTTACATTCTTAGAGTATTTACTCAGTTTTTATTTTATAAAACTCAATACCTATTTACCTATAGCAAAATACAAATATGTTTCAAAGTTTTACTAGTTACTTTATTACAGGTATCTACATAGGTTTTGACATGCGATATTTTTTGAAACCAAACTCTGGTTTGGTTTTCATAAAAACTTCACAAAAAACATCGCATGTCGAAACCTAGGTCACTATAATATAAAGTAACAGCTAGTAAAACTTTGAAACATATTTTAGTTTTGATATAAATACTCAACACTTTTGTAAATAGATATATCGATTTTTAAAAGCTGAAAAAAAAATTGTACTTAAATGAAATTTCTACATCAATCTGTCTCAGGGGTTCCGCCATTGCTAGGACCATCCCGGAACTTCTCGACTTTCATTTTAACATTCATCCATCTTCATTTGAAATAACCAGCGGACTAAACTGCCTTCCACTCAAAAAGTCAAACTCAACATACTCTAGATTAAATGGGATGTTAGTGGACTCAATTTTCAGAAAGATATGCCTAAATAAATTTATTAATTAGGAAAACATACAATACCCTCTCGCTGTGTCCCAAGACTCCCATAAGTAGGGTAGGCAGAGAGAACGGAATGCCATATAGATATGTCCTTACATACTTCTTTCGCTTCTTCTACATCTATACAGTTTCTCATGCACGCACTTCGGTTCCTCATACTCAACACACGACCGTCCTTGAGAATTTGATCCACGTGGTTCTTCTTGGACGCCTGTGCTTCCTCACACTCCTTCTTTCAGACAAAATATGTAATATATCCTCCTTTTTATTCTTTCCTCGTTCATTCGTTCAACATGTCCAAACCATCGTAACTTATTTAGGCGCATTCTGTCCACAACACTTCTCTTGCATTCGTTCATTCTTCTTATATCTTCATTCTTCACTCTATCACGCAACGTTTTACCAACCATTCCTCTCAGCGATCGCATCTCCACTGCATTTATTCAACTTTCGTCCTTTTACAACCACGTCCATATTTCGCTCGCTCCAAATATGAAAGATCCATGTATGTATTAGTGATGTAGGTAACGAATATTCGTATTCGCATATTTCAAAGTATTCGCATTCGTATTCGCAAATAAATATGTGAATGTTTTGCGAATATTATTTTGGTAGTAGAGTATCGGATATTCGGTAAAAGTACCGGATATTTACCCGGTACATTGTAGACAAAGGTACTGCTAGAAAATATTCTTCAAGAAAACCGAGGAGTTTCGAAATATTTTAAATTCCTATACCATTTTGAAAATTCGGCGACGGGGGGTAGAAATTTTAATGTTTGAGCAATTTAAGCAAGTCAACATTCGCTATTCGCATTCGCAAATGTCGGCATCAAATATCCAAAGTCACACATTCGTTACATCACTAATATGTATTAATATTTGAAATATTACTACTACCAAAGTACCAATATACCATCTGACCATCACGGCATATATCTACCAAAAGTAGGGTAGCCAGCAGACAACCTGCAAAATAATCATGCAAGCTATCGTCTCTATGCCAATATAAAATTAAGACTAAAAATAAAAAAAAATAAAAAAATAAAAGACGTTCAGGATGGGTGGCAAACCTTATCACTGAATTTGAGATGTAAAAATTATAAGAGATTGCGATACGAACACTGCCATCTAGCGATATTATGATGAGACTTTATTAGTTACACTAGTCGCGCACCATTCTGTTATACACTGTATTCAAGTAATAACCAGTATTGGTTCAAACCTATTTGTATTCGTTGTGGGTTAATCAATACTTCAACACCCCAGAATGCTTTGCCTATTCAGCTTGTGGTGGTGCTAGTAAAGTTTTTGCTTTGTCTATTCAGCGTGTGGTGGCGCTAGTAAAGCTTTGAAAACCTCGACGGGATGGTGGTAGTGTATAGCAGAGAATAATATTACTTCAGTCTCAACATGTACACAAAATATAATAACGATACAAATAAATATTTGAAAGCCATACAATACCTAATAATATGTATGTAGGTAACTAATTCAAAATTATTGTACAACTAAATTATTAAACAATAAATTATTACCTATGCCTTCTGTAAAAGCTCAAAAAGTAGCAAAGTTTACAAATAATTGTATAAAGCTGCATCGAGTAAACATGATACATACACTCCTAATTAATCCATTTATATTTTTCATATAATGTTAATAAACATTGTTGTTAGCACATAATTATACCTACAATACGTGACATTGAATTAGTTACCTACATACATATTATTAGGTATTGTATGGCTTTCAAATATTTATTTGTATCGTTATTATATTTTGTGTACATGTTAAGACTGAAGTAATATTATTCTCTGCTATACACTACCGCCATCCCGTCGAGGATTTTCAAAGCTTTACTAGCGCCACCACACGCTGAATAGACAAAGCAAAAACTTTACTAGCGCCACTACAAGCTGAATAGGCAAAGCATTCTGGGGTGTTGAAGTATTGATTAACCTCGTTGTGCTTCAATAGTTATTTCATTGAAACACAAATTAACTGACATAATCACGCTTGTTTCAAACATTATTTAATGTTTAAAACTTACTGAATCAAGAATAATACAACAATTTTTTGTAAGTGAAACCCGAAGTAATATGCAGAGTCATCTATTGTAAAACTCGCAAAGATACATTTATGATAGCTTTGAGGTGTTCAACATAGATGGCAATAGTTTACAGTAAAATGGGTTATATTATTGGGAATATTTTTGAAAATAATTTTGTAAGTAGGTACTATGAATAAATTATAGTGGCTCGTAATAAAACAAATTTTAAAATAATGTGTATGTATTTATTTTCAATAGTTAGGATATTAATATATTAACAAATTAGTTTAATATTGTACAAAACAAAACTATGGACACACACTCAAATGTAATATTTTAATTTATTCTTATATTTTAGTATTATCAAATAATATAATATACCTAATTCATTATCTTTATAAATTCAATATTTCTTAATTTTATTTAAATATACCTACAATAATTATTAAACATAGATAATTATTACTTAATTATAAAATAACAAAACTATTTTAGTAAGTATTAGGCCAATATTGACCGGATTCTTAATAAAGAAATGATTTTTACCATCCAATTTTGTATTGGAATGTGAGAAAAAGTTTGACAGTTGGAGACCAAAAAACGTCATAAGACCTCACACTTTAAAAGCGTATATTTTAAATTAAGGAATTTATTTAATACAAGGAACATGTTTGTCTTTATCTTTAATATTTTTTTTTATAAAGGTGGATAATTTTGTAAGTAGGTAGGTATGTTTAAATTTTTTGTAATAGAATAGATCCCTACAATTCACACAATTTCGTAAAAAGTAATTTTCGATTGAAAATTAGGCCATTGAACGTTTTAATTTTTATAATGGTTGATCACAGTTTTTCATTGTTTTATTTAATTGTTAAATTTACCTTTAACAAAATGCACCTTGATGACATCAAATTACAATTTTAATAAGCCATGAATATGAAAACTTTAAACAATATACCATGTTTAAAGTTTAAAATGTCTACTTACTGATTGTACCATGATATTTTTTTATAACCTAGGTATTCATAAATCTATGTATATTACATAATTACAGTCCTTCTGAATAAAAGCAAATGTTCATCCAAGGTTCTTGCGAGAATGGATATAAAAAAGCAGATGTACATACCTACTTTTTATTTCTGTAAAGAAAATGTTTTATAAGTTAATAATATATGCTGAATATTCCACCAAATGACCAGTTTCATAATTATTCTAATACGGTCCAAAGTAAGACCCTTGAGGCATACCCATTAGACGTTTCAATGATTCAACTCAAACATTAAATTTGCTAGTGAAACTTTACTCACATAATGCATTTTTGTAATAAATTTGGTTGTCACATACTCTTCAAATTTTTTCATAGTCTTCAAATGCGTTTTTAATTGTAGCAAGGTATTTATTTGATATTTCTAAATAAACAGATTAAAAATAATAAACTCCCTGGAATCAGCCGGTTGATACGAAGGTATGATATTTTTATGATAAGATTAATTGATTTCAAATTTTGTTTAGTAGAAACGTGATGAAAAGATAATAATGATAAAAAATAGAAGTCTACACAGTATGTAAGTAGTCATTAATAGTTTGGCCAGAAAATCTTGACCCCATCCAATATTGTAAAAAATTATATCATATTTATATATTTGATATAATAATTAAGTACCTTAATATTCTAATATATTTTTTGTTACATTATCGCTATTGCCACAAACCACTTGATCTCATATTGTCACAAAAAGTTCGTAAAGGAGATATATATTGCACTCGATGTAAGTATTTACATATTAAATTTGGGTACCTTGAAGTAGGATTAAAACCAATTTAATTAACTATGATTTCATATTCTATTTTCTATCCCATGCAGATGTATTGTAAAACCATGAAGTGTCATCTCGTGCTTTGTTCCAGGAAGATTCCAAACCACCATCCTAGAAAAAAAGAAACATATTTATAATTTATAACGGACCAATGTTCAATCCTTGAGGAATATCCGTTCCATATTTGGTCGAACTTGGGGGCGAATATTTGGTCAAAAACATAAGATTCTATTACATTTACTAGAGTTGTGTTTTGAAATAGGTACTTACCCCAACATTAAGTTGTTGATGCGCCATTGTAGGGGGACTTAAATAATCCATATTTGTATAATAACTTCCATAATTCTGGTAGCAACTTGAATTCTGTAAAGGCATTAGTATAAATTTTAGATAATTATATTCTATTTATTTTTAACCCAATATCAAAAGATTAACTCAGTGATTCCTAAAAGATTTGAATAAATTCATAGCTTTGAGTAATCAGACCAAATTGATGGTAAAATAGCTTACCTGAGTACCAGAACCTGTCATCGAAGACATCCAAGGTGAATCTATAGCAGCGGGTGACCAAATGGATGCATTGCTGCTTCCGGAAGAATACGCTCCAGTGGAAAGCTGTAGAAAAGAAGAAAAAGTGTAAATATAATCGAAATATATTAAATCTAACTCTGCAAATCTAGAATTTAAGAATTAAAATCATAGTACAATGATGAAAATAAGTAAGTGCTTACACTTGGAGTTGTTGAAGTACTTCCCGTTGTAGGTGTTGTGATAAGTTTGGTATAATTTGGAGAGTCCCTCAAAATTGGGACAGATGTGGTCGATGACGTTGATATGGTGGTACTGAAAAATGTAATAAATACTGCAATTAGACGAGTTATGGAGATTCACGAGGTAACACAATTAAATTAAATTGAAAACTGCTTTCCAAAAATAGATTTTTGTGAAACAAATGTACCTATCTAAAACTTGTTTGATTGGAATGCAAGAGAAATAGATTCTAGGTGTCCGTCCAAAATCCTTACCATCCAGTATTCGATGTATTTGAAGTAGGGGTCGATTTGCTATCCTTGTGGGACGCCCCAGATCCCTTCCCTGATCCCCGTCTCCCGCTTGTACTTTCACTTACTGTTCCACTGCTGCCTGTTTGAGTTTGTTGTTTCGCCTGTTGACGACACTTCGCTCTTCGGTTTTTGAACCATACCTGGAAAACAAAATAAAAATCTGAATAAAACACGACAAACCAAAAACAAAACAATCAAAAAGTATGATCACTAATTGTTCATCTTGGTTTTGGAGGATAGTTCCACTGCAAAAACATAAATAAAAGTACCGTTTAGAACAGCGATGCACAAACCGCGGACTCGGTCGGTGTATCTGCGGCCCGCCAGCGAATTATATATGTAATATATAGAAATGACAATACCAGTGATAATCGGATATTCGGTAAAAGCGAGGAGTTTTTGAAATATTTCAAATTCCTATACCATTTTGAAAAATTATTGACGGGGTGGGGGGGAGGGGGGGGGTTAGATTTTTTAATGTGTGAGCATTTCTAGAAATTAAAATTTTTAGTGTTAATTTTCTTATAGCGGCCCGTCCTTGCCTCATAATCTTCCCGAGTGGCTCCTGTCACCTATAAGTCTGTACATCCCTGCTTTAGAAGTAAGTGCCTTAACGTGAAGGTACTAGTACAAAACGCAATAGCATCCTTACAATTTTCAGTTGCATATGTGCTTAAATGTCAGACTGTTATGTTTGTTCATATAGTACCTACGTGAAATATCGATTACGTGTAGAAAAGTACATCGCTGTATAGATACAATAATATAACGTGCTTCAGGTAAGCTGAGAAAGCCTACACTATCTACAAGTTACGTAACATTATTGCCTACGAAGTCTACGAGGAAGTTGAGTATATATTATCTATCGTAGAACTGGCTGCGTAAATGCAATATTAAGTTAACTGAAAAAATATGCTTTTAGAATAAATTATGTTTATGTTTAAGTTATGGATATCTACCCGAAAGGCCTCTGAGATAATTTTAAGTTCGAGAAAATATTGGTACATTCTTCTTTTAACAGTCAACCGGAGCTTGATGTTAATATTTATCTGTTTTATCATCATTATTATTAAAGAAACAATGTACACTATGGGCTAGGAACTGGTATTCCGCAAGGAGTTGTGTCTTGTCCTGTCAGTATTTTAGACTTTTATGAGATTCGACTCCTAGGTTTATTGTGATCATAACTTAGCTTGGAAATTGAAGCTCTGAAATAATTATGAAAACTAGATATCGAATAAGGCATTAATTTTTTTTTTTATTTTAATTCATAATTAGTACCTTGATCTCAAAGATTATAATCTAAAATGGATCCGGTAATCCAGTCAAAATGACAAAATTGTTTTGCTTGAAATCGTGAATCTCGAATTACGGTTTCAAAAAATTCTACTTAGGTACATAATTACACATAGGTATAATAAGTACAATAAGTTTTATATTAATTGGGAAATAAAAGATGTATTTATTAATTTATTCATAACCAGTTACATACTCCAATACATAGAAACAAATACAAACAATTATATTCATATCACAAGAGACTATGCATTGCCCGATTCAAAAGTGTATACAAATTAATTAATTGATATATTTCAATAGCCCATAAGGTTGTTATTACGAATTAACTTGTTATATGAATTAATACCGTAATTAAAAAAAATATTAGAGATAAATTAATAACTGCGAAATAAAATTTAGGCATTATGAATCAGTTTTAAACTGGAATAAGAAAAAAAAGAAAAACAAAACTATTGAATGTTAAACAAAACAAATTAAAGGTATATCAGACAACCACCATTTTTTTATATTGTAACATCTTTGCACTATCTCAGCAATTCGTAGCTATTGTATAAGGGTAGGTTTCACGTAGTTTCAATATAACGAACATACACATTCAATAGTACATAATATTATACCCTATTTCTACGATCTACGAGTACTTTACCATACATATAGTGTTACATATTACTTACGTTATTTCAGTTTGTTTTTGTACAGTTTCGTCTGTATTTGTAAGACTTCGATATTCAAGTAGATAAAAACAACGCAGTCAATAGTTCATTTTTCAACCTTATATAATAGTCAAAGAGTCCCTGCTACCTGGAGACGGTTTTTCGATCTTCGAATGCAGGTAGAAGACATCTTAACCGTCTGATAGCCTTAAATATGGAGTTGGACATTGTAAAAAGAACAGACAGGATGATAGTAGGTTCCCTGCAGATATTTTTTTTAAAGATATAGAAGAAGAAGTAAATATAAAAAAAATTGTATAATTCTATGAACTGCAGAATATTTTTTTTTTAAAGATATATCTGGGTTTTTGTTATAAACCCAAATACAACCTTATACACCTTTCACAGTAAGCTACTAAAAGCTTGTGTCGTGAAAAGGGAGTTGGCCGGCACCTGGCATCGAACCACAGACCCCATGTTCACGAGGCCGATACTCTACCTCAAGACTACCGATGATCCCAGTGTCTGCCTATGAGTAATTGATATTGTCCTTCATACTGGAGTATCTTTCTTGTCCAGTTATATACAAAATGGGAAAATTTTAGTGGAACTGCCTGGGAAGGATAGCTTGCATGTTTATAACATGCCGCTGATCTGTGGCTACCCCACTTGTGGGATATGCCGTGATGGCACTGTAGTAGAAGCTATTTTTAATATAACAACAAAAAATCAACTATAAGTTCATCTATTATTAGAAAATATGTTTGCAATTTACAATTGTATACAAATAAATTATTTTTATTTGAATCACCACCCCCTAACCATAAATAGGGGCGTATGTTTGTGTATATTGTGTCCAATTTATTTATTTATTTGTATGATATCTTGCAATAATCACAAATAAAATATTTCAATAAAGAAAAATGTTTATAATAGGCCCTATCGCAATGTGTTAAAAATGTCTCTGCACAAATAAAGTAATGCAATAACTTTTTTTTTACAATTATTTTTAAAATCCATGTATTTTTTTTATTTTATTTTTTTATGGCGGCTCATCCCGTTGGATGTTATGGTCATATTTTCATCTTTCATATAAAACATCATATATATATTTTAGGCGAAGAAAAAAAAAAGGAAAACAAGATAAAACGAAAAACATTCATATCAGAATCATATTCTTTTGGACGGATTCAAATATAAGATCATTAACTTGTTGAGAGTTCAGTCCAAGAAGGTAAACAATATTAACAGGGTACTCAACGTTTATGAATTTAAAATATATGTCCATAGCGTCCCTAATTGGACATCCTAGGATGCTATGGTCCGGCGTTTCCTCGTCCCAACCACACTCGCAATCGGGAGATTCAACAAGACCGATTCGGAACAATAATAACAATCCATTTATACTATACTGACATAAAATTCGCACTCAATGACTACTTACGTGTTTGACGAGTAATGTGATAGGCTCAATTTCCTTTAGTTCTCAATTCCCTGGCTTGCACATTGATTTATTTGAATCATATATTTATTTATAAGTTTCACATTTATTAATAAGAATTTCAATAACTCTTCAGGTTTTAGCGGTCTTTATATCTTGTCTTGATATTCAGAATATAATACCAAACAACAAGAAATTTATTGTTTTCATAGTTAACACGGTACTATAACATCTTATGAATAACATTAATTACTGGTGAAAATTTACCATAAAAAAATATATTATGAATTAATTTTGTCGTATTTACAAAATATCTTAATACAATATAATTGTTAAAACCTGCCATAATACATTCTTAAAAGATTGTGTGATTTTAAATTTTATTTACGCATTATATTTTAGAACTAAACAAAACGTATTTCTAAAACGCGTAACATGAATCAGTTGCATATTCAAAAAGGCGTAGGTATGTGATTTATTTATTGAAAATGATACCACTCAATTCAGCTTATTTTTCTCAATCGACTACAATTAAAAATATTTTAATTAACAATATTATTGTTGAACTTCATCAAAAAGTAATTCACTTGCATCCTAAAAAAGATGTAGGTACTCATTAAAAGCAAAGTTTTTTTGAGCTATGACGATGATATCTTTTTCACACGATAAAAAATAAATTTGTCAACAATGAAAAGAATGTTTTCAAAATGTGTCAAAACTCAAACTGGGTGTGACATCTGTCAAACTGACAGCTTAATCAGGACATACAGGATATTATATTATTGTGATGAATGCATTAGGAATGAATGTGATACGAAATTAATTTATTTGTATTTTGATGTCAATGCTTTGAAGGAGTCCGAAATACTTCAAGAATCCATTTTAATATTTGTGTTACATGTTTTTGAAAATCAGGTTAAACGTCATAATAAACACAATATTTTCAGTAAGTTTAGGAACGTCTTTTCTGTGCTATACTTCTACTATCTACTATTATACCATCACGGCATATCTCACAAGTGGGGTAGCCAGCAAATTTAATAAATATGCAAGCTTTATGAAAAATGGAAAGTATACTGTTGTCAAAGTACAACATGAACATAAATAAAGACAAAACAAAATGTATGGTCGTTGGAAGGGAGGAAGCGACTGCGAACATTGCTATAAATGGAGTGAGCATCAAACAAGTAAGAGAATTCGTGTACTTGGGCAGCAGAATAAACCAGGATGGACGCTCCAAATCGGAAATTGTAAGCAGAATAAACCAGACAAGGATTGCTTTTAACAAAAAATCGAAAATATTGGAATCCCCAAATATTGATTTAAGCGTAAGGAAGAACCTTACTAAAGCCTTTGTATGGAGCATTCTGCTTTATGGCTGTGAGACGTGGACCATCAGCAAGAGTGAAAGTGGACGGTTGGCGGCCTTTGAGATGTGGTGCTACAGACGCATGCTTAAGATCCACTGGTCGGAACACGTCGAAAACGAAGAAGTATTAACCAGGGTAGGCGAAAAAAGGCAACTTCTTAAGAGAATCAGCCAACAACGAGTTAACTGGATTGGCCACAACATCAGGCACCCAGGACTACTCATCGCCATCGCGGAGGGTAAGACCGAGGGGACAAATGGCAGAGGCCGACCAAGAGATGCGTATATGGACCAACTGAAGAGGGACATGAACTGTGGCTCATACGTAGAGCTGAAAAGACTGGCTGAGAATAGGGAGGAATGGAGAAGAATGTCAAAACTCGTTGCAGACCAATCCAATGGATTGTAACTCATTATATATATAATGATGGGATCATTTCTCTATCCCAGAACTCTAAAGAGATCCTTTTTAAGAGTCAAGTATTTACCTACATAATACATACTGTAATAAACTGAGCTCTTCAAATACGTACCTAAATACCTACCTTCTTGATTTTTCCATATAAAATATCCACTTGTTTACGATTGATTTGATTTTTCGCAACTTCTATCACAAAAGTGAATCTAATTCAGATTGATATTATGTAATGACATAGTAAAATTTGAGTTAGTTCGTTATTATGTATGTTTGTTAATTATTACATAACTATGTACCTATTTGCTATTATTGCCGCTTCGACTAAATAATAAATACGGAATTTTATACTGTTTGTACGAATTCAAATCTATTGAGCGTGTTATGGGAAAAAGTAGGTAGGTACCTGCATAATTATCTCACTAGATATTTTTTTATCAGCTGATAGGTTTATTACTGCTTTTATTCAAATATTGTAATTTATATTTTTATTGTTATTGAAGTTATTTCGAAATAAGAACACATTTAATATTTCTAACATATTTATTTTATAAAAAAAGATATATCTCGGTTTTGTTATAAACCCAAATACAACCTTATACACCTTTGTTGCATCTCGTCGGAGTCATTTCAGTTTTAAACCAATGCGAACAGGCAAGACGATTATTTTTGAAATTTTACAATAATAACTAGGTAAGTATATTATTTTTACATTAACAAAATACAAATATTAATAAAATTTAATATTAATTAAAAATAAACACCTATTATTTTATATATATCCACAGTGACTTTTATTGGACGCGAGCCAGCTTTCAAGAGCTTCCATGAATTTCCACCATTCAACATGAATTTCCACCAAGTACCGTCAGTTGAAAATATCAACTTTAAGATTTAATATTATCAAAACAATAGTTTTTTCAAATAATTTCAAGGCTTTTTTAAAGTAGATATAAAAATATGTTTACTGGTGTGGCACGGAGGTAACGTTCTTGCCTTTGAGCCTCGAGCAAGAGCGTTACCTTCGTGAAGAATGACTTTTTTTCATATTGTACTGGGTCTGATTGTTACATGACTATATGTTAAATGCATTGTATATCAAATATGTGTATCATCGTGTTAGTACCCATAATACAACAGTCAAATCTTAATTTGGGACTAGCTCGATATGTGTGAATAGTCTATGAATGTTATGTTATGTTATATGATGCGTAAGTTTTTATTATATATTTTTATATACCTCAAGCAACGCCAGGGTTTTAAACTACTTAGTTCTATTTCTATTCTATTTTCAAAGGCCATACTTTCGTTTACGAGTGATCAGGGGGGCTACCTATTTCTAAATACAACAAAAACATGTACCTACCTACATACCAAAATACATTGAAAATTTAAATAAAGAAAATATATTAACAATGCGACGATATTTCTTATTGAATTTTGATCAAAACGTACCTATGTATCTATTGCAAATGTTTATCGAACTGAATACAGTGCATCGCCGGGTTCAATTATATGCCTATTTAAACATCTATTCAATTCAAACACTAGTTTTTTTCTGTGTTTTTTTAGTAATGATTTCCAAATAAAGTTAATGTTTAAATTGGAAATATACCTAATCAAAAATCTATGTATCTATCTATATCACCAGGTCATTAGGGTAAAGCAAGCAAAGAGTACGCACAAGCTAAGAGTACGCATCGTGATTTATTTCGAAAAAAAATTCTATGTTGGCAATACTGGGATCACATTCAGTTGTCTTTGATGTGAACTGTCACTAGGCGACTTGTTTACGCACATGTCGGAATACGTTTTGGTACAAAATAATTTTTTTGTTTTTTTGTAGTTTTTATCTAAAAATCAGTCAAAATAACTTGTTTGCTACAAGAGTTGGATTGGTACAATAACAGTGAGTATTATTTTTACTTGTTTAATGATAGTCTGGCTTTGGTTTTCGTGCATTTATTTTTTGATACTGAGTTTTATTTTTTGAATAAAAATTTATGTCATCAAATTGACCCGATAGCAAAGAGTACGCACCCAAAGAGTACGCATGCGTACTCTTTGCTTGTATGACAGTATTTCGCATTACATGTTTGAGATATTTTATATTGATTTATCTTATGGTTTTCTCTTTGCAGAAAATGGGAAAATACACGAAAAAAACAGAGAGAAAATTATTTTTCAATGAAAAAAATATGAAGGAAATAAACGAAAGAATAGAGAAGGGGGAAAGCAAAAGAGCTATTGCAAAATCCTATGGCATTCCTGAAGCAACTCTCCGTAAAAGATTAAAATCAGGCTCAATCCCATTGTCATTAGGTAGATTTCACAAAGTTTTTACTGATGAAATGGAACAGGCATTGGCTGAACATTGTAGGCAACTCGATAACTATTTCTATGGAGTGACAAAGAAAGATTTAGGAAGATTTGCATTTGAATTAGCTGAGAAAAATGGAATTAACCATCGCTTTAACAAAGAAACCAAACAGGCAAGCAAAACATGGGTAGAAGAGTTTGCACGAAGGCAAAATCTGAGTCTCAGACAGCCTGAAAAAACGAGCTTAGCGCGTGCCTCTGGATTTAACAGAGTACAAGTGGATAGATTTTTCAAAAATTTGAAAGATTTAATCGCTACTTACCAATTCGTTGGAAGACATATTTTTAACATGGACGAAACTGGTTTACAAACAGTTCCCAATAAATTACCAAAAATTTATGCACAACAAGGTAAAAAAAATGTGGGTAAAATTGTCTCCGCTGAAAGAGGCCAAACTATGACAGCAGTTTGTTGTATGAGTGCTTCTGGTTTATTTGTTCCACCTGCATTGATTTTCCCACGTAAGCGCAAGAAGTTGGAATTAATGCAAGGCGCTCCTGATGATTCATTACTTTTAGTATCCGATTCAGGATACATGAACTCTGAGCTGTTTTTAGAATGGCTTCAACACTTCATTAAGATGGTAAAAGTAACTAAAGAAGCACAGGTACTTTTAATATTAGACAACCATTCTTCACATTTGAGTTTAGCTGCAATTGAAACGGCTCGAGAGTCTGGAGTAGTTCTTTTGAGTTTGGCACCACATACCAGTCACCGACTGCAGAGTCTGTATACAGGCTTTTTTGGACCATTGAAAAGAGCATATGCCGTAGCTTGTGATAACTGGCAAGTCACTAATCCTGGACGTGCTATCACACAATTTCAGGTCGCTCAATTATTTGGAACTGCATATTCTAAGGTGGCATCTATAGATAAAGCTAAAAAAGCTTTTGAATGTTGTGGAATATGGCCTTACAACGACCAGATTTTTAGCGATAACGACTTTGCTCCTTCAGAAGTTACAAATTTGCCAGAACCGCAAATTTTGACACCTTCTTCAAGTATTTCATCTAACATTGATGCCATTAATCAGAAAGATGCGGCGGTTCCCTCCATTATAAACCCCTCACAGGTGACTGAGAGCATTGAAATGACGTCAAAATCCTGTTTCCAGCCATCTGAAATTCGCCCACTACCAAAAACTACATTACAGAGAAAACAAAATATAAAAAGAAAGAAATCTGAAGTACTCACGAGTTCTCCTTACAAAAAACAATTAGAAGATAAGAAAAAAGAAGAAGAAGAGAAGAAGAAAGAAAAAGCAGAGAAGTTACGAATAAAAACAATGAAAAAAGTAATAAAACGAACAGCTGAAGGATCATCAAATAGTTCATATGTTCAAGCTAGTCAAAATGTCATTCGTTGTCCTCTTTGTATGGAGGTATATGTATGTTGACCCACCTGAAGTTGATTGGATTCAATGTTCAAGGTGTGAAGCATGGTGGCACGATGAGTGCACCGATTACGTCGGCTTCGGAGCTTTTAATTGTGATGTGTGTAATTGAAATTATTAAGTTCTCTTACCTTGTATGAAGAAATAGTCGTGCGTACTCTTACCTTGTATGAAGAAATAGTCGTGCGCACTCTTTCCTAGTATAGTAGGTAAGAGTACGCACAGGGAGACATTTTTTATATGCTTAGTTTTTAATGTTTTTTATTATTTTTATACATTTACAACATATTATTTTGTTTTGAAAAATGTCATAGTTCAATAACGTCGTTATAGTTTGAATGTAAGTTGTTTATAAAATTTATTAAAATTAAAGGTTTGTTAAGTGCGTACTCTTTGCTTGCTTTACCCTAATTTATTTCCCTTATTTGGGGTAGCCAGAGGACCAACTACATTTATTCAACATACAGATCGTTTTCTACGAGCCAATAAATAAGACAATCATCAAGATGGGTGACATAAATCACCGGTAAATTAAAGATGCTGTCATTTAAGCTACACAATTTATTAACGTGTGCAATTCATCTTAAACTTTTTAATGTTTAATTGGAACGGAGACAACTACCTGTATGCTTACCACATGGAGTTAATCTACTAAAGATTCTCATGAACGTTTTTGCGTTGTGCACACTAATTATTCGCTGTGTACCCTAAAATGGTAAAATCTAATATATTCGTGTCACGGTGTTTGTTATCATACTCCTCCGAAACGACTTGACCGATTTTGATGAAATTTTGTTTGCTTATCGAGTAGGTCTGAGAATCGCCCAACATCTATTTTTCATACCCCTAAAAGTTAAGGGTGGTCCACCCCGAATTTTTATTTTTTGGTCAATTTCTTTTTTTTGGTGAGACATTAAAAACACATACAGCCCTAAATTTTCACCCTTCTACCATCAATCCCTATTTTTTATAGCGATATTAGTATAATTATGACAAATGTAATGGCAAAACAACGTTTGCCGGGTCACCAAGTTTACTATAAAATACAACATTGGTTGAACAAAATACTGTTTTAAAATCGAAAATTCTGTATCAAAAATTGTCTGTAAAAGATGCATTTTTGAATAATGTACATTGCTATATAAAAAAATAAAATATTCTTGTATATTATGTTTAGAAATACAATAGAGACTCTCATATATTATCAAGAGTTAATATAGCGGAATAGGGAATGGTAGAATATAAAAAAAAAATGGTAAAATAGATCCTACATACATACATAATAATGAACTATTGTCAACGCAGGTCAATTATATTCTAGTTAGCAGTGCGTAGAAAAAAATATAAATTGAAGTATTTAAAATACTTTTTGATGCGTAAATTATAAAACATATTTTATGCCTCTGGCAACATTTTTTTATTTTATTATTTTTAAATATAATAAATTCAGATAGTACCTAAGTTTTTTTTTTATTTGGGTTCCCGAAAAAAAAATACGTAAAAATATTAATCTTAGAGGCTCATATGATTTCGAGCGTTATATATATATATACATGTATTCAAAAGAAATGCTAGTTGAACAAAAAGTGCACTGTATTTTTGTTGACAAAGTTTTCGACATTCCTAAAGAGCCTTTTTTACTGCTATTTTTTTTTTATAACGACGACATCAGATGTAATTTGAAAATCACTTTACGTTACCCTGATGATGACAGCGAAAGCTCTTGAAAGCCGGCTCACGATTAATAAAGTCACTGTGGAAGTAGGTACTAAATATAAGTTTTTTTATTTCTATTAATTTAACATCAATCTACGGAGTTTCAAATCTCAAAGACGGTGAGCTCCGCATTTTACCACATCCTCGAAATACGCTCCGTGTCGAAAAACCTCACTCCTGATAGCATGAAAACATTAATCTCTGCTTTTGTGGTCTCTAGACTAGACTACTGCAATATATTATAATATGTAGGACTGCCGCAAATTCAACTGAATCGTCTACAAATGACATTCAATAGCGCGGCAAGGCTTATTTTCAGGCAAAAGTAAAATTTTGCCTACCTTATTTATATGTATAACTATAGGTAAATCTTGTTTTAAATTGTTAACTAGCATATTTTTAAATATCTAAAAGATCACATAATGCGAGGAGATAAGTCTAGTCTGCTCTAACTGATATTGATGAGGAAAATTGAGGCGCAGCGTGGTCCTGGCAAAAGGCGAACGTCTTGGCTGCGCAGCATAAGATACTGGACCGGAATGAATGACAACTGTTCTGGGTCGCGCAAGATAGAGATTGCCAACGTTGGGGACTTGAAACGGCACAAGAACAAGAAGAGTTTGAACTATGGATGAATCACTTGAAAAGTCAAGATTTTACCATCAAGCTACCGACCTACTCAATTAGACCAATTATTATATTTTTCATTCAACAATTTTGAATGAAAAATATAATACAAACAGTATTTTAAGTAGGTAAAGGTAACTACCTACTTAAAATACTGTTTGTATTGGTTTTGGTTGTAGCTAGCTTCATTCGAAGTTTATTATTATTCTGTTATGATTGATGGCGAAGCAATGACTGTTAATTTTTGAAGAAGACTACGAACTACCTTCCTATATTTGTTGGATTTAAAGAGCAGAGAAATGATAAATTATTACATATCATTAAAAAAAATCTTATTATCATTATTCAAAGCTTTATGCCTGAGAGTGGAGTAGAAATACCTAGATGGGTAATGAATTACTTATAATAAGTATTTACCTTTTCGAACGAACTTAAACACTTGTGTATTTTACATATATCAAATGAATGATTGACCTATCAGAAGTTTTACATTACCATAAAGTAAGTAAAAATGATTCCATTACGTAGTTTACGAATGTTAGTACTTCATTATGACAACGTCGCTATGCTGTTTTATATGTAGTTCTAAGTGATTTCATAGCAACGTCATCTCACTTACTTTTTCTGCCCTAGGTATTCAGCATACAGCATATAGGTTGAGTATCATAATTTTTGAATAGAATTGGTGTAAATAAGTTGAGATAGTTTGGGCATAAGGAGTGAGTGAGTGGTAAAAGGAAAACGAAGAAATTATGTCTGAACTGAAAGAAGAGATGTAAAGAAGTGGTGACGTAAGAGAATCACGTGGATTTATAAGGACAATCGTGTGTTGAGTGAGAAAAATTAACGTGGATCCCTCGTAAAACTGCATGAACATAACATAAAGGAAGCAATTAAGTGGTGTAAAAGGACATGTAAGAATAGTATACCCTTCTCTTTGCCTACCCTTAAAGTTGGGGAGATGCAATACTGCATTAAATTTATTACTATTCATCATATCAGACACAATATTTAGAAGTGTTTACCTGTACTCTAGATTCTGGAAGGTTGATCTTTAGAGCCACCTCCTCCCGCATAAATATGTCAGGGTATCTGGTCTTCCCGAACAGAGACTCTAGGATGTCCAGTTGGGCACGGGTGAATGTTGTGCGCTCTCTGCGTTGCTTTCGAGAGTTGCCAACTGAAATAGAGATAGGTTAAGTAATTTTTTTTTCTAAACCATGTCCAAAAACTCAAATAAATATAAAAAATCTTCCACCTTTCCGTTCTCAAGATTGTGAATAATTTTGAAGACTATTTTCTGTAATGTCTGAGCCTTTATTTATTTATTTTATTGATTCATTATTTACTGCAGGTATATTGATCACAATACATACCTACAATTTTATAAAAAAATGCATTCTAATTCCTTTTCTGTGCCAAAACAATTTTTTTTAGGATGACATAGAAAGAGATTAATTGGTTAAAATAAAAGTGAATAAAAGGGAAAAGTTGAAGAAAAAGCTAAAAATTCATGAAAATATTTAGTAGATATAAACCTTTTGGTGCCAAAAATTTGGTAGAGCTAGAAATAAATGCAGTTTTCCCGACATTCAAACAAAGATGTGTTTAAATTTAAATCCAATTATTGTCAAAAATGAATGTTTTACCGGATTGATATGGATCCATAGAGACTGGAAGTCCCAAGCCTCCTACGCCATAAGGTCCAGCCTTGAGGTATGCCACGTCCTGTCTCAGAGTTGGGGCACATCCACCCAGTCCCGCGAATCCAAGTTCTGCGTCTGTGACGCATCTGAAATAAGACAAATAATAGAATTCCTAATAAAAAATGGATACACTCCTATCAGAAGTAATTTGACTTTTTCATGAGAATGGACTAAATTTGCAGAGGAAATTGAAGTTCGTAAAGGTACCCAGATTAAAGTATGAAATGCTACTATCAGGCTGTGGAAAGCTTAAAGTTACTATACGAGGTGTTTTTTTCGTTTATCTGTTTGTAGTTGAAGGTATGAGAAGACGCAAGCAGTGAAGCAGACGTGGCTCAATTTAGCTCATGAAACTATCATATAAGGCTTGGAAAAGATAACGTCACATTATTTGGCTGTGCCCTGGACGGGACTTGAATCAGCAACACATCCTTATCGCGAAGTATGCTTTGTTCAACTAAAGTCTCCCTCAACATTTTAGAGGATTTTTCAAACATAACAAATTTCAAAGCCACAAAGAATACCGTGATCAAATATTAATAAGGATTTACCAAAAATATTCATTTTCAAAGATTCTATATCGAGTAAGAATTTATTAAAAATTATACGGACACTTAATATCATGTATTGATACATTTTAAAAGTTATAAACTTGATGGTTGGTTCTTAGTCATTGAATACCGACATGGACCACCGGGCAAAAACACTTCGAACCAAAACAATGACAATTAAAAAAAAAAAAACAAGAACAACTAATTTCATAATCCGATAATCCCCGAAGATTGACGATCGTGAACGAAGTGTAATTTGACCGCCATATATCATTCAAACAATGTCTAAAATATAATACAATTCCATTATAATTTTTTTCATTAGAAATCAAGAAATATTAATTTATTATTATTTTATTCATTGATTAGGCTTTTACAAGAGTTTGATAGACAGTTAAGTATTAATATCATGAACAATCGTTTCATTTTTTTTTATATACCTAATAGACGTTATGCCACTTCTATTAATGTATAGTCAATGTACATTTTAACTTGAATTTTGTGATTAAGCAATCTTTTCCGGTCAATCTGAACCGTTTTAACAATACATTTCATTTAAAATATATTAACAAAACAAGAAATACCTATAATTATTACACTGTTGATTTTTTCACTTATTTCCATTTTTTTTAAAGATGAATTGTTTTTTTTTAAATATTTTTGATTGATTAACAATGTTTTTTTTTAAAGAATTTGAATAAAGCCTGAACCATCTTTACAGTGAGTAATGTATTTGATAATGGTTATGGAAATGGGAATATTTAAACACGAGTTTCTCGTTTTAAAATTCGAGATTTTAGCATCGTGCCACTGAATACCTCAATCAAAGAACCTTTGATTGTCTTTCTATTTAAGTAGGTTGCAATATGCTGGTTATGGCTACGAGAGAATTGAACCTGGGAACACTTGTTCAAAATTCCGAGACCTTCATCATAACATCAAGCTATCCAGTAAGTACTATATAAATATCAGAGAAATAACTGACTTCGTCCTTCACCACTTCTCTCCGAAGCATAGGGCAGAAATCAGCCTCCTTTGACTTGCCTCCTCATTTCAGGTCGTCTCTGCGACAGTTGAGCCTGCGGCACTTCCTACGACATCCCACGACTCTCCAAGAACTTTTACAAAATTTGGTTAGTTGGAAGAAATTGCACCTCTGCGATAAACTCGTTCTCTGTTTATTATTGATTTTATGATTTTGTATTTGATTTGTATGTATTTTGTGTAAATTTGTGTAATCGATGTACCTACAGCAAAGAATAAATAAATAAAATAAAATAAAAATAATTGGCTTTTTGTTCAAGCAGACACATAGTATATACCTACATTATCAAATTAAACATGTATAAAGTGTGTATAAATATGAATTTATTTGTAGATACCTTCTTCCCTACATATGCCAAGTATACCTTCAAGGCATAAAAAAGTTCCTAATGAAAAAAATTGTACCTAATGTAATTTTGTTAATGTATGTATGTATATGTTACCAAGTAGGTACTTGGGATAAACTTTTGTACAGAAACATTTTGATCACTTTACAGCCTTTGCGAAATATCATTATAGGTAGGTAGTGGATTGCGCGCCGTTTGGCTGCCGCCACGCAAATCAAACCGCTCCTTTAAATAATTAGATTTTACGAAAGATATCGGTCCCATAGTGCTGAACTTTCTTGTGCACGCTAACATTTCAAAACCGCGTAGTTTTTGCATTTCATCATCTCTTAAACTTCATCAAAACTCGAAATAAATTAATATTCATTACTGTTGATTGTCTCTTCAAAACTTTAACAAGTCATCATTTTGTGTTGCATTCCCGCTTCTATTGCCAAAACACGTGTTAAAAAAAATCATCCCCTTCCGGGAATCACTCTATACAAGTGCCAGCGTGTAGTGATCAGAGTATGTCCAGTAGTGTAACAGAGAAGGATAACAACACCGACTACTCGCAACAACACAGCGGGTGAAAGAGACAAAAATACTGTTTTGTCTACCACGATGCCTATCTCAGATCTCCGTAAGAAGAAGCTTCTCTTTGTGTCCAACGTTTTCTTTGATGTCAACCAAAGTGGAACGCTCGAAAAGAAATACTTCGAGTCGGCTATCGAGAAAATCTGCACTCTTCGTGGACGGCGCCAGAGTCATCCCAAGAACGTAGAGACGAACGACACCATGACCAAGATATGGGATGACCTGAGGCAGAGAACTGATACCAATAAAGATGGAGAGTCCTCTGCAGTGGCAGCAGCGCTACATGAACTTCATGTTTGACCTAGAAGATGCTTCCAACTTAACTAAAAAGCCACGGCGCTCTTGAGATGGTCACGGACCATGAAACAGCGCCAAATACAAACCATCTTTTTATTATTATTATTATTATTATTACCTTCTTAACTACGTATAAATACCATCGCAATATTATATTATAATGAGAATTAATATATCATCCTTTGGAATATCCGGTAAAGAATAGACCTCCTACACTTTACTGTAGATTTTCAAATGTCCTGTGAGAGACACGAAATCTTAACACACTACGTTTAAGACACTCAACATCTTCAGTTCATCATTGAAGAGAGACCGTCTTCACAATTGGATATCTTAGGAGTCGTATAGACTCTTATTTATCCACACATTCAGACTCAATTCTGGGTGAATATTCTTACTGAAAATCGCAGTTCAAAATTATTCTGAAAATAGAACAGGTATCTCGAGTTCGTGTTTTCCATATACCTAGGTATAAAATACCCATTTCATTTTAATGTCAGTATTAAATTAATAAATCGTCGTTGCATATTCAAAAAGGGACATGTGAATTCATAAATGTTTTGACATTTCTAGAATAAACTGCTTATAATGACATCATAACCATTTTATAAAGTGATTCTTAGTATCAAATATTAAAATTCTATACTTTAAGAATAATATCACACGCCAATAAAAAATCCAAACTACAATTTTAATGCCTTAATGAACAGTTTTAAAAGAGTATGCCTAAATAAAAAATTGTGCACATGTCTCTTTTTAAATATGCAACGACGAAATATGGATGCACAACTAAATATTCTTTAACCCCTTCAGACCCTGTGTGCAGAATTATGCACATAACAAAATAAAACCTTGTTTTTCCTTGTTCAATATATTTTACTTTATTACCATCACTCTAGGCACTAAATAAACTATTTAAATTGTTTGATCATCATAGCACTAGTAGGTGTAATTTTTATCATACATATTGTGTTTTAATTTAACCATTTTGGCCAATAATAAGACATTTTTTACCATTAAAAATAATTTAGATCTTGAGGGGAGACAGGGTTACAGACAAAATTTAATTTTGAATAATTCGAAATTTGCATAAAACATTGTAAATTTAACGCATAAAACTACCATATAAGGCTGAGAAAAGACAACGTCACCTTATAAGGTAGTTCTCCAGACTGGACTTGAACCCGCAACCAATCTTTTCGCGAGGCGTGCTTTGTCCAATGAGGATTAACATAAAAATACTTTATTTTATTTATTTGACTTTTCAATAGGTTTTTACAAATATAAATAAAGTATACTATAACATAAAAAATGACATTTACAAACACATCTTTCCTACATTACTAGTAGGTATATTATAATTTGAAATATTTTGTTTAACGCTTATAAAAAGAACTATAACTTGAAAAAAATAATTTGCCTTGTATCGGTTCTGTACTTACTATAAAACAATACAAATACAATTTAATAACAATGTCGTTTGTATAGGTAGGCAGTAGGCACATACCTGTAACATTTATACCTACTTTATATAATAATATATAGCAGTTTTGTGTAGGTAGGTACGAATTTGCGAACAATGTATTTAGTTATGTATCTGTCTGTGTATTGTCATTTCGCAGTGTGAATTTATTTAAATAAGTAGGTACCTATTTAGTAGGTATCTCATTCGAAGAAAGCAAAACCAATTCTCTCAAGTGCTTCAGAACAGCGTCGTATGCTACATTTTATTTAAAACTTGAAAATATTGTTTCTGAATTAATATACAAGGATGAAGAAAGATTTTCACTGTGTTAGTGTTTAGATAGTAGAATTCCTTAATGAAATTAAAAATAAATGTTTTCTTCTATTATTTTGATTTTTTATGGAGAGGGATGTCTTTCGTCAATCGATGGACTATATCTTTAAAAGGCGAAAGAATTCTCTCCCAATAAAAAATGAACTCAGCATACTCGCCATTTACTTTGTACAAATTTTGTTAATATACATTTTCATTGTTTTGTAAATTTATGTATTTCTTAATCTATATACAGTGAATGATGAAATGAATTAATTGAAAGTATCATTGAGAACTTAACCATGTTTTCACCATAATCAATGATGCAATGAAAGTTAAAAGTTTCTAAACTTTATGTGGCAAGTGGCTTGGTAGTATGCACGTGAATGATTTTGTATTGAATTACTATGTAATCTGTAACTTATTACGATTTCGGTTCACTAGTACTATTGACAAGCTATTCAAGACTTACATAATTTAAATTTTCGAATCTGTTCCATGGTTGGTGCTATTAAAAATAAATCTATTGGCCAGTCTAAAACACATTGAAAATGAAATATATTGTGTAGTAATCGCACTGTTAAAGATATTATGCATTGTCTTTGTTCCATTGAACAGCTGAACATTTTTTTTAATTCTTTTCTCTCTTTTTAATTTTTTTATTTCGATTTTAATTATTTGTAGAATAGAAATTTGTTACATTCTTCAATAATTGAAATATTTAATATATAAAGGGTACAGTGTATTTTTTATAATTTTTTTTGTTCATGGAATTGAAAGATAAGCGTTGACTGTGTGTATAACGAATTAAATCAAAATTTTGAAAATTTCGACATGAAAGTCGAAATAAAAGCTTAAAGTGAATACATTTCCACTATCCGGGTGTTCCGTGGGTCTCCTTTGTCTTATTTTTCTTAATACAATTGATATTTTTTAAATATATAAAAATAAATTTATTAAATTTATGTTGCATACAACATTCTAAGGTACAAATCAAAACATTCATCTCATAATTAAACGCCACCCATCACACGTCTGTGAGCGGCGCCATCTTGATTTAATTTCAAATATGGAACTCCAGGTGACAGATGCTGTCACTGGGAGGAGGGGAGGGGGACTTGTTGCGAAAGTATAAAATACATAATATGAAATGAATTGTATCCACCTAATGTACATTCGTCTTTTTTTTCTTTTATTAATTTTAATCTATGGTATCTACGGATGACATTTCACCTGCGGCAACATTTTGAATAATTAGTTTTTTTTGGCGCTTTATATAGGTACATCCTTATTTTCGTTCTTAATTGTTTTTTTTTTTAATATTTTATTTTTTTTCATTCCGCACTCTTGAAGTAACAAGATACGGTTGTCTTGTTTTATTTTTTATGTGTGATGTCTTATTTAAATGTATTATTTTAATGATCATTACAGTGTGTTCATTGCACGAAGCTAGTTCACTGTCTACCCCACTTGTGGTGATGATGGAATTGAATTATTATTGTTAAAATATGTTTTATCAATTATTATATAAGTAATGAATTACAATTCATTAGATTGGTCTGCAACGAATTTGGATTTACTTCTCCATTCCTCCCTATTTTCAGCTAGTCTCTTTAGTTCTACTATGAGCCACAGTTCATGTCCTTTTTCATTTGTTCCATATAAGCGTCTTTTGGTCGGTCTCTACCATTTCTGCCTTCGATCCTACGCAGTCCTGGGTGCCGGCTGTTGCGGCCAATCCAGTTAGCTCGTTATTGGTTGATTCTTTTAAGGAGTTGTTTTTTCGTTAAGTTTCGTTTCGTATTGTTAATTAAGACATTCAAGATGGTGGCATATCTCATCGCTGAATTGAATATGATAAATGTATTATTGATCATGTTTTACGAGTATCTACCTAACTGGAGAAAAGAATGGAAGTTCTATTCTTTTTGGGGACTTTCGGGAGCTAAGAAAGCAGGTACTCTCATGAAGAATGAAAATAAAATAAAATAATATACAATTGTATTCATTTCAATGATATTAAATAAAAAGTAAAATGAATTTAGAAAAAAAATAACCATTCTGTTATTACGTTCGATAAAAAATTGAATTAAGAACATTTTTGAAACGTGTCAAATCGACCATAGATAAATTAATAAGAATAGTAAAGAGAACATTTCATTTCCTATGCGTTTCTAATCTTGCCATGTCAAATAAGTAAGTACCTACCTATGTAGTGACCGAAGCACTTCCGTCTTAACCCCGGATTAACATCTCAATATTTGAGTGTTTCGTTGATCCAATGAAACATGTCAACCTTTTTTATCTATGGTTACAGAATGCCGCGTTCTAAATTCAAAATATACCTAATTATTAATTCGTATTGACTATATTTTTATTTATTTATTTATTCATTCTTTACTGTACATTGATAAAAAACAATTACATAAAAGGTATACATTTAAATTAAATACAATCAATATACAGAGGGCGAGTTTATCGCAAAGGCGCGATCTCTTCCAACTAACCCAAAACTATAGTTAACTATAGTTATCTAAACAAATTTAAAAAAAATGTGTATCTATAAAATCAATTAGACATTTCATTTGGAGAATCGTGTTTAAGTACCTAATGTAACATTGAGCAAAATCTAGTCGGTATAAGTGAGGAAGGCTTCCCAATGCTTACGAATTGGCTCTAGGCTGGTTGGATTTTCTCATCTGCACATTGTGGCCACTGTCCAAACCCAGTAAAACAAAAAAAATAAAATGACTGTGTATTTAATTTGAATTTAGAATGATTTTTTCCTGATGGACGACAAATGGTTAAACTCTCTTACATCTAGGAGACCAAGAGCGACAACCAGAAGGACAAGAAGATCACCAATGTAGTGAAGAGTTGACATCACTCGACACGCTGGCGCTGGTGTCAACTGGATGCAGACGGTGCAGGATCGGGTGGCATGGAAAGGAATGGAAGAAGCCTTCGTTCAGGAATGGACGGGAGTGGGCTGAGAGGTAGAAGAGGAAGATCTAGGTTATAAATTGTATTAGGTATTTTGAGACAGTAGTTCAGGACAATAATAATTTAGTAAACACCATACTGTATATTACTAAATACATTTAATGTGGACACGCGGTTCAAATTTAAAATTAATTTATTTGTTGCTGTATATAGGAGATATTTCTAAATTTTTATTAGGTATTAATACAAATACTACTACACCATCCCGACATATCCCACAAGTAAGGTAGCCGGCGGACCAACAGCAAGTAATAAACATGCAGTTTGTCTTCTCCGTGCCAATAAAATATGGATCATTCAGGGTAGGCGGCGTGCCTCATCGCTGAATTACAGAACTTATTTGTCTTACACGTTTATATTTTTAGGTACTTGAATATAATAATAATATGAACGACTTGTATATGGTCCGTGACCATCTAAAGGACGCCGTGACTTCTCCTGAACAATAATGTTTTCGTCTTGCTCCTGAATGTAGCAGTGGGTTTGGTTCTGTCTTAAATCCACTGGTAATCGGTTCTAAGCAGTTGGTCCCGCGACGCTGAAGCTCCTCTTTGCGAATTTGGAAGTATTTGCCCTGTTGGGTTCAACAAATTAGTTGACAGCGGTTAAAGCTGAACGCAGTGGTCGCCTCAGTGTTTAGTCAACGGGACAGAGTTCAGCGAGGCAAAGAGATGCTATATATCATCTTTTGGATCTTTTATTTCTATACAATATATTTACCCATAGGTAACAATTTGTGATCCTTGAACAACCGTATGCATATCATTACAATGCAAATAAAAGCACATAGATATATTTCATTGCACCACTCACCCTGTTTATTTCAATAAATCTGATAAAATGTTATCGCTGACTGAATGCGCAATGATACTACGTGTGTTTTCAATTGTGAAATCTTTGTTAACGTTTTTGTTATTTGAGATTTCTCTCTCATATAAAAACTTTGTCTTACAAGTGAGAGTAAATCGATGCTGATATATTATAAGCATCGAATTCATTAAATATATGATTTATTTGTTTATAAAAAGACATGTTTGGATATAATTATGAACAAAATTAACATAATTTAAAAAAGGGGCATTGAAGAGAAATCGTGGAATAAAATATTTGTTATATGAGCATATATAAGTGTAAGTAATATAGAACACTACCTCAATTTTGAGGAAATTGATTGATATTTTTTACTGAATATTTATAAAGAAATGATAATTATTGTAAAATGTATTTATTAAAAATAAAAAATATTTGAATTTGATTTCCAAGGTGGTGGTTTTAACCAGCAGGTCCTTTTAACCTGCCCAATATCTGACCAGTGTGGACTATTTTGGTTTGAATGTGCGGATAAATTGGAGTCTGCGACTCCTGAAATATCCTGGAGTGAGGGGGTCTCTCTTGAAATAATAAATTCGTAGTTCCAACAGACCAAAGGTAAACATAGAAATAGTAAGAAATAAAATTGTATGGTGAGATAAATTAAAATAGTTAATATTACACTGAGAAAAATATTAACGAAATTTCACAACGAATCATTGGTACGTACTATCAGATTAGGACCAGAGATCGTACAAACGATTCATTAGTACGAATCTATAATATTAAGTCTTCGCAAACAAGTTGTTGGTAAATTTACCAATGATTTGTTTGTGAAGAGTTAATATTATAGATTTATACCAATGAATCGTTTGTACGATCTCTGGTCCTAATCTGATAGTACTGTACCAATGATTCGTTTTGAGTATTTTTCTCAGTGTAAATAATGATAATATTGAGTAATAACATTAGGTAATAATGCAAGAATTCAATAATAAAAAATACATCATCATATTTTTTCTTATGTAAACTACTCTGTTGATTTTGTTATATGAATGATGATGGGCAAGAATAATAAAATAAATGAATAAACAAGTAGAATTTTAAGACAAAAGTACCAACCAATTCAAGTGACAACGAATGAAAAATCCTTCAAATCTTTCAAACATGAATATTAGGACAAAATAAAAAGAAGAATTTTCAAAATATTTTGTTAAAACATCATTCATTGGTTGTCAAAATCAAAATTCAATTCTAATTTTGAACAAATTTAATAAAACGCATATATTACAACTATGAATCATACCATCGATATATCAGTCAATCTAACTAATTGGCTAGGGCGCTGGTTGTTTCGCTATTTATTATTATTGCTCTTATTATTTATTCGAGCAGCGTTGTTAGGGATTATAATCTTGATGGGCGATTAGCTCTATAGTACAGTAGATAGTATTCGCCCTTTTAAGTAGTCTCTCTGCCTATCCAGTAAAGGATGTCAAGGATAATGAGCCGACATAATATATAAATATACCCATATGTTTCAATTAGTTTGAAAATTTTATTAAGTACCTACCTATAATAGGTATAACTTAATTAGAAAGTATTGCATGTAAATCACACAATGCAATTAATTATGTTTTGAGCAGGTCGTTCAATTAGGTATAGAAGAGTTTCAGATTTTGTTCGTGGTTCGAATATTGCTGTCAACCTACTCCATCTTCATCGTGCAAGGCATTGCTCAGAGCAAGGATAGGTATATAGGGGTTTATGTGGGTTTATCAAAAATCCAAATTGATCTTTATTTTATTTTATTTATTGATAAAAAGTACAAAACAGACAAGAACTATAAATATAAAGTTTAATTTATCGACCGACGCACAGACAGGTATTTCTACCTAAAACGTGGCCAAAAATATTTTGTCACTTTTTTTTATGTCAACAGGGTATCAAATGACTAAAAACGTGTTTTGAATGATGTAGCATTGCAAAATAGGTACCTACCACGTACGTACCTACTTAATTTTACGAAAAATAAAAAAAGCAAATCTTTGGCAAATATTTATATTTTTGATATATTATTGTTAGATACAGAGGGAGCCTTTTACATGTAGAGTATATAAGAAATACATGACAGACATAAGCAAAACACGAAAAAAACAACAATACATAATTAAAAAACAATATGATACATATAATGGATTAGTTGGAAGATGTCGCATCCCTTCGATAAACTCGCCCATTGTACAAAATTTTCGTTTATACGTACCTTATTGTAATCCTATTATTTTTATACAAATTTTGTACAATAAAGTTTATTATTATTATATAATATAAATAAAGTGTAAGACTATACCATAAGCTTCCAGATACAATAAAGTGCGATGATGTATTGATTTTTCGGAGACGAATGAAATCGTATCTGGTTGATAAATCGTTTTACTCAATTAATTTGATTGATTTCTTCATTGGTTATATCTCTGTCTTCCCTAACATAACGAATCCGTATTGGTCTGCAATATCTTGGTGATGATGGTTGCATATTTTGCTATATAATTTTATCTGCACACATCAAACGAAGGGGCACAAGAGAACTCATATATATGTTAGCATCACTATTCGCGTCTTCTTCGAATTTTTGTTTGTATTGCATTTGAGTTGATCCATCACGACCCCACTTACATATAAGAGTTAAAACTGTGTCTGTAGTCTGAAAGCACTGTTGGAGAACTGGTTCCAACTATTTACACAGTCGCGATGATGTATGAGCTACTAAATCTTGAAGTTTCACTTCTGCAACTGTCTCACTGACGTTTTTTGGTGGGTTACAATCATCTTTAGCCCTTTGTACATAGGTATAGCATGGATATACCTCTTTGTTGGCCTGATGAATGACCTCGTATTGATTAACAGTCATATTAGCTCCAACGTATATGCTCAAAGCTTCCTCAGGAGTATGTTTCCTGGTAGTTGTGGTTTTACTACCAATCATAGCCGCTTCATGGAATTTTATAGCCCTCTTGGAGATTTGGTAACTTCTTGTATCACCTTAGCGACATCATTGTTACCCACTGACCTTTGACTCATTTGTGCAGCGTATGTTAGTTCTTCAACGGGCACATTTTTTAGAAAGATCCATTGTTTTGCGATGCTTTGTTCGATCACTGAATTCCCCGAATTCTTTACTTGGGCGGCCTTTCGAACTTCCGGAAATTGGTCTAGCAGGTAATGCAATTTCTTCACTAAGCCATTCGTTGCTATTTTCTCTAGGAAACGAACTTCTGTACTATTACACGCGAGCCATTTTCGTTTATACACAGCTTTGAATACCTTTATAATTTTTTGAAGGTCATTCATTTTTTCAAGAGGACATTTTGTTAAATCTACGATTTTTTCAGATAAATCTTCGAGTTTTCTGTCAAGCAATCGTTGGGAGCTTCCTCTAACCAACTCATGTAGCTGTTTTCTACTCATAGACACGACAGAATGAGCAATATCTGCAACAATGTTAAAATGTGTTATTTAGAATCCCACTTAAGGGTGTGTTCACAGGTATATTTTTCTGTGATGTGATTACTTGTGAATGTTTTTGATATCTACAGTTATAGAAGATATATTGAAGTAAAATGCCAAGTAAGTCTGATACTGTTGCGGGCAGTTGCATATATTCAAAAATACTAATGTTTGTTCAAAAAGACGAAAAAGATAAAAATATTTTAAGTAAATAGTTACATTACTCGGTATGATTAAATAAAGATTGAAACACAAGCAAATTAACACTCAAAATACTGTACATACCTTGAATGATGGTATCCATATTCATTTTTGTCACAGTATTCACTTTTAACATATGAAAACAGGCAGCGAAAGTACAGTTTTTTGTGAAATGTCGCGAACAAAAACAAACGTCTTCAGTAAGTGCTAGGTTCCGACCGGCGATGCCACGGACTGGGGCGACCAATTTGGGTAACGAGATCGTTAAAGGGTGGCCACGTTATCTATCTGCTTTGGGACACAGTGTTGTCGCTAGGAGTGAAAATTGAAAATTTTGATTTATGGCCACACTTTAGGTAGAAATACTTGTCTGTGCGACGGTTCTTGGTGGAAGTTCATATTAATAATTTTTAAAATGAAACGCGATATATAGGTAGTTATTCCACTATTGACTTTATTTATTTTTGGAAGCCGGCTCGCAAAAATAAATAAAGTCTATAGTGTTTCATTTTAAAAATTATTAACTATAAATATGGTTAACAAAAATAAAAATAAGTCGTTCATAACTCAGCTGTCATCCACAAACATGTATCACAGTTAAGTCAATTATTTAAGTATCGCAAATTCCGCTCATTCATTAACATTTATCTTTTGACGGAATAAAAAAAGTTTTTTGATGCTCATGTATTGGATTACCTACTGCTGAATATTTCATTGAAATGTAAATTAAACATACGAAACTACCATATAAGGCTAAAAAAAGACAGTCACCTTATGTGGTAGTGCCCCAGACGGAACTTGAACCCGCAACCCAACCTTTTCGTAAGATGTGCTTTTAATTATTTTCAAATAAAATTTATATCTATTATTTTTATTTGCTAACAACGTGTTCGTCATGGGTCCTGATAACTCGCGAGACCCTGATTGCTTAATTTATCGATGAAATTTTGTAATGTTAATATTAATCGTATTATAGGTACTGTTCTTGTCCCTTAAGACTGAAAAAAAATAAACAATAAAGGTAATAGATATATCATATAAAATAGGATTCAATAAGTGCTTGTCCGAGAATCGCAGGACTTGATTACGTGGGTCAAATTTATAAGATTTTTTTTTAAATAAATAATAAATTTAATTTTAAGGAAGTGAAAGAAAAACCTATGCCAAAAAGATTGAGTTGATTGAGTTAACGATACGTTTTCTATGCCTATCCCGTCTAGGATATTGCGTGAGGGAGTTGAAAGATAGATTTCATCCCCATTTCTCATCGATTAGTTTCATTATACACAATATCTATTAGCAAACTCCTCTTTATCATACGTACAAACACCTGTTCAACCCTTCAAACGCTGTGTGCGTCTCGTTACACCCCGTGGTCTTTCTATCATAACTATTGTTTGTATTTTAGTGCGATGTATTGAATCTCATACAAAATTGACAGGAAAAACTAAGATAAATTGGGTTACAAAATGTGTTTCGATCAAATATTTTGTTATTTAAAATAATTGTGTTACGTCGTACTAATATAATATGACAAGATGTTTCATTCTCTTTTCTTTTTATTTATTTATCCTTTACTCTTGATTACAAGAAATTTTATAGGTAAATATATTAATTTTAAATACAATCAATATACAAAGAGGGCAATACAGAGCTGCAATTTCTTCCAACTAACCTTCAATTATATTTACATTTTTTATGTTATTCAAATGTTTGAAAAACTCCATTTGAATTACATTAAAAAAAAAACAAAATACTTTATTTATATGAAGTAGGTATGTTTAAAAATGTATTTCATTCATGGGCATTTTTTATGCTAAAGAAAAACTTTTTGTTTTTTTTTATTATAAGTAATCGAAATGATTATGTAAATGGAAAATTTAAAAAGACTGAAGCCTGCAAATGTTTCATCGCTTTAAAAAAGTCATTCTGTACGGACAAAAAAAATATTGAAAATTAAGGTCTCTTAAAATTCTATATATTTCATAACTATTTAAACATATTCAAGACATATCCCTTGAGTATGGTAGCCAGCAAACCAGCTGCATGTAATTAACATGCAGATAGAAAAAAAAATAAGACATTCAGGATGTGTGGCATGTCTCGTCGCTGAATCGTAGAAATGAATTGTTTTATACATGAGATTTTGCAAACGCACTTGAAAGCTTATAGAAAGAGTGGGTAATCCCAGGTACAAATATCAATATTTCTAAACACAGTTTATTTTTCACGATTTTTTTTAAAGAATTCGAGCGCTTTCGTCAAAAGACTAGTAGGATATTTAAATAAAATTGTAAAATATTAACTGTGTTTCAAAATATTGATATTTGTAATCATGAATTTTCACTCTGTGAATGTTTAAAAATAAGAATTACTATCATATAAATTGAGTAATAAGGCTATAAATTTAAACGTGATAATTTTCGTAAAACTTAAAAAATTCTCGTATTGATACCGGAAAGAATAAATAACAAATTAAAAACTTTTCATTGCGAACAGTGTTAAACTTCACGATAGTTACAATGCTTAATCTTTGTTTTACCCCGGGGTTATTAGCACAAGTATTAAGTACTTACCTAGTCCCTTTTATTAATAATATCGTTAATGGCTACTGAGAGAGTAGTAGGGGAAATAGTGCAGTAATTGGCTACGTCACGAATTATATTTAATTATTTACCTAGCCGATAATAATAATTTATTTCATCACTCTATGGAAACCAGGAAAGAGCATATTTTTACAGTAGTAATATGACATCATCCGAAAGTGAGGAAAAACATACAAAACAGTTTGACGAAGTTTTCCAGAAATTAGTTATTAACATTAAATTTTCTCGAAAAATTACTTATTTAAATCAGGAACATAATAATGTTACGTGGAGCACTTGCCAAAGAATGGGTCTGCCACTTATCCGTAAATTTTCAAGTGCTCTGTAAGAGGTGAGTGTTCGAAAAAATAATGACATTTTACATTGTATAAATTAAGCCATGAGGTTTGCCATCCATCTTTGATGTTTTACTTTTTTATTGGTACGGAGAGAACAGGTTGTATGTTTATTACATGCAGCTGGTCTGCCCCACTTGTGGGATATGTCGTGATGGTATAGTAGTTGTAGTAGGTAATACTAATTGTTTATTTTAAATCATTCCCCGTAGGTCCCTTACGGGACACATGGGTTCATCATAATTATACAGAATAAAAAGAATAACACAAAAAGAATACAAAGCAGTGAGGCATCAAAAGCGAGACAAAAGTAATGTAAATTGAGTCAAAATGTGCAAATATATGAACGTAAATAATATAGATATAAATATTTATAATAAAACATTTTTCAGTACTAGAAGGATGTAAAGAGTCTCCTTAGTACCACGTCTAAACTAAAATTAGGTATCTAAAAATTTTTCACTACTTACATAAAGCTATCCTTTTACAAGCCTTTTATTATGTTTTTCCCCTTTCAGCATTACTAGCAGTGGTATTGCCAGAAGTAACCATTTAACCCCTCATGTTTGCACAAAGAATCACGCGGCTTAATATACATAATGGGTAACAGTAATATCTATACTGGCGCGGCGGGTCATTGTAGTTTGGTACTAACAACATAATATTATTATTTTGTTCTCACGAGTCAGCTGTTGTTACCTCAGCAGCAGCGCGTGGGCATTTAAGGGTTAAATGGTGTGGAACTGATTGATTTAGTTTAATGTGTAGCCTGGAACTTCATGAATCTGAAAACCTACTGTATAACATTCCGGTCTGAAGACTTTGTTTTTCTTATTGTTTTAGTTATTAATTAGGTATTTTTTCATTGAATAAAAATACAGTATTAATAATATTATCTACTACTAGGTACTATACCATCACGCCATATCCTACAAATGGGGTAACCAGCAGACCAGCTGCATATAACAAACATGCAAGCTGGCAAGATGGGTGGCAAACCTCATCGCTGATTTTAAGATGTAAAATGTCTTTTCTAACTGCCTTTTACAGGACACTTGAAAACTTACAGAGAAGAGTTGAAGACCAATTCCTTACCAGGTGCTCGAAAGGCACGTGTTCGAAAAAAATAGGACATTTTAATCTTAAGTTTAGCGATGAGTTTTACCACCAATCCTGAATGTCTTTTTTTGTTGGCATGGAGAGGACAGCTTGTATGTTTAGTGCATGCGGCTGGTCTGTTGGCTACCTTTGGCTGAGGTGTACCTTTTCCAATGGAGCTACTGGGTGACATGCCAAAGGCTCCGACATGCTCTCTTATAAACCCGAATGACAGTTTCATGCACGTGTATTGTTTTAGGATACCTAGTATGGGTAACGCATGCTGGATACTTCCACGTGTAGGTACATAGTTGCATTATAAATATTTGTTTGATTTACTTTTATATGACATGATAAAAAATATTTCCTTACCCTCCTGTCAAACTATTAGGCCACATGGAAGACAGAATCTGAAACAACACAAAAATCTCAATTAAAATGGATGCTTCTATTGCATTTCAAATACATATTACTCGATTGATGCATTAGCGTGATGGTGAGAATGGCAGACTTGGTTTTCCATGAATACTCAAAGTGATCACAGTGGTCAGCCTAGAGGTAATTCGTAATCATTTGGGCGCAAGTCGCAAAACTTTACACTCTGTAACAATGGTTTTCTAACCGGTATGTCATATTTATAAATTTGCATTGGTCGGAAGATGTTGAAAACGAAGAGGCGTTAATCAGGGTAGACGAAAGTAGGCAACTGTTAAAAAAAATCAGCCAACAAAGAGCTAACTAGATTGACCACAACATCAGGCACCCAGGCCTGCTTTTCACCATCGCGGAGGGCAAAACCGAAGGCAGAAATGGTAGAGGCTGACCAATAGACACATACATGGATCATGTGAAGAACTAAAGAGACTCGCAAAAATAGAGATGAATCGAGAAGAAAATTCAAACTCGTTGCAAATCAATCCAATGAATTGTAACTCACTTTCTATATATCTGACTGGTTAAAAAAAAATTGTTTCGTGTCCAATTGTGCAACTTACAGAACAAAATGTAAATTTTTTCTCCATATAATTTATTGGTGTATAATGGATATTGGACGTAGCTGGTTGTTGTGCCATCGCAATAACAGGTATAAAACAAAGAGTACGTATATACCATGTAGCCAGGGTCTTCCTGAGGACGATCATATGTCACACTGCTATTGATTATTATACCCCATTGATTACTGAAGCCCTAGGCAGACGCAGGTATGACTTAAGCTGATACTCTACTCAATAGACGAATTTTTATACTTAAATCAACCGTATCTTACAACACCTGAGTTACCTACTTATGAGAACTTGGAAAACACATTATGGTTCAGTGAGAGAGATATTTTTATATCTTAAATTCTCTTTCACTGTCATTTTCAAATACGGTTCTATCTATTTATCTATAGCTTTACGCCGTATCTCATGTGGGGTAGCCAGAGAGGATGGAACGCTGTATAGACCTATCCTTACTACTTCTTTGGTTTTCTTCACATTCATGCAATTTCTCATACACGAACGCCGATTTTCTTTACTCAACACGCGATCGTTCTTGAGAATTTGATCAAGCCAGATAGACTTTTTTGTAGACTTTTATTTATTTCTTAATAAATTGCAATTTACACACATATGTACTATATTGATGCTGCCCAGCTAGGTATATCCTGTACTAGGCCAAATATCTCACAAACATATCAATCATATACAAACATATCCTACACAATTACAAAAAGCATTCATCTCCTACATATACACAATCACATTCATAACAAGCAAATACTGCACTGTAAACTGTCCATACATATCAATCATATACAAACATATACCTACACAATTACAAAAAGCATTCATCTCCTACATATACACAATCACATTCATAACAAGCAAATACTGCACTGTAAACTGTCCATACATATCAATCATATACAAACATATACACAATTACAAAAAGCATTCATCTCCTACATATACACAATCACATTCATAACAAGCAAATACTGCACTGTAAACTGTCCATACATGAAATAATAAACAAATAAACCATTTCTCCATATAAAATTAAAAAAAAAACAACATATCCCTCAACCATACACATGACAAATCCCACACCACATATTAACACACATACCTACATCATCCCACACAAAACAAAACACAAAACAAATCACGGAACAAATCCCAAAATATCCTGCATTCTCTCCAGTGGAAATAGTTCTCTATCATCATCAGAATAGAGTAAGTTCACTTTTACCAAGTGAACCAGTGTGCTAATTGCATGTGATAAACATGCAGATTGTCTTCTTCGTGTCAATAAAAAATTGAGACATTCAAGACAGATGATATGTGCCTCATCTTATACATGGGGTCTTAGGAACATTTACCTTTTACAGGACACTCGAAAACTTGCAGAAATGAGTGGGATACCCATGCTACTTTACCGGGGACTCCACGGGGTAGGTACCTATAAAATATATACAAGAATAAAATAAATAAATATTAATTGATATATTAGATACGTTATATTATGTACCTAAATATAAACATGACAATGTAATAAATTGTTTTATGTATATATATTATCAATGGGCATTTCGAAGTATGTTTGTCTATTAAATTTGAATTTTTGTATTATTATTCCTTCAACTATCCATCTGATATTAGTGACAATTTATTGAATAATTGACATATACCTATTTAATTTCTAACATTAAAATGTATCATTTATATTTTTTTTTGAAATTTTTAGTTATCTATTACAATTCATAATTACATATATATTATAATTTTTCTTCTATCTACTTGACATCTCCTTACTGTATTACAATAATTGTTCTTGATATTTCTTTGATATCTATTTGTGATAAGTTTTGCTCTATTTGTTGATGTCTGTTCATGTCTAATTGTTTTTTTACTGTATTTGTTTACTTTATCTAATGACATTTAAATCATCATTATTGTTAATTTTTATGTATAGACCTTTTCATATTAAATTCGTAGTTAAATTTTATTTCTTGACATATTTTTTACATGCTTATGTACTTGTTTGAATTGAATTACTTATATTGACTTACCAAAATTGAATTATTTTTATTGACCTTATTCATATACAATTTTTTATTATTGTTTTTACATTATCTTGTTGTTAATCTTGACTTGTGGTGTATTGTTTTGTATAGACTGCGATTAGGTAGGTACTTTGTTTTTTTGTTGTTGTTGTTGTTGTTGTTCCTTAGGTACACTTTTTTGTTAACATGTAAAAGGCTCACGCCGTATTTTGTGTACATATATATATTTAGTTACAATCCATTGGATTGGTCTGCAACGAGTTTGGTTTTTCTTCTCCATTCGTCTCTATTCTCAGCCAGTCTTTTCAGCTCTACGTATGAGCCACAGTTCATGTCCCTCTTCAGTTGGTCCATATATGCGTCTCTTGGTCGGCCTCTGCCATTTGTTCCCTCGGTCTTACCCTCCGCGATGGCGATGAGTAGTCCTGGGTGCCTGATGTTGTGGCCAATCCAGTTAGCTCGTTGTTGGCTGATTCTCTTAAGGAGTTGCCTTTTTTCGCCTACCCTGGTTAAGACTTCTTCGTTTTCGACGTGCTCCGACCAATGGATCTTAAGCATGCGTCTGTAGCACCACATCTCAAAGGCCGCCAACCGTCCGCTTTCACTCTTGCTGATGGTCCATGTCTCACAACCATAAAGCAGAATGCTCCATACAAAGGCTTTAGTAAGGTTCTTCCTTACGCTTAAGTCGATATTTGGGGATTCCAATATCTTCGATTTTTTGTTGAAGGCAATCCTTGCCTGGTTTATTCTGCTTACAATTTCTGCTTTGGAGCGTCCATCCTGGTTTATTCTGCTGCCCAGGTACACGAATTCACTTACTTGTTTGATGCTCACTCCATTTAATGCAATGTTCGCAGTCGCTTCCTCTCTTCCAACGACCATACATTTTGTTTTTTCTTTATTTATTTTCATGTTGTACTTTGACAACAGTATACTTTCCAATTTTCCTAAAGCTTCGTTCAGCTCCATCTCGGAGTCTGCGAGCAGTGCTATGTCGTCAGCATATCTTATCATGTCGACCTTTTTCCCATTTATTTTTACTCCTGTCCAGTTCTTCATTTCTTCTCTCAGTTCATCAATGGCTCGCTGTATATAGCAGTTAAAGAGAGCTGGCGACATTGAGCATCCTTGTCTTACGCCTTGTTCGACCCTTGCTTCTGCACAGCTCTCTCCGCTTTTAATCACAGCCATTTCGTTCTTGTATAAGCTCCAGATTGCTCTTCTATCCTTATAACTCATTCCTATCTGGTTGAGGGTGTTAAAAAGTTGTTCCCATTCTACTTTATCGAATGCTTTTTCAAGGTCGATGAATGCTATATATGTGTTTTTATTAATTGTTATTCTCTTTTCTAGAGTAAGTCTGAGACTCAGGATTGCATCTCTTGTGCCTGTCTCTTTGCGGAATCCAAATTGATCTTCTGAAAGTGTTTCGTTGATTTTATTTTCCGCCCTTTTCATTATAATGTTGGTGAGTATCTTAGAAGCGTGTGATATCATGCTTAAGGTTCTGTGTTGTTCACACTTTGTCGTGCCTGCTTTCTTAGGAAGCGCTCGTATCAGACATTTGGCAAAGTCCTCAGGTATCTCTCCTGTGTTGTATATTTTGCAGACAAGCTTATACAATGTATCAAGCATGCCTTTTCCTGCGCATTTAAGCAGCTCTGATGGAATCAGGTCAATACCTGGTGCTTTGCCGTCTTTCAACTTTGCTAATGCAATATCAAATTCACTTCTTAAGATGTCATCTCCATTATTTTCTACGTCATATTCTGCTTCTAGTGCTTTGCTTTCCTTGACTATGTTCTTTCCTTTGTATAATTGTTCTAGGTATTCTTTCCATCTTTTTACGATCAATTCATCCTCAAACAGCAGTTTGCCGTTTTTATCTTGTATAGCACATCGTGGTTGTGTTTTGTCATTGAAGAAATTCTTTACTTCAGAGTATGCGGTTTCAAATTTCCTTTGTTTTATATTCCTGTTAATATTTTTGCATTTTTCTTGCAAATAACATTCCTTTCTCAGCTTGGATTCTCTGTTAATTTTATTTCTAAGGGCTTTATATTCCTTTTTCCCTTCTTCTGTTTTAGAGTTCTTTAAGTTCCTTCTTTTTTCAATCATTTCTAAAATATCGTCCGTGATCCATTCTTTCCTAGCTTGCGGCTTTTTTTTCTCTAATACCTCATCTGCCGCTGCGGTTATTTTCTCTTTAATTTTACCCCATACTTTATCTATACTTTCATTACTCTCAAAATCGCATATCTTAGTTTTTTCGTCGTATTTCTCTTTAACTTCTTTTATTTTTAGCTGTTTTAGGTCCCATCTTTTTGTGGTTCTCTTCTCGAGCCTTTTGAATTTCAGTATGGTTTCCGCCACAACCATATTATGATCACTATCAATGTCCGGACCTGCAAAGCTCCTGCAATCTTTAATTTGATTCCTGTATCTTTGACGTGTAAGAATGTAATCAATCTGTGATCGAAATCTGTCTCCGGGAGATTTCCATGTATAGCGATGTCTATAGTGGTGTTGAAACCACGTGTTGGCTATAAACATTTTATTTTTGGCGCAGAATTCAATGAGACGGCTACCTCTATCATTTCTAGTGCCCAACCCATATGCTCCTACGACTGATCCCTCCCTTTCTTCCCCTACTACTGCGTTCCAGTCTCCCATTACAATAACATTTTCCTCAGCTTTTGTGTCATCTAGCAATTTTTGGATGTTTTCGTATAAAATTTTAATTTCTTGGTCGCTATGGCTAGATGTTGGCATGTAGACTTGGATCAAAATTGTGTCTACGGGTTTGGTATCTAGCTTGACTAAAATAATCCTACCTCCATAGTGTACGTATCCCTTTACTCTCCTACCCAAGTCTTTACATAACATTATTCCTACCCCTCCCTGCCCCGGTTTACCCTCTATACTACCGCTATGGATAAGACGAAAATTACCTGTCCACATATCTCCCGGGTTAGGCCATCTCATTTCAGAGATTCCTAGCGCGCTAAGTTTCATTTTCGTCATCTCTACTTTAAGATTGTCTAACTTACCATTTTGCAGCAAAGTTCTGACGTTCCAGGTTGCGTATCTTCCTTGTGTGCTGTTTCGATTTCTTCTCACCTCCTCTCTCTTGTGTGTATTCTGCTTAATGACAAGATCTCGAGCAGTCCCCACCCGGAGATCCGATTGGGGGACGATTTTGACTCCGGAAAATTTTACTAAAGATCTGGTCATTTTCATAACTCGTTGTTACTTTGGGATGCTACGAGAGCCTTTAATGTGGTAGCTTCCCTTGCATTCCACATCCTCATGCCGTTGACCTCGAAGGTTCATCCGCCTTTGAGAAGATTTTAGCTTCTCCGGGCAAGAGAGTGCCCCTTCCAGCATCTTCAGTTAAGAAGAGTTGGTTGTTAGCTTATACCGGCTGACAGTCGGTCCCTGTCTACTATGTCATATTCAATGGCATCGACCCCCTCCTTTTGTATAGAGGAGTAGAACAGGAATTTCCTTTCACAGAGTCTGAGACCAGTTGGCATTTCTCAGTACTCTCAAGTACTTCAAGGTCATATCGATTCTGAAATTTGACCCTGCGGGCCGGCTGTAATGTAACTAAAGGACGGGAGAATACTGACTAATTAAACGAGTAAAAACAAAATCAAAATATTTTCAAGTCGACATAACACGACGCCATTACAATATTGTTCTGGTTAGAAATGCATGGGTAATTTAATTTTATTTACCTGGCAATAACGACAAACACGGTCCATGTTTGTACCTATATCTGTGGAGGAGACGCGTAGTTCTGTACGCAAAACAAATGAATTTATGGAAGATAATTATTTCGCCGTTAAAAATACGCCATTTTCTCACTATCTTATTTAAAAACGTTACAATTGATACACTATTTTCAATGACACTTCACAACCGGCTGTAAAATATATATATATTTCACAAATAATTTGTATTTTGATATAACAAAGAGTAGGTAGGTAACTAAATAAATCTCGTCAGTCTGCGATTTATTTATTTGTTAGTAAAAAACTAATATTGGTAATAAATATTTGTTTTTTTTTTTTTATCAAATCAATATGTAAGCAAGGGTCAAAAGGTTTTGGCACTTGTTCAATCAAATTTGTTGAAAATTGTATATTTTACCGTCTTTGCTAAACGGGGCCCTTAACTGTTTAGTTGCTACATCATCAAAGTCAGTCGTGAAAAAGTAATCTACCCTTTCTATACAGACACCCGTCACAAATTTAATGCACGTATTCCGTGATGGTTTTATCGACAGTTTAATAATTATTTATACTGTACTTGTAACAATAATTTTGAAGCATGAATTCCACTAAATATCTACAGTATAATAATTTGTTTTGTGTCGGTATAATCTATATTTTTTCAACGTTTTTTTACAATCTTATCGGTGCTGCGTCGAATGAATTAGCGTTATTAATTCATTGATCATTTGCGAATTCCCGTTAGAAGTACGATTTTTGTAATAATATAGATAATTTGTTGTATTCTAGTGGCAGGGCATAGACAATTAAAATAAAATAGATTTTCTGAAATAGGTGTCATGCGATTGAAATGTAAAAAAAGCTAAATTAAGTTTTATTACTATATTTAAAACTGAACTTTCCATATTATTCGTTATTATAGCTACATTTTTTTCGTAGAATTCTGGAATATTATAGATCTGCCATTCTTTTTTTAAAGTTTTCCAAAGCCCTGTCAGAAGAGTTGTTACTAGTAATAAAAATAAAATATATTTTTTTCTTTGAAATAGACTGTTCAGCTTCAAGAGAATAAAACATCGCGAAGATTTTTTTTTAATAGTTATAATTACATACTTTTATCTGATGAGAATTATTTAAAAATTAAGTGGAAGGTATCAACCTTTATTTTCATTTATATTTTTTATAGATTCTAAACAGCATTTTTGTTGGTGTGAAGAGAATTTGGCTTATTGTTTGATAATTTTTTTGATAGTTATTTAAGCCAAGATCTCTTTTAACTTTTAAGAATTTATATTAATTGAACGTTCCAAAGATACTATGTGAGATAAAATCGAATGAATCCTCTTTTTATATTAATCAAAAATGGTGTATCAAAGAAAAAAAAAACAAAATTAACAGAATTGCAAAATTTGCTGTTTATAATAATAACAAAGAACGAGTGACATGTTGAAAAATAAAGAGAATCTAATTTACTGAGACCCCACATGACAAAAACATTATAAAATTCACCTTAATTACACGGTCGCTTAACCTTTATGGTATCTTTATTATCTATGGTAAAAACAATATATGGACAATGCTCGTTCAATATTAGTAAACTGTAATTATTATTACCGGTAAACCTCGATGTACCGATGTGTTGACGATAAGACGAGATTACACGTCTGATAAAAAGTCGTGCATACTGTGCAGTGTCCACTGTCCACACACCTGCTAGCGAAAGGGTTAAAAGGTGAATAGCGAACAGAATACACCCAGTATTAAAACAGTTTGTTTTTTTGTGTACATAAATAAATAAAATAAAATATTTACCAAACCTTTGTTGACATTTACACTCCCACTACAATGTTTTGGTTTTTCATGACTAATTTTCTAATTGATTTGATTCGACTGATTTTATAATTGTTATAGTTTCATTCCCAATTATATTTTGTTCTTCGCCAATTGTTGTTCTGTTCCAACTATGTTGTGAATGAGAATTATGATTTGTTTTTATGTATATTGTAACATGTAAAAGGCTCACTTCGTGGATGTATGTATAAATAAATAAATATAAATGTAGGTAGTTAGGTAAGCGATGTGACTAATATAAAACTATATTTTTCAATATCATTGAAAATACTCTGCATGATATGGGGTTGACAATAAGTCGGCATATCTTTGCTGTGCTACAATATCCTAATACCCATCCAGACCTACATACACTACATACATAGTACAGTAATAATAAGAAATAATATCAGCTCCTTTTAAATACCTAGGTTCGCCAGGTTTCATGTTATTAACAGTTACAAAAAATATATCTTTAATGTTTAGAATAAAAAAATCAAATAGGTAGAGACCTACATAATATTTTATATGTTTTATTAAAAGTATTTAGGTAGGTTCGTTTTTTATTATTATTGAAAATATATCATACCCTACTGGGACCATTACAGCTTTTTGCCAATGCGATCCTATTAGAAAAAACAGTTCTTGTTTCTTTCAAATATTACTCCTTATTAAAACTGTTCTATTATTTTGCTTTATCATGAATGTACATTTACCTATTCTTAGTAGAACTTTTACATAGATGCTCAATGAGAATTTTTTGTTATATTAAGTTTTATCCTGAAATTATTATTAGAAATTCTGTGAATTAATTATAAGAAATCATTAAAAAAATCTGTGAAAAACGAGTTTGAGTGTCATTTGAGTTCGTCGGTAGCCTGGAGGTAGAGTCTCGGCCTCGTGAACATGGGGTCTTTGGTTCGATACCAGGTGCCGGAAAACTCCCCTTTCACGACACAAGCTTTTAGTAGCTTACTGTGAAAGGTGTATAAGGTTGTATTTGGCGGGTTTATTACAAAAACCCAGATAAGATATCTTTAAAAAAAAAAAAATTGAGGAGAGATCCATCTCACACCCGGATATCTCAGAAGTCGTAGACCCCTTTTTATCCGCACATTCAAACCATAATTGTCCTCACTGGCGGGCCATTGGGGAGGCCTGAAGAGCCGGCCGGCCAAAACCGCCGTCGTGGGAATCTTTTATACAACTTCTCTCTTCAATGTCCCTTTTACTCGTAGGCGGTAATAATGTTAATTGAGAGTAATACAACGTATACAAGTAAAAAATAAAATGATAAGAAAAAAAAAGAAACACAACGAGACAAAATAATAAAATATAAACAGTAAAATAAACATTCTAGGTCCATTTATATAATACCTTTAGTCATGTCAGCTACAGGGGTAACTCCGAAATCTTTAATAAATAATTTACAAAAATTAGATTTGCCGGTTAATTTGTACATTAAAATTAAAAAATCTATTAGGTATAATAAACACTTGTAATATTGTAAAAAAGTTTTTGAACACAGATATTTCAGGCACAATGCTGGTATTTTGAACCCGCGTTCTGAGCCTAATCCTTTGATATCCTGTATATTATCTGGATAGGTGAATTTTTCCCGGCATTAGACTGTTAAGTTTTTGTGTGATCATGACTGATCATATGGAGACTTATCTGGTTGTATAATGCTGTGAAGTGTTTATGGCAATTCAGCCGCAGGGTAAAAAAAATGAAAGGTATTAAAAAGGGTTTGAATGTTAGAGTAGTAGTGACCCGGTCAATTAAATATTTGTGAACTAAATAAATATTTGTAAAACTAAACTAATTGTGGTTTCTTCCATATATATATATATGGACAATTTGTAAAGCGCCGTTTACTCATAACATGACCTCAAGGGCGCTGTATATCGTATCCATCACCCGAAACTCCCAGCAAAAAGGTGTGTCTTCAGTCCTCTTTTAAAACTCTCTCCATTCACCTCTTCTCGCAGACACAGAGGCAGCTTGTTCCAACATCTGGGACCCGCAGCTCTAAACGCTCTATCTCCAAAGCCTGTTTTGCGAGATCGAGATGGCTCAATCAGTCTGCATTTCCATATATAAACATGAAGTTTTACAAAATAAATGTAGACTCAATATATAGTATATTTCACTTTCTGTTGCGTTTTTAAAGCACACAATGCATATGTACCTAAATACTTATATCAAAATTACAAAACTGTCGATTACGAGTATATTTTTAATAATGTCAATTATAAGAAGATACGAGTGTGTGACACTGTATATCTCATTTTAATAATGTCAATTATAAGAAGATACGAGTGTGTGACACTGTATATCAAAACTGTCGATTACGAGTAGGTATATTTTTAAGAATGTCAATTATAAGAAGATACGAGTGTGTGACACTGTATATCAAAACTGTCGATTACGAGTAGGTATATTTTTAAGAATGTCAATTATAAGAAGATACGAGTGTGTGACACTGTATATCTCATTTTAATAATGTCAATTATAAGAAGATACGAGTGTGTGACACTGTATATCAAAACTGTCGATTACGAGTAGGTATATTTTTAAGAATGTCAATTATAAGAAGATACGAGTGTGTGACACTGTATATCTCATTTTAATAATGTCAATTATAAGAAGATACGAGTGTGTGACACTGTATATCAAAACTGTCGATTACGAGTAGGTATATTTTTAAGAATGTCAATTATAAGAAGATACGAGTGTGTGACACTGTATATCAAAACTGTCGATTACGAGTAGGTATATTTTTAAGAATGTCAATTATAAGAAGATACGAGTGTGTGACACTGTATATCTCATTTTAATAATGTCAATTATAAGAAGATACGAGTGTGTGACACTGTAGGTATATGAAAACTGTCGATTACGAGTAGGTATATTTTTAATAATGTCAATTATAAGAAGATACGAGTGTGTGACAATGTATATCTCATTTTAATAATGTCAATTATAAGAAGATACGAGTGTGTGACACTGTATATCAAAACTGTCGATTACGAGTAGGTATATTTTTAAGAATGTCAATTATAAGAAGATACGAGTGTGTGCCACTGTATATCTCACTAAAAAATGTAAAAAACTTATGAATAAAAAAATACCTTTTATTTACTTAATAATTACATTATCAGCTACCTGTACCTACCAGAATGTGAAAATATCAGGTGAACCAATGCACTTGTATACTTAAATATATATTTATATCTTTTATGAAATTTGAGAAATTATTTAAGGAGCGTTAACAGGTTGTTCTCACCCTTACAATACAATACCTAATCTTACATTTGTGGGTGTAAAAAGTGTGATAAAAAATATATCTATTGACACTATTTTTAATCTTATCAAAATGGATCTATGCGGGTAGGTAATTATACACCAAGACATGTTCTTAAATTCTTCACGTGTAAATATAAAAAATGGAGTCTATACCTGATGAATGAAAGTGAACATAAAATCTGCTCTTGAATTGTGATAAAACATCGTGGTTTTTTGTTTAGACTGTTTTGATGTTTCTCATACGATAAAGTATAGGAAGATGTAGTTTTTTTAAATGTTTCGAGTTGAAAATTGTTGGATTCCATTTTTAATTGGAATCAAATTGGCGGTCGGTGTGGCGCAGAGATAACATTCTTGCCTTTGAGTCACAAGGTCATGGGTTCGATTTCCGTCCACGGCACAATGAAAAATTACCTTTTTCAAATTGTCCTGGGTCTGGATGTGAAATGTAAATAGGTATGTTTAGTGAATTGTTTATGTGTACCTATCCATGATTCAATCCATGATACAAGATATGTATCTTAATTTAAGACTAGCTCGATATGTGTAAATTGTTCATGTTCATATAATGTTATTTTTATAATAGTTTTTGAAAAATTTTAACAAAAAGTTCAAAACTGTATTTTTTACTGTAACGTTTTCAAAACTTACAGTTTCATAAAGTTTAATTTATCGACCGACGGTTCTTGGTGGAAGTTCATATCAATAATTTTAAAATGAAACACAATATGTAGTTATTCCACTATTGACTTTATTTATTTTTGCGAGCCGGCTTTCAAGAGCGGAAGCTCGTGGAATAACTACATATTGTGTTTCATTTTAAAATTATTACAGTTTCATCTTCAGTAACAAACTAAGCTTTGGAGGATATCGTAGCATTGATGAAAATATTTGTGTTCAAGTTGTAAGCTTAGTGCGAACCCCGCATTTTCTCTAGGGATGATGCAGCAAAGCGAATTGGCCAGCCTAGAACCAATTTGTAAGCGTTGGGATTCCTTTTCTTACTTCTTCCGATTAGATTTTGTTCAATGTTGCAATTATTGAAACATGGTTCTACAATGAGTGCGTCCAGATATTAGGATTAGAGTTGGTCGTTATAACAAGGAACGCGTGATATATTAAATTATTTTTACGGAGCGTGGTAGCAGAATATCGATAGGTATATCACGTCACACTATTATCGAGTGATTTCTGACGACGACCCGCTACTTCGTTCCGAACGACGTGAATTATCACAGATATCAAATTTTCTATGGAAAATCATTTAGGTATTACTAATACTGTTACTTATCACACCGCCATAAATTTTACTATTGACGACCATTTAGGTATTCCCGATGACGTTACAAATCACACGGCGATACAATTTAGTAGTGATAACGGTAGCTTTTCTAATAACAGAATATAAATAAATAACAGTCACATACGTTCCATTATTTTTAAAGAGCCGTTATTCCCAACTATAATTAGGATGCTAACGTCTATAAATCATCAATCTTCAATGATTCGGTGACGATTTGGAGCATTCTCCGAAGAAGAAATATTCAAATGGATGGCTTCGTAACCCGTATAAGGACGGGGGTCTGTTTGGTTTCGTAATTGTATAGTATATTGATAGACCATCATTGAACAGACCAGCAAAGGAGTTACAAACGACAAACCTTACAAATCGAAGCCTCAGAACTTCTGTGACTCAGTATGTTTTATTAAATGTTCATTTAGGATGTACTCGGATATTTAACGTTTCCGCTTTTCCTTAAGCTACAATAAAAGCTCTTTAATATGTTTAAACTTACACAAGAGATTTAACAATAAGCTTCTGAACAATGATCTTAGATTAAGTTTAATAGTAAGCTATGATGATACATAATAATCAGAGATGTGACGTATTTGAAATAAAAGTATTTAAAATACAAATACAAAATACAAAATACGTATTTGTATTTTATATTTCAAATACCTTTTTGTAAAAAGTATTTTGTATTTTATTTGAAATACTTTTTTTGAGTATTTTGTATTTTACACAAAATACTTTTACAAAATACCTTTTTATTGTTTGAAACAAAATAATTCTGCCATTAATTGATATGCGCGTACGCAAGATTTTTTTGGCAATTTGTTGAATTACAAATACAACGTTTCCATTAGAGTACTCCATGTTTGAGATATACACACCTAATAATGATGATTGAACAAATTATACATAACGCCGTTTAACGATCCATGGCCATTTCAAGGGCGCTGTGATTTCTCCTGAATGGTAGCATTTTCAATTTTGTCTGGAGGCAATCTATTCCAGGTAGATGACGCTGCGACTTTGTTTCTTCTTTCTGCAAATTTAGAGGTATTTGCCCTTTTGAATTCAACGAGTTTAAGAAGCTGAGCACAGCCTTCGCCATACATTTTCCTCAGCGGAACACCTCAGTGGGTAGTGTGCTGCCTTGTGGACAGTGAGACACAGTTTAAACACCAGTATCTCTAGGACTCTCAGTTAGTGTAGACTTCTTAGTAGTGAAGTTATGTGGCAGCTCTTATTCTCTCTGTAAATGATCCGGAGGCAACACTAAAAACCATCTGAAGACGATAAGGAAGAGTCTGGAGCAGTCCTGTATACTGTATGTATAATGTTACAGTAGTCCATACGATTTCAGATTTGGATTATCCATTCTGATTTATTTTGCAGCCCAAGTCAGGAATTCTCTTACCTGCTTGATGATACTCAATCCATTTATGACAATTTTCGGCTTATCTCTTCTAACAACCGTACATTTTGTCATGACTTAATTTTTTTTTTTCTATTTTGACAGTTCTTCCTCATTGGCTCATCCTCATTGTCTGCAAGCAATGATATATCGAATCATGTCAACCCTTTCTCCATTTATGTATACTCTTGTCCAGTTTTTCATTCATCAATGGCATTCATCAATTGTCTGCAAGCAATGCTATATCGAATCATGTCAACCCTTTCTCCATTTATGTATACTCTTGTCCAGTTTTTCATTCATCAATGGCATTCATCAATTGTCTGCAAGCAATGCTATATCGAATCATGTTAACCCTTTCTCCATTTATGTATACTTTTGTCCAGTTTTTAATTTCTCTTTCATTCATCAATGTATGGTATAATAATAAATAATAATAATATTCATCAATGGTTTAAATATTAAATACTTTTGTCTTACACCTTGTTCGACTATTTGTAAAAAGTATTTTAAAAAGGTATTTTAAAAAAGTATTTTGAAAATACGTATTTTGTATTTTGTATTTAAATACCATTTTGAAAAAGTATTTAGTATTTTGTATTTGAAATACAAAAATTCAAAAGTATTTGTATTTTGTATTTAAATACTTTTTTGAAAGTATTTTGCACATCTCTGATAATAATATATCAAATCATATGGTACGTGTGTGGCATAGAAAAATTTATATAGGGTATAATTTTATCTTAAAATCTTAACGAAAATAACATTATCCAAGGTACTGGATAAATTTATCATAGGTGCCGTTATGCAACAATGTTTCAACCATATTTAAAAAAAAACTTAATAACTTTTTTAAAATCCATTTGGATTTGAGATCAACATATTTTTATTTCAATCTATACCTACTTGTAATTTGTATTGTTTTACTATCTTTTATTGTAGCCGAATTTGTATTTTTTGTAATATCTGGCTTTTTCATATCGTTGTTTTGTCTAATTGTTTCATATTGTTAAATGAATACTCCGAAAATGTATGAAAATTGCATATTAATATTTTGAGGTCGTGAATTTTTGTTTGCATATATATAGGTAGCATAACATTTTCTTATATTTATAAAATATGTAATCAAAATTAAATCACTCGTGTTTATCACCAGATCATGAATGAACATGCTCAAAGAACTGTCAAAAATATTTGGTGTTGCCAGTTTTTAAACAGTTTTCTCTAATTTATGCTATTTTTTAGGAAAGCGGTTGTGTAATCTGCTAGTGTTAATTTGTCAATTTGATTCTTATTTCCTGAACAATGCCGGGTAAACAACTTATAAATAAGTAAAACACCAACTTTGATTTAAGAAATTAGATATTTTAATATCGAATTGACATTAGCAGTTCAATCTTTGAGCCATGTTTAGCCACTCAATCATTTAAGAAAAGCAAGCATAATATAATTTCAAAACATATGAATATTATGGTAACTACTTTTTAGTTGAGATTTTTTTTCAATTTTGTGTGGCTTGATATATTGTTACTTATTCACTCCATATTTTGTATATAAATCGTACATAAAGTCACCCTTTCAACATTTAAATGACCACAAAATAGGGAATAATAAATATTCTTACTTCAAAATTAATATTTCTTGTGTCTAGGTTAAGCTGTAATGATTTATACTTATTAATATTATGTATAATAATATGTAGGTAGGTACTAATATCTTATGTAACTATGATAATTTATGTAGTATATAAAATTATATATAAATATTTTTAAAACAGATACTTGTTCGTATCTCCTTGTGGTAGGTATCTACCTAATCCGATAGATCTAAAATTGTATGATTATTATATACCTAATATGTTTACCTGTAGGTATCTGATTTTAAAATAACATTCAGTCGTAGATACTAACAAAAAAATGCTAATATAGACCTGGCTAACTAGACATATCAGCCGTAGCTACTAACAAAAAAGGCTAATTTAGATCTTGCTTTCTAGACATGTCAGCTGTAGCTACTAAGAAAGAAAACGCTAATATAGACCTGTCTAAGTAAACATATTAGCTGTAAGTACCTACATACTATCAAAGAAAATTCTCATATACACCTGGCTAATTAGACATAATATTAGCCGTAGGTACTAACAAAGAAAATGCTAATTTAGACCTAACTAACTAGACATATCAGCCGTAGGCACCTACCAACAAAGAAAATGCTAATTTAGACCTGGCTAACTAGATATATCAGAAGTTAGTACTAACAAAGAAAATGCTAATTTAAACCTGGCTTACTAGACATAATATCAGCCCTAGATACTTACAAAGAAAATGCTTATTTAGACTTGGCTAATTAGACATAATATAAGCCGTAGGTACTAACAAAGAAAATACTAATTTAGACCTAACTAACTAGACATATCAGCCGTAGGCACCTACCAACAAAGAAAATGCTAATTTAGACCTGGCTAACTAGATATATCAGAAGTTAGTACTAACAAAGAAAATGCTTATTTAAACCTGGCTAACTAGACATAATATCAATCAGCCGTAGGTACTAGTGATGTAACGAATATTCGCATTCGCATTCGCATTCGCGAATATTCGCATATTTCAAAGTATTCGCATTCGCATTCGCAAAAAAATATGCGAATGTTTTGCGAATATTATTTTAGTAATAAAGTATCTGGTCTGTTCCGTGTTGGCCGCATTTGTTGTATTGTTTCATGTGTTCGTTTGCTTGATGATGTTATTATTATTGGGAGAAGTATGCATTTGTGGAGATTTAATTTATATGTTTGTTTTAAGTATTGTACAACTGTTTTGAGTATAGGGCCCTACAATAATTGTATATTCTATTTAGGGAATATTTATATCATACTACAAGGTGAACCACACTAAAGTATTCTCTCAGAATTTTCGGGGCTTGAAGTCTAAGATCGAGGAGTTTAGAGCAAACTTATTTGCAAATAATTATGATATAATTGTTCTGACGGAAACTTGGCTAAATTGTAGGATATTTGATAGCGAACTTTTTCAAAACGAATATACAGTTTACCGGAAGGATAAGGATTTCATGTTGAGTGGTAAAAGGGATGGAGGTGGGGTCTTAATTGCTGTGGATCGGACACTAGGATGTTCATCCACTCTTGTTTGGGATGATATTGGTGAAAGTTTTTTTTACCAGTATTCGTTTTTCATCGGTAACACATAGTTCCATGGAAAAATGCTCATCGCTACTAGGTGTAGTATATATACCGCCTTCCACATCCTAAGATACTTAAAACATCTTTTTTTAAAAGTATATCTGAACGTTTAATCAGCTATTACGACAAAACGGATATTTGTCTTATTGGAGATTTCAATATCCCAACAATCCAATGGAAAAAAGACCCCGATGTTGAGTCAATCTTTGTTCCGTATTCTTATTCGGGTCCTGTTGCGCAGTATTTGATAGAATCTATATCTTTTCTCAATATGTTTCAGTCTAACGGAGTTTATAACAGCAATCAAGCTATCTTGGATTTAGTTTTTTCAACTATTCCGTGTTCTGTTACCAGATGTGACTCTCCACTGGTTGGTAAGGATTCACACTATCCTTCACTGTTGATAGATTATGAGTTTGAAATTCCTGAGGATTTGTCTCAAAATATGATCCAGAAATTGATATACTTTAAGTCGAACTTTTCGGAAATAAATTTTGAACTACAAAGTGTTGATTGGGTCAGCGTTTTGGGAAACGGACCGGTGAATGAGATGGTTGAATCTTTTTATGGTTATGTTTTGCCAATAATTGAGAAGCATACACCTATGAGGAGGGTGGCACCTAATAATTTTCCCAAATGGTTCTCTAATAGAACTGTGCTGTTGTTTAAGAGAAAGTCCAAGGCTTGGCATAATTGGAAGATGAACCGTTATGATTCTGACTACAATTTATTTTTTCAACTAAGAGCTCAGTTAAAGTTGTCGCAGAATCACGATTATAGGTCTTTTATTAATAACACTGAGAAGTCACATAAGGGCAATGTCAAGTCTTTCTTTTCGTTCGTGAATTCCCTTAAAGAATCTAGAGGCTATCCAAGGATAATGGGTGACGGTGACCAGACTTCGAGCAATCCAGAGGGAATTGCGAACTTGTTTTCGTCGTTTTTTGGTTCTGTATTTTCACTGAATAATTTACATGATTCTAATACTGAAGAATCGGAAAATATTTTAACTAACTCATGTTTATCCACGGTTAATATCTTGAAATCTGATATTCATAAACGTTTATTAGGTATAGATGAGACAAAAAGAGTTGGCCCTGATGGTATAGCACCAATAATATTAAAGAGATGTGTAAGTCATTTAACCAAACCATTGTATCTGATATTTATTAGGAGTTTACAAGAAGGGGGCTTTCCATGCAAATGGAAGATGGCTAATATTACTCCTTTGCATAAATCTGGCAGCATATCGGACGTTCGTAACTACAGACCAATTTCAATTCACCTATTTCAAAAATATTTGAGGGTATTGTTCGTGAAGAAATTACTTTTTTCCTGAAGCCGTATCTTCTTGTAGAGCAGCATGGATTCATGAGTGGAAGATCGACAGTAACAAATCTGTTTTTTTTTCTCAGCTATGGACAATCGTATACAGTTGGATGCCATTTATATCGGCTTTCAAAAGGCATTTGATAAAGTAGAACATCGACTTTTGATTAAGAAGTTAGAATTTCATGGAATTCATGGGAATCTTCTAAGGTGGATTAACTCATATATTTTTGATAGATTGATGACAGTAAAACTTAACGGTTACTCATCTGGGAGTGTCAGTGTTACATCTGGTGTCCCTCAGGGGTCTGTTTAAGGTCCTTTACTTTTCACGATATTGATAAACGACATTATTTATTTATTTATTTATTCATGAATATACGGCAATATGCCTTTTATTACATAATCATTATAGTTGACAATATCAATGAATTAAAAACCAAAACAAAAATACATACACAAAATAAAAACAATAAAATGACCACAATTACAATACATACTCGATCAAAAATATAGTGTTCCAAATCCATACAAGTATACACAACAATAGAAAACCAAAAGTTTATATCCAACACAATAAAATGATTCCTGACACATGTTCAAACATTACTTATTCAAATTAATTAATCACATCTAATTTATTTCATCTAGTTTTATCCAAAAAAGTTTATGAATCAAAAACAACACTTGTAAAACAAATCAAACAGCGCATATATAATAAAATTTACGCAAAAATAAAACCGACACTAAATAAACGAACGAAGCATAGAATGATCAGGACAATATACATTTATTGACTATTTACAATTTCAAAATAAGTCTGATTAAAATATTTGATTATTTTATCTTTCATCACATAATCACCTTCAAAAAACAAATCCAAATTCAATACATCGATAAATCTATTTCCAAGCATGTGCAGACGATTAATGACGGAATGTCTCTGGTAATTGGTTCGAGTATTTGATTCTTTAAATAAAATTTTCTGTCTAGTAGGACGATCAGGGACATGAAAATTGAGCAATGAAAGGAGCTCCGGGCAATCAAAACATGAGTTTACAATTTTGTATAAAAGAATCATGTCCAACAGGACACGCCTGTCAAACAATTTAGACATTCGAAGCTCCAGCAAAAGATGTTCATAACAGAAGTCAACATATGGGATGCCTAACCGAAAGTTAATATAACGCATGAATTTGCGTTGAACCCTCTCTATAGTATGTATATGCACACCATAATAAGGGGACCACACTGATGATGCATATTCCAACTGACTTCTAACATAGGCTTGGAAGAGAATCTTAAGGGTATATGTGTTTTTGAAGTCTCTGGAAATGCGTATAATGAAGCCCAACATCCGAAAAGCTCTGTCCGCGACACTTGATATATGCCCGGTGAAGGATAAACCGTCATCAAATAATACACCCAAATCACGCACCTCACTAACGGCCTCAAGAGCGACTCCATCCAGGGTGTAATTAAACAAGACTCTACTTCTAGTTTTAGCAAATCTTATGACATTGCACTTGTTAGTGTTCAACATCAAACCATTTTTATGACACCAAGCAGATATTAAGTCTATGTTATTTTGTAGTACCTTGCAGTCATCAATGTTTTTTATGACCCTATACATTTTGAGATCATCAGCATATAGAAGAACCTCGACCCCATTCAGATCATTCACAATATCGTTAATGAAAATGTTAAAAAGAATTGGTCCAAGGTGGGACCCTTGTGGGACACCGCTGATAGAAACGAAAACACGAGATACGACACCTCCCACCCTTACAGCAAGAGTTCTTCCCGATAGGTAACTCTCGACCCAACGAAGAAGATTACCACAGATTCCCAACCTTTCAAGTTTATAAACTAGCACAGGGTGACTAACCGTGTCAAAGGCCTCGGAGAAATCAGTGTATATGCTGTCAACCTGACTTCCCCCGGCCAATGACGTAGTCAAAAAATCGCTGTAAAGTACCAAATTCGAAACAGTGGATCTGCTTGAAATAAAACCGTGCTGCTTACGAGAGATAGTGGGAGAAACATGAGGAACGATGTAGTGAAGAACGATCCTCTCAAATAGTTTACCCAGCGTCGATAATAAACAAATAGGACGATAGTTCTCAACACTGCTCCTATCACTCTTCTTGAATATTGGGATCAAATAACTAAACTTCCAAATGGATGGAAAGACCCCCAAATCAAGAGATAAATTAAAGAGCCGAGTAAGAGGATAAGTGAGTGAAGAAGCACAAGCCCGAGCGAAGATAGGTGGGATAGCGTCAGGGCCAGGACCCTTTGAAACGTCAATAGACGAAAGCATATTGTAAACCACCTGTTCCTCCACACGAAATTGTGGGATGTTTACACATCGTCCAAGAGTATCCTCATTACTGAGGTTATGAACAGGAGACGAAAACTGTCGATACACACTAGCAAAGAAATTCGCCAATAGGTCTGCCTTCGTCTCATCAGTTATTGCGCTTCTGTCACCATAAAACATTTCATTAGGAAGAGAAGCTCCCACATCTCCTCGGGAAGAAGGGGTGAGAGAAGAAGCATGCCTCCAAAAGTTCTTCAGATTTATGTTACTAGTAAGTGACATCTCCGTCTCAGATATATAATTACCATATAGAGTTGTTGACAATTTTTTACATTTCTTACGAAGATCTGAAAACCTTACATAATCTGAAACAGAGTTTGTTAGCTTATATTGGATATGAGCAGACTTCTTCTCAGAAATCAATGACTTTAACTCCGCACTCACCCATGCAGGATAAGTGGATCTAAATTGTTTATGAATTGGTACATATTGATCAATAAGATCATTAATAATCGTGTAAAAGGAGTCAATATCAGCGTCCACATTCCCATGAACAAACACATCATTCCAGTTCATTGAGAAAAGATGATTATTAATTGAGGAAAAATCTGCTTTATAAAAATTCTTAACATTAATGTCAGCAGTGTTGGCATTAGGAGAGAGGGGTGGATCAGTTAATAGTCGGATGTCCAAAGGAGGATGGTGAGGATCGATAGCAAAAAGGGGATCGTCCGAGAGGGAAACACGAACGTCATGAAGGGTTGTCAAAACTAAATCTAATACAACACCATTATGGTTGACAAAATTGTTTCTTTGTTGAATATTCATTAGACAGCACAATTCTGATATGGTATCAGCCTTCCTAGTTAGTCGTGGCACCACTGGTAAACCATCATTCCAACAGAGCTCAGGCAGATTGTAGATCTTATAGATTCGACATTAAAAAGTGCTTTAAACACTCAGAGCTCATATTATTTGCGGACGATTTAAAAATATACCGTCAAATTCAATCATTGTCTGACTGTGAAATGCTCAACGAGGACTTGGGAAGACAACACGAGTACTGTAACAGAAATAACTGGCACTTGAATCTGGAGAAGTGTAATCTGATCTCTTTTACCAAAAATAGAAACAAAATTTGATATACTTACAATATACATAATCATGATAAAAAAAGAAGTACATAAGATTAGAGATTTAGGTGTGGTGTTTGATTCTGAGCTTCACTTTGATGATCACGTGAACAAAATTATCGAAGACAGCAATAAAATACTGGGATTCATTTTGAGATTTACAAAGTCATTTAGGTTATATGAATCGTATTTGTACTTGTACTTATCGTTGATTGGATCCAAGCTGGAGTACTGTTTCGTTGTATGGAATCCACATTTTAAGAAATATGTCGATCAAGTTGAGAGAACTCAGTCTAAACTCATTCGTTTGGTTAGGAAGAGATTGCATTATCCTGTATTTATTAAAGATTTGCCTAAATTGGAATAAAGAAGAGTTTCGCTGGATGCATGCAACCTGAGAAAAATATGCTTGTCCGAATACGATGTGCCTAATATTTTAGATAGGATTAACTTTAGAATGTTTCCTTTAACAAAATCTTGTTTTCCGTTGTACATTAAAAAAAAACAAAAACGAAGAATCAAGAAACCCTGTTTATAGAATTTTAAAGGGCCAATTACGTCAGGTTTGTGAGAAAGGAGAGTTGAGAGTAGAATAAGATGAAATAAATATAAAAAAAATGTATATGTTTGATAAAATGTGAAGTGTTTAGGATAGTATTTATTCTTAGTCTGTTTTTTAAATTTTTGATTTTTCTTTTTTCAGAGTTTTTTTTTGTATTGTTATAGCATACATCAATGAAGTGTGAATGTGTTTGTGCGAATGAATGTATTATGTGTGCGAAATTGGGTGAGTGGATGTATTGTGAATTAATGTATTGTGTGTAAGATTTTCTATAAATTGTTTTGTGTGTTATTGCTGAAGTGTGCACTGTTTCGATGTAAGACTATTGGAATGTTTTTGTCGCTTACATGTTTATATTTATATGTGTTTCATCTGTTGTGTACCATGTAAATGAAGAACAAATCAGTAATTCGGTGAAAGTACCGGATACTTACCCGGTACATTGTTGAAAAAGGTACTGCAAGAAAATATTCTTTAAGAAAACCGAGGAGTTTTGATATATTTCAAATTCCTATACCATTTTGAAGTCAATATTCGCTATTCGCATTCGCATTCGCGAATGTCGGCAACAAATATTCGCATTCGCATTCGCATTCGCGAATATCCAAAATCACACATTCGTTACATCACTAGTAGGTACTAACAAAGGAAATGCTAATTTAGACATGACTAATTAGGCATAATATCAATCAGCCGTAGGTACTAACAAGAAAATGCTAATTTAGATCTCACTAACTAGATAATACAATAAATATATGCCGCAGGCACTAACAAAAAAAAATTAGACCCAGCTAACTACACGCGCCTTAACACAACCTTGATTACACGAAAAATGTTAGGTACTCATTTAACTCGTTATAACTGATCTTAAATCAAGACTTGTGATACATTTTTTTGGATGCATCAAGTCCATATTATTAAGAAAATTGTTGTTTGGCATGGTTTGCTGAAATCGATCGTGGTCTACATACAACCAAGTTATAATAATAATATCTAATAACTAGAATACATATTTATTATGCGCCGTTTTGTGGAAAAACCACCGCAAGGGCCCATTCAAGAATCATAACACCTCCTGAACAATAGGGTTTTCAACCTAATAAAAGTGCATTGTAGAATAGGTACCTACTCAGTTAAAAACATTCAAAATGTCGGCATTAAACTAGCCGCCTATCCATTTATTAAACTGCCTAATTGAACAATCGGGCGGCGATACATTTACTTGTACTTATAAAAATAAAAACAGAGTAAATACTTACCATAGTATGTTTCTAAATGGAACCATTAAATTGTTTCTAGGTGTCTATATATTGTAAGTATATAACTAGATAATTACTATTTATTAGTGTGTATTATGTAAAAGCAATTTACATAAGATGTTCGTAAATTATAATGAAACATTTGATTTATATAAAAATATCGTAAATAAATAAAGTTTGTTACAATCAATCTCAGTGAAACCGGATGATTTTGAAATGACCGCTGTAGGTACACTATGCATGATTACCTACTAGGTGAGGATTACAACGTTCCTTTACCTTTATAAAAGTTATCTAGGTGATGGACAATATATTTAATCATCATTGATTTTTTTTTGTATTTTGTACAACTAAGATTTCTTATACATCATCATCATCATCGCCCTCAACGCTCCTCTCGGGAGCACAGGGCAGAAACCAGCCTCCTCCATTCAGAGCGTCTCTGTGCCAATTGCGTCACCTCTTCCCACGACATTCCTTGCGCTCTGATATCGTTGTCATAGGAACGGTGTATTGTGAAAGAGGGACGCCCGGGCCTACGGAACCCCTGCGGACGGAAAACAGTGCTCTTTTTGGCCAACTATCATTGGGCATTCTCAAAACATGTCCCAGCCAGGACCATCGTCTCTCTTGTATTACGGAGATCACAGGTCTCTGCTGGGTGCGCCGGCGTACAGCATCATTTGTAACATGTTCATACCATCTGACATCCAAAATCCTTCTAAGACACTTGTTTTCAAAGCTTAGTATCTTCCGCTCTTGAGCCTTGGTTAAGTGCCAAGACTCGCAGCCATATAGAAGGACTTTGTTAAATTTATGTATAAATTCTAATTTATGTATAAATTCTTATACATAATTTACTGCAAAAACCCTTTACACGTTATATAAAGATACATTTTATGTAATTAACGTACCTACACAACCTACATAAAAAAAAATATATAAAATAGACACAATATAATAGGGGTTGGAAGAAGATGGCTTTCCTGGCTCCAGAACATTCAGGAGTGGATTGGGATGAGAGGTGTGGAGGAGCTGTTTCGTGCTGTCCAGAACAGGAAGGATTTCTCCCAGGTGATCGTCAAAGTCGGGGGGACCCGACAAGACACGTAGAGAACAAGACACATTACAACTCTACGAGTATTAGACAGAAATTGAAACAGTATTAAACAACAATTGAAGTGATAATAAATAGTAAATTTCATTATATGTTTGTGTCAAATGAATTAATTTAGGGCCGATATTATAAACGAGGAACCCAATATTCGTAAGTATATCGACACTTTACGAACGGATGGCGATCTGTTCGTACATTCTACTAGAGACTTTGTTATAAAACAATTTTGACAATTCGTTAAAAAGAAATATTTTTGCCTACTGTACCCATTGTTTTCAACCGGTGGTCACATAAGATCTTGCCTGTCCCTTTTATCTACCTGCTCCCCATTCATAAAAACTTCACCCAACAATCTCATAATTTACACAAACAAATAAGTAAATGACAGCGATGCTATGAGAATATATCCTAACAAAACACATGCGTAGGTCCATCTATTTTTATTTCTTTCTCTCTTTAGGCAAATAGTGAGACAGCAATACTAGTCGTCAAATTACCAAAAACTAATCCCTGGTCGGTCGGCCAGTTAAAGCCGATGGTAACATTTTACTGAAATAATATTAACGGATGTTTATTTGTCGGCCGGTGTGGCGCGGAGGTAACGCTCTTGCCTTTAAGTCACGAGGTCCCGGGTTCGATTCCCGGCCAGGGCAGATTGAGGAATGACCTTTTTCAAATTGTCCTGGGTCTGGGTGTTACATGTATATGTGTTTAGTGCATTGTATATGTGTGTATCGTCGCGTTAGTACCCATAATACAAGATTCATCTTAGTTTGGGACTAGCTCGATCTGTGTGAAATGTCTATGTATGTTATGTTATATTTTCTGTTTAAAAAAAAAAAAAAAAAAAAAAAAAAAAAAAAAAAAAAAAAAAAAAAAAAAAAAAAAATGAAAACCGAGTAGTTATATCAAATTAAGGACCAATTTTAAAATTACTTCAACTAACGGACTTTTATAATATTGGCCCTTAATGGCCACTTTTAATCAATACGTATAGGTATATAGCATGGAGAAAAGAGAAAATTAGAAGAATGGGAGATCATAACTTCAATATTCACCCATCAGATATGCCATTATAAGATATTCTAAATGTCAAATATTTGAGATAAGTCTACTGGCTTCAGCACTTGTGTGAGATATTATTAAGACAGAAAAAAATAAGAATTTTGTCTTTATTTTATTGTCCTACTTTCTTTTTCCTGTTTTGTCCTCTTGTTGTTATAAATAGGTATTAAAGTTTATAGACGTAAACAGTATTTACTGTTTTGTGGGCATTGACTGCAACATAAAAGACGAACTCACATCTAGAAATCAACTTATAAGAAATTCTTAAAATATGCCTAAAATGTAGTTATGTAGAGTAGGCAGGCATTGAAATAAAAATAAAACAGAGATAAGAAATAAACATTAGATAAATAAATAAAAATAAAATAAATAAATGAGTTATTACTTTAATAATATCCATGCGCCTAAAGTTGTCATAAAATAATACTTTTGTGATATAAATATTTCAGTCTGTTCACATGTATGTATGTTTATACATTTGTTTTAGACACATGCACCAGACAATCAATAGGTAAACTAAGAATGTTTAAGAACACTTATTCAACATGTTTCAGGATACTATAGCTATACCTACACATCATTCTTTTGTAAGTTTTTGAGTGTCCTGTAAAATCGGGTATACGTGAAACACCACGTATAAGATATCTTGAGTTCATCGATGAGGTGTGCTACCCATTGTGATTGTCTTTTGCTTTCACGACAATGTATACCAATGTTTACCTACAAATGTGCATTAAATATATGCACTTAGGCCCATTGCTATCCCACTTGTGGAAGGTACCTATTGTGATAATGAAGATAGAATAATAGATATTCCATCGTGGTTAGATGGAAGAAATCACTTTACAGTGATAATCTCGCCACTGCACATCGTCCTAGTTTTTAAAATTTTATATTATTGTTATGTAATGATGATGTACAAAAAGAATAAATAAATAAATAAATAAACGGACATTCGTAGAGAATGATATAACATTTTTATCTTGGAGAGGATGACTTGTATGTTTGTTACTGCAAGCAGGCTACCACACTTGAGCAGGACACCATATGATGGGATAGATAAATAGTTAGAGATTATAATATGTAGGTATGTAGGTATTTTATTTCATTTATAAAGACAGGTGTTAATTTACATAGGTAATAATGATATTTTCGCTTGTAAATTCTCCGAAGACTGCGGGTTCAAAGTACTAGTTTTAAAATAATTTACAAGCGGTATTAAGATTGCCTACAGAGAGGCGTTTGACAGTTGAGAGAATAAAATAAAAACAAAAATAAAATAAAAGACAATCGGCTACAGTGATCTAGGATAATAACAATTTATGACTTACGTCTGTATCCTTTCTAGCACCTATTCGATTGACCAATCACAGCATCCGTTCCCGTTCCAAACTCCGCCCGTATTTCCCTGTCAAATGGAGGCGGACATTTTGATGCTCGCCCACGCACTTCACGCTGTTTTATAATTGTTAATGATGCGTTACTCGATTAGTTAAGGGCTTCGAATAATGACAATTTGAATTACGATCGCGTTCTTTATTTTATTTTCGAACGTTTTCAAATGTATTCCATTTCGATACATTTCAGTCCTGTATTCATATTTTTTAATTTTACACAATAAGTTTTTCTTCTATTGTTTTTGAATATTTCAAATGTATTCCATTTTGCGTTCTATTTTCATATTATTAATAAATGATTCTAATTTTGAATTAAAATCACATAAATTTAAAATTCATCTCGTTTTCATTTTGAAATGTCATAGTGTCTTTATTTAATTAATTTTGAATTCAATGCTAATTTGAACTCCGTTTTTTTGTTTCAAAACATTTTCAAACCTATTCCAATATAGGTTCTATACATCCATTTTGAAATGCCACGGTGTGTCCAATCAACATTAAAACTGTTTGAAATTATTATTAGTTCTGCTTTCAAATGATATTAAACTTGTTGAATTTGCGTTTTATTTTCAAAATTAAAACCTATCTAGTATTCAATATTTATACATTATTTTATGAGACTGGTTTATTTTTTTCATGTCTGGAATTCAGATGAGAATCTGAAAAAAAGAGAAAAAAATTATTAGTTAGAACATAGTTCATCTTGTTGTCACAAATTAACTATGGAAGTTTTGTTTCCTCTGTGTGATCAGGAGAGGAATGTTTAAGGGTGAGAAGAGAGAAATATAAATACCAAAGAGCCGCCTCTTTCATAATACACATAAATATCTGAATACTTCATGGGGTTCCTGGCAAAAAATACGTCTTTTTTATTTTCTATAAGTTTTCGGTGTCACATAAAAGGAAATTAATCGTAAAAAGTCATGTAAGTAGATGTTTAAAAAATATTATTTTAATATCTAAAATTCAGCAATGATGATGTCTGCCACCCGTTTTCAATGTTTTCGGCACAGAGAAAATGCCTATAAGGCGTATTTTAAAATCTTCATTTCAGTAATGCAAAATTGTGCAAGATCCAATAGGAAGAAATGAGATATTGCATTGTGCAACATAATTTTCCGATATATTGGTTTTGTTATATGCGCATTGTGTCTAAAGCCAGTTAAACAAAAAATACCATCGATTTTTAAAAGATTTATGTAGCAGTTTCGAGATATTTTGAATGTTTTAAAGGAGTATGCTAAAATGCACTTCTGTTACTCGATTGTATACAGATCGCGATCGATTTTAGCAAACCGTTGCGACTGTTTCGTTGATGAGTGAAACAATACTTAATAATAAGACTCTACGTATTGTGCATCGATGGCAACGGTTTGCTGAAATCGGTCATGATTTATATACAATCAAGTAACAGAAGTGCATTGTAGAATTTTCCTTTAAAATCATTCAATGCACTACTATTACTTGATTGTATACAGATCGCGATCGATTTCATAATATGTATACCTACTCTTCGTATAGTTCATGACAAGGCGATTGTTTATGAATGACAAGGCGATGTACGTCGCTGCATACTGGAGTGGCAAGGTCTGAAGTCCGGACCCGAAAAATAAATAATAATAATTGTTCATGATTGACAACGGCTTGCTGAAATCGATCTCGATTTATATATCTATGTACAATCAAGTAACAGAAAATTAGCGTAGAATACTCCTTTAAAAACATTAAAAATAAATTAAAAAGTAGTAAATATTCTAAGCATCACAAAGATAACACTGTAATAGCTGTCATTTTCCTCTGTTAACTTATAAAGTCCCTCATCCCTCGACTATCACATGCTAGATACCTACAGTTAAGTAATAAAGGTGCATAATAATAATAATAATAAAATAACTGAATAATATGTAGTAATAATAATAATATAATAGTAGTAGTAACGAAAATGTAATGGAGATTATAAAATCTATTTGGATTAGCGCAACCCTCCCCTTTATCTTACCTTTTCTATGAAATGCTTTACGCACGACCCTGATAAAAATGTCACTATAAGGGTTGCCGCATGCAACATAGATATGATCGAAAGAAACATAATTAATTTTTATGACTGCATGTAGGTACCTACTCGATGTTCCGTTGCAATTTTTTTTTTTAATGATATTTTTTACGAAAGGAATGTGGAATGAAAGTTGGTGTAATCAAAAGGATAAATGTAAATAAGTTAAGATGGTTTGGGCACGTGAAAAGAATGAATGAGAACAGAATGACCAAGAAGATTTATTTGGCTGAGAGGAATGCTGCGCGGAGACGTGGACGTCCGATGATTAAATGGCAAGATCATTTTAATCAAATCCTACAGGGCGGTCATGTGTTAAGCACATTGAACAGGAGAGCATGCATGAGGAATTGTATGACAGTGATGGAAGCGAAAGATGTATGCAAGGATAGAACGAAGTGGCGCTAGATCCTTTCTGCCTACCCCGCGAGGAAAGCGGCGTGATGGTATGTATGTTTGATATTTTTTTCAGCAAAATAATAATTACATACGATAGTAACGGAAGAAGGAGTCAACATAAACAATAGAAATTGAAGGCTGAAGAAAAAAAGAAATCTTTGGATTCATTGCACTTGTTTATTTGGTTCTGAAAATTATATTAGATATTACCGTTTAATTTTTTTCTCGTTTTAAGTAGTAGACAGCTGAGTAAACATCTTTACAAATAAATAATAATTTTCTTTATTCATTTCAAAACATAAAAAAACCCAATTAATTACACACAATATACAATTTAAATCAATATCTTTCATATAAGGTGAGCATAATAGGTATTATTTTTAACTTGATGGGGAAAAGGGAGGGGTGAGGATTTCAAGAATTTCGAAAATTGTGAGATAGCAGTCAAAATTAGTATTGAAAAATGGCATCGAAATAGGAACCTCTCTCCATAGAAAAAGAACCTTCCCCTTGTTTTAGACACCGGTTGATTAGAAATTTATGATCATCAGCACAGTACACTTGGGGTAAACACTGAAGTTCAGAAAAGGAAAAACATTGTTTTTCAGGAGTTCGTCTGATATGTCTTTCTGTTTAATTAACTATACTGGGCTTTGAATCAAATACGACTGTTAATTTCTAAACAGCGCTTCAATGTATGTACCTACAATTGTACATATTTCATCGATAATTTTGCGCAAATATAAATCGATGAAAAATGTTCGTTAAATTACAACTTATTGTCATCCCTAAAAATGCACTATATGCGTTTCTCCCCTCATACAAATTGAATATAGGGAAGACAGAGAGTCTAGTAGGTTGGTACCTACTCTTGTATGATTTGGTTTCGTGTGGCAGTCATGATTTGATAGAATATTATTGTATTCATTCATTCAGTTAAGATACGGGGTGAATGAGGTAACCAACACATTGATAAATATCAATTCGCCTACATTTTTATAGATTATTTTACATTTTTATTCAGTGAAGTAAATTCTATTAGGTTACGGTATTCCACTTGGTGCTTACGAGTGTTTTGTGTGTAAAATTTATAGTTACAATACAATAAAAAAAATAGCCTCAATGTACATACTATCACGGTATTTCCGCAAACGGTAGGTAACCAATAAACTAGCTGCATCCAATAACCATACAGTTCGTACTGTCCATGTTATATAAAGAATACCATTTAAACTAGTATTAAAATTCAAATTATAGATTGCTTAAAATACCTTAATATTTTGTAGGCAAACAACTAGTACGTAGTAAATACGTAACTTAAAGTTAATCTTAACTTCTTTTTAGTAAAACAATGAAGCCGGTGGACATTAACGGTTGTATTTAACTTTTAGGGAGGATTTGGACGGGGATAGCCCTTCAGGCCCTCGAGCCCTTCCTTAAGAAGAATTTGCATAAAGAGTATGGATGCCATAGGAACTGACATTCTTGTAATATTCATGGGTGCAACCCTTAATGTATGCTTAAAATATCGAAATGATCATATATAATTAGTGTCTTTATGACTTAATGAGTGGCTTAGGTTGAAATCGGACATAAGCCTTTGTAGTAAAAGATAAGTTGAGTCCAAAAAATCGCTGAATTTGACTGTTTTTAGTAATAATATTAACTAGACAATTTTTTAGGATGCGCCGTTTTTAGGAAAAACCACCGTAAGGGCACATTCAAGAATCATAACACCTCCTAAGGAATAGGGTACATTTTTATTTATTTATTCATTCTTCACTGTACATTGATAAAAACATTTACATAAAAGGTAAACATTCAGGTTAGATACAATCAATATAAGGGCGAGTTTATCGCAAAGGCACGATCTCTTCCAACTAACCCAATTAAACCCTGCATTGAACACCTCCACACTCTCCAGAGTTCGCAAATTATAGAGAATTTTGTTCCACAGCAACGGATCAGCCACAGTTTTAATACGAGTTTCGATTTTTCTCTACTATTTCATAAATTAATTTCATAGGATTCGACTGTTTTGGCAAATGCAGCAAGGTTACTCTTGACAAAACTAAACACGATCTTAATCTAGTTTTGATCTTGATCATACGACGCACGAAGGGACTATGGTCAAAAACACCGCGTTACCGCTAACGCGCGATCGGTTTGCGTGTATTTTTGGCCAATAGTCACTTCGTGCATCGAATGATCAAGATCAAGACTAGATTAAGATCGTGTTTAGTTTTGTCAAGAGTAGCCCTGCAGTTTCATAGAACTCGACTCAAAGAATATTTCTACATACTTAATTAAAAAAATCATTTTCGGAGATTTGTCCATTTTCGATATTTAAGATGGCACGTCTATAAAACTACAAAAATATTGTGAAAACAAGGTGGTCGGCAGTCGAATAGTATTTTGATTAGGATATTAGATACGGGTATGGCATTCATTTTGAATGTTTTCTTATTTTATTGGCACGCAAAGGACAACTCGCATATTTTTTTTTATATGCAGTTAGACCGCTGGTTACCTCATTTGTGGCAGATTCTGTGATAATATTGATAGATAGATGATTAATACACTATGATTAATAACTATGAAATTATTATTTTTCTTCTACTACTACCTACTTATATCATTACGACATACCTATCCCATAAGTGGGGTAGCCAGCGCACAAACTGCTAGTAATATAAATGCAGATTGTCCTAAGAAATAATAAGACATTCAAGATGGGTGGCATACTTGATTACTGAATTTAAGATGTTAATTTTCTTGCCATTCTAATTTTCGGTAAATTCCATACATATTGTAAAACGTGTGGAATCTTCTTTTTACAAGGCTCGTTTTACGTCTTTCTAGCCGAGGGAAGCAAATATAAACAAACAACATTAGAATAAAACAATAATAAAAGAATTTTCAAAGGTAGCAAAATAAAACACCCTGTGAAATCGCCGGTAAAGAATAGGTCTCCCACTCTTTTTTACAAGTTTTCGGGTTTCCTGTAAAAGGCAGGTGTTCACAAAACCTCACATCAAGACATTTAACGTCTAAAATTCAGCGATGAAGCATGCCACCTATCCTGAACGTCTCATTTTTTATTGAGGACATTCTGAATGTTTACTACGCGCAGTTGGCCCGCTGGCTACTCCACTTGTGCGATATACCGTGATGGTATAGTATAGTAATAGATTAAATGAATTTTTCGTTTGGGTGTTTTTTTTAAACGAAGTGTTTGCACTTTTTTAAATATTTTAATGACTAATTTCACTATAAATATATAATATGGGGAAAATGAGAAAACATACCTTTATTGATTTTCGAAATCCCTTGGTGTCAACACGTATACAAACAATACACAAAAACACTGCATGTACAACACAGTCAAACTAATCAATATATCAAAAAAAAAAACACAAAGTTATTCCATACAGAACGAAATGTCAACAATTCGAATGTAAAATAAAAACGAACAACGTCAAACAAATGACAATCACGAATTCAAATTTCACAAAAAGAACGCGCGAAAGAAATAACAATAATAATAACAAAACCGTATCGAATTCAGGTTCATTAGTTTATTGTTATTATTAATGCTAGTTTTTGAATTAAGAACGTGTTCTACCTATAATAATATAATATTATACCATAGATATCACATAAAGAGAGCGAGATAGACACCATAGATAAACGAATAATAATAATATTAGTATTAAACCATAGAAGAATGCTATATTATGATATTATTATAATAACGAGTGTTTTAACTTTTAAACGTCGGTTTGCGATATTTTTGGTTCGGCTTATGGCCTGATAATACTTCTTATTACCTATTATTTATCCGATATACAAAGATGTAGCTCACAAAAGTATAAAAACACTCTTTCAACGAATACATTCCATAATATATCCCTCTCTCTCTCTTTCACAATTTTCACTGACTCTCGCTTACATTTCAAAAGAATTTTCTACTTCGCTCTCTCTATGATTTCTCCGTATCCTCTCTCTCATCTTTTCCTCATAGTGTCCTTTTACATTGTCTATATCTGTCCCTCTTTCATAAGCGGTTGTTAGATATATCTATTTCACTTTCTCTTGACTATTAGTGACGGCGCATTTTATACAGTATTATTGTGATCTTTTTCACTCATTGACTTTGCCTTTCATTCACATATATCACCAACAATCTTTCAGACTTTTTCATAAATAGATTTTTTCATATATTTTGAATCGCAATCCACAATAAACAATGTAATTTCTACTTGACTCCTTTTTTTGTTATAGAAGAAAGAGGAATTCTTCTTTTCAGGGTGGAAGTTGATAGTGATGTTTTACAAACTCCTGGATCTTTTTCAGGATGCTCGACAGTTTATAGAGACTTATTCCATTGTGAAAACTCCATTAGAAGTAGAATTGCTGCTTCACTCCATAATATAAAGATGGTATTGGTCTCTTTCGTACTTATTTTGAAGTATAAGACATCGTTTATACCTATAATTCATTAAAATACCTTAACTGTAGTAAATGAAAAACAATGAAGGTCCTTCAAGTCCGCAACACAAAATATATTATTATACACATAACATTAACACAATATAAAAAAAGAAAAGTGATTGTTGTAAAATAGTGTACTTCTAATATATGGGCCGTTAAAATATTCTGAATCAACACTTTCATACTTTTATAAATGCATCCTAAACGAAAGATCTTTATCGTGGAACAGAATTCCTCATGATTCACAAACTCTAGAGATTGTGGGGGTATTAAAAGCAAGCTTGTAAAAGATCCTTTTGTTCAGGAAGTGTTATGATTCTTAAATGAACTCTTGTAGTGGTTTTTCCACAAAACGGCGCATTTATAATCAAAATTGTCTAAGTCATTATTATTACCTACAAACGAACTTATATAAATATCTATTTGCTAATCAACGCAAAATATTGTATTGAAAATCTTATAATTCTTCAATACAAATCACTTAACAAAGAAAATCAAAAAGACCACAAAACTCTCGAGAAAATCTCGATGTTTCATCCCTGTAATGCGATGTCTGAAGGCATTATTACTAACACATATAAACTTACATGTAATAATACACCTATGCATACATGTATGTATGTGTGTGTTACATTGACATTATGTACATTACATAGCTATATATTATACAGAGAGAATATTATAGATATGTATATGTGTCTTATCAATACTATAAAATCTACAACTATACATACATATAGGTATATCCATGTTTAGTATCATTACATATGATAATGTTGTTGGCAATTGATGTAATTCGTCTATATATCAAATGTCAGCTAATTCTAAACATAGCAAACCACACAGAACCGCCATTCTCGGACATGAAGAAATGGACTAAATACAAAGAAATAGATATTATATAATAATTCAGAAGAATTAAATCAATGAAAGTGTAAAATTTACAACCTATTTTCATGATTGATTTATGAGTAATTTTTCTCTATGTTTCGTTTTAATAATAATTATTGATCCGCGACCAATTTTTCGACAATACCGTTCCAGAGCAGATTGTTTTTTTTTTTTTTAAATATTGAACATATGGTTATTTAAGCAGCAATCAACATATCATTGTCTTATTCCTTAAGGCAGAAATTATCAGTACCCATCCTTCCAGTTGATAGCAATTGGGAGTGGGTGGTGGTAGCAATCAGGGAAGGAGAAAGAAACTGTTCCAAGCGTCACAATCTTGTGCTCTCTGCATCTATTTTCGTACTGCGGTTGGAGTAATGTCATCAGTCCATCTTTTTTGTGGTTTGTCGATGCTTCTAATGCTACTTCATGGTCGCCATTTGAGGGCTCACTCAAGCTTTGCAACATGATCCATGATATCTGTGATTTTGTTTTGGTGTCAGATTTTAATTTTATTTTTAATGATGCGATGAACGCAAATTTGGATGGATTCGGCCTATTGCAATCTAAGAGGCGTCTGATATATTTGTTTCTAATTTTGAAATTAATCATGCCGCGTAATTATCACATTGCCGATAAAATCGAATAATTATTTTCTTCCTATATTTCCAAGACAAATGTTAAACGATGAAGGAAAAAGAGGAACTTCTCCGATAGATACTAGGATTTTGAAAAAAAGTTATTTTTTCAATGAGCCCTTACACATTGACGATTCTTCCTATCCTTTATTATATCCCCACTACACACAATATAATAATTCATACAATGATCTTACATACATATTACTGTGAGTGACTCTTCTCAATATAATCTTTGTGATAAAACGGATAGTGCTTTAGCCGAATAGCGGATATCGGTTATTGGATATAACATGTTTAGAGAAAATTACTCTGTTGTAAAATAAATAACACAAGTGTTTTATTCTACTATTGATTTATTCGACGAGAGAGATGTCTTTCGTCTTATTACGTCCTAATAAGACGAAAGACGTCTCTCTCGTCGAATAAATCAATAGTTGAATAAAACACTTGTTTTATTTATTTCGCTATGGAATTCTACTATCTAAACACTGACACAGTGAATACTCCACTGATGTAATTAGTCCTAAACTAAGATTTATATACCTATCTTGTATTGTGGATAATGACGTGACGACACACATTTATATACAATGCTATTATTAAACTATAAATATTCTATACTATAACAGATAGGCGGGACACAAAAATAGAATGACAAATGACCAAATTATTTTACATCTTGGAGGTCAGGAGCATAAGAAGACCCCGAAGACCCCAAAGAGGTGGAGGGATGATATCACTCGACTCGCTGAGGACAACTGGATGCAGACGGCGCATAATCGAATTACGTGGAAGGAAATGTAGGAGGCATTCGTCCAGGACTGGACTGAGAAGAGGAAGAAGATGCTGTTCCATCACGGGATAGAGATAGCCAGTGGACCAACTGCAACAAAAATGCAGATTGTCTTCTTCGTACCAAGGAGTGGCTTGTTTGCAAGTTTGACAACTGCCCTTGCCAGCTTCTTCTAGGGCGGCCCACCGGTCTTCTGCCCTCTCCCACAGCCTCCAAAGATCTAAGTGGTAGTCTGTCTTCTGGCACGCGGAGAACGTGACCCAGCCATCGCAACTGCGACCTCTCTATATGCAGGAGTACCGGTTCCACCTTGAGAGCCTCACGAACTTATTAATTTGTAGTTAAATATTAGTAGAGCAATTTTTTTTGAATATTTTTCGGAGAATAATGATTTTTCATACCGGATACACGCGGTTCATTTCTATTGCACACAATATAATATAGTATAATACATATATTGTACTACGTAGTAGGTAGATATATAACAACTTGACTGGCTTTTCATTGGTATTTACATACAACATGTTATGTATATTATGTATTATAAGTATATATTGAATACATTCAGATATTCCTAGATATTCGATATTACAATGTTACATTTGAATATTACTAGCTATCTACAGAAATATTGGATCACATCGTGAAATTAGGTAGGTACTTGAATTTCTAGTAATTACAATCTCTAGTCATTTTATTTTTCTTGCATTTCATCATTCACATTTAACAAAATCAACAAATCAGTTTACATAAGAGAAAATGTGATGACATGCAGTGGCGAGATTATCACTATATAGTAATTTCTTCGGCAAAGAATGGCTCTCCCACTCCTTTCCGTAAGATTTCGAATGTCCTGTGAAAGACAGGTGTTCGAAAAATAAAGACACTTTATATTATCTAATATAAAAGAAAACCAGCTTTGAGTTACGAAGTATCAAACAAAAAACTTTCTGCAAATTTTTCATTGCACTCCCATTGAAGAATTATAGCTCTGATTTAAATTATCATAATCATCTCGACCTCAGGAGCTTATTATCAATACAAGTCAAGTACACTTTTGCATATATTGAGCAAATTGACATTTTTAATTACCGAATACTATGAAGAAGTATATGAAAAGTAGAAATTAATTTTGGTTTGTCAGAGTATAAGTATAACAACTTCAAGAAAAACCTTTGAATTTTCGTATCAGATCATGAATTATTTTGTTTTTTATTTTGGACTTGACCATATTTTGAAAATAAGGTAAAGACTTGACTTGATTTGAAAATAAAATTATTGGACTTGTCTTATTTTGCTACAATAAAAACTAGACTTGACTTATTTTGACATGAATGAATGAATGTGAAATGTTTGTAGGGTCGTCACAAATTAAACCAATATACAAAATTTTAAAATGTAAACTTTATTTATCAAAAACTTAAGAATATCATGTAGACAAAAATATGTCGATAAACAAAATAAAACCCCTTTCAAATTTAATATATTGAATATTTGCTTAACTATTTTAACAAACACTAACAAGTAAAAATTCAAACAAACTCTGCATACGATTTACAAGTATTTATTAATAACAAAAAAAAAAAACAATTAAATCAGGTTAGTTGGTGGTTCAAAATCTTGGTTTGGTTCACACAAAAGGCTATCTTCTTCCTCTTGACACTCATTACTTCCTTCTACTGAATGACTGATAACCGATTTATAATACGCAAGTTCAGGTATCTCTGTCCAATCATTACCAAAGTGGGTATTCAATAATTTTTTTACATCATTAATTTTCAGAGGATTGACTCGATTTCCAACAGCTACTATTGTTGGATTTATATCTCCAGGAAATTTCCCATCATTGGTTATACATTTTTTAACCCCGGTATCATTACTATAGTATATTTCTCCCCTAACAACTATATTCCTTATATCTTTTTTAAGCCTGGTTAATATTATTCTTTTACACTCTGAAATTTTGAAATGCAATTTTTGTGTACCTTTTATGATTTCTTTCATGCTTGTTTTCCAATCATATACAGGTATATCTTTGCCTAATAATTGAACATTTCCATGCTGATTCAAAATGTCGATGTATTCTTGTGGATTTACAACTGTATTTCTACATTGTATCTCCTTCTCGATGACGCCAAATACTCGATCTGGCGGAATGTATGAGTGACCCGGTACTGGGAAAATCATTTCTACCTTCTTTAAAGTATGTGGAGCATGATTGGCTAACCATTTACACAACATCGCCACCATAATACTATTTTTATTCTGGCCGGGACAACCATCACACATTAGGCGTAATATTTTAATGTCTTCAAAATTGACATGGCTCTGCAAATGATGAAAAAGGGCACTGGCAATTTCATTTGATCCTTTTTTATGAACGTCCTCTGTCCATACGTATGGATAAACATTTTTTTGTTTAAATTATCTTGTGAACTACCTTGAACAAAATATAATTGTCTAGAATAATACGTCGCTTGATCAGGGACCTTCGGAAGATTTTGGTTTTTTTGACAATCAAACGACAATGTTATCATATCAAGCGCAATCTCTTTAAGAAAGTCAAAAAACACTGCCGCTCGCTTTTCATGGAGTTTAAAGTCAATCTTCAGCTGAGTAGATTTCTCTTAATTTTTTTCATATTTTATCAGTTCACGATACTGCAAGCATTTTGAGCACATATCACTTCGAGGATGGCTAAATCCAATGTCAAACACGGTGTTGAAAATTTTTCGGAAATAAGATTCCTTGCAGGGTTCAGAAGGATACTCTTTTGTAAACATTTTATGCATTTTTGCAATGTTTAGTTCCGAAGGCAGGTATATTCTTTTGGTCTTGGAACGGCAATAATGAGATTCTCTACCTTGAAATTTTTTTATAAATTCACATACTTTTTCTTTAGTGCCACTGTATTTTGTCGATTTTCTATCACCTCCTCTTGTTTCTATGGCCATCAGCCCTGTTTTTTTATGTCTATTCAGAACACCAAGCACTCGGGTTTTTTTAATATGCAATATATTCAAAAAAGCTGTTTTACATACCCTTATTTTGTTTCCCGATTTCTGTTTTACGTAATATGACACAGACATTCCTTTCGCATTCCCAGTACCTGTGCGTTTTCTTCTACGTTTAGGAGCATCAATTGAAGTGTACTTCAAAATAAAGTTATCCTGGTACATCTTATTTTTGACTTCATAAAATTTTTTGTGGAATTGGGATATGTCCATCATGGTCAAATTTACACATTTTAAACTACCATTGTGCCCACATGTTGGACGAATCGGTGCTTCAGCGGCAGAGTACCTGTAAAATATTAATCAAATATATGTATATAATCTAAAATCATGATAAAGGATTGCGAGTATGCAGATAATAAAAATGAAAATAGCAATAATAAGATAATCACAGAAAAATAAACAATATTGTACTAGGTAAGTAATAATAGTAATCGCAAGTGATGACCCTGAATATAACAGTCAAATATGAGTGAAAAATACTCACTTTTTAATTCGTTGTATTTCCCTCTTCCATGTCATTTTTTGAAGTAACTTTTTACGTGCTTGAGAGGGAATAACCTCTTGAATAGATTTCTCCATTATTTTCTGGCAAAACTTTTAAAAATATTAACAAAATATGAATAAAAACGTTGCACTATCACTCCGAAATGTACGCCGTCGACCGATACAAAATGTACTGACTGAATTCAAGATGGAGGGACAAATCGAGCCCTCCCATTGGTCAGATTGGACGTGCCTTGTGTTGATAATAAGGCTACTAGGACCTGACGGATTTTGAAACTAAGCCATATTTTAAATGCAGAATAACATGAACAATATGAGGAATTGACGGATTTTGAAAGTTAATAATTATTTTTAATACTTTTGTATGCAATATGACGTTTCTATCTCATTTTTGCCTAAAATGGACTTGACTTCTATTGATAATAAGCTCCTGACCTATAGACGATTCATCTACACCTCAAGCAATCCTTCGCCATGCGCAGGACCCATGTAGTGAGCTCGGTGTGGCTTCCTTAATTTGGTCGCTTCATCTTAATTCAAATACCACTTTAATTCAGTTTATATTTAAAAAAAGATGAATCTGGATTCGAAATACACCTCAAATGTTATTATAGTAAGCAATATGCTTGTGTCGTGATGGTGAAATAGGTCAGCAGTACCATAGCACTCAGTACTTTACCATAAGCTTACCAAACTCCTAATTTTAATGAAAATACCAAAATGTTTAATAAATTTACAATGTTTGTTGTTTTGTTTATAATTTGGGTATTTTCACATGTTTTCACAGGAATATTGTATTGTATTTCTGGAAATTCAAGTCTTTTTTCTGTATCCACAAATACTTATGTACATCATTAAAATGAAATGAGTTGTATCATACAATAACCTAAGTATTTCTGAAAATGTATTCAACAACGAGCAACAAAATTTACCTATAGTACATATTGTTAGTTAGATATTTATAAATATATGTTTTTTGCTTTTATTACAATAAAAAAAATACGAAAACATCCCCAAATATGAATACACGATTCACTAACAAGATGGAATATAAATGTATATTTTTTTAATTTAGTTGTGATAAATTAGATGGAAGAAATCACTATATAGTGATAATCTCGCCACTGCACATCATCACATTTTTTCCTGTGTATATTGCCCTATTTTATTTGTTATATGAATGATGATGTGCAAGAAGAATAAAATAAATAAAATAAATAAAATAAATAAAATAAATAAAATAAAATGTTGAATGAATCTTGTTTTCGCGTTTAATTTGAATCCTGCATATACAGCGTTTTAAAATTTACAGAATAGAGTGGAGACCTAGTACAACTATTTGCTAAAGATTACACGACCCTGTGGAGCATTCGGCGAAGAATTGATTTCCGAATCTTTTCCGTAAGTTTACGAGCGTCCTGTTAAAGGATGGTGTTCGTATAAATAAAGATATTTTACATCTTGAATTTGACGAAAAGGTTTACCACCCATTCTGAATGTCAATTTTTTTGTTGGCACGGAGAGGACAGCCTGTTTATTATAACAAGTAGCGTAGGCAGAACACACGAAAAAAGAATTTTCTATTCTTACTTATTGCTTATTTCCCTTTCTTCACATTCATGAAATTTCTAGTTAACATGCACGCCCATTTTTGTCACTCAACACGTGACTGTCTCTGTCAAACGTCGTAGTTTTTGGACATCCGAATTTTCTAACACCCCATTTTCCAGATAAATTGATTTCGTATTTTATCGTCTATTCGGTCCACATGTCAAAACCATCGCAACTTATTTACACGCATGTCGCATACTATCTTAAGCATTCCTCGCGCATTCGTTCATTCTTCTAATATCCTCATACATCTATTTTTGAAAGATTACCTAACTATGTAGGTACCCAACAATTTCGAGGTATTTTGAATGTTTTTAAAAGAGTATCCTAGAGTATACAATCAAGTAACAGAAGATCAGTAAGTGATGTGTAGGATACTCTTTTAAAAACAGAAGTAAGTAGGTACACTGAGAAAAATACTAACGAATCATTGGTACGTACTATCAGATTAGGACCAAAGATCGTACAAACGATTCATTAGTACGAATCTATAATATTAACTCTTCGCAAACAAGTTGTTGTTAAATTTACCAATGATTTGTTTGCGAAGAGTTAATATTATAGATTTATACCAATGAATCGTTTGTACGATTTCTGGTCCTAATCTGATAGTACCGTACCAATGATTCGTTTTGAGTATTGTTCTCAGTGATAAGTGAAGTGTAGGATTCTCTCTTAAAAACAGAAGTAGGTAAGTAAGTGAAGTGTAGAAACATTCAAAATGTCTCGAAACTCTATTCTCCTTCCTAACTGGCCGATTGTAAAAGGTTGTAAATAAATTTAATATATTCAATTAATTCATTAAGATGTATAATTAATAATTATTTATTATAAAGTAAATGTATACTGAATATCATTATATTCGAAAAAAACCAATAGAAAGGTATATTTGAGAAATCTTGAATTAGTTGTTGAGAAACTTAAGAGACGTATGTAATTAAAATATGTCGTTTTATTATTAAATGTTTTGTATCGGTAAATTAGTGGTTCCGTATATGGTAGAATTAAAACATAGAAATTAGTAGATATGTATAACAATACAAGACGTATAGTAGAAATATTTAAATCAGTTCAGAACTGGTACATAATTATTAATACTGATTAACCTCTCTCCGTTTACCAATATGCGGTTATCGGAATTTGAAAATACTCATTTGCTGGATTTTCTTAACATTCTATTCCACTCGTTGTGAGTGATTTAGAAGGTTTTCTTAGTATACTTTTATTTATTTATCAAACATTTATGGCCTTAACCTTTGACATGTTAACAATAATCATGTAAAGTAAAAACAATAACAAACAAAACACATAGAAATAAAACAATAAAAAAGAAAAGAAAAAAACGTAAAAAATAACATTAATATTAAATCACAGTCAGAGCATTTCAAATCAGTAAGTAATTTAAATATAATCATATCATAACATAACATTTTTTTTTATTATTCCAAAAAGAGCATACAAAATTAACATAAAAAACAATATAATGGAATATATTTTGCCACACTAGATTAAAATCTGTTCTGGGGCAATATTAGAAAAAAATACAAATATCAAAATACAATTTTTCAAATATGACTTAGAATACAATTCTTTCATGTAAACTTGAATAAGAGTTAAAATAATTTAAAATACATAAAAAAATAGCATGTCATACGTCATGTCATTTAGTATGTGCAAATAAGATTAATGTAAGAGTAAGTCAGTTATTGTATTATGTTCGTCAGGTCTCTCTCAGACTCCCTTCTTCCCCTGTCCATGAGCCATTTCGTCACCAATTTGTGCATGCATAGACAATTTACACAGATAGAGCTAGTCCCAAACTAACATGAATCTTGTATTATGGGTACAAACGCGACGGTATACATATTATATACAATCGATTTTATGTTTTGTATTTGGTAATTATTGACATGATGATGGTGGTATGGTTCATTTAAAACAAATCTACAAGGAGAACGTTCTCTCTTACCCATAAAAATAAAAGGAAATATAAACTTACATTATTTAGTAAATAGAAGACAAAATTTCCTCAATACACAAGACACTGGTTTATATTTAGTAATAATATAATGTACCTTCTCAACATTTACTTAAATATTTTATATTGTTTCCAGCATATAATGGGAGTTGTTGTATATTTTATTCACACAGTAGAACTTCAACAACTGAAAAGATCTAGAAAAGTATCGTATATTTTGAGAAAACTGTGATATATTGAAGAAATTTATATTGTTTTTTTATTTTATTTTTTTTGTATTTTATCTCATACTTAAATTTTTTGAATCCACATGTCTGGCATTGTTGTTGCATTCGTTATTTTGTATAACATATTGTTAATGATAGAAGACTTTTCTGGCCCACTTATGGCTTTATGTTTACACTATTCTGTCAGTATTACCTGTATATGACTGTTTGTATCCCTGTAAAAATGTAATAAATAAATAAATTAATAGAATTAATCTAATAAAATTTGCATAAAATACCTAAGTCTGAAATTTTAAACGATCTTCCAAAATTTCGAATACTTACAGTTTAGGCGACCTAAAACTAAAACCTCTTGAAATGTTACAAATTTTTAAATATCAAAACCTTTTGAGGCCGTTATGACTTGGTTCTTAAATTCAGCTTTTGGCAACTTTTTGCAATTTCCTGAAATCTCGTTTAACTCAAAATATTGAACAACTGAATGAATCGGTATTTAATAATTATTGTCTTGAAACCCCGTATGTAGATATTTTTAGGGGCGTTTTTAAAATCGACTTTTCAAGGTTCTACTGTATTTATTACTAAACTACCCCTTATTGTAGGGTGTCCTTACAGTTATAGTAGTGGTGGTAACCTCTCCAGTCCTATATACCTACCCTCGTAGTAACAATTTCAACTTTGCAGCACCAGCCAGCATCAGTGGTCCTTTTCAAAATGTATGTATTATTATAAAGTTGCCTAGCACGACCAACTGAAATATTCATAAAATATGATACGAAATTTTTCGATATACACGATTTCAATATACGCAACTATTGCGTCTAAATTTTATAAAAACTAACTATTATAATATATAGGCTATTTTTAAAACTGTGAATTATGAACTAGCCATTTGACTTACTGCAGGGGTGTCGGACAAGTTGGTGAGCGGTGGATTTAAAAAAAACATTTACCATAGAAAACATCGTTTATATTTTATAATTTTCATCCACTATAAAGATGATTGTATTGTTTACACAATACACTTTACATTTTTAACGGTTTTATTATTGGAATTAGATACCTATAAAATATTTTTTATTACTTACTTGAATTTATAAAAGGAGTGCGCCGGATTAACCGTTGCTGCAGATAAATTAGTAGGTACTACTAGTACTAGTATACCATCACAGTATATCCCACAAGTAGGGTAGCCAGAAGACCAGTTGCATGTAATACACATATGTCCTGTGCGTGCCAACAAATAAATAAGACATTAAGGATGGGTGGCAAATCTCATCGCTGAATTAAAATGTCAAATGTATTAATTATTCGAACACCTGCATTTTTACAGGACACTCAAAGCTTGCAAAAATTAGTAGGATGCCAATTCTTTGCCGGGTATTCCACGGGGTAACTTGTTCAATACAACCATCTATCTACACCATGCTTGTCTAAAGTGCGGCCCAAACGCAAATTATGAAAATATTTAAATTTGTTTATTTCTACTAAAAAAATTAATGTTTGCAATATTTTTCATTTTTCACAAAAGTAAATCCATCCATCACATTAATTTTACATATGTACCTATATACATTTTTATACATATGTTCATTTATAATTTTTTTCATAAATATCTAATTCAAATAAAATAAATATAATAAAATAAGTTATTTTATTTTAATAGAACTACATATATGTAGGTATATAGTTAATTTTATTTCCATTTGTTGAAAAAATATTTATGTGCGGCCCAGCATATATTTTTTTTTTGCAATGTGGCCCTCGTATAGTCAAAGTTTAGACACCCATGATCTACACCATCACGACATCTCGCATATGGAAATTTAACTTTAAACGTAATTTTTGCTTTTTGCCGGATTTTTGACACTTGCGTGTACCTAACATGTGAAGATCTTGAGATCAACTCAACAGACACCTTATCTACTCAATCATCTGCACAATTTGCTGGTTGAGTAAATGAGAAATTCTGTTTAGTAATTTTCTTAAGTAACTTATTGTGTTGGTGCACAGTAAATAGAATTCCATAATTGAATTTACAAGGACGAGCGTTTTTCTTTCTACTAGAAATTAATGTTGTATTTTGAGAGAAGTCTCGCGATAAGGTCATTAACAAACACAGGAATATATTAAGTATATGGTATATGCCATTTTGTATTTAGGTAATTTTTACAGACAACCAGTAGTGTCTCCATACTGCTGAGACAGTTCTAGTCTAAACCCTGGATGCGAAAATTTTGAATGAAACTTTGTGGCCAACCCGGGAGTCGAATCCAGGAAATCGTAAGAAATGATAAGAGTCGTCTTCGATAGCTGTTGAACCACGTGGCCAGTTGTATCGCGACTATATAGTTACGAAAAATGTTACTTGAAAAAACTCACATCGTAGATTTTGAAATCTTTTCGGTTACTCAATTCAAATCGTGCGAATGAAAATTATGTAAACGTGAAAATTTTTCATAGAGCATGCGCACGTCGGAAAATCGATTCGAGGCGGACATCTTGTTTTCCATCCCCTATATACATAACGTGTATATAATATTATCAATTTACCAGCTATGTATTTCAAATAATACATAGCGAGAGAGAGTATAGCAGGGATGCTCTTCTGTGAGAGAAAATTGGAAAATGTACCAACTAACTGAGATTGTATACAACCCTCTGAAAAATGAAATGGAGGAAATTTTGAATTTATTCAAAACAGAATTCCAGGTACCTACATTTTTTAATACATTTTTTTATATGTTATGTAATAACGACAACCAAGTTTACTAAATAAAATTACAGTTATAAGTAATATCTTTCAAAATTCAATTGTCATTCAGCAACATGCATCACGGTTAGTTTTGTGTAACGCTTCGGTCACATCTGGAAGATACGATAGGGACATCAAAAGAAGAAAAATGGCCAGTGCTGAGGCCTGAGTCAACAACACACTATCGCGTCACGTTCCCGCTCCGCTAGCGCTCCGCTAGCAGACGATGGTGCGCCAAAGTGTTAATTTTCGTAACTATTGTGTATCTTAGCAACGAAATTGACACTTTCTTGCAACATCGTCTGCACCCGAACGCTAGCGGAGCGGGAACGTGACGCGATAGTGTGTTGTTGACTCAGGCCTCTGGAGAGAACGGTGCACTTAGATAAATTTTTAGCAATGTGTCATGCATAGTGAAAATGCTGGTGCACAATACCATTCTGGCACCGAGAATTATGGATGCAAGTGAAACTTTTACTTCGTTGAAGAAGGACGAAAGTGGAATAAAATGCTGTAGAGATGCGATCATTGAGAAGGATGGTTGGTAAAACGTTGCGTGATAGAGTGAAAAATTAGGGTATCATGGTAATCAGTAATTCAAAAAGAGTGTTGTGGATAGAATGCGAGTAAATAGTTTTGAGTTAATTTTGGGTTCGTCGCTAACCTGGAGGTAGAGTCTCGGGCTACCGACAAGGGGTCCGTGGTTCGATCCCAGGTGCCGGCAAAAATCCCTTTTCACGGCACAAGCTTTTAGCTTGGTATATAATGAGTTACAATCCATTGGATTGGTCTGCAACGAGTTTGGACTTTCTTCTCCACTCCCCCCTATTCTCAGCCAGTCTCTTCAACTCCATGTATGAGCCACAGCTCATGTCCCTCTTCAGTTGGTCCATATAGGCGTCTCTCGGTCGGCCCCTGCCATTTGTGCTTTCGGTCCTGCCCTCTGCGATTGCGATGAGCAGTCCTGGGTGCTTGATGTTGTGGCCAATCCAGTTAGCTCGTTGTTGGCAGATTCTTTTGAGGAGTTGCCTTTTTTCGCCAGCCCTGGTTAACACTTCTTCGTTTTCAACGTGTTCCGACCAATGAATCTTCAGCATGCGTCTATAGCACCACATTTCAAATGCCGCTAACCGTCCGCTTTCACTCTTGCTGATGGTCCACGTCTCGCACCCATATAGCAAAATGCTCCACACAAGGGCTTTAGTGAGATTCTTCCTCACGCTTAGATCAATATTAGGGGATTCTAATATTTTGGATTTTTTGTTAAAGGCAATTCGTGCCTGGTTTATTCTGCTCACAATTTCTGATTTGGAGCGTCCGTCCTGGTTTATTCTGCTGCCCAAGCTTAGTGTGAAAGGTGTATAAGGTTGTATTTGGGTTTATAACAAAAATCCAGATATATCTTTAAAAAAAAAAATAAGTTGCGATGATTTGGACGTACGGAGCGAACGGACGATGTAAGGATGACGAAGAGGGTGTACTAATCTGAAAGAAGAGTATAAGAAATCGCGGACGTCCAAGATTAACATGGTTTGACCACGTGGATCAAGATTGTTGTGGAAGACCGCGTTTTGAATATTAGAGATCGGCGTGCATGTTTGAGAAACTGGACCAATGTGAAAGAGCGAATGTAGTATGTAAGGACAGATCACAATGGCATTCTGTTCCCCCTGTCTGTCCTACAATTTTGGTTGAATGTGCGAATAAGTAGGAGTTAACGACTCCTGAGATATCCGGGTGTGAGGTGGATCCTTCTTCAATGTCCTACCTGGGACACGGCGTGAGGGTATAGATAGATAGATGTAAAATAGTTCCTTCCTTCCTTAATCTCGTTTATTCTAACAAATTCAATCAGAAATTAATATTATGAATGCCATCATTGTTGTACAACGGAATCGCTGTTCAAATTAAACTTCATCTAGTCTTGCCAGAATCATACCCGTGAGCCTGATCGTGCTACTGACAAAAGATGACATTCCGTATTATGTGTTCTGATACATAATACTCGTATAATAGTGCGCATACATACACACAGCTTATTTTATAAAGAGACTAGCTTAAAACTTGGCTTCGTTCGGAAAAAAAATCAAGATCATCCCTAGGTCTTTTAAAAGAGTGGGAATGTTTCTATACGGCTGATGGTCAAGAGATAGTCTAGCGGTTTCAAAAATTGTGAATTGTAAATATACAAAAGGCCCTTTTTTATCCATTAGGGCATCTGCCGTCTTTAGATGTTACTTCGTACGTTCTTGATACGTTGACTCTTTGAGGACCGTAAAGTTTCTGCAAGTAATTTAAAATATCCATCTCTGTAAAATATTAATATATTATATAAATTAAAAACACTGTATTTTCCACTTTTATTAATAACCATACATCATCCATCTCTATTTTATTGTCAAAACGATAGAATTTTAAATAAAAAATACAATCTTATTTTTTAATAGAAGTCCTTTAAAAATGAAACCGTACCATAAAGGGTTAAACAAGTCCAATTCTCTGCATAAATATCACGAATTTCCAACACCAAAACAACCTAACATATCTTTGTTCATAACAATGTTGAAATAACTTTATTATTCGGATATTGCAGGAGTCCAAGGACTCCTATTTATCCGTTTAGGTGACGATTTATTAAAATTTTAATTCTCTCTAGCTTAATACCACAATGCCAGTGTTGGCATCTCCGATCCTACCACGTCAGTGGGCGGGGGACCCGGTTGACGTAGCAGATCCCATCTTGAGACCCACACATCCACGAATGTTCATAACAAGTAAGAACACCTTAAATTTATAACACATGTTTTGAACCAGAAACACGTTCAGATAACTAGAGTTTGTATGAAATCTATTAATTTCGCCTATTACTTTTATGGTGAAAACATATTATTTTATATCTATCATCACAAGATATTCTATTCTATTCTTCTCAAGACCAACGATTTAGGATCACAAGATATCCCATCCCACGAGTGAAGTGGCTAGTAGTTTAATGCATGTATCAAACATGTGATTCGTCTTCTTGCCAATAATAAGGCATTAACAAACAGTCAAAAATATTTATAAGATAGATCTGTTCTGTTGAATTCGAATACTTCTCTTACATAGTTTGTAGCTTCTATAGCATATTGCCATTGTTGAATTAAACGTCATAATTCCCAAGAGTATTGTGACTATCATTTGTTATTTACAATAATTATTCTGGCTAGGGAATAATATTTTGACATAAAATTGATATCAAATGCTGTGACTAAGATGTAATAATGTAAGTTATTATTTTAAACGGAAAAGTTGGATATGTGGAAAGAATGAACAAGAACAGGATGATTACGAAAAATATATGTGGCTTAGTATTCGGAGACATGGTCATCATCATCATCGCCCTCAACGCTCCTCTCGGGAACACAGGGCAGAAACCAGCCTCCTCCATTCAGAGCATCTCTACGCCAGTTGCGTCACCTCTTTCCACGACATTCCTTGCGCTCTGATATTGTTGTCATAGGAACGGTGTATTGTGAAAAAGGGACGCCCGGGCCGACGGAACGGAAGATCAGCGCTCTCTTTGGTCAACTATCACTGGGCATTCTCAGAATATGTCCCAGCTAGGACCATCGTGTCTCCTGTATTACGGAGATTACAAATCTCTGCCGGGTACGCCGGCGCACAGCATCATTTGTGACATGTTCATACCATTTGACATCCAAAATCCTAAAGACATGGTCATCAGACGGTTAAGTATGTAGACATCCTACGGGACGAACACATCTTTAAAACTTTGAATAAGTAGGTATTGGAACGAAAAGCGTATTTAAGTATTGGAGTAGGTGGCACTTGATTCTTTCTGTCTGCCCCTCAAAGGAATGACATGTTAGTGATGATGATAGGTTTAGACATATGTTGAGATGGTCTTAAAATGATACCACTTTCTCTCCTTAAGGACTCTCCATAAGGATTTTCAATTTTACTGCAAGATTATGTATTCAGAACGGGTATGCAAAGGGATTCGGAACTTATTTAACTAGTCTAGATTCCTTTGGTGTATGGCCGCTAAATCTAGAGTGCTCTCTCGGAGCAGCATTAAATCCTGTTTGTGCATATGTGTGTCGTTATGGAGATACATATCTCTAGATACGGAATGAGGTATATAGCGGGTGCTGCCCTTTTTTAAAAAAGTCTAGATTCCTGTGCCTTTATTTTTTTGCACACGATCCATGCAGAGTTTTACTAATTTCGAAAACAATAGGATTTTGAATCAAGACTTCTAACTTTATGGTAAAAAAGTCCAGTAAAATTTTCGTCAATATTATCCAAAAGCGTAATATTTTTATTCAATTCATATGGCACAGATTCACTAGAAAAACATAGTCACCCTATTAGTTTTTTTTTAAATAGAGCGCAGTAACAATATTGTCGAATCTTGACATACTTGCCCAGCGGGTGATTTGAACCCGGGTCTCCGATATTGGGACAATAATACCAGCGACAATAACAATATCAGAACAAAATTTAACAAAACACTTTGTACCAACAACAAAAATGATGACACAACAGAAGATCACAAACAATAAAGAATCAAAACTCAAAGAAGTAAAGGTGAACGATTCAATACTGGAACAACGTAAACCAATAGTGGCCAGATTCTGATAAAGATTTGATTAGGTTGTACTACTTAAAACTTGTCATGATATGATGGTTAATGTCAAACAAACATCCAAAATTTTATTGAAAGGCGGTGAAGGATTGAACTAAAAAAGTTGGAAATTTAGAGTTAAGACAAAATTTCGTAGAACTATTGAAATTAATAGAAAATCACAAAAACGTTTTAAGACAATTAATTGACAAAAATTGGATTCGTTCGTCAAAAGTTTTGTATTTTTTATAACTAACTATTAAATATTGCCACTTCAGAATTGATAAAACATATTGTTGCGATCAGTTTTTCTCTAGCGATATTAGTTTAAAAAAATACCTATCCTATCCTATCCTATACCCTCACGCCGTGTCCCAAGTGGGGTAGGCAGAGAGAACGGAACGCCAAACAGATCTATCTTTACACACTTCCTTCGCTTCCTCCACATTCATACAGTTCCTCATACACGCACGTCGGTTCCTCTTACTCAACACGCGGCCGTCCTTGAGAATTTGATCCACGTGATCAAGCCACGTGGTTCTCGGACGCCCGCGTTTCCTCACACCCTTTCTTTCAGATAAGTATATCCTCTTTGTCATTCTTTCCTCTTTCATTCGTTCCACATGACCAAACCATCTCAGTTTATTTACACGCATTCTGTCCACAACAGTCTTCTTGCATCCGCTCATTCTTCTATTATCCTCATTCTTCACTCTATCACGCAGCGTTTTACCAACCATTCTTCTCAACGATCGCATCTCTACTGCATTTATACCACTTTCGTCCTTCTTCAACCACGTCCATGTCTCGCTTGCATACGTAAGTGACGGTACCAGAATGGTATTGTGCACCAGCATTTTAGCCATGTTCGACACATTGTCATTGCTGACAATGGGTCGAAGTGCACCGTTTACTCTAGCACCGGCCACTTTCCTTCTTTCAATGTCCCTATCGCATCTTCCATCCCTCGTAAACATACTTCCCAAATATACATACTCACTTACTTGCTCCAAACATTCGTCACCAACTTTAATCTCGCAAATCGTTTCTTCATTCTCTCTTTCAAAAACAAGAACTTTCGTCTTCATAACGTTCATTTTCAAACCATTCAAATTGCAGCTTGAATATTTTTAATTTAAAATTCGGATGCAACTATTCAGTGAAAAGCCAACATATTTTCGTCCGTCTATATTCTCATTACAGTATTCGTTCAACTATTTGCAGAGTCATTCAACAAAGGACAAGTATCATGCTACCGATGTGAACACACCCATATCGGCAACAATTGTTTTCATCTTTTTTCTTATTGTATTCAATCATACCCCGTTCGATCCATCTTTGGAACAATGGTTTGTTCAAAAATGATACCGTATGCGCTCTTAGATATTGTTATTAAACTATGTTCAATTTTTCCATTTCAATTCATCTATTTGGATTAGTTATTTTAAATAACATGCATTAACATAATATACCGACACGACACTATTTGTCAAAATAGAGCGACTAGAAAACAAACTGTTTTTTCATGTCTAAATGGTTAACGGTTAAAAAGTAATTATTAATCGAACTCTAAAGATTTATGAAAAAATACCAAAGCATTTATTTTTATAATATACTTAAATATGATCACTTAAATGACCAGATATTTGCAAAGATTCCAAGGAAATCTAAAAAGAAAATCATCTACTATTGATAACAAAGGGAGTCCCACAAGGCAGATTGTTAGGACCAGTTGTTAATATCATTGTTTAGTCAGAAGACTAAAAGTCTGGAAAAAGTTTGTAAGGATAGGATCTATCAAAATAAAAATAGCTTGAATCCTGATACCTTAAATTTTGTGAATACTCTGAGTTTTTATTTTTTTCTCAATCCATGTTTTATTCGGACTTTTTAAATAACCTCGGATACATTGACAGAGTTTCACGTCAACTTATTACATAAATTGTTGGGTATTGGAGTTTGCCAGACTTAGTGGCATTAAAAAATACGTTGAATATTTAAATGACAGACATTTTTGATTTTTTAAACTTCATGGGGATCCAAACGCATTCATGAATTGAGTTCATTAATTTTGGTCTCATGGATTTCACTTCATTTGTGACACAATATCTCAATCCTCTGGAGACCAAACGAGTCAATGATGATGAATTATTTTATTATTGTGTATCTCAAATCGATAGTATTCACGCAATTTGATGGATCACAAACAGGTCACGATGATCGGCAATAATTCAGAACCACAGGTGTAATAACTAAAAAACATAGTTATGTTAAATTAATGGTGCCTATAAAATTAATGTTTTTTATATTGAACTGTAAATAGAATATTATAAGTACGTGGTTGATCATACAAATTACCAGAGACAGAAATAGAAAACAAAACTAGCAAAAGCATCGCTCTACATTTGATAAAATGGATCGCATCTGATAAAGTGAATTAAGTATTAGTAGGTAACTCATAATAATCAACGGGTACATTATCATCTCACAAAAATATGAGTCCATTTTCCATAATTAATTTCATATTTCCTTATTTCATCGGCAATGGCACAACACGCAAAGGACTTCATTTGAGCAAATTTACGCAGAAAACAGCCAGAATAACTATCACACGAAAAAATAATTGAGGAATAGAGTCACATAAAGATTATAATTCCATAGGCTGGTTGTTTATTGTCAAACTATATTCATTTGTAGGGAGGTCCATGGACACGTGTCAGCCACGTTTTCGGCATCCGAAGATTAGCATCCCACGAGACGAAACCGTTTGTCGTATAGATTATGTTATTTTTACAGAATGGGGCGTTAGGATAACCAACAATAGGCACACATCGGAAAGCCGAAACCGTAGAAATTCAATCGAGGGATGAATCTTGGAGAGAAACAAATTGGGGGATGAAACATGATGATTCTTGATTGCGTGCCTTTGCTAATAAAATGGGTGCGGAAATGTTCTTGCACATTAAAAGGCTATAGATTCTCTACAAAATAGATTCTCTACAAAAAATCATATTTTGTAGTTATTTAATTTCTTAATATGCTATTTATAAATATTCTAGAGAAGAATCTCTTAAGGAATAGAATACATATTAAAATGGCATATCTTTAAGAACATAATAAATAAGAAATATTGGTATGTTCAATTTATGTCTATTAATAATACCAAACTTGTTTACGTGATCTACCAATTCAATTATGTATTCTATTTGAGGCAGGATAAAAAAACGAATGGGTAGTGATGCATTGTAGCGATAGTTTTAATGAACTTTACAACTTTCAAAATCCTATTCTGATCTGACGGCACATGTCAACATACAGTTTGTAACAGAAGTAATGCAATATTATGGATACTATTTTAAATAAATTTACTATTCACAATACACTCTTCCTATGACAACAATATCAGAACGCTAGGTATTTCGTTGAAAAAGGTGACTCAATTGGCGCAAAGAAACCCAGAATGGAGGAACCTGGTTTCTTCCCCTGTTCTTAGTGGGAGCGTTAAAAGATGGTTGAGAGAGTTGAGTTGAATGATAACGAATAAATAATTTGTTATTTCAACATTCAATAAAATTATTTCCAAGCACATGCATTACCTTAAATTCGATATTGTGGAACACACAAATACCATTTGCAACAAAAACATACACAAATTGTTCACATAAATTACCAGTTTTACATACTGTATTGCAATGAAATGTTAAACCATCCACAGAAGTGTCTACAGTATACATATAAAGGAACAACAACACACGTGCATATAAATGATTGTCACGTGTTAGATATCCGCTTATAGTGAGAGTGCTTCAGAGCTGTTAGCTATTAGACCGTAAGTGATGGGGTTGCAGGCAAAGTAAAGGACAGTAGCTTTAGGGCAAGTGCGAATTGATAAAACAAAAAACAATGAAGAAATGGAGAAAATGGTGGTCCATATTATGAATACAAGCGTTTTATAAGAGATTATATGCCAGAGAAGATAGATTATTGAAAGTATTCAGTGAAATTGATCAATGATTGGCGTTCCGCAAGGAGTGCTCACGGGTACCTACCTCTTAAAACTGTTTTTTTTTTATGTAATCTATTACTCAAAAAAATATAACTAGGTATATAAGTATGGATTAGAGTAGCCAGAGGTTCTGGAAGCAGCCATGGGCATAATTGTAGGAAGTATTTGGGCACAATGTGCATCCGATCTTGTTTCAATGAGGAAAAAGAGATTTATTATTGTAATTAGTACGAGTTCCAAAAATAAATATATTTTTATGAAAATAGATACATAGTTTTATTTGCTAACCTTGTTTTTATCTCCCGATCTACAAAATATCGGAGAAATAGGGTAAAAATTAAAAATAATATAATCTGGCAAAATAATGTAGTTAGCAGGTTAGAAAGAAAATGACTAACCTCAAAATTAACTCTTTAATAAGGAAGTAATAAACATAATTCAACGTGACGTATGCAGAATTTATAAGGAAAATCGAGGATATATTGTAGTTGTGTTGTCGTTTGGATATTGTTTAACCCATTACTGCATAAGGTTTATTCCTGCATATTTCTTTACGATTTCTTCAACACTTACAAAACATTACCTCAATATGCCTAAAATGAGTTTTTTTTTTTTTTACTAATTTTACTTTTTTAGATCTGGAGCGTCCCGTTTTCGGGACGTTATGCATAGATGTTACATTTCAGTCTTATATAGAGAAATTAAATATTACTCATTGTGTTTTTTATATATCTATTTATTTTTAAGTTTTCAAATAATATAAGTGTGAATATATTTTATAACATTTTAATACTTGAATTACCTTTAGCTAAACATAAACTTAGAATTTTACTTACATTTATATAGAAAAAAAAATATATGTAAATCAGTGAAATAAAAATTAACTCATGTTATTTATGTATGGTAAATTTTGAAACATTTTGGATGAAGTCCGACTGAACATTTTTCACAAACGTACACAGTTTTTCCTTTGCAATGAGCACAGCGGCGTTGCGTATTTTTTTCATTTTCCACAATCCAGTGGTTTGTGCAATCATTGCGTATGCTCGTCAATGGCTTAGGAAAAACCCGTCCCTTATTGGAATCAATTCCATGTTTTTTCAATAACGTGATCGCAACATACCTTCTAAAATTTAGCAAACAGTCTGAATGACTGCAGTTTTTTAACCGTTTTGCCAATAACCAACTATTTACAATTGTTACATCCAGAAAATAAGCGAAAATTGGCCACCACCATTTTTTTATTCTCATTCTCGACCTATAAGCTGCCACGAGCTGATCCATTTTGTCGACACCTCCCATGTTTAGATTATACGCCATCACAACCGATGGCTGAGAAATATTTATAAGGCCTTTTTTTTCTCGAGACCAACAATCTACAGGCTGGATGGAAAGCTCTTGGAAGTTCGTAGCCATAGTAACCACGTTGTTATCATTCCATCGAATCAACATAACCCCATCATCGCTTACACGGTAATCATAATCACCACGTTTTTTTCTTTTTCGCATCTCTGTGACATGGACCAATGGACATTTTTGTGTGCGATCAGCTCGTATTGTTCCAGTAGCGCAAATTCCGATAGATCGTAGGTAACTCATCAAATCCAAAGAAGTGAAGTAGTTGTCAAAAAACACTTTATGGCCAGCTTTTGTTGGGATATTTCCGTCATTCAATAGTGATACAACAACATCTCCTCCAACACCAAATACCTTTTCGTTATTCCCCTTTCCCGTATATATTTGAAAATTCATCATATACCCATCGCTTGAACATAAAGCCCAATTTTTAAAACCAAATCGGATGGGTTTCCCTCGAATGAATTGCTTTGCGTAGTGATTGCCGTAATAGGGAATCATACTTTCATCTACACAGATATTTTCATCAACCCCTCCGTGATATCTAAATGATTCATTTAGTTTCTGAAGAAATGGTCGAAGTTTGAATAGGCGATCGTTCTTATCAATTTTAGAATTATCGTTCAGATGAATATGTCTAAGTATTGTTTCAAATCGATTACACCTCATAGATTTCGCTAAAATATGTGGCACATCTTCTTCTTTTGACCAATACATACGCTTGTTAGGATATTTTCCGTATCCAGATAATAAAAGTCCACCAATTATGACAAACAATTCATCTTTAGTCATTTCTAAATTAATATTTTTTTGCGTTTTAGCATATAAATTAGTTTCATGTAAAATATGATCTAATAACTCTTCGTTGAAAAATAATGAAAAGAAATCGATCGGAGTTTCGCACTTGGTTGCCTCAACCGATGATCCAACGGGAGTGCAGACAGTTTGCAAATCAGACTCAAGATCTTTTTTAAACCATCTTCTCTCTGTCCTCGTACGTTTTGTAGGCGGTGGAATCAAGGAATCTTCTTCTTCAAGATCTGCGGATGTAGCTACTTGCACTTCACAAGCGGAATTCAGCAATCTCCATCCCAAATGATTCATTTCTCCTTCGTTTTCATCATCACTCTTATCCGAATCTTCGTCTGTATCATTACCTGTCTCTTCGGGCGGAATCGCATAAATAATTGACTCAAAATTATTGTCAGTGTCTTGTCTTTCTAATTCACTGATTATTTCTTCGACACTCAATCTGGTAAAAAAATAAAATATCTATGAATAAATCATTATCAAGCAGCTGAAATGATTTCAAGGGAAAGAAGAACATTACGAAGTGAAATGTTAATTCGAAAATTAAAACGAAATTAGAAACGAATGAATTAGTAAAATAAATAAGTAAATTTATTTGAATGAATTTCCAATAGTTATGTACTTTTTGTAAATTTTCTATCCCAACTTGACATAAAATGTTAACATTTTTCGCACTAAAATAATACACAATTCAATTATTTCATCGTTTTGCAAAAAGATATAAAAAAAGTAATGAAGTTTTGAAAATAATGACGTGCGCGAAACGTTAGTTGGTACTAAGTGTATATTCTCAAAGTGTCATGAATGCATAACGTCCTATAAAAAGGATCTCAAAAACTAACTGAAGATTACGCACAAATATAAAATGTTAATCATTGATTGTTATATATCAAATGAAAGCTGAATGTTTTTATTTCGACACTGTTTTAATATTATTTTCATAATAAACAAAAAAATATAAGTTTTTATCAAATTTCTTACCCAGCGCGCACACTGTAAACTCGCTTGGCGGCCATCTTGGATTCAACTAGCTATTCCAAAGAAATCAATGCATTGTTGCCAAATATATTGACGCTACGAAGTTGCCAATTTATTTAGCTTCATATTGGTCCAAAAAAAAACAAAGATATCTTTATGTATACTCAAAAATTATACAAAATACTGAGATCCTAAAAACGGGATCTTATGTCGTAATGGGTTTTAATGTTTTCTTCTGGGATCGCATTGGCCTTCAGCTGTAATGATCCTTGTAAGAATCGTCTTATTGTCAGTAATAATTTTTAGATTTTAGATTTAGAGGTTAAACGCTGCATTACCTCTATCAAATCCAAAGCTTCGGGAAGTGATGATATAAGTATAACATTTGTGTCACACTTTCTACATACTATTCTTCCTTATCTCACTCACATCATTAATTGCTCATTCGAAAGTGGCTCATTTCCAGGAAAATGGAAGAGAGCTTTTATCATTCCACTCCCAAAAAAAAGCACTGTCGCGGGTCCCCAGGACTTTCGCCCCATTTCCATACTTCCTTTTTTTTCTAAGGTAATAGAAAAACTTGCGTATTTACACTTCAACCAATATCTCACAGAAAATGGTTTTCATAATAATTTCCAATCGGGATTCCGTGAAGGGCACAGCACAGTAACTGCTCTGGTTAAGATCACAGATGACGTTAGAGTTGCTATGGACAGAGGGTTGCTGACACATTTAACGTTGTTGGATTTTAGTAGTGCATTCAACTCTGTAGATTTTGATCTACTCTTGGCTACACTCAATCAACTCAATATATCTCCATCTTGTGCTGCATGGTTTGAGTCGTATCTCAGGGGTCGTGCACAGTGCGTTCGATTGCAGAGTGGTGTTAGTTCTGAGTGGGTGGAATTAAGGGCAGGGGTACCGCAAGGCGGAATCCTCTCTCCCCTTCTATTCTCAATTTTTATTAATCCAATTGCGCGACATATTTCATGTCAATATCATCTATACGCGGATGATTTGCAGGTTTATACTCACTTTAAGTTAGATGACCTTGCAACTGCAATTGACTGTAAATCACAATGCCTAAAGCAAATTTCTGATTGGGCTTCCAGCAATGGACTCATTCTTAATCCATCCAAATCACAGTCAATATTTATAGGGAGCCACCATTTAATTGGTAGACTTAACAATATAAGGATACCTCCCACGCAAATGAATCACGATACAGTTCCATATTCAAAAACGGTTAGGAATCTTGGTCTGATTATTGACCAGAGACTGTCTTGGCAACAGCATATAAATTCTATTCGAAAAAAATTCTTTTATTCGTTACATAATCTCAAAAGACTGCAAAGATTCTTGCCAGTGAAGACTAAGATCCTACTCGTTCAATCCTTATTAATACCGATCCTTGACTATGCAGACATTGCTTATATTGATCTTAATGAGGTTCTCTTGACTAAAGTTGAGAGACTTCAAAACGCAGGCATCCGTTATATTTTTAACCTCAAAAAAACTGATCACATAACCTCGTACAGAAACCAGCTGAAGTGGACCACCATACGTCAAAGACGTGATCTACACATTTTATGTCTAGTTTTTAAAGCTTTATTTTTAGCGTCCTCCCCTTACTATCTTAAAGTCAAATTCGAGTATCTAGCGAGTCATGGTTTACCCTTGCGATCTAACAGAGAGCGTCTTCTAGCTATACCAGCACACAGTACAAGCTTTTTATCTAACTCATTCCTTGTTCATGGTGCTCGCAGTTGGAACAATCTTCCTTCGAAAATCAGGATGATAACAACCTTTAATTCTTTCAGACAAGCTGTCAAAAATCATTTTCTCTCATTGAATTTAGCATCTGACTCCTAAATCCTTTTTCCTTTCCCTATGCATGTGCACGCTACAATTTAATATGTTATACTTTTATTATTATGTGTCCGTAAGTGCATTGTTGCTTGCATGTGTTCTTTTTCTTTTCTTTTGTTTACTTTGTGTTGTATTTTTATTTCTTTTATGACTGTTGATATGTAAGGGTGTATATATGTATGCATGTGTTTTTTTTTTTTTTTTTAATTTTGTTTAGTTTTAGTTACCGGGTTAGTTGGAAGACATCGCATTTTAGCGATAAACTCGCCCTCTGTACATTGAATTTATAATTGTTATTTTTATGCCACTATTTCACTATGTAATATTGTAACCAATGTACAGTAAAGAATAAAATAAATAAATAAAATAAATAAATAATAATAATAATTATTGGCTACTTAATAGTGGAATTACATATCAAATAACAAAAGATGGAATAAAGAGGTCAAAAATACTATAAAAAAGAATCTACGTCTTTTAATGCTTTTAGCCCTCTCACGATCAAGTCCGATTATGTGCTATCACATTCTTTCACATCCATAAATATGAGGAATAGCCAAATTCTAAAGATCCTTTATGCACTATGTCCATTGTTACACGTAAACATCAGTCCTTTCCGCTTTTTTTTATCACCCACCGTCATAATCTCGATTATTTATTCATCCTCGAATTTGGAAAGATTGCCCCCGATGGCGGATGTCACTAAATCATAATTGTAATTGTTGGAAATGTGTTGAGTAATGAATGTAAATCTTTTCATTTGGGAGAGTTGCATGATGATAAATTATTTACTTTACCTAGAGATCTATACCTATTTCTTCACGCATATCCCAAATGTTAATTGACGAGTAGACTCGTTTGCGATAAACATACAATTCGTTCTCTCTGTGTCATCAATCGTTAATTGTCTTGAGATTATTAAATTGTTTTGTAATTGCAGGATCGATTCACCAGCGTGTACATATGGAATGACACAAACTATCGACTACCTGATAAACGAGTGTTCTCTATACATATTTTATGGAAATCTTCAGAACTCACGGATGATGAAATCCATTAGTGGCTGCAGAATTTGGATATCTAGTTTGAGCGACCATAAAAAGAATGAATTGTGGCTGGTAAATTCTCGAGATTATTTTTACAAATAAAGAAATGAGAAGTGAATTGGGAAAAACAAATAAAAAATCAGTCACTCGTTTATAGAAAATGCAAATTTGGTCTCCCGTCATTGTCATAATTCTATCTTCAATGTTTCTCTCGAGAACATCTGGTGGAAACAAGTTTTTTTGTTTTATTGAGCTTCTTTCCTAACGATATTACTAGACTTTGTCACCATCATTATGGAGGAATGGTACACCATGAACGAAAAAACATTAACGCTGATTTGGGTCAACTATACTAATTATCAACTCAAAAAATCATTTGGGACAACCCAATTCGTTGATCAAAAGAAAGGAAATAAAAATAGCTGAAAAGTCATAGGTGTATAATAATTTCTTGACCTCTTACGATTGTCGCTACCTGTCTTTAATTTTATGGGAATCAGGAAATGCCATTGACAACAATACTACAATAGAATTTGATACAGTTTTCATACAATATAATATATTGCCTATTCGTACCCAACACTTGCTATTGTCATGATATAATGGACGACCTAGAATCAGAGAGTATAAACACATAGATGCGATCTTCAAATTTATAATTCAAAAAATAAAGAAATAGAGTTATGAGTGAGATAATCGGCGAGTTGCCTGAACTTTGCGAATTGGCTAACTATCGTGAACGTTAAGACAAGTTTTTAATTATTTTACTATTTGTAGGTGACATGACAATATCTTAAAAGAAAACTTCCCATTGGACAACTCCATGTCCAAGTTGGGAATATTTATAATTAATCCAAAAAGTGCTAATTAATTGAGAAAAAGATTGAAAAATATCTCAACGCATACAAGTTGATTGTACGCTGATTTTCTGAAGTAGTTTTATTATGAAAAAAAAAAATCAATTTTGTGAGTTTTGTGTTTTGTCAACAATTTGATAAATTTGTAAAAAAAATTTGAATCCTAAAAATTTTGTTGTAGATATTTATTTATTTATATCAATTTAATGTTAAGATATCTAAATGAAAGCTCTCGGGATACATAATACAAGATTCATATCTAAGTTTGGGACTAGCTCGGTCTGTGTGAATTGTCTAAACATGTTATGTTATGTTATATTAAAAAGTTTTTGTGAAAAGTAAACAGTAGGTATTGTATAAGTACCTACACTTTAAATTCTTAAATAAATACCAATGTTCTTTCACTATGTACACACGCGAACCCTCTAACACAGTGGATCTTAACCTTTTTGGGGGTACCGAACCCCACCAGCTACAGCATATGCATTCACCGAACCCCTCCTAATTTGAAAAATAAAATAAGATTTTTACAAATTCAAAACATGGTATATATTTATATATAAGTGTACAAAATGAAAAAAAAATGAAAAAACAAAGATCAAAACATTAAATTTTAATGGTTAACCAAACCTGATTTAAATCAAAACATGAAACATATTAATTAATGAATTATCGGAGTATTTTTTTCTTTTTCCAACTCGCAAAACTATCTTGTTTTTAAAATGATTTTCACCGAACCCCCAAGACTGACTCATCGAACCCAGGTTAAGAACCACTGCTCTAACAATTAAAAATTGTTATGCAACCTCTATAGAGTTAGTTACACATCAATGTCACGGGCAGGACATTTAAAATCAGAACAATACAGATTAGTATGAACTTGTATCTACTAAAAGTAACTAAATTTGAAAATAAAAGTGTTGCAGTATGTATCTATGTGGTTTGAAAAATTCTTTGATGTAATAAAAAGGCATTAATTTTAGTGCCTACTTATTTTAATATTTTGGAAATATAAGCAGGCATAAATTATAGAAGTTTTATTTGGATTAGAAGCGTGCCTAAAGAGGATCTTGATGTCCTTGTGTATGCCCTCATATTTCCGGTATAAAAATTCCATCTCAAAAATATGAAATTGTGTTTTATTCTTACTTATCGACTCCTGTCAAAGGATTATTTCTACTATCAAAATTTAAGTTGCGACGGAATTCGAAAGAAGTGGGTTGGTCAGCAGATTAAATGATTTTAATCAACATGTGAGTCTTTTTCCCCGTGTCATTAAAAATTATAAAAATCCAAGAAAGATCGCGTACTTCATAGATTAAATCCCTTATATGTGATGTTTTACGAATACTTGCCTATTACTGGACACTCGTAAACTTATGGAAAAGAGTGGATTACCAATTCTCTGCCGAGGACTCAGTGAAATCAAAATCCTTATTTCAGAAATATAATATTTTAAAATCATAACTTATATCTTGCTTTTACTTGCTTTTCGTATGGCCCGGTGTTGATGAATCTTGACCCATGTGGGCTGCGTCGTATCCTCGACAGTCTTGGCTCTAGTGCAGAGAGCCAGAAGCCAGAGAGACCTACATATTATATAAAATCATAACATGCAAAAATAAGATTTCTGATAAACTTTAATCCACATGAAAGTGTGAAGTGGACATGGCTAAAGGAGGATTTAAGTTGCATGAATGCAGTAGAAATGAGATAGTTGGGAAGGATGTGTGGTAAAAGGATGAGAGATCGGGTGACTAACAGTGATATACGAGAGGAATGTGGAATGGAAGTTGGTGTAATAACCAAGATAATAAGTAACGATGGTTTGGGCATCTCGAAGGAATGAATGAGGTCAGAATGAGCAAATAAGAACAAGGGCAGAATGTATTTGTCTGATAGGAATGATGCTCGGATACGTGGCCGTCCGAGGATAAAATGGCAAGATCATATAAACCAAATCCAACAGGGCGGTTACGTGTTGAGCACATTAAACAGGAAAGCATGCGTTAGGAATTGAATGACAGTGATAGGCTAGGAGCAAGTGGCGTTCAATCCTTTTTTCCTATCCCACGAGGAAGCAACGTGATGATACCTAAATAAACCCCATAAAACTAATCTGCTTTTATTATAAAGGTAGATAGTCTGTTAATGAAAATAGATTTTGTAATGCTAGTCTAGTAATTGAATGAGATTTGGTGCCGGCAGGTTGCTGGCAAGGTGATCTGACAACGTACAGAGGTTTGTCCGTGGTGACTGGATGTAATCTGCACAATGCAGAAAGCTTTGGAGGCATATGCTCAACAACGAACTCAAAAGGACTGATGGTACTAATAATGTTGGATGTAGGACTCCGAGTGATACCTATCAATTAGAAAAGAGTCATTCTGCTCAGACACCTATTATAGAGTAAAGTGACTGGTATTTATAGTGATCGTTAAAATTTAGTATCAAAATGACTTAGCCATAATCTTGTAATAAAAAGGCTATAAAATTAGCAAGATGGAAATCTATTCGTAGATTTAACAGGATAACAGAATACCGATACAGGCAATTGTCGTTTAGGGCTCGTTATTTCAAATAAAAACAACCGTTAAACGGGTCAAATATTGGCAATTAATTGTACCTAATTCTAGGGAGAGGACTTCCTCTCACTTGATCGGGGAAATGTAACGCAGCACTTATTGCCAAGTGTTCTGACTTTTGATGGATGTAAAAAGTTTTGATTGGTATTTATAAACTAATTATACATACCTATATTTTGTTAATCATATTTTGAAAAACTCTAGATTAATCATTCCAGTTGATTACACTCACCGATAGTCAACCTATTTAAATAGGTATTGACTAGGTAGGTATGTTGTATATCATACACATACATAATATTATGTGAACTTCCTTTAGGAGTGCATGACACAGAGTTTCGACGCTTATAATCCTATTGTGTCAAATTCATAACATGTTTTTGTCTAAAAAGAAAAATTTTAGGTCAAGAAACACGAAGAATACGGATGAATTCCTAAATTTTGTAAAGTCAATGGTTTGAAGTATGGAAAAGAATCCATATTATGAAGAATTGTTTTACTTTATGCAATATTAAATTTATGAACAGAGAAGACCTGTACAAAGATTGTATAAATATTTGCATTGCAACCAATTTAATGAATTTAATTTATTTGTAAAAATACAAAAGTCAAATTGCACTTTTCATCTTGGAAATCGTTTACTGAAAACACGACAAATAAGTACGATTGTATTTTGATCTCAGTTACTTAGATTATCTATTCAAAAACATTAAATAATATAAAATATGAAGCTATTTCAGAACGTACAAATTTATTATAAACGTTTGCATAAAATGTTAATCTTTAAATCTTGTATGGACACGCGCCAAATAACCCAAATAATGTATTGATAAACTCTATGAATTCATAATCCATGTCAACTTTTGGGGAGTTTATTGATTTTTAAGAATGTTCAAGAAACTCAGTTTTTTCGTCCACATCTTCCACAAAGTTTTTGACGGACCGAACGAGCTTTTTTATGATGATATCAAAGTATAACAAATGAGATACGGTGAATCTATGGATTGAAAATCATTTTGATTGAAAATGTGGCTAGTTTTCATCCAGTGCTTTCGAGAAGGGGTTAAAAGAAAAGACGAAATAAAAAGACTTTGTTCTGAGGTATCAAATTATCATGAGGTATAAATGAGTCTTGGCACTTAACCAAGGCTCAGGAGCGGAAGATACTAAGCTTTGAAAACAGGTGTCTCAGAAGGATTTTGGATGTCAAATGGTATGAACATGTTACTAATGATGCTGTGCGCCGGCGCACCCAGCAGAGACCTGTAATCTCCGTAATACAGGAGAGACGATGGTCCTGGCTAGGACATGTTTTGAGAATGCCTAATGATAGTTGGCCAAAAAGAGCACTGTTTTTCCGTCCGCAGGGGTTCCGTCGGCCCGGGCGTCCCTCTTTCACAATACACCGTTCCTATGACAACGATATCAGAGCGCAAGGAATGTCGTGGAAAGAGGTGACGCAATTGGCACAGAGACGCTCTGAATGGAGGAGGCTGGTTTCTGCCCTGTGCTCCCGAGAGGAGCGTTGAGGGCGATGATGATGATGATGATGATAAATGAGGTATTAATCCGGTAGTTTGTATTGGTACAGAGCAGACTTTCATTATATTAAAACAATTTCAGATTTCGTCCTTGTGCTGTGGTAGATCATTTAGAAAAGATCACTGATCAATAATATACCTAATTCATTATTTAAGTCTTGACAGAGAAATTTCCTACATAAAGTTCTCAAGATTGTTTGCTCCTCATAAGATATTTGTTAAATGATAGTCGATTCGATGTCGATTGAAACATTTTCAATACATAAATTTATGAGAAGCATTGAAAAAAAAGAAATAAGAATGTGTGTGAATACTGATAAAAATATATCAACTTTATTTCGATACATTCTCAGTAATTAGTGGGTACTTATGTATAATATGTTTTGATATTCTATACGAGATTATAGATAAAGAAATAATAAATTAGGTTTTGTCTGTGACTGAACTCAATGCTTTGATTTAATATTGTATGATAAATTATTCAATAGTCCTATTTGGGGTGGCATTGCACTAATATCGATAAACGCATATCGCTGGGGAGTACCACAGGGCACCCTAATTATACCCTAATGAAATTGTAACCCAATACTTTTGATCTGCTAAGGGCTCTGGTAGTTAGATGCGCTTTTTAATGAAGGGCATTTGCATTGTATTATTATTTATTTATTTATACAATGTAAGGAGATTGATTTTTATTCATTTCCATTGTGTTGGGGCGTTTTAATTTTGTTAAATATTGGAGTAAATAATAAACAGCCTTTGGCTGTGTGTTGGACGGATTTGTTTTGAGATGTGTTGGTGTATTGATAGTTAATGTACCGCATATTTATTTGATAATTTATTTTTATAATTTCATTACTGATGTAAACAAAAATTATTTGAATCAAGTTATAGATGTAATCTGAGTAAGGCATTGTATTTATTAAATAAATACATTCCTCAATTTAAATCTATTTTTCAAAATATATCGGACTAATCAGATATCCTTGAAGGACGCCGCTTGCTATTAAACCTAGACTCTTTTACATCAAATATTGGATGTTGTTTTATTTTTAGTTCTTTGTTGTCATCAAATCAGAGATGCAAATTTTAAAATCTTTAAAAGCTTAAAGTTGAACATTGTAGCTAATATACATGTTTTATGTATGATTATTTTATATATTTTTGCACGGTTTCGTGTAAAAATTTTCACGGTTTTATATCACATGAATACCTGTCTAACGCCTTTGTGAATTATGGCCTTTGTACGTTAATTTGTAGATTGTTTACGAGTTTAAGAAATATTTTAATATCTGAATTGGTAGTACGATTGAGAAACACAATTTTTTTTCATGCACAATGAGTCTATGATTCAAATACATTATTGTGATATTCTAAACTCACGTTTTTTTGTGATTGTATTTTATTACGGGAATTTCTACAGTGGAGTAATCAGCGGATATTTTTAGCTTTTTATAAAAACAAATAATTCAAACATTCGACAAATTCAGTTCAGCGATGTGGTGTGCTACCCATCCTAAATTTCTTAACTTTTATTTCCACGAAGAAGACAACTTGCAAGCTTATTACATGCAGTTTATCCGCTGGCTACCCCATTTGTGGGAAGTGCCGTGATGCAATGGATGAATGTTTCTATTGAGATTCTCATGTAAAGGAATAAAGTTTTAAAAATTCACTTATACATAAAATATATGAACACTTGCTCACAAATAGTTTTCAAATGTATTGAAATAAACATCAGAAATTTGTATAAAATAACATATAAAATGTGTAATTTATTGTTAATTTATTTTTATTGCTTGTTTAAATTTGCGTACATTATGACATAATGATATTGTTCGTTTATAAAAACAGGTTTGATTGTATTTAAGGGGGCATACAACATTATGTTTTAACAGAACATTGTTTTCGGTTAGACCTGTCTGGTTTAGACTGGCTGACGTTTCTATTCACATTTTACAATTTCATGAAGACCTACAAAGTAAGTATGGAAATCCATATATTTATATTTTTCATGTAAACTCTTCCTTAGATATTAAAATGAGTACATTGAATCCAGCGATTAATATTGTTATTCACCAACCACCACCCAATTCTTCAATAGTAAATTCACATTTCGTATTTTGACAGTTAATACAATATTTGTGGCTCGTAATATTATCGTCATCCACAAGGTTTTTGACAACTACTATCATTTTCATCCTTTTACGTTCTATTACAACGACATCAGAGCGTCATGAATTACCGTGACAAGAGATGACTTAATTTGCTCAAGACTATCTGAATAGAGGAGGCTAGTTTTCACGCTGTGCGCCCGAGAGGATATTTGAAGGATTACTTGATTGATTGGTTAATCTTTTACTTTAAATGATGGACTTTTAATGCTCTGAAGTCTCGTACTTGGTCAAAAAATTGGTAAGTATGAAGTCATTCAAGTCATTATTTAGTATGATTGGTTCTCCGAAGCTCTAGTTATGACCTAACCTTCTGTGGCATTCCCGGACAAGAATAAATACCATAATTTTTCTATAAGTGTTCGAGTGTCTAGTAATAGAAAGGTATTCGTAATTCATCACAAATATGACCTGTATAAATTTTGCACGTATCTTTTAGTGATTATAGCAATACCAAAAATTTGTCAAAGTCCTTCATTTGTATAAAAAGATACTGGGCTATAAGTATTAACTATCGATTTATTACGTATTGATGGAAATGATTTTTTATAAAAATACTTTACTACTATACTATACCCTCACGCCATGTCCCAGGGGGGGGGGTAGGCAGAGAGAACGGAACGCCATATAGATCTATCCTTACATACTTCTTCCGCTTCCTCTACATTCTTCCAGTTTCTCATACATGCTCGCCGATTTCTCTTACTCAGCACGCGTCCGTCCTTAAGAATTTGGTCCACGTGATCAAGCCACGTGGTTCTTCGACGTCCGCGCTTCCTCACACCCCTTCTTTCAGATAACTACATCCTCTTCGTCATCCTTTCATCTTGCATTTGCTCAACATGTCCAAACCATCTCAACTTGTTTACACGCATTCTGTCCACAACACTCCTCTCACATCCGTTCATTCTCCTAATATCCTCGTTCTTCACTCTATCTCGCAACGTTTTACCAACCATTCTTCTCAGTGAACGCATCTCCACAGCTTTTCTATAAAAATGACGGGTTAAAAACGATTTATGATAGAAATCTGTTGACTTAACTGAGATACATACATCTTCAGTTCAGCGATGATGTGTGCTACACATCCTGGCTATCTTATTTGTTCATTGGCACAAGGAGAACAATTTGCATGTAGTTACTAGACTGCTGGCTACGGTATGTATGAGAGAATAAATTAACTCGACTGATTAAGTTTTCAACGGGTCATAGATCCTTAAAAACAAATAAAAATTTCAATTTTAATATTTTATAAAATCGTTTAGAATTTACAATAGTTTGGAATGTGCTACCGATTGCCTCACACCACTCCCGGCGTTTTATAAAAAGAACCATTTTGATATTAAATTATGGCCGTGCATTAATTTTATTTGGCACTTTCTGGCTACCAAATTTAGTTTTTTTTGCAAGTATAATTTTTCGACACTATTTTTTATTGCCGGTCAGGATCGGATTCAGGTAGCTAAATATTTTTTTAACACATCTTCATGCCCTAATAATAAGCTTGTGTCATTAAGATAAAGTAGATATCTAGTATGTGACAATTTTTTTTAGCAATAGTCCATCATTATGATGAAACTAGCGAATATTTTGAATGTGTAAACATAAGTACCTACCTCAATTTTATGTTTATTTGGTAAGGAAGGGATCTTGATTGGTTTGCTCATTGTTGTAATTGATTGTAATATTTATTGTTGTAACTGTATGATCCATAAAAAATAATAAAATAAAATAAAATAGAACATCACCCGGCAACGTGCAAGAATAAAAAATAAACATTTGGACTACTTACATATTTTGATTATTACTTACCTCTTTGCATTTTTTGATCAAAGCAATTCTCCAAAAATATTAATTCACTACGCAAATTAAATAATATGGTTGATATAACTTTTTTTATATACTAGGGTTTACAAAGGACAACCCAAAAGTTAAGTAATTAATTAAGCAATTCATTTTACAAATTACGCATTTTACACAATTCAATAGAAAAGATAATAGAGCAGAATAACAGTAGGTATTACATATTGTACTCGAATAATATTCAAATATCGAACAGTACCTATAATTCAAATTCAGTCATTGGAATCGGTTCTGTATTCTTTATTATTATTAATAATAACATCGGTCCCATTTGTAAACATTTAAAATGTTATTGTTGCAAAAATCGGTAGGAATTTCCGTTCCATTGTCAACCGTGGAACTTGTTCCATTTCATATTATTAATTTTTAAATTTAGAAGCAGCGCTGTAGAATAATGACGAACGCGGATATAGGCAAAATATGATTTTTATTACTTGTCAAATTGGAACAATGAAGAAATATTATTGGAGGAATCGCTCTTGTAATTTATATTGGCTGTATGTGATGGACACGCTATGTTAGATTTGGGTGTGTAAATATTTTAACATTTGCATATTTATTTGATTTTTTTTAAATTAAGAAACCACGAGAAATGTAATGTCAAATATTGTTGCATGTATCTAGACTCCGGTAAAAAGTGGATATTATAAGCTAACTCCATATAATAAACAAGCAGGTCGTCGTCTTCGTACCAAAATTAAGACATCCAGTTTTGCGAATTACTTGTGTCATGTCATTTACAGGGCACTCAAAAATACAGAAAAGGGGGGAGACTTATTTTATTCCAAAAATTCTACGATAACCAAACTTTTTTGTATAATTCTAAGCAATTGTACCAAAAAAACAACATGAAATACAATAATAAAGTAAATTATCAAATAAAGTTCGATATTTGAAAATAAAAAGCGATTATGATCGAACATTATTGTCTATGATTCTGTTCAACCAATAAAGGGTGTTCATTCAAACGTAATAAAGAAGATTCCTTTTGACAATTAGAGTAGAAAACGTTCTCTTTACAAAATTTAAACGAACCATGTGACTTAGTTTTGCGCGGGCTTTTTGACGTCGAATTCTATTACTTAACCCTTAGAATCCTGAGCTTAAATTAATAAAAATATAAAGATTATTTTGCTCAGTTTCAGTGAATCACGTAGGTCTACTAAAAATATTTTTTCGAAAGTGACAGAGGACCCAAAACAAATAGTTTGATTTTATTGGAAATAACAATGTGGCAATCACGAAATATTCAATAAAAATTTAATGTTATTAAATATTACACCATCGTGTCATATCTTATTAATGGGGCAGCCAGCGGACTGTCTGCAAGTAATAAACATACAAATTGTCCTGTCTGTGACAGTAAAAATTTAAGTCATTCAGGATGGGTGGCATACCTCATCGCCGAATTGTAAATGTTAATTGTCGGAACTCATTGAGATGGTAGGCCCCAATGTCAGATATCTGTCAAATATAGTTTTATATGGAGGAAAATTGTTGCTACAATAATATTATTTTCATTTTTTGGCAAAATATTCAAAATATCAAGTATAAACTTTGGGAAATTTGTATTTGAAGTAGATGTTAGGAAGTAGATTTTAGGCAAAAATAAAATCTACCTCGAATATAAACTTTAGGAAATTTGTATTCGAATTAGATTTTATTTTTGCCGGCAAAAATAAAATTTAACTCGAATGTAAACTTTATCGGTGTCGAAAATCTTGGTGCCCAAAAATAATTTAACGTGGTGACCAAAAAATAATTCTACATATATGGCAATAATTTTGTGAATATTACTTTTTCTATGAAATCTCACATTTGACAACAGTGGGGCCTACCATCTCATATAGTGCCGAGACTTATTCTTTACTGTGAATTCCACGGGGTGATTACCTGAGTACATATTTTTAATTCTCAAATATGTTTTTTTCGATATTATTTGGGTTAGTTGGAAGAGTCGCGCCTTTGCAATAATCTCGCCCTCTGTATATTAATTGTATCTTTATTGTAGTTGTTTGTAAATCAATGTACAGTAAAGAATGACTCCTTTCTCTTTTCCTACATATTCTTCTCCTTTGTCCTACCTCTTTTCCTTCCTTTAAGATTTTTTACGTGAAAGTTTCATAAAATTGGGTTAGTTGGAAGAAATTACCCTTCAGCGATAAACTCGTCCTCTGTATATTGATTTTATGATTGTATTTGTTTTAAATGTATTTTTGTGTAAATTTGCTTAAAATCAATGTATAGTAAAGTATAAATAAATAAATAAAATATAATAAATAAATAAACACGCAAACCCTGGAACAATCATTAATTAATATGTAGAAATTATGTTATAACAGGATGCCAGCCATACATATGCCAACTGCTTGTGCGATATGTTAGTGAGAACAGATGAATAAGCGGAATGTGCGATACCTAAATAATTGACTTAACTGTGGTTCATGTTTGTGGATGACAGTTGGGTTACAAACGATTTAATTTTATTTTTGTAAACCGTATACAGTATAAAGTTGTTGTCTGTTTTGTACTTTTTATCAATAAAAAAAGTAAAAAAATAAAATAAAATATAATGTTTATTAAGTCCTCGCGCGTGAACCTCGGGTCTTTAAAGGTTAAGTACCTATATTTTTTCTTTCTCTTTATTCACAAATAAGTTGGTTTGCAACTTTTAAAATCTGATTAGATAGATTCAAAGGAATATTTTGCAGATTGCGAGAATTATTGTGTTATAAGAAAAATGAAAAAGTGGGTTTTATAATGATGAAGTAGTTGATTCCGATTTATTCGGAATTTGTTTTATCGAATTTTCTGATTCAATTATTTTAATTTATTGATAGATATTATATTTTTATTATTTATGATTCAATTGTATTATGATATTCTAGCGCTGAGATAGTGCAAGGAACAATTTTTTTTTTTTAAATACAATGGCTTCTAGTTTGTGATAAACCTAAATGCTCCCACAACAATTGTACAAGCGGATGATCTTTTGGTCGTAAGTGGTATTTGAAACCAGAAATACATAACAGAATATGAGATATTATCACAGGTTTAGTAACCACCTCAACTAATTTATTTATTTACATATCTAATATACGGCTTTTTAAAATAGCCTTTAAAGGATAATAGCATAAAAAAACACACTTGAAACAAACACAATCAACATATAAGAAACAACGAAAACAAAAACATGATAACAGAAACTACATGGGATTCTTAATGGAAAGCATGTACCTTCGAACAAATCGGCTCAAAACACATTTCCTCACTTCACAAATCACTCGAATCGGGTGGATTGCCGTCACCGATTAATAATAGTAATAATATTTCCTCACGGTGTACTCATTAATATATTATCGATTGGCTGGTTACCCCAATTCATGTTAAAAAAATTCTTTGTATTTTATATAAACGCTTTAATCACTAATATAGAGAGACACAGTGAAAGAGTGCTATTTTCTTACGCACAGAATAAAACGTAATCATAATGGGTATACTCAATAGTTAAAAAGAACTTTTTATTTTCCACTTATGGCATAGCATCCTACAAGGATGATTTGTGCCAAAAACAGTCGAGAAGATAGTTAGAAGATAGTTGTTATAGAATAATAAAATTGGCCTTCATCGAGACAGTATTGGATGTCATACTCAATAATGATTCAATATTCAGGGGGAATTGGCAATCGTTTTGAATAGCGTCAACAAAAATATCATACGCATCCCTAATAGGGCACCCCAGGAAAACATGGTCAAGCGTCTCCTCGTCTAGGCCGCACTCGCAGTATGGACTTTCAACAAGTTGGATTTTAAAAAGATGAGCGTCCAGTCTACAGTGTCCAAATCGCATTCGACATATGGCAGTAATTTCAGATCTGTTAAATTTCGATTTGTGAAACCAAGGTTTTCTCATAATTCACTCGATTGCGGGTGCAGTGCCGTAAAATGAAATAAGAACCAAGGTTTTCTTGCGATTTGGACCTGGATCGACCTATATCTTCTTCCTTTTGTGAGTGATACGTCCATCCACAAGTTAAAAAAAAAAACATTGTGTCTCATGAAAAACTTATTTAAATTCATACCAGGGTGACCATGAGTTTTTATCAACGATATTTTTTTTATTGTGCAAGCGAGAATTTCTTTCGCAATGCATACAACAATATTATATTATAGATGCGATTCATGTGAGTATTCAGGTTTTAAGTAGGCATGTATTAATAGAAAAGATTCTACTACATTCTACTCTCATTGATAATCTCCATTTGAGGGTGTTGAGGGGTAAGAATGGGCTTTTAACAAGAGGGAAAAATAAATCCCAGTTGAAGAGGGATGGAGGAGGGTTGGGAAAAGAATAAAAGGGATGGAGAGTCACCCAGACATAGTAGACATTGTGAAGTATTCTATACTTAATACTTTCTATAGCCAGTGGCTGAACAAGGCTTTTCCAATTTGTCATATTTTAATATTTTCTGTGTATTTCGTTACTTTTTGATTATTCTCTATATTGTATGAATTAAACTTTTTAATAAACACTTTTTATTTTATTGTTGTAGACAATATTGTTTCGTTTCTTAATATATAATGAGAGTATTGATAATGTCTCATTATAATATATTAAGAGACGAAACAGTATAATCGTCTACAACAATGAAATGAAAAATGTGTATTAAAAAGTAAATTCATATTTTTTTTGGTTTTAGTCTATAGGTTTAATAATCAATGTTGATGAATAATTTTTTTTTTGAAAAAGATACATCAGGTTTTTATTATAAACCAAAATACAACCTTATACACCTTTCACAGTAAGCTACAAAAAGCTTGCGTCGTGAAAGGGGAGTTTGCCGGCACCTGGTGTCGAACCACGGACCTCTTGTTCACGAGGCCGAGACTCTTCCGACGAACTCTTAAATAAATCATGTTTTCTGAATTTGACAATATCATGTTTGAAGTATCTTGCATATTTAGTGTAAATTGAAACTCAACAATTTATGCCATAGGTGTATACGGATGAGAGGGGAGACAGAATATTATATAAATATCTCTCTATCTATACCATTTCGGTATCTCCCACCTAGACCAACTTTGTTTAATTATTTTTTAATTTGTTATCTGCCGTAATCTCATAATTATATTCATTATTTTTGATTTAATTAAATTTTTTACTTTATGTATTTTTTTTAATTATTATTAAATTATTTTTATATTAAAATTAATTTGAATTACTGACTTATTCATTTCATTATTTATTTATTTATTTATTATTTATTGTTATATTATTATATTTTTAAATCTTATTATTTCATTAATATTTTTTATCTATTATTTTATTATACATTTTTATATACTTACTATTTTATATATTGCTTGAATTGATGGTTTTACTGTTCATTGATGTGTTTTATTTTATTAATTTTTGTTAATTGTATTATATTATGTTTAACGTTTCTCTTATCTTATTTTATCCTATCTTATTATTATGTTTCCTTGTTTTTATTGTCTTAGTTTTGCTTTAGTTGCTTTGATTTTTTTAAACTGTGGTAATATAGGGGGACTCTTGTGGTATATATTGCATTAAATATTAATTGTTGTAATACTTAATGTGTTGACTGTTTGTTCCCTTCGAGAAAATAAATAAATAAAATTAAATTAAATTAAAATTCAAGTATTATTTCATGATACAGTAATTGGGTTCGATAAATTACTAGTAAGCAAATAAACCATTTTGTTGCTAAATGTGTCTTGAAATTTCCTATTTTATTCACTGGAAGTTTAATACTCCAAAATCAGCAGTAATTAATATTTGTAACAAATATTTCATTCTACTTACTCGAATAGTCTCAGATTTTAAATTCAAATTAAATTAAAGTCAAATTCGGCCACCATTCTACTACGTCCCAACAAGCATATTGTTTTTTTTAAACGAATCATTCATGTTTCTTTTTTTCGAGGCATTTTCATCAATTGTGCTTCTGTGAATGTTACACCACTGTTCCAAGGTATATACAAGAGCATTGTTAAAACCAGGCCTATTTTATACATATTATAATAAAATAATATACCTTTCTCCTTTACGTTATACTATGATACTTCTCTTTTAACTTCTAAATTGGAAGTTTGAAATATACAGAATGATTTTCTAAAAATACATTTAACTTATGAATGAGACTTCGTACAATCTATCTATAACATCACAGGATGTAACATACAAAAAAATGTCCTCTTTGTACCAAAAAATCAAGACATTCAGGATGGGAAGCCTATCTTGTCGCAGAATTGGAGATGTTAAATCTCTTATTCGTGATGTTGAGCGAATATCTCCTTTTTACAGAACACTCTAGAGCTGATAGAAAAGAGTGGAAGATTAATTCTTCATCGAGATATCCCTTGATTCATATTTCAGATATCTTAACTAATGGAATACATCTTACAATATTAAAACATAATATTATTTTATTTAAAATGGACATATGTCATCGGAACACCCTGTACTGTTTGGGGTATCATTTTCATAGAGGGCTTTTTGTTTTGAGTTGTGCGGTTTTTACTTATCTCCTTGAATAGGGTGACCAAAAGAAGTTTAATTTAATTTATATTCATGACATAACTAACACTTTTACGATGTGTAATTTCTCATATAGTCCACAAGAAATGATTTGAAATAAAATATCAATTTTGTACTTTGAATGTTTTCAAATCGCTCACTAGTTTAAAATACAAACCTATCATTTTCAAAATTTATAAAATAATTGTCAGTAAGTCAGTCGAATCTCAGACTTTCAATCAAGACTAACTCCACCTTCACGATACAAGCATATTGCTTATTGTAAGGGTGTCTGGTGTGTATTTCAAATCAAGTTTCATATTTTTTTTAATTAAAAATCTGATCCAAATGGCTATTAAAAAAATACTGCAAAGTAGATAATTTTATTGCCGTCGTTTTTTGAAATCTTCGATTAGTCACCAAGGAATTAATTTATTTGTACCATTACGGCTTATCCTACATAATATGTGGGGTAGCTAGCGGACGAACTGCATATAATAAATATACCAGTCATCTTCACAGTATGCATGTTGGATGGTTTATTCGGCTCCGTTTAATGGAGCATCCAACTCAAGGGCGCGGGAAACTATGTTGGCAGACCGATGTCATCAATTTGCTTCTGAACGTTGTTAATGATTGGTTTAAACGAAGGTCTTCGGGGAGTCGGTTCCAGATGATGGTTCCTGCGACACCAAAGCCCTGTCATAGAAGCAGAACTTGTTTGTTCTATTGATCTCGTCCAGCATATTGGTGAATGTCTTTTCCATTAAAAATATGACATTCAGTATGGGTGGAATACCTCATCTCTGGATTGAGTATGTTTATTATTATTATTGGATCATTTAAATTGCGCCGTTTTCATGATTCAAATCATCTCAAGGGCGCATTTACACTATTATTTCACATTATAATACATTGTTTACTATTTTTACACTACAAATTTGATTAAATATTATTGTCACAAATTTTGATTAGATTTAATTTGTATGTGTGAATTGTCTACACGTGTTATGTTTATGTTTATGTTTCTATTTTTACAATTTAACATTTTAACTTTAGCACAGTAAACATCAAAAACTATATATAATTAAATAAACTACACAATATTTTAGTCGCAATGCAAAAATATATAAAATCAATCAATGTTTAACTATTATTTTGAATTTAAAAGAAGGAGAAGTTATGGGTTCAGGCAGCTACAAGAGCGCCATCTACCCAAACTGTTATGCATGTGATATTTTACGAATTGTTGATTGTCTTTTACAGGACATTCGAAAACTTATAGAAAAGAGTAGAAGACCCATTTTTTGCCGAGAACTCCATGGAGACATCTAAGTGAGTGATTAATTTTGAAAATTAATAACAAAAAATGGTCACAATATAATATTCCAAAAGCAACCAACCTCGTCTAACTAGTTGAAGGAAATATCGTTAAGGGAGGTTTCCCTTTTCACGATCAAATGGAGGATTAAATGTTCATAGAAAAAACTCACCCCTTAAATAAAATAATAATAATAGTACATAATGCTAAGAAATACATACGAACTTACATTCAGAAATATACAAGAAGATAAATAATATTTTATTGGTAGATCCGTAGTCTATGTAATAGAGGAGAGACGATGGTCCTGGTTAGGTCATGTTTTGAGAATGTCTAATGAGTTGGTCAAAAAGAGCACAAGTGTTCAGACAGCTCAGAAGACATTAAAATTTTCAATGTTATTAAAAATAATTGATTTCCTTAATTCAAGGACATATTCTTAACTCAAAACAATATTCTCTTGAATTGTTTAAGATAAACTCTTGGATTGAGGGAATAAATTCTACCTGTTTATTTTTGCATGATTACAATAGTAGGTAATAAAAAAATAATAATTTAACGAATAAAATAAATGCGTGCAATAAGTATGCAGGTTTGTATCTCCGTCTTGTTATATTATAATAATAAAATTTGAAAAAATTATTAAAAAAAAAATAAGAGTCGTGGAGCACCCGATACAGAATTGGTCACCCACTCTTTTCCTTAAGTTTTCGAGTGTCCTGGCAGGTATTTTTACATCTCAAATTTAGCGATGAGGTTTGTCATCCATCCTGAATGTCTTATTTTTTTATTGACACAGAGAAGACGGCCTGCATGTTCATTTAATGCAGCTGTTCTGCTGGCTACCCCACTTGTGGGATATGTCGTGATAGTGTAGTAGTTGTAGGTATAGTAATAAAATAAAAATTGTTAAACTATCACGGCATATCCCACAAGTGGGGTAGCCAGCAGATCAGCTGCATGTAAGAAACATGCAAACTGTCCTCTTCGTGCCAATATAAAATCAAGACATTCAGGATGGGTGGCAAACCTCATCGCTGAATTTAAGATGTAAAATGTCTTAATTTTTTCGAACACCTACCTTTTACAGGACACTCGAAAACTTACGCAGAAGAGTGGGAGACCAATTCTTTGCCAGGTGCTCCACGGGATATATAAAAATGATGGTATATAAAAATTGTTCAAGGTGGACTTATTGTTCAAGCAATCTTTTCATAGCAATATTTTGAGAAATCTGTTTCAATAAAATCTATAGAAAAGTAAGGAGAAAAGTACAAACCACCCTCTAAGCAAATATATTGCAGATTCGTCAATAGGTATACAACAAGCCGCAACATATGTGCAAGTGGTCGACTACAAGGCTTTCGCCCTCTCAAATACACCATTATCAGAGTGTATGTGTATTTAGTACCTAGTATGTCTATGTATTATTATTATTTGTTGTTACCCTGATAATGAATGCGTTATCCGATACGGTTCGGAGGTTATTCAAGGGTCTATAAGGAGTTAAAATATATTACTATACTAGTAACTATACCCAGGGTTGATGAGGATTTAAAAATATTACCTAAGTACTTAAAAATAATTTAATTATACACTACGAATATATTTGACTATCTATGTACGAGTATACCATTACGACATCTCCCACATGTGAGATAACTGATTTAATGAATATACAGATATTACTCTCCGTCCAAATACGACTACACGTTTTACGAATAGGTTTTCTGCCTCCTCCGGAACACTCTTTTTTGTAATTACAAAAAAGAGTGTTCCGGAAACGATTAGAATATCAAATTTTGAATATCATAATACCGATTTGCATCAAAACCATGTGTGGGAATCCTGTAAGAGTTCGATATTCCCTGCTTTATTTCAAAGATAAATAATATCGAAGCAGACAATTGTGTTGTCCTCTTTCAAGATTTCAAACTTAACTACTCAGTTAAAATGAAGTTTATGCATTTTATTGGATTTTTTCATACCTGCCTGACTGAAGATCTTAAGATGATAACTCAATAGACACCTCACTTTTAAAACCAATAGATTGTGCAAATTCCCTTTAATAGAAAACAGGAAAGGTGTTCCGATGCTTACGAAACGGCTTAGGCTGGTTTAAGTGCACTCGACCCATGGTACGTTCACCAAATCCGAATGAAGTGTCTGTCAATACAATTTGATGTTCGTGGATATATATATATAATGAGTTACAATCCATTGGATTGGTCTGCAACGAGTTTGGTTTTTCTTCTCCATTCGTCTCTATTCTCAGCCAGTCTTTTCAGCTCTACGTATGAGCCACAGTTCATGTCCTTCTTCAGTTGGTCCATATATAGGTGTGCCAAATTAAGTTAGGAACTATCACCCCCCTCCCCATTCTAGAAAAAAATCTAGGATCAATGTCTTTACACCAGTGATGCACAAACCGCGGCCCTCGGTCGGTATATCTGCGGCCCGCCAGCGAATTATACAATTAAAAAAAAAAATGTCAATACCAGTAATAATCGGATATTCGGTAAAAGTATCGGATACTTAATAATTCGAGTAAATATTCTTGAACAAAACTGAGGAGTTTTTGAAATATTTCAAAATTCCTATACCGTTTAGAAAATTCAAACACAGGTACTGCGAGAATATTCTTTAACAAAACCGAGGTGTTTTTGAAATATTTCAAATTCCTTTACAGTAGTACTATACCATTTTGAAAATTCGGTGACGGGGGGGGGTAGAAATTTTAATGTGTGTGCATTTCTGGAAATTTGAATTTTTAGTGTTAATTTTCTTATAGCGGCCCGTCCTTAGCTCATAATCTTCCTGAGTGGCCCCTGTTCCCTATAAGTCTGTGCATCCCTGCTTTACACTATCCAAAAACTATTGAAAAACCTAGAAACAAAAAAAAAATATTTGGATTCGCAAAACATATTGTGTTTACGTACATACAAACAAATTAAAATATTTTTGTTACGTTGTCGTTCATGATTTGGTAGTAACAAGGGTCGCTATGGATTAAAAGAACAAGTGTGTCGGCATTTGCAGATTAATTGAATACATAATAATGAATGCGCCCTTAAGGGTTAATCTCAACTTCATTTTTATTATTATCTAGAAGTAGGTACCAAATACCAACTTTAGTGGTGCATTGTGAAAATTATCAGACAAGCATTGCACCATGAACAGGCTCCGGGTTCGATTCCCAATCGAGTCACATTATTTTGAAAGTTTTGAATATTCCACAATGTACTTCTGTTACTTAAATCGCGATCGATTTCGGTAAACCTTTTCCATTGACGGGCGATATAATACAATATAATATATAAACAATACGATAGTATTGAAGGCAATATCTTCCAGCTAACCTAAATAATGTGTGATATCATGTTCACAATGAGTGTAATTAGGTAATACTAAATGTGAACAGTACAACCAAAAATTAAGAAATTCAGGGTGGGTGGCAAATCACATCGCCAAATTTAAGATGTCAAGTGTCTTTATAATTAATTTCGAACACCTGCCTTTTACAGAACAATAGAAAACTTATGGAAAGCAGTGGGAGACTAATATTTTGCTGGGTGCTCCACGGTACAAAAAGTGAGTTCAGGGACAGGGATAAATGAGGCTATCACCGCAAAAGTGGTGTAACCCACAATATTGGTTACGGTTCTGGAGTAAAAAACAATCTTTACATTAAAATAATGTTGAAAAAAAATATCATAAAAGTTTAACCAAATTTTAATTCCTCATTATCTCCTAAAGAAGTAGTCTGGGGTTACACTACTTTTGCAATGATAGCCTCAAATGGAACTCGATCCTTTCTGCCTACCCCGCAAAGGATGCGACATGTTGAAATGGTGATGATGGACACAGTTGTGCATGTCAGTGGGTGAAAATTAATAATATGTTTTATAACTTACAAAAAAGTGAAATGGAACTAATAAAAACCCGTTCCAGACTTGCAGAATTCAAGTTCAACATAAAATGTTTACTTATATCAAACAACTGTTCACTTTTTTACAGTTCAAATATTGTAAAATCTGGAACTGCAATAAAATGCGCAGCGGGATATTGAAATATTAGTATTTTTATGCTGAATCTTATTAATATTTGTATCTGTTCGTATGTTTGTAGGTATATTTATATTTATTTATTTGTTCATCTCTCGGTCTCACAATGTTCAACCGTTATGACAAATAATTATGGGAAAAATTGTATATAAAAAGAAACAAAACAAAAATACACGTGTAATAAAACAAAAACAAAAAAAATTATATCTACGAAACAATAAATTATTTTAAATATATTATGATATTTCTACAAGAAGAAAAGACAGAAAAAATAAAATATAATAATAATAATAATAAAGACGATTTAGAGAATAAAGACAAATATTACATTCAATGATAAGAGAAACAAGACTACATACTAATATTGTATTTAATTTGAATGTATATTTTCTATGGAATTGTTTGTGGTCAATGTACAGTAAAGAATTAATAAATCACCAAATATTTTATATCAGAACATGGATAGAACTGTCCAAAGTATTTGAATCGTGGTATGATAGGGGGTCTGGTTAATCATGTTGACCGTACCTTTTGTGTGGTTGGTCCGATGCTGTGGAATTTTCAACAAAATTCCTTCTGTTCAGGAGATGTTATTATTCTTGAATGAGCGCTTGCGGTTGTTTTTCCACAAAATCTCAGCGCATCTTAAGAAAATTGTCTAGTTATTATTAAGTATTATGCTAGTTTTTAAATAATTTTTTCAAATGTTACCCATTTCTTAAGATAGTATTTAAAAAAGCGTACATGAATCCACTGACTTTATGCTATCTGCGAGTCATTAGTCAAATTGATGTTTGGATATTTCCTAATTGATTCTGGGTAATAACCATACTAGTATACCCATATAACCATAACTTTACTTCGCAGACTTGTATGGAATGAATGCAATCAATACCTCTTCATATTTATTATGTTAACACTTGAAATGTAGGTATACCTACTCGACTTTGAGGTATTATATTATATGAATTCAATATTAGTGCTTCAACATTTTGTTTGTACGAAATCAAGTGGTGGAAATCTATATTCATAATATTTTATTGTTAATGTTATAAATGTGTGGAGTTCCCGGAAAAGATTACCTACCTCTCCTTTTTTCTGCAAGTTTTAGAACGTCCTGTAAAAAAACAAGTAGGTATCCGTGGGTACAACATCACGTAGGTAACATTTTTGCGAGATTTTATTTTTTGACAATTAACTACCAAATATGGTGACGATGTCTATTCTGAGCCTTATTATTATTATCATCTTAAAAATGCGACCCTGCACTGAGACCATAACAGCTTTCGGCCAAGGCGATCCTAGCAGCAGAAAAAAAAACAATGCAAAATCCAAAATAAAAAAAGCAAGACAGAGAATAAACAACAAAACAGACATCATTAAAAAAACAACAGATTTAAATTTTGATAAAATAAAATAAAATCAGTAGGTATCTTGATATTATGCTAATTTCATGTGTTTTTAATTCAACAGTGAAAAAGTAGGATACCACCCATTCTGAATGGTTTTTTGCACAAATACGATAATCTGTATATTTATTTACACTTCTTTATAGAGAGCTGCATTTATATAAGGTAGGATAAATAACTTTTACATCGTATTTCTTTAACTGCTATATAAAGCAAAGAGTTACACTAAATTGTCTAATTTAATTTTAAATTTTTGCGATAGATGACCATGACTGCTATTTTCGAAACGAAACTAGTAGATAAAAAATATAATGAAATAAAAAAAATGAAATAAATAAATAAAAAAAATGATTTTTGCCCAGACAACATTGTCATTACCCATTCTACTTCAAAACATAAGAATATTTTACAGAATCATTTTGTATGTACAATTTTAAACCAATGACATTAATAGTAAACTAGAAATTTAAGCGATAATTTAGCAACATCGTATTGGATCATTTTGATATAATGTAATTCCATCTTTATCGAATTAAATTGGATCAGAGAGAAGACGGTGAATATGAAATTGGCTATGGCTATGTAATCTCATTTACGTATGCAAGCGAAACATGGACGTGGTAAAACACAAAAGTGAAATAAATGTAGTGGAGATGGGATCGCTGAGAAGAATGGTTGGTAAAACGTTACGTGATGAATTGAAAAAAGAAGAAGAAAATAAAAGAATGAGCGGATGAAAGAGGAGTGTTGTGGATAGAACGCGTGTAAATGCCTAAGCTACGATGGTTTGGACATGTTGAAAAAATGAATGAGGAAAGGATGACAAAGAGGATACCCTTGTTTGAAAGAAGAGGTGTGAGGAAGCGCGGTCGTCCTAGAACCTCGTGGCTTGATAATGTGGATCAAATTCTTAAGATAGCCATGTATTGAGTGAAAGAAATCGACGTGCGTGTATGAAAAATTGTATGAATGTAGAAGAAGTGAATGTAGTATGTAAGGATAGATCTATATAGCATTCCGTTCTCTCTACCTATCTTACCTGGGAAACGGAATGAGGGTGAGGGTATAACATAGTAGAGTTTAAATATCATAGAATGGACAAGAATCCTGAGAGGGGAGGAACTGTTCCAGCTGGTACAGGACAGTGAGGCCTTCGCCAGAGTAATATCCAATATTTGAGGAACCTAACATGATAGATCGGTACTCAAGGAAGATAATGTAAGAATTTCTGGTCTAGTATTTATGTCACTCTTCCAACTAACATAATATAAAAATGTTTTCAGAAATATAATATGTACTTGTATGTTACCAAACATTGCTACATATAGTAGGTATACATCGCGCGCATGCCTTTCAGATACAACTGCGAAACGCAGCACCCCCATCTTTCAGACGAACAATAATACATACATCCCTTTCCAAAACACGCACAAAATGATACTCTATCTCTTTTCAATTTTCCATATTACTATTATTATTAATACTTCTACGGTAGATTTCCATTCCTATCTTCATCTGTTCCCCTATTCATATGCCTCTCTTTTCTTCTTGTGATTTTTCCCTATGTTTTATCACGTTTCTTCTTTATATTAGTGTTTTGTAACTAGTTCTCTCTCTCCCTCTTGTTTTCCCCTTTCCAATTTTCTCTCCCTCTCCCCTTTCCACTTTTCCATCATGCTACCCGAAGATAAGCCGCTTATGGAGGGCCGAGTGAAAATAGGAAATATTAAATGCGTACAAATTTGTTATTTCCAAGAAATTTTATCGATTCCTCTTCCTTGATATCATTTTCGAAACTTTTTTCCTAGTTTTTGTAATGTTCCAACTATATATACTATTATCATGTACTCAAGTTTCTATTTAATTTTGATATACCTAAGTACACTTTATAATAATACTATGTAATTAACTTTATTTTACAAAATATTTAAACATAAATAATAATCAGTTACTTTCAACATGGTTTTACAAATAATTTTGTACAATGGGCGAGTTTACCGCAGAGACTTCTTCTAACAATAAACTATTACTTACTACCTACTATACCATCACGGCATATCCCACAAGTGGCGTAGTCATCAGACCAGCTGCATGTTATAAACATACAAGCCGTCCTCTCCGTGTCAACAAAAATTTAAGGTATTCAAGATAGGTGGGTACTAAGCCTCATCACTGATTTTTGATATTATTATTATTATTATTCTAAAAATATCACCCTGCACTGAGACCATAACAGCTTTTGGCCAAGGCAGGAAAAATGAAAAAAAACAGAAGATATCATCAAAAAGAAACAGAATCAAAGGAGAATCTCTATCCTGGCGAAAATGTCATTGTATGTAAATGTATTGATTTTTTCGACAACCTCCTGCCCTTTACGGGACATTAGAAACCTACGGAAAAGGGTGTTAGACCAATTCTTTGACAGATACTCCACTGAGCTCGCTCTTCCCATTAAAACAAAAATAACAAAAATAGTAATGCTATAAAAACAAGCCAACGGGTTAGCCAGTGGACCAACTGCTTGTTATAAACATACAAGTCATCCTCTCCGGTGCCACTTGAGGTTAAGACATTCAGGATAGGTGGCATACCTCATCTCTGTCGAATTGAAGATGTTAAATGTCTTAAAACGTGATGTTTACGAATACCAGCCCTTTACAGGACACTTGAAAACCTCAAACGGTGGCTTATTCTTTACCGAAGACCCCATTTGATTTTTTTATCTTTCAGTAAGTTGGATATTTATTCTCAGTTTAGTGATTCTATTCTTCTGAAAAAAATACGAAAGGCATAAATGTAGCATAAAATATTTCCACTAGGCGGTTTTGGCCAGCCAGTTTGCTTAGTCCGGGCTTAGTTTACTGCAGCTGGCCAGTGAGGACAGAATTTAAAAAAAAGGATCAGTAGCAGATTTTACGAACCTTGATGCTTGTCAGGAGTTCTCTATTAATATGCGCTCTACGCAAGACTTCTGTGTTGGAAACTAAGTCTGTCCACGGTATTAAAAGTATTCTTTGAGGAATCCACATTTCAAATGCTTCTAACCAGTTCATTGTGTTAATCTTAAGTATCCAAACGATGAGACACATAGTGCAGGACTGGCATCTCAAAAAATTCAGCGGGTACCTAGAGGACATCCATCAAGCAGGACCGGAGGCGGTGAACTGGCTGTCATCGCTGGAGTCAAGACTGTAGAAGATACGACGCAGCCCACATGGGTTAAGATTTATCAAAACATCAAGCCATATGAAAAGTAAAGTAAGTATTTAATTGAAATGTATACCTTCTATGAATTTGTTTCTAATCAATGCAAAGTAAAGAATGAACAAATAAATAGATAAAAATTTATCAATCTCTGGTGGAAGTTTAAATTAATATTATCAGGGTTGGCGAAAAAAGGCAACTCCTCAAGAGAATCTGCCAACAACGAGCTAACTGGATTGGCCACAACATCAGGCACCCAGGACTGCTCATCGCAATCGCAGAGGGCAGGACCGAAGGTACAAATGGCAGAGGCCGACCAAGAGACGCGTATATGGACCAACTGAAGAGGGACATGAACTGTGGCTCATACGTGGAGCTGAAGGGACTGGCTGAGAATAGAGAGGATGGAGAAGAAAATCCTAACTCGTTGCAGACCAATCCAATGGATTGTAACTCATTATATTATATATTATTATGGTATAGAAAATAATTAAATTCATTTACATTAGAACCCCAAAATAATAAAATTTCTATTTCATCAAGAAAACATGTTGCAGTAATAATCACATGTTTACTACTAATATCATATTAAGATTCAGGGGTGCATGTTGTGCAATTTCATTACGGCAACTAACTAAATAGATATGTATGTATGTATTGCTAAACTTTAGTCTCTTGGGGATCGGAGAATTTCGTTCCCCGACGGGCTTAACGTACACGCTTGCCCAGGCGTGTAATGAGCGACTAATACTTGGTGTTTTTCCTTTACAACATTATTCCCTCCCGCTATTTAATACTAGTTTTAACCCGATTCCGTTCAGGAAATAGCCAACTTATATCATCACAACATTTTTTATCATAATATGGAGTAACCAGAATAACGAATGATGTAATGGTTTGTCCTATACGTGCCATAAAAAATGAGACAAGTCAGTATAAATTTTTTATCAAAATGAAGTAATTTTTTGTCATAAAATACACTGAATTTTCATAGAAACTTATATGTATAACAAATAATTCAGTATCACATATTTATGTTTTTTTGTTCGAAATACGTTTCAAATAAAGTGTAGGTAATAATATGCATAGTAAAGAATGATTAAATAAATAAAAGATATAGGTACCTTTGTAGTGTATTATTTTTCATCTGTCCATAGTGTCCATACCCAGTGAAGTTGTCTATAGAGGACATAATGAATAAATAATAATAAACTGGACAATTTATTTAGCGTCGTTTTGTGCTGTAAAGGCGCATTTAGAGTCTCTCCTTCTTTATTGGTATCACCCAATCCCAATATATTTCACTACCCAATAAATTGAATATTCTAATATTTTATCACAATACTGGGAAATTTCGAATACACTTGTGAGAAATTATTGTCACAAATCCGACTCTATCGATTTAGACTCCTAACTATTTTAATTTATATTAACTATTAAAAATTATTGGTATAATTTAAACATTGTTTAAAATCAAAACTAAAGAACAATAGAATTCACAGCACTTTCCATGAAAACCAATGAATTTTGAAGTTACGATCACTTTAAAACGTCAAAGTAATTTAAAAATGTAGAGAAACTATAGGATTCAGGCAGCTACTAAAGCGCCATCTTTCCAACTCTTTGCCTACTATAGAGGATTTAACTATTTTTTTTTTTTTTTTTATTTATTTAATCAAGTTATAAATATAGCATTTAATTTTATAACTTATAATAACCTAACTAAATAAACTTGGTTAATTAAAATATATCAGTTATACCTTCATTCGTCATTTGTACATTGTATTGGAATATAAATGATTTTTGATACTTTATAACCAATGTGTATACAGTGAAGAATAATATAAAAATACCTATCTAACAAATAATATAAACAAACATACACACAACATATTAACGGGTTAAAATATTTGCGCGGGGATAAAATACTATTCGCGTATTTACTATTACACATTGTTGAACAAGTACATAAATGATTATAATGATTTCTATATTACTAGGTACACATATTGTTAAAATAGATATACCTACTTTCAATACAACCGACATGTGGTCGATAATTTTAAAAACAACATGTCTGTATTGAGTGTAGGATTTTCTTTTTCAATATTGCAAAAAACACCTGTTATGTTTTGTTCCACTTATTCTACTATCAAATACAATCAATAATTGTTCATAGTGGAAGTCCATTATAATATTACCTACTATTACTATACCATCACTGTATATCCCACAACTGAACAACCAAATTTGAGTGAGACAACCTTGCAAGAGCTTTCGAACAGAAGAAAACTTATTGATGTTTTAATAATAATAATAATCGGACTATTTGTATGTGGCGCCGTTTAATGATCCGTAACCATCTCAAGGGCGCCGTGACTTCTCCCGAACAGCAGCGTCTTCAACTTGGTTCTAAATGTGGTGGTGGACTGATTCTCTCTCAGATCAGTGGGCAGTCTGTTCCAGGCAGTTGGCGCGGTGGCTCTGAAGCTCCTTTCTGCAAATTTGGAGGTGTTTAACATTGAGAAAGAACGGGATGGGTAAGTTTAGCGCCCAATCCCAAGGTGACATCTGCAACACGTAGTCAAAGATTATTTTATTCGGACTCGTCAACGAACAATTCAGGTTTGAAACGCCCTCTGCACAGATTGATGAACACTTTCAACCACTCATTTTGTAGTGTCGACTTGTTCAGTGAGACGCAGCATGGTTTCAGAAGAGCTGTTAGGCTGATCTTGTTTCAGAACTGAGTGTTTCGATTGCCCCATTCCTAACTCCCCTCTGACTCACCCAGAACTATAATTTCTATGTGCGGTTGGCGGTGTTGTCTTTGTGTATTTGAATATGTTCTTGTTTTTGTGTATTGTTTTTATTTTCATTGACTGGTTTCATGATCGTATTAATGTTAATTAATTTATTTTTATTTATTTATTCATTTATTTATTCATTCTTTACTGTACATTGATAAAAAACAATTACATAAAAGGTATACATTCAAATTAAATACAATCAATATATTTATTGGTGTTTTCTTATGTGTATTTTCTATAACTTTATTTGAGTGACTGGGTAGCTACTTTCTGTCATCGTCCAGTCGGGAAAGGTCCAACAAATGGAGAGAATCCATATTAATGGAAGAAACTTCTTGAAACGTGGATCCTGGTGTTTCAAAGACCAAAAAGAAACTTATTTTGGAGACCAAAATTCTAAAAGGGCTGTTTCAGTGTCGATAATATTTCTTTTCGACTCATCCAGCGATGTGTTTCGTCCAGTTTCATAATATCTGGTTATATCCACTCAGATGACACGACCAAACATGACATTACTGCGTCACATAGAACATAGATATACTGAGAAACCAGAGAAGGTCTAAGGTAGGTTCATGAATGACAATAGAAGACCCACAAGTGGTACACGTTTCTTTCGACTTTATTGAAATGTACGTAAGTATTGACTTATGTAAAGAATTTCTGGTTGATATTATTATTGTACGTAAAAAATGTCATTGAAATTATCCATAGACAAAGATACTCTCCTATTGTTTTCAATGTTACTTTGAGAATTCACCTAACGAGCAAAATTAAAAGTTTTAGTCAATAAGTCAATTTCTAAGGAAATTCTCATGTTGTGTAATTTTTTTTGTGAATAACCATACATTCCACCATGGCATATCCCACAAGTGGGGTAACCAGCAGAGTTATTGCATATGATAAACATGCAGATTGCCTTTTCGTGTCAATAAAAAAATATTAAACAATCAGAACGGGTGGCATGCCTCATCGCTGGATTGTAGATGGAAATTGTCTAAATATGAGGTATAACGAAATCTTGCCTATACAGGACACTCAAAACTTATAGAAAAGAGTGGGATGAATGCAGTGTAAAAGATTAGTAAGTCTGTATTAGAAAAACATATTCGTGAGAGATTTCGTCACTCTGAATAATTAGATTTTTTTAAATCGTTTGGTAACCGAACTAGGGACAACTCTGTGAATGAAATTTGAAGCCAGGAAAATGACCACTAGACCAGGGAGTCTGATGTGTTTTATTTTATAAGTATAATAAAAGATCAGTAACCTCCAGGGAATCCCCATAAATATAAACTATCTACCGATGAAAATAATAATAATAAAAGGTATATTAGAAAACCATTAGTAGTGATCGTATTACAAGCGTAGTAGGTATGCATTAAAGTGGATACAAAGCACTGAGTGTCGGTACAGTACATCCTTGCCTTCTTCTGTAACCCTAACTGATCCTTTTAGGAGTACAGGGAGAAAACATTTCTCATTCCCACATGCCTACAGAGCAGTATTAAGCTTATTTACCTATTGCTGGACGGTCTCGTTTTTTTAGCCCAAGCAGTCGCTTAGTGTGATGGTGTCAGAAATTTTTTAATCTCTTCAAAATAAGTCCATATTTTTTTTAAGGATTCAGCAAAAAATTGCACATATAACTCGGGCATGCCTAAAAATTACAAGAATATATCGATATTTTAAATGACAGTGTTGGTTGATATCTTTCTTTGGCGCCGTTTTACGATTCTACTCTCGTCTCAAGGGCACTACAGAAAAGGGCGGCTTTCATTTTGCTTCTAAAACTTTAGCGTCGCAGATCAACAGACAAACTGTTCCATATCACAGGGCTTACAACGCCGAAGGCTCTGTCATGAATTTGTGGTCTTCTGTTCTCTCTTCCTACTCACTTTACTTTTCGTTTGGCTTGGTGTGCAGATAAATCTTAATCCATGTGGGCTGCGTCGAATCCTCAAAAATCTTGTCACCAGCGTTTACAGCTTAGTCTGACTGGTCTCTCTTAGTTAACCTCAACTCGGCTCTCTGCTCATTTTTATTTTCTCTTTGTTTTCTTAAATTTTTATTTGTTGTTTTTATTTCTATTTTATTTGAATATTGATTTGTTTTTCTAGGTTAGGGAATGCCTTTGTAAATGTATTGTTAGTTTTATATTGTGAATGTATTTTGCTTCTCTCGGCTAGAGGGACATCGAAGGAGTGTAGTCAAAAGATTCCACACATGGAGGTTTTTGGCCGGCCAGCCCTTCAGGCTGCCCACTATGGCGCCTCCGGTATGGACAAAATTTGTGTAGTGTAGAATTCGGATAAATGGAAGTCCCCAGACTTCTGCGCTATCCGGGTGGTCGGTGGGTCTCCTCCAATGGTCTCTCTTAGTTTGTTGTTGGAAATGAGGAGGGATTCAGAAAAACATTATTTTTTACCTTAAGATTTGTTCATCCTTGAGACTCATGATACATGAAGCGAATTTGCTAAATTTATTTTCGTATGTCATTTTTAAGAGAACCATTTTTAAATAAGGCACTAAGGTAAAATGTGATTATGAGTTAAAATATTTCTATTTTATGGGAAATAACGTTAATTCTTAGTAGAAATAAAACATTTCTGTTATTTAAAGTACAACTAACATCGTGCCTCACAGAGCTTTGTCCCCTTGACTCGACCACTAGAAGACCTCTGCGCTCTATGGAATTGGCCGTGAATAGAGAGAGGGCCTTTGGTGTTGTTGGACCAGTTATGTGGAATCGCCTACCAGTGCTGCTGAGAGATGGTCAGACGGTCACTAGCTTCAGAGGCAAATTAAAAACTAAACTCTTCACTGGCGCCCTTGAGACGGTCTAGAGACTGTAAAACGGCGTCATAAATAAAATCGTCCAAAATCATCATCATCATCATCAACTGATTAGGACATTATTAAAAAAAATGTACCAAAAAGTAGATGATGAAGGCTCTAAATCCCAACTTCAATATCTTTAAAAGGCATCAAAATTAATACATTGGCAATATTCATAGTCACCTCACTACGAAATAAACACAGATAACAGCTTAATGCGTTACTTGAAGCATTGGCAAAGGTATATAGAACCGATCTTAAGGTATATAGAACTTATCTCATTTTTTTTATTTTTTGGTATATAGAACTTATCTCATTTTTTTTATTTTTTGTCACTCAGTGCCTTATTTAAAAATGGAATTCATTAATGTTCTAACAGTTGTCCTTCCTCAGCTGGTTATCCCATTCAGTGATAAGATAGATAATGTCACACACCAACATAGTGGATAAGAAGTTCTTTGATTATGTAGGTATATAGGGTGGATCAAGAATGACAACAATATTTTTTTTTATTTTTTATTTTTGAACACAGATGATCATTATATAAATCTTTTTTAAAAGTATTCGCAGTGTTTTTTGTCACTTATGCAATAGGTACATTTACATACAATATTATTTTATTAATTCAAATAAAAATTTAAAACAATAGATAATTAATTTATTAAATTTTAATAATTACACATTATTTTACAGTTAATGTAATTAATTAATCAATATTATTTATACCTTATAATTTTAATTCTATCAATATTCCAATTTCGTTCTTAACTAAATTCATTGTACTCTGTTTTATTTTTATTTATTTATTTTAATATTAGTAAGTACCTATATCAATATTACACATTATATTACAAATGCAGGTTCACAGCAGATATTTTCTTTATAGAAATCATCGTAACTGAAACTCGACAATAAATTAAAGAAAGCTTGAATGCAAATAAATAAATAAAATATAACGATGATTGGAAAAAATATTGAATTGAAATTCTAAGAATTTCATATTAAAATTGAATAAAATTGAGTCACAATAGATATATATCCATGTTCACCATATGGGTAACCATAATATCTTGTTAACCATATTTATGGGTAACCTTCAGTTGTGTGCCGTCACCATACCTGCTGGCAGAGGGCTTACCACGACGTTTCGATGACACCATTCATTATCTTCAGGTAGCAGATATTTCAAAATGCTTAAATGTCTCGTCCAGGAACATTGAAATGTCTGCCATCTGAAGATGATGAATGGTATTTCATCGAAACGTCGTGGTAAGCCCTCTGCCAGTAGGCATGGTGATGATACTTAATTGAAAGTTTCTGGGTAACATGAATGTATAAATTTGAGCAAATTTTAATTTAATAATTCCGATTTTAGCAAATTTCAAAAGTGGACTTAGTATATCCACAGATTCAACTTTAAATATTTTTTTGGAATGAACGTCGAGTTCGGATAGATGTCTCTTATATTCAACTTTTCTTTTATTGATTTATTCTATACGTCAATTTTAATAACTGAAAATAATAATTAATTCCAAACTCTAGATTTTTTTGGATATGCAAAACAGGTTCAGAAATACATTTCAAAGATTTTTATCGTATCAATATGATGTAATTAAACACATTAAATTTTATTTGATAAATAGCAGAAAAATTCTTACATACATTCATGATCCACCTTATTTTGCCATAATTTTAATTTTCACATTTAAAAATACATTTTGTATCCAAAAAATTAACGAAACTTTTTTTATTATTTCAAAGTCACCAAAGTGATAAAATAAGAAAAATGACATCCGTGAATATTTAACTCGGTTCATTTCAATTGAAATTTCAATAAAATTACGCAAGAAGCACTATCTAAACAAATAACAAAATATTGCAAAAAATCAAAATATTTTTTATTATGAATTCGTACCCTAAATTATAATATTCCTATATTCTCACATATACAATCACACAAAAATTGTTTTATTTATTTATACAATAATTTTTATTTATTTATAATTTTATATTTGATATATTTACAATATTCAGTTGCTAAGTAGGTACTTAAAAATATAAATAATAAAATTAGTATTTTTATAGGCCTTAATTTTAATTATATTTAAAAACTAGATATATTTTTTTATAATTAATTAATTATGATAAAAATTCATGATATGCTCTTAAATGCATTAAAATTATATAGGTATTCATTTAAAATAAAATAATTAAGATGTCATACATAAAAATCTATAGTTATTTACAATATTATATACAAAAAATGTGATATTTTCATATAAAATGAATTATGAAAAAAAAAAAAAAATTAAAATTAAATTTACAACATGTTCGTCTCATCCTGAAATTTCGTAATAATTTCGTTGATTTTTGTTCCAAAAATACATTCTGCGAACATTTAAAATTAATTAGGTATATATATTTTTCAATGAGTAGGTGGTATAAGAGAGCGTTGTACAAAATGTATACAACTGAATTAAAAGCGTTTTTTTTATCATTTAAGTCATTAGTTAGTTTACCCGTACAATTCTACAATGCTCAGACGTTTGCCTTAACACAGCATTAGTAAAATTTAAAAGAGAGCTCTTGTTTGAAAGTAAGTTGTATAAAAAAGATTTTACATTTTCGATAAAATTTAGGCCATGTGTATTTTTCTTAAAGATATTATTTTATAATATAATTAAATTTCCAGTTTGATTTTCTTCATTAGATAACAAAATAAAACATGAAAAATAAAAATAAAAAACACGTTTCTCTCTATGTTTTTATACATATTTTTAATTCTTTGGTAGGTACAGAAAATTTTGAGTCAAATTATTGCAATCTTTTTTTCCTTTATTATTCCTACATGCATTTTCAGTTTTCAATAAGGAATAACTATTATTTTAACCATTAGACTTGACTTAGAAACCTGATCTCACTCATAAGCAGATATTAGCATCGGTTAAACTTTACGCTCGAATAGAGTTATTCCTTATTATTATTATTATTATTATTGGACAACATTAGCGTTTAAAGTGTCGTTTACGTGCCAAAGCACCTCAAGGACACTGCACAGTTAATCAATATTAGGAAGTAACATTAACAATTCATGTCAATAATGTATATCTATTCTTTATCAGTATAAAATTTAAATTTGCGGTATTCGTTTGAGTAAATGTACCAGAGAAAAACTTTGATTTGAGTGATATTTTATCTAACCAGGGATTAAAATTTGTTTATCATTTAGCCAGGGTTAACTTTAGACAGGTCTAGTTAGTCCAGTCTAAACATGTATTTTTGATGTTATATGGTCGATTATGATTTGATTGAATAATCAATTATGTGATCCTGTCTGACGTATGCATGTGTGTATTTAAATATATGATTAATATTGGATAAAAAAAAAATTTGGTACATATTTTTTACCGATTCCTTGTTATTATTCTGATAATTACAACAGTATATCGCTAGATATATAATTCAGGCGGTTGTTGGAACAAATACTCATGGAGCCGTGGTTCCCTTTTTTCGGAGAATGTCAAAGTGAATTTTCTATAGTCTTGACTTTATCAATGCAAATTTTCATTGACAGATATATTTTGATTCGTTACTTTGTAACGGTCGGTTTGGCGCGGATGTAACGCTTTTGCCTTTGACTCATTGAGAGCTGGGTTCAATTCCTTCAAAGCAAAAATAAGAATGACTTTTCAAATTTTTCTGAGCGTTACATGTAGCGCATACGTGTGTATCATCGCGTTAGTATGCGTAATACAAGATTAATAATATCTTAGTTTGTGACTAACTCGATCTGTGTGATTTTTCTACACGTGTTATGTTATATTTCTTTTTTATATCTGAAAGATCGATATTTGTTGCGAGTGTTTTTCAAATATCTATGTCTTTTTGTGTATTTTCATTTTATATAATTATAATATTGGAGGATACACGGTTGAAAACTTAAAATAGTCATATCACGAAATGCCCTTTTGGAATATGGGCCCTTGTCCTTGCCACAGTGTCAATTATAATTCAAATGTTATTTTTATTTAATCAGAGACAATGTACAAAAAAGATTATGACGGTTATTATTCGTGTTATCCAATAATTAATATGTAGTGCAATGTACCAAAATTTGTTATTAAAAACATTTCGCGTCTGTTTCAGTGCTTCTGATATGATGCAATCTCAAAGTTATCTATGTGTTTTCAGTACTTAACTATTATTTTAATTGTAGGCTAAAATGATGACGTAATATAAATAGTTTGGGTCACCGAAAATTATATATCAAAAAATAAGTTTCAGAAGATGATAATTAAATTTAAAAACCACAATATTACTAAGAGATCTGGGGAATATAATAAATTCAAGTCCCAGTATGCTTTATTTAAATTGTGGAAACATTGAATGGTCACAATATCGCACTGAAACAGCGATATTTTTCAATTTTAAAAATTTTTTTTTTTAACATGTAGCTATACAAAATATAACGAGATCAGCTTTCAAAGAATTTCAGTTGTAAAATCATTATAATCTTTAAAATATAACAGACTATTTACAAAAAAAAATCTTCAATCTGACAATTTTTCAGGGGTCTTATATTTTGGTAATACATTGACAGATAGGAAATACAGCGTAAACAAAATAACAGTTTTTAGGGGTCTACAATTCTGGTAATATATTTGTCGTTTACATAAGATTATTAACTGTGATAGAAATCAAGCTACCTTTTTTAAATTTTAGTGATAAAAAATCTGTCTCTTATCAATGTGTATATTTTAAAATGAGGTAGGCACTAAAGATAATAAAAACAATGATGCTTATCAATGAATCCAAAGATTACAAGCTGTTCATGGTTATTGATACAATTATTCATTTCCTGGTCTCTATAAAGTAAACATATTAAAGTACCGTATATATTTTTTGATATTTTCAATGAAAATATATACCTAAATTACCTAGTATGTAAATTTAACACGTGAAACAATTGTAATATAAGGCTTTGAAAAGACAACAATGCCTACGCACGAAGCTGTCATTGTGGTTTATAAGAGAGAATTTTGAAGCCTTCGGCATGTCTCCTGGTAGCTTAATTGGACAAAACATACTTCGCGTTAAGGATTGGTTGCTGGTTCAAGTCCCATATAGGGCACTTCCCAATAGGGTGACGCTGTCTTTTCCAAGCCTTATATGATTGTTTAGTGTGTCAATTTACACATGTAACCTAATTAATACATTGGTTAATTGTAAAAAGAAAAGCTCGCAAAAAATTACAGAGTAATTCAATAAAAAAATAACCAGACGAACCATATTATATTGACTGAATGATATGAAACACGCCGCATCTTATAAGTTCAAATGCAACCTTAATTGTCCAAATTATGCAGCAAAATTCAATCTTCCACCTGAGTTTGGTCAGGTCGAATATTAAGCATCCACTACACCATATTGATTCCGTATTTGTCCGCTCCTAGGCTGAAGTATTCAGCGGGTGGTGGTGGAGGGGGTGGGTAGGGTTGCTGGCCTTGATGTCCGACTTGGGGATGGTAAGGAGGAAAGGCGGAAGCTGAACCAGTTGGAGGAGGAGGAGGAGAACCAAAACCTCCCTGACTGCCGTACTGGGCTGGCGATGACATGGCTCCGTTAAAATATTCCATCTGAAATGAAAAGAGAAAACAAATTATTTTTCTGGGCAATCATAAAATAATGGGAGGGAGAAGATGTATTTTTACTTTTATATTTCAAATGATGCAAATATAAAAAAAATGACTTACAAGTTAAACATTTAATTTTAATACAAATATAACTCGCATATTGTGAATGTTAGGTAAAAAATAAATAAATATATATTTCAACGTACCTGAGAATGATAATATGGAGAATTGTATGCACTTTGCGTATACGAAGATACTCCATGGTGGTGTCCTGCTCCATATTTAGCATATTCAGCCCCACCTCCTGACCAATGGAAACCGTTGTATCCTCCATCTCCATGATACGCTGCTCCAAGTCCAGACCCTAAGCTCTGCGGAGTAACAGGAGGTGATGGCGTTGTCATTATACTCGAACTAGACCCGAGAGGTGTCAAATTCCCAGTAACTCTAGGCGATGAGAAATGTTCTTTCGACAAATGACTTATACCGAAACTTTTGTCAACACTTGAATATCCTTCATTTTTCAAATAAAGGTCTACTGATTTCGATGCAAGACTAGCATATGGATCATGTTTCACAGCTGAATAAGCAAGATTAGCTACAGACGATGATAAATTATTCGTTGCACTTTCTCCACTTGAGGATGAATCCTTGCCACCTGATATAAGACGATTGTTTTCTGAATTATTGGTTCCGTTTGTCGAGGAGTTGTTGTAATTAGGCAAGGAGTTATTCTTGGAAGAATCGTAATTTGATAACAACGATTCCTTTTTACATATCACATTGATTGGTGGGCTTACTGAGGTTGATGGTGTTATTGGGAGGTTTGGTGATGAGTTCAAATTTGTTAATCCAGTTAATGACGAATTGTTTTGTTGAATACTTTGCTGGTTTCCCGAAGAGTTTTGGTTTTTACTCGGCGTTGTTTGTTTGCTGGAACTATTGTTACTAGAATTATTATTGTTATTATTGTTGTTTGCAGAGGAATTTTTGTTGGAATGATGTCTTGTGGATGTATTAGATCCTGACTTAGATGATATTTGGTTGTTGGCTGTTTGTTGTTGGAGCTGTTGCCGGCATTTCGCTCTTCGGTTTTTGAACCAAACCTGTGAAAAAGAAAGAAACAACACTCAATATCTAAATCATTTAACAGTTTGATATCATTAGTAATCACATTACGAAAAATCAGTCTGAATTCAATAAACATGTTGTACTTTCTCTTATTTTTTTATTGGATCTAAGCACACTTGTACCCATACATCAGGAATTTTTAAGAATTCTAAGTTTCAAAATCATTAATTAAATTATTCTATTATTATTAATAGTAGTAGTAATAATGCAAGTCGATGGTAATGAACGATGGATAAATTAATATTAAATACTGTTGTAAGCGCCGGGCGAATTAAAAGAAAACATCTCCAGCATTTGCCTTTGTGCGACATCGGAAAAACCACAAATCCCTAATCAGCGATGAGCAATTTTTCTTGAAGATGTTGCCATACTTTATACAAATTAGATGATAGATATTAAAATTGCAGATAAGCTAATTAAGTCATACTTATAGAAGAAACAATGCACGCAATACAAAAAATACACCTATACACAAAAATAATGCTCAACTCTGATAAGGGTTTTTGTGGTTTTTCCGATGTTGCACAAAGTCAAATGCTGGAGATGTTTTCTTTAAATCCGCCCACAATAGAATTGAACATAAATTTATCCATTACCGTTCACTTAAATTATCCCTACTGTTATTTTCGTTATGTCACATTCAGTTACTCAGGATTTTCTCCCGTTAATCCAGGTAACATGGGTACACGTGTTATCCGTTTCTGTGTCAGTTCGTTAAGTTTCACCCATTTCTGTATCAGTTCGTTAAATTTCACCCATTTCTGTGTCAGTTCGTTAAGTTTCACCCATTTCTGTGTCAGTTCGTTAAGTTTCATCCGTTTCAGTGACAATTCGTTAAGTTTCTAAAAATTTGCCTACTATTCTACAAGTACTCAGAATTGCAGCCTTCTGTAGAGTGATACATGCCGCTTATGGTAGTGTCAATGTACTTGAACTATCTAGAAGATGATATGGTATGAATCCTGTACTTGATGGAACTTTTGAAACAATTGGAACATATTTTATTCCAACTATTTTTTTTATATATTCTTTTAAATAAAACATGGATTTGAATGCAGTTTCTTCACTTTACGTAAGCCTGATGATGATAACGGAAGTTCTTGAAGGCCGGCTCACGATTTAATAAGTCATTGTGCTTAATATACCTAAGTATTTATTTTATAAATTTATCATAAACTTCCACCATGTTCCATCGGTAAATAAGATAATCTTTTAAAAGATATATTTAAACATTTATCTATGAAGATTAAAAACATTTATTTGTGCGGTAATACAAAGTAAACTGTAGATTGTCAATAATAATATAATAATATGCATCGACAATAAACCTGATTGATGCAGTAAAGAAAAATCTAAATAGAATCGGTATTTGAATAACATGAAAAAAAAAGTGGTAGCGAAACGATTATTTGATATAATAATACCATAAGTAGGTACTAGTACAATAATTAATAATATTACTCAATGATCTATGCTTTATTCTCAATGATCTATGTTTTATTCTCAATTTAAACATCATTTTATCGCATTATTTGTATAAATATTGTAAAATTACTACAGATTAACAGTCTAATAATTCAATTCTTATCTTTGTATTAAATATTATTATTGTAGACTTACTCCTGTGTTTGTAATTAATATTCAACTTATGATTGATCGAATTTTTATCAGTAATTTGATTAGGTATGTATGTATTATTAATTTATTATTTGAATAATACGTTTTTTAATCATAATTATCATTGTGTTATTCCAAGTAAAAAATCTTATCATCGAATATGTCATAGTTGTGACTAACACTAAACTCGGTTTCACTCGGGAAACAAACATCAAATTGACAAAGAAACATAGTGTTTGTTGTTTTGACTCAAATGTAGTAGATTTTTTTTATTTTATTGAACGCCTATAATATGATAAATTTTCAAATACAAAATAATGATTTTATTAAAATCGATACAAAATGTCACTTTGTCAGAGAATGATCAAGTGTTATATAATCTTTGGTTTATTTTTTTGTGTGGCTCAGAAACGTGGACTCTAAAAGCTAATATTGAGCAGATTGGAAACGTTCGAGATGTGGATATATAGAAGAATGTTGAGCATTCCTTGGACAGACCTAGTGTCCAATATAATTATGTAGATGTTTTAGGTACGTAGAGCTGCCAATAGACAACAGCTGTCACACTACAAAAGTTACTTTCGAGTTCTCTCGAAAGACTTCGTGTCTGAGGCAAAACTGAGGGCAGACAAGAAATGGGCAAGAGGCAGATATCATCATAGCTGAGCAACGTTCTAGATTGAAACTATTCAAATATTACAACTCCCCATTTTATGTATAACTTTTGTATAGGGAAGATATTTAGATAAAAACAGAAGAAATATTAATCATTTATTCAGTTCTATTACTTGACTAACTTTGCTCTAGATATTTTCACATACTATAAACTCGATCTCAAATTCCATAATCGGATTAATAAAAAGCAAGTCTTTTCTTCTACTAGAGATGTTTTTAGGCTTCTTAGACCAATCAAACATACAATTGATATTGCAAAATACAAAATATCACAGGTTTTATGTTTGGTTAAAGTAACTATAGAAAATATAAATTACTACAGTTTTTATCCAATCTGTGCAACCTAACTGCTATGTTGCAAATGGGTTGAAAAGACAGAACAAGACATAAAAAAAGTTAAAACCTGTTTCGAAGTAATTTTTTTTCTTCACAGCGACACACATATAAATGAACAGATAGATTTATTTTTCAGATTATCTTAAAAGATATTTTATTAAAAATGATTACATACAAATTTATTTTTATCTTTATTGGTGGTATTATCTTTATAATTAAGTTGTTCATAGGTTTTTATTGATAATTATTGTTTGCTCACTTAATTTTTTACATAAGAATTTAGATATTGTACAAGATTACTGAATCGTTGAGAGTAAAGCGAGCACATATTGAAACAATCTTTTAATCTCTTTTTATACGTCATGTTTTTGTTATAATAAACGTTACTTTGCATTTATTTATAAATAAGAATGATTTTATATAATCTCATCAATATAACAAAGTGAACGAAGATTTTTGTATCAAAGAAAGTTGGGATAATATACCTATGTATGTTTTTTCAACACACATTTAGAGTCTTGAAATATTTTTCTATTCTACGTCCCTTACAACTGAAAAAGTGGACTCATTTTGTGGCATGAACAATTGAACATAGTGACCGTCCGTTTGATTCGATTTTGATTTCATAAACTAATATAAGATTAATTTTTAAAAAGAAAACGAAACACATTGACTTTGTTTATGCAAAAATAAATAATGTCAATAGTGGAATAACTTAATATCGATATTCATTTTAAAAATTATTAATATGAACTTCCACCAAGAACCGTCGGTCGATAAATTAAATTTTAATGTAAGATTTTCAAAATTGCTAGTAGGTACACCTCATTGACTGAAATTTAAAATGTAAAGTTAGATTTATTTCATGCTTAATTCTTTTTATTTTAGTGCCTTCGATTTTGAATGTTTTACAATTAATATATTTTATACGAAGGGGGTCCAGTCTCTCACGTAAAATATAGAGAAATAAGCGAAAGGGGAGAATGTTGCCATGGTTTGGCTAACTATGTTGACCTGCCTTCTGTGTGGCTGGTCCGTTGCTGTGCAACGAAATTCCCTGTGATTTGCAGACTCTGGAAAGTGTGGAGGTGTTCAAGGCGAGGTTAAAAACCCTATTGTTCAGGAGGTGTGATTCTTGAATGGGCCCTTGCTGTGGTTTTTCCACAAAACCACAGCAAGAGCCTGCTTAAAAAAAAAATATTTTCAAAGACTGAAATTTTTAAAATACCTATAACAAAAATATTAACAAGTTTAATAGACAAGTATGTATAAATTCTTCTAATTAAATTTTATTATTATTTGATAATAAATTTAAATAAAAAGGATTTAAATTTA